>JAZGUH010000013.1:1217389-2434779 GCA_037893225.1 Hippasteria phrygiana | reverse complement strand
TGAGATTTCGGACTTTACTTCCCTTTAAAAATTCTCTAAAGCTGGAAATTAGAAAAGAAAAATCTCCAAAATCCTACCTCCCAGTCTAACACCGTATCCACTGAGCATTAGCCTTGGAATTGACACCTTTCGCGGTCGAATCGCGTCAACGGCATTATTGTCCTATCACATCAATTATAATTCCACGTGTGAACGCGCAAAATCTGAGACAAACAAAAATTACCACTACAAAATTCCCATAGGGTTGTCTAAGGGGCGTGGGTTAACTTGTAAACGGCGACAGGTCCAATTAAGGCTGAGAGCGCTGTCTTGGTCTGGCTGTCCCCTGGCCGGCCTGGACGTTACCGGCGCGGCGAACGCCCATCCGTGGCACACACGGTCGCCCGCAGTGCTAGTGTATACGCACAGCGCCGTACATATACGGTGCTCGCCAGGAGCACAGCCTTGATGATACTGTTACTTCCGGATTTGACCGGTCTGTTTTATGATTAAGCTATTTTCAATGGCGCGCGAATCTGATTGGTCCTAAATTGACCGACACGTTGAATAATTCATGTACATGCCGCGCTCAAAACATGGCATCATCGCGCGTATGAAACATAGGTTATTTATTGCTGGATAATTTACATATCCACTCATCCCCCCCCCCTCCCCCCATTCGCTCCGGAATTCCAACGCAAAATAAAGAAAAAACATAAAACAGAATCATCAAGGCTGTGATCCGGCTGAAACTCGTGCGTGTTGGTACCGAGTGGTGCGTGTACAGCGTATGAACTACTAGTCTTGGTTCAAGACGTTACGTATATACGCGATATCCGGCCCGCCGCGAGAGGGCGTTATCACGGACAAACTATTTATAGCCGGCCACGAACGCCAGTAACAACGGCTTGGAATCTTGTAAAAGCTCCCCCGAAAAAATGGGGGGAAACTAGTGCGCATGCGTCAATCTGTATGGAAATGAGGGAACATTTTCTCTTCACGCACGCACGCGCACAAACGGAAAAAGAGCTGCCATTGAAATTGCACAATAGTGTGGTAGCTACTACTGGCCGAAGGGGCGCTGGTAAGTTCGCGATTGAAGGCTGCTAAGCTCTGGCAGCCGGGCCGCCGCGCCGGCCGGCCGGCTAGGCGCAAGCGGCTGCAGTGTTCACCGCTCGTGTTCACATGGCGACCGTCTTGCAACTGTGTACGATCGATGCGGAGTGAGATACGACGGGGAAGGTGCCGGGCGGGACCGGGCAGGCAACACTGGGTGATGGTGTGTAATCTGGCGAAATTACTTGTTACATGCAGAGAAATACCGCTCCATATATTAAACCGTCGGGGCTCGGACAACTTGACCGTTGGCCGACTCGACTCGACTCGAGGGACAACTCGACCGTTGAGACAACTCGGACCGTCTTTGTGTCAAATGGGAAGACAAGTCGTCCGTGGAGACGAGTCTTCCGTGGAGACAAGTCCGTCCATTGAATTGAAGTCGACTCGGGGGTAGGGGAATCGTTGGGGTCTCAGCGGGGATTCGCGTCCAGCCTCAAAGTTCCCTTCCTCCATGCTCAAAGCAACTATGCGTCCTGAATTTTTGTCGAGTTTCACCAGTGGAGAAAACCCCGCAGGAGATCTAGAGTACGTATCAGTATCTTTGTGAACTGTGTGACAATTGAATCACCAGAGACGACAACCTCCGTTTTCCCCGGCCGTAAGACCTAGGCCTCGTGAGCTATTTGTTTTATTATTAGCATCATCACGCCTTTTTTATGTTATATCTCAATCAAATCACCTACAAGGTCTCCTCAGCACCATTATATATATCATATTCAGCCCGTTAGATTTTCAGTTTAATTATATTCCATCATTCGGAACTTTTTTGTCATTCCCCTTGGCCCTAAATAGCACGGACCTGCTGTACCTTTATCTTCATATTCTAACACTCGGGCGGTAGTAGTCAGGGGTTAGATCTATGCATACTTGCATTTATTTATGTATTCATAATGCGCGCTGCACATTAGGCTATTATTATCTGTTTTATTTATACAGGGTAGGCCTCCTCAGTTATAAAACTGCTTTTTCTTAAGGGCCCCGTCACAGTTAAATAGTATAAATAGAAATGCAAAACAACAAAAATATAGATTTAAACTAATTTATAATATAATAATAAACCCGTACACATACATTATATTCTATAAAGTAAAAGATGTCGATAACAAATACAAATATATATGAGTATTACTAATAAAACCTATGAACAAGCAAGTAAGCTATATTAAAACAATTAATATACTTCTAGATCAAAACCAAGTTAACACACATTTACCAGCATAAAACCAAATTAATAAATGCAACAATCACATGAAATACACAGACAGTAGACCATACAAACAAACCGAAAGGGAACCAGCACTGGATTGGCAACATACACATGTAGTATGTATTAAAGATTAAAGAAACATATTAAAAGAAAACAAATTAAAAGAGACAGGGTATTAAAAGATAAAAAACGATCAGGATAAAATAAAACATGTATTCAATGCTGAGCTATAAAAGCGATTTGAACTTAAAAAGTGTCTCGGCCTGTCTTTGTGAGTTGTTAATTTGTTCGCATCCCAAGGCCCCCAAGCTAAGCAGGTGCGTGCGCACAACACGGCTTCTACAAGATTCCAAGACGAGTTGTTACTGGCGGTTCGTGACTATTAAGGTTTGTCGTGATAACGCCCTTTCGCGGCGGCCGGTATCGCTTATTTACGTACAACGTCTAGAAACCAAGACTACTGAACCTACATGTATGAATGACCGGTGGCGTGTACATTGTCGTGTACATGCATTGCGGGCAGATCGTGCTTGTAACGTAACGTATCGCGTTTCGCCGTGACGCTTGATGCCGCGCCATGCAGCAGCCGGGCCGCGAATATACTATTCCAAACGACATCCGATTGGGTGCATTGTTGATGCGCCCTCTTAATACTTTGTAATATACTACGCATATGTTACAGGGTGGGTATATAATGCAATGAATTATCGTTGTCTGCCGAGACATTCCGATAGTTCAGTCGATACGGTGTTAGACTGTGAGGTAGGATTATTGTGGGTTCGAGACCTCGAT
This sequence comes from Hippasteria phrygiana, assembly GCA_037893225.1. NCBI lineage: Eukaryota > Metazoa > Echinodermata > Asteroidea > Valvatida > Goniasteridae > Hippasteria > Hippasteria phrygiana. Next base: position 2,431,682 of record JAZGUH010000013.1, on the reverse strand, counting down.
GTTACAATTTTTTATTTCTTCTAATTTCCAGCTTTGGAGGATTTTTTTTAAAAGGGAAATAAAGTCGAATTTCTGTAGCGTGTCGATTGGGGTACTCGTAACACGAATAATCTGGGCTTCAGAAATACAATGTGGTATCCAGTGGAATACTAGGTTTTATTAAAACTCGAGACAAAACACTCCTGTAAAAGTAGAGCACTCCAAACATGTCTACTCAACTGGACGCTATCTGACCAAAAACAAAGATGGCACCATGCCCGGGTTTCCCCAGTCATTACGGCAAGTCTGTCCCTAACCGTGCAAGCTGCTGAGCGACCTCAGTGGCCGGCCGTCTGAAACGCTACAACCGCCCCCTTCGAGGACTCCTTATTTGCCCACCGGAGAAGGGACAGTGAGGGGCCCATCCTTGCGGCGTCCTAGTCGTCATACCAAGTAGGCCGCGTCCCGGGCAGGCATCGCCCACATCCAGTACCAGTCGTCCGGGGGTCTGTGTGGTCCAGCAGAGAACCATCCGGGAAAGTGATGCTGCGGTGACATTCAGTCCCTCTTCAGCTTGGTGTTTTGGCCCTAGTGGCGTCTCTCTTCATGGTGCCGGTCCAGATGGTGCCTCTTCCGGGCCTGGATTTGGCCCTGGTAGGGTGAGCCTTGATCACCCGACTGATCAGCTGAGGGTGCGGGTGGTTTCCGATGGGGTGAGTGATGCATGTGCTGAGGCCGCTCTCGATTTGACAGCTGGCTCGGTGCAGGGTTGGTCGTTGGTTGGTGAGTGGCTCGAGGCCTCTCCGAGCGGTAGCTGGCCCTCAATTGCAGCCTCGTCGCGGCCGGTGAGTGGTGGAGGCTGCCTCCGATTGGCAGCTGGCCTCGCATGTATGGGTTTGGTCGCTCATCGGTGGGTGGCACGAGGCCGCTCCCAATTGGTAGCTGGCTTCGCCCCCTGCGGGATGGCACTCCATTCCTTCGGCAGTGGTGTCCCAGGAGCTTAAGCTCATGCTGCTAGCACGGACCCCACTAGCTGGTATCCCACTGCAGACGCGCTCGTGTTAGCCCGTTTAGGCTGTCCCACAGCCCCTCCAGCATTTGTAGGGCTTGGTTGGGTGCATCTTTTCGCAGGAGGTCCGTCGATGACGCCGAAGGTTGGTCTCCTTGTGAAGGTCTCCCGGGCACTGTTCACACCGTACCTCGTCCATCCTGCAGGGGGGAAGAAGAAGAAAGGTATTTAGTGGTTGGCAATATCTTGTGTGGGGCTAACCACGGGCCAGCCATGCCTTGTATTCTTTTTGGTGGGCCTCCGCAGCAACCTTAGTGGTTCAGGGTCCCTTCACCCTAACGCGTCTGCATCTGGGTACCCCCACCCACGGCAGGACCAGCAGGTTCTACGATCCCCCTATATAGTTGACAATTCTCCCCCATCCAGGGGTTGAGTTCACGTTTTTAGCTCCGGGGCACAAGCTTTGGTCCACCCAGTCCGCCTGCACTTTCCCCAGTGGGGCTTGAGATGGTTGTAGTGCACCACCTTCGTTTGGAGCGAGGCGACTTCTGGATTCGGTAGGTCACATCATCAATTCCGAGAGCACGTTGAAGCTAGGGCCCGTCCACCAGCACTGGAGTTCTTCCAGCTTTCTTTGGGGGTGTACAGCCAGCCAGACCGGACTCCAAGCTCGTAGCCACTTCCGTGGAGCTTGAGGTCATAACATCTCTTCTGGTGGCAGTTGGCTCATTCTGAGGTGGTTTCTAGCGAAGTCGTGAGCGTCCATCATTTTCTCCTTCAGCTCCTGAGCTAATCGTGTAGGTCCACGGGATCATCGGTGTCCTCTTCGGAGGCTCAAACTACCAAGTCCAAAGGTAGACCATCTCCCTGCCCAAGCATTAGCATGTTCGGCGTCATCTTCGTGCTCTCATGCTGGGGCAAACGGTAGGCCATCATCAGGTATGGCAAGTGCTCATCCCAGTCGTCCTGTTTTCTCCCGACGAAGACGGTGAGCATGGTCTTGAGTGTGCGGGTTGAACCGCTCACCATACCATCAGACTGGGGGTGAACGGCGTCGTACGCCGTCTTGTGGACGCCAACAATTGACAGACACTTTGAAACAGTGCTGCCTCGAACTCCGCCCCTGGTCGGAGTGGATCTCAAGAGGAGCTCCGAACGAGTGATGACCTGCTTGACCAGAACTCGGGCTACAGTCTCGGAGGTCTTGTCGGGATGGCGAATGCCTCGACCCATTGGTAAAGTAGTCGGCGACGACTATGATGCTCATGTGCCCAGCTTGGTACTTGGAAGTGTCCGGTAATGTCGATGGCAATCTGTTCCATGGGGGCCCCAACCATGTATTGTTTGGAGAGGAGCTCGCAATTGCTTGGGGGGGGGGGGGGGGGGGGGGGGTGGGGGAGACTTCTTGGATCCACACTTGTGGCATTTTCTACACCACTCCTCGGCCTGGCCGCTTCATTCCTCTCCAGTAGACAGGTGCTTGCCGGAGATGGGCCACTGTTCTGGCTGTCCCGAGATGACCAGATGTTCTGTTGTCATGTGCAGGACATCGGTAACCTTGGCCTGTGGAACCACGACCTTCCAGGCCGAGCTATGCCCTCAACCTCCTCCCACTGACCTTCAGAACCCCATCTACTAGCCCAAGGGTGTGTCCCACTTGGCCCACCAGAATTTGGTCCCCTCATCCAGCGCCGAAACTCCCTTTCTAAGCTGGTCTGGGACCCCCGTTCTCCAGCCAACGCAAGACATGCTGCAACTCTATGTCCTCTTCCTGTTGCCAACTGGATTTCGGGAGCCTCCCACGCTTTACAAGCCCATCAACACCCTCGACCTCCTTGCCCTCAGCTTCCCTTGTTGGCAACTGCCGTTGACACTCGGCGTTCTCCCTGCTCTTCTCCGGATGCCGAAATACACAGCAAGAGGGCGGTCGTTTCCTTTTCTGGTTCCAACCTCCGGTATCGTTCCTGCTGTTCGCTGTCACCCGAAGCTGGTCTCACTCCCCTGCCATTCTGTCTGTTGCACTATCAGCATTGTTGAACCAGCTGCGTCTGGGGCACTCCCTCCGAAAGTGACCACGTTTATGGCAGCGAAAACATTCCATGTTGCTCTTATCTGGTAGGGAGTTGGCGCCCTCTGATGATCCCTTCCATCTCCTCGTGCTGTTACACTCGCACATCTTTAGCCCCCCTGGCCCAGCTTTCCTGTTGTGCGCCTGGGATTTCAGGAAGGCCTCCATTCCGTAGCCAGTGTAACTGCTTGAGCCAAGGTCTTGGCTTTTCCGGCGAACACATGATGCTGAAGTTGTTCTCTCTAAGTGCATTGCGGAATGCCTCCACCGCCAGGTCCTCCTTGGCCTCAGTTGGCAGTCCTGAATAGCTTTGGAGGCAAGTCGACGAATCGATTGCCCGAGGGTCAGCTCCTCCCTACCCCTTGTGCGCATGGACAACTGGACCCGCGGTAGAGCGGAATCTGTGAACTGACTCCAAAGCACTGTTCAAAGTGCTCCAAGATCACGGGAAACTCTTTGCGCTGCTCTGGTGTCATGTCCGACAGTGCCTCTCGAGCCACTTCTCTTAGGTGTGAAGCAAGGAACATCGCCTTCTCGGCTTCACCCCACTCGTTGCCATCGAGACACTTTCAAAGTGGATAAGGTAGTCCGCCCAGGACGACGTGCCACCAAACTGATATGGGAGCATCATCAGTCTCCTGACCGCACCAGTCTGCCCAGGGCCATGTGGTTCCCTTTTAAGGGCTGTCGCTTCAGTGGAAGTAGATCGTACTCGCTCGGGTGCATCAATTGTTGGTGGGCGGCGGATCCTTTCCGAGTGGTAGGGATCCGCATCATTGGTTTGTGCACGGCGGATCGGATCCTCTGGGGGGGGGGGGGGGGGATCCGCCTCATTGGGCTCGTGTACATCTATCGTCGCATATGAATTCAGGGTCTCATCCGGTCGAAGGCAATTCGCCCACCGTATCCCTGCTCTGTTCCCTACATGTGGCCATAACGCCGATCCTTGCTCAAGCAACCGAGCAAACAACAATAAAAATACCTGAATTTCCCGTCCAGATTGTGTCACCGCCGCCACCAGTGTAGCGGTGTGGATTGGGTACTCGTACACGAATAATCGGGCTTCAGAGACAATGTGGTATTTTCGTTGAAATACTGTTGATTACACTCGAGACAAAACACTCCTGTAAACAGAGCACTCCAAACATGTCACTCAATCTGACGCTATCTAACTAAAACAAAGATGGCACCCGAGCCGGGTTTCTCAGTCATTACGGCAGTGGCGGTCTGTCCTAACCGTGCAAGCTGTAGAGCGCCCTCAGTTGGTCGGCCGTCTCAAACGCTACATTTCATTCGTACGAACTTTTTTCTTCTTCTAATTTCGTGGCTCCGGAGGATTTTTTAAAGGGAAGTAAAGTCCGAAATCTCATAGCGTTAACCCCATTCGGAAGTCATTTGGGAAAAAAATTTCGCGGCCGGGCCGGCGACCGCAGGCTGAGACAGCACGCCACGACCTTGCATTCAAGGCAACTGAGCCATCAGAATTCATTCATTCATTAATTCATTGGAATTATATACCTAGCCCTATAACATGTGCGTACGTAATTAAAAGTATTTATAGAGGGCGCTCAACAATGCATCCATTCGGATGACGTTTGGGAAAAATAATTCGCGGCCCGTGAACCCGGCAAGCTCGTTGGCCGAGTGTTAATTAAGACGTCTGCACTATAGATGGCAGCAATGGAATTCCATATTGTTCGCCTGATGAACACGCTCCTTTGCAGATCTGCCATAATCTGTGTACAAGGCTTGGAGTACAGTCGTTTACACGTAACACATGCCCTAATTATTTTCTTGACAAGAGGCCTGGCTTTGACAACCAGTTCTGACGATGCCCAATCCCATTCAGCACCTACATGGGCAACATTATGTGTGTCTTTGACAATGGTAGTGGCAATTACATGTCTAGGCCTACCTGAGATTATACAAGGATGTTTATCATGAATGTCGCCTTCTTTCAATCTACCACCACCCTAAGCAAACCACAATCATCCAAGAACGGGTTCAACATTCGCAAGGGACTGGATACTTTAACGGCTTTACCCTGTTTGTTACTCGTTCTAACTCTGAATCGAATACGGACTGGCTTTATGAAGTAGAATAACTTCAGCATGACGGAACTTCTTGTACTGATAGACTTCCTGATGACTTGCACCCTCGATGAAATTTGACAAATTACAACCACCAAGCCAAACTCTTTTCATTCTATGATGAGTAATGTTGCATTATCTCAAAAAGTGGCTCACCTGAAACTTCATCTGGTTGCATTTCACGGGAAACCATTACTTGTGACCGCCTCACACGCTACGATAATGTAGTCTTCTTAACTTCGGGTCATCCCTTGACAACTCGACAGGATCAATGTCAGGAGAGTCCCACTCACTCTTGTATTGATGCAACTTATCAGGACCATTCAACCACTTGTTTTTGTCCCATTTAGAATAGGACAGTCCCCTGGCCTAGTATAATACTAGAGCTGCAGGATGGCCTAAGTCTCGATATATAAAGAACCACTGCTCTGGTTGCTAAGCTCTCTGATCAGGCTTATTCTGTTGCCTACAAAGACATGGAATCTCCTACTGTCATTACGAATATATTTAGGTACAATTTCCGAGCCTGTCCAACATACGACGGACCCAGATTTAACATCAATTCCCGTGTGTCAACAAGGTTTCAACCTTGACAGACAGGACCGCAGCCTAGCCTGTAGTTCCAAATCGTTGTATCGTACATAACTTGAGGGGGGCAATTACCTTGTTCTTGCTCTTGATCAGCTGCACATGGGACCCCATACCTTGCTGTTCGTGCAACGAACATAACTGTAACACCAACCCTGTGAACTGGCATCACAAAAATGGTGGAGTTCAATTACGGCATCATCAAAACTACAAGGCTTTTAAACCTAACCCTAGCCCTAACCCCTAGCAACCCTAACCCTATAGCCCTAGCCCTAGCCCAAGCAAGCCCATGCCCTATCCTAACCCGCGAGCCCACCACTTGCCACCGGGTGGCGCCGGGCACCAGGCGGGTTATGCAGCCAAGCGAAACGGAAACAAGAGGCTTGTGTAGTCAAGCATAACGTACACAATACCCCAATAATGGATTGAAAATGCAGAAATTGACGTGTATAGACGCCACCCGGCCAGGTGGCAATTTCAATCTGCACGTATTTGTGTCAACCATACGCAGGGGTTAACCAGTGGCGTAGCCAGGCTCTTTCTAGAGGGGGGAAACGGGGGAATTCGCTATAGTATTAAACGCATATCCCAATTTTCAAGAGGGGGGAAAGAGTTCCCACATGGGGGAAGTTGCCACCCCATCTCTCCACCCCCGCCCCCCCCCCCCCCCACCCCCCCCCCCCTTAGCTACGCCACTGCCCTTAACCTCTGTATTAGTGATCTTTTAATCTAATTTTATTTCGATGTAATTTCAATGTGAGGGCTCCTTTGGAAAGCAGTTTACAAATGTACTAAACTGAAATGGACTATCCTCGGTAAAGATTACAATAAATAAAAAAAAAAACTAAAAGAAGCCCCTAGCTTGAACTTAGATGAACGCTTCCGTGTGGGAATTCCACAGCAACAGAAATTGCTTAAATATTCAATTTGTGACATTTTGTGGGTTAATTGAAATGGAGTATATATTCATATCGTCTGTACTCTAAAGGGCAAGTGGGTGAAGCAGCTAGTGTTGTACAGTATGGTTACAAAAAACCTATACACACTTTTTAATGGAAAATATCTCGGAATTAGGGAATCATGGTAAATTTTTTTAAAACATATTCGTCAACTACAACGTCTTTGTTGTTTCTGGTGCAAATCGTGTTAAAAATATAGCTCAAATAAAGAAATGTCGATTTAAAAAAAAAAATGGCAAAATACCAGTTTGTCCACACGCAAGTCAATGCATTGATGCCATCACCCAAGTGAAGTGCATGCAGTGGTACAACCATACCCAAACATATATGCCAAGATGTCTGGCACGCCAACAGATTGATGGTTGAGGAAGAAACAACATAAATAAACAATAAGAAACCAGGATAAGAAAAACACCCAAACAAGGCCGTTCATGTTTCACAAACACAAAAACTTGAACCAGTGGTTTCTCGTCGTTACAATATGCTAAATTGAACACATTTCTAAAGGAATTCGAATGCCTCCAAACGAAATTGAATGCCCGAATTCTGAATTTGAAAAACAGTAAAAACTGGAGAGGCAAAATCACTTTAATTCGAACGCACGAAAATTTAATTGGCTGCTCATTTGCCGAAATTGACCGAGAAAACCTATAATTAAAAAAGTCTGGCAATGTTAAAGAGTTTAGGAATTACTCAACAATTCTACGAAATTAATGCGACACAGATATTCATTTTTTCATGACAAGATTTTAATCAGAATGAAACACCATCTGTTGATCTGTATTCAGTTAAAAAGCAACAACAAACAAATTTAATTTTAATTGCAGTATACTCTTTGTCATTGAAAACAAGTTACTTTTTTTATCATCTTTGAAGTTTACTCAGTCAAAGGTTCTCACACTTTAGGGATATAATGACTACTGATCCACATATTAAAATGATGTATTTAACACTGAAGCCATATACTGCCTCAATTTCTGTAGTCAATATAACTAGAGTTATGGCCTGTCGAGTTAAGTTATTCATCATTGCCTCAAAAGTCTGAGCATTAATAATGTGATGAAACATCAAAACCCTCCTATGCAAACATGCATTCTGAGCCATGTTGTTGCATGGGTCAAAATCAGTCAAGGTGATTGTTTGTGACCCTTCTGCCACATGTACAAACCGCATGTAATCTGACCCTGTCTGTGTACAAAGTAAAGGCAGGGGAGGTGGAAGGAAATTTTGACTGATTTTGACCTTTTAAATAGCACAAGGGTTTTAATTAACAAGGTTTAGTTTACATAAACAAAAGACCAACGTAAAACCTGGCTGTACTTGTCAAAAATCTCATGACATCTGGGCCCAATTTCATGGGTTCTGTAATGCTAGTTGCAGTGCTTACAGCCCTTCAATTCTGTGGTAGACAACATTTGCACACATCAAAAAACAAAACTACTAAATTATATTACGAAATACCGTATAAGTAAATAGCAGTTTTCAAGACAAGTGGAAATTATATTGTTTTCCAACGATTGTCGGCCGACAATCATTGGAAATAGCCTAGTTCCCTGACCTGATGATCACCTGATTCTATTAATTGCTCCGATTTTTCTAAAGTAGGGTCAGGGAACCAGACTACAAGAACATTTTTTTTTCTCTCGGTTTCCCAGCATCTATGCACACAAAACTTTAAACAGGTCAGTGTTACAGTATTTGCAATAAAATTCTAACCCCCAAATCCATTTATTTCTGAAAATTACAGCAATAGCAAATGTTGCATACTACCTGACCTTCGCAGGCATTAGTTAACATTTTTAGACAACTAAAAACTTCCAAACATGAGCAAGTGGCCATACGTGTCCGTTGTTTTGTTAAAATGCAGTACATGAACACACGCGTCATATGCAAATTTGATTCAACTGCAAGCACATGCAGTTGGTACGTTCATGCACATAAAAACCAATGCGGAAAGTTCTCAGAAAAAATCCAAGACAACATGCGACTGCTGTGCACGTGTTCCAAGTTGTCCAAACCTTGCAAACGGCGATAAGTACAGAATCCTTAGTTACAGGATATATGCATGCGCACAGGGCAAAATACCTTGGCAACCTATGTACCGGTAATCACTTACCGCAGGATTCCTTGCTACAGTTAGCAGCGATTCTGCACTTACCATAAGTAGAGCCATGAAACTGGGCTCTGGTAAGAATGACCTTCTGCACATGTTGTGCAGTAAATGTATGCCTGATTGACTTGTTTGCCCCAAGCTCAGGAAATGAATCAGAAAGTTGCCAACGTTAGTTTTGAGACAAAGGTGTTTTGTTAATATAACTACACAATGTCCACATAATGTCATCATTTGTGGGAGGGGAATAAATGATGCTGTTGGCAGGGTCCAGACTTCACAAGGTGATAGCTTCTAATAATCCAGAATGTCGCCGACATCTGTCAACAGAAGTCCAAAGAGAATGCCCTGTAGCCAAAGTTGGTGTAGATGTCGATGAGAGAGCTATTTCCAGACACGCATAAGACCTGTGGAATATTTCAAAGAAATCAATTGTACTGCTGTGACATTTTTAATGAAGCCTTGTTCACATTGGATTTTTTTTGGGTGAAACTCACCAAGATACTGGTTAGGTTTTTTCCATTCCAGGCTGGTTCTGAATTGGGAAGATATCTGATTCGCTCAGAAACTCCTTATCTCTCTTGTGTAAAACTGTATTCCTTGATTCTGATATATTTTATGCAATAACCAATTGTTTTAAACAATACATCTTGCTTCTAATTCTGTGCATAATTCTCTTCATAAATCCATTATTGATGCATGTCAATAATGGAAACATTTCAATTTAATTCAGAAATACATGTGTAACATTGTTTAAGGGTTGATGAGCCTTTTATTGTTCTGCAAGGATACCGAGGTCAATTTCACGGCACCGCTAAGCACAATACTTGCTGTTTACAGACCCTTCATCCATTTCGTCACAGTTTTCACGAAGAGACAATAGTGTACTGAGGAAATAGGGAATTTGTCTCTTCGTGAAAAGTGTGACGATTTCAAGAAAAGCACTCACAAATTTCAAAGCAAAATTTACATAAAATTATCACGCAACAATGGAAGTCTCCATGCACGGACAATGTTATACAACCTTGCCGTGAAATAATGCTAAGGTTAGAATTTTTTTTCTGAATCAGTTGATGCATTTTTTTTCTGATTCAGTTAACGTAACATTTCTGCTATAAACTGTTAAGCAGTGCCATGAATAACTGACTTTCTTACGTCAACTTTTGCTTTAATACCTTATTGCTTTCACTTTCCGTGTTGACGGCAAGACTGAACACACTCGTTGCCGTGCAGGGCACCTTGGTCTTGGGATCACCATTGATATTCCAGTGGTACACAAACGGGGTGCTGCCTCCTGAAATAATCTGGAAGAAGGACGAAAAATGTGATCACATGCAGGGTGGTGGTAAACTGGATACTTAGCAAATAAAGTAGAAAATGGGGAGAGGAGGGGAGAAAGGGGGGAGGGGCCATGCCTCAAAATTTAATGCCAGACAGGCTAATAGATCGAAGTCTCAATATGTAGAAAGTCTATACCAGCAATTTGTGCCAATTGTTTTTTTTATAAAAATGCTTTTAAAAACCCTTTAGGGGGAAAGATTGACAAATCTAAGTGTTAGAATAAATAATTTAAAACAGTCCCTCCACATTAACAATCTGGCTTTTGTGCAGTGAGGTAAAAAACTTCATTGTTTATGATTTCCAAGCTTTATTGTTGGGTTCCTATGAGCTGGGAAAACGTGGCAGAGAATGCATCAGAATTGTTTTCGTTTCTTTGTTTGTTTTCCCTGCTTTTTGTTTTCTGTAGTTTTCTTACCTTGAGAGACAAGCCTTCTTAACAGAAACTTATTTTTGTGTTAAAATCGTAACTTTTCTAAACCATGCATGCATTGTCTCAGATTAAGTTGTTTGAACTTTAATTTATCCACACAAAAAAAGAGAAAAGAGGTCTTACTGAATCTTCGTGGAACGTCACGGCTTGACTGCAGCAGTTTGGGGCATCAAAGGTCACAGTTGGGGTCAACGACCTCAGATGCCAGAGAGAAAGAGAGGGGCCTCCACCACAGACCTGGGGAAAAGGAGGACATTTTTCAGATTTCTTTTTTTTCAACCCTGCAAATTTCTGTGGTACTGTTTTGTACAGTCCATTGTACGTTGTTTTTTATTACTAAGTCAGGGATATACCATGCTTTAATACCATGTTTGAACATAGAACTTAACTCTTTCACTACGGTATTATAATGGGGGCTGTGACGTAATTGTTTTACAGAATGTTTACAACGAGCCGCTCTGAGCGGCTTGCCGGCAGGAATAGGCTTTTTTCGAGCCGCTGTGAGCGGCGCGCCGTAGCGGAAGAGTTAAACAATTTCAGATTTTGTAAAGAAAAAATTACGGAGTAATAAAAAAAATGCACAATGGACTATACAAAACAGTACCATGGTAATTCACAGGGTTGAAAATGGGAAAAGGAAGTTTTTTAAGACTGTGCTGATACTAGCACATCACCGAATTTCCAAAGTTTAGAACAGGCAAAATTAATATTTATTTGGCAGTGCTTTACATAATAATATCAATTAATTCTGCGGACAATGTGGTTGAGTGACAAAGTGACACAGTCTCTTGCTCAAGGACACAAGTACAATCCCATGGCTTGGCTTGAAACCCAGTTTTTTTGTATCATCCACAGAATTCATTTGATGTACATTGCTTGCATCCGGTTCTTGGCTAAATTTTTGCTGATCAAGTAAATTTACTCGGGGATATACTTACCAGCCATTCATCGCCTGGATCCACAGACACGCAGCCAACCCACTTGCCATGCTGTGGTCTTGCACACTCCTTAACAAAAAAATTGCAATTGATTTCATTGATTTCATTGATTTCATTGATTTCATTGATTTCATTGATTTCACTCATTTCACTCATTTCAGTACGCTTACCTTGTTGACAGCATTGCAGCTGTGAATAATGACATTGTGCCAGTTGCATCATTTTGATCCAATAAAATGAAACAAAATTGCTGTATGGGTTTTTTGTTTTTAAGGAGATATGCTCTCCAGTCGTCGGTAGACATGGCAGAAGACAAAAGATACACAAGCACACTCAAGAGAAAAAAGGTGCATGCACGCAAGTCTGCTTACATTCACATGAACTACGCAAACACTGCATTTTATCAGGAAATGCTCAAGACATGAATTTTCACAAACATGCTGCATACATCTGTAGTTCTAAAACATTTCGACATTGAGTGCCTCATGCCATGGTGCGCTGAGATGTGATCCCCTTCTCCCTTCTATAATTAACTGGCTGTAATGTGTGACCTTCACACACACACAGCACTTGATAATGTTTATCTATGCACAGACACAAGCACCCAAACGCATATCCACCGTCGAACGCGGACGTCCTATTGTTCCCTCTTTTGTTTGTACTCTAACTTTTTCGGAAGGACGATATTGTTCTCTTTTGTTCTCAGGAATTGTTCGTCCGTGGTTTGAATACCCCAACAAGTTCATGAGGGTGTACGGCCTTCAGTATAGTGGCAACAGCCAGCCAGGGAAATTAAAGATGCTACATGTAAATCCTCCACACAATTACCTCGTGTTTGTGCGGTTCAATGATGTGTACTGCCTCCCCATACGTTCTTGTGTCTACAAAAGGATACAGGTAGAAAATTGTTACAGCCAACACAAAAACCCAGTGTCTGTGACTAGGGGCCAATTTCATAGAGCTACTTAAGCACACAATTTGCTTAAAGCACAAACAAACCTTGCTTAGTAAAATCAGGCTACTGTCAACACTGCAAACAACAGCTAAACACCAGTCACAAGCAATAATGAATATACATCACATAGAGTTTTGGCTGGTAACCTGATTTTATTAAACAGGGTTTTTGTGCTTAAGAAAATTTGTGCTTAAGCAGTTCTACTTGGTTATCAGGTACTTTCCCTACAATTATAATGAAAAAATCTTAATTTTTCACAGTTTTCAATTTTTATTCTACACACATATTTGGATCTTATATTTTCACTATATCAACTCTATTTTCTAATGGGGAATATGGACAACAAACAATACCCTCGAAAAATACCATTTTCAAATGCGTTTTTTCTCACATCGTAATTTTGAATAAACATGGAATTTTTGAACAAATATATGTTCACTATTTTTCAAATGATGTTTGTGTTTTCGTAAGCAGAAACATTGTTGTAATCCAATGACCTTCCCAGAAAATACAATTTCTCAGGGATACCAATGAGAATGTTTCCAAAGCGAACGTAGATCTATCGTACAATGATGCACAGTACTAGTACACGCAATCACACAGTAGATGTTCAAGATGCTATGCATAACGCTAGCACTGCAGACCATCGCAATACCGCATGCATACACACTGTACTCACGCAGTCGTACTTCCCCAATACGTCCGAGGACAATGCTTTGTGTTTCCTATTGTTCCTTTAATATAACCAACCCCCATAGACTAAGCACGTATCCTTACGTTCGAGGACCGATTTCAACAAAAGACTCTACGTTCGAGGACTGAAAGGTTTCTTTGTGTTTCCTTTCTTCTCTTGTCCTCAGAGATATATACAGTGCACGTACAAGCACACAGACGACCGCAATACCACATACACACGTGTATACGCGTGCTGCGGGATGGATGCTAGCAACAACAACAATAGACTCGCGCAGAGTCCAATGCTGCTAAATTATCATTCGCTGTACACGTGAATGCGGAGTGGCAATGCAGAAATGTTGATGGAACGTTCTTTAAGGGGCCGGGAGCGCGTACAGACCGGAGGATTTGTTGTCAAGCCGGAACTTTTTTCAAAAATATAGCCGGAAAACTGGCATCCCTAAATTTCTAGAAGCAATACCCTTAATATCCACTAAATTTGTCAAATGTCACAAGATAGATACATTTTTTTCAATTGGTAATATTGACAATCACAGAATGTTATTGGATTACTGATTCAATAAGCTTAAATTTGACATGGTAGGGTGGCTATGCTTTAAAAACAATATACATGTACTTTGTTATGAGCTTGTTAAACCCTTGAGCATGGTATTTTACGGGAGACGTCGGGGTGTTGCAGCAGTTCTGGCAGCCAAATCGAACCGCTACAATGTGTTTGTGCAGTCAAGCGTATCATAAACAATAATCCAACAATGGTTTGAAACTGCACAAACAGCGGCCAGTGGCGTCATCCGGCCTGGTGGCACTGTTTTTTTGTTTGCGCCCTATGGTGTCATCCGTACGCAAAGGGTTAATTTATTTGTCTTAGCCGTATACCCAAATAAGCTGTCAAAAAGTGTTTCGAAGGTGATAAACAGTAAAAATACGATGACAACAAATAACATTAATTGTAGGAAAGAAACTTAAATGTGTTGCCTCTGACCTTTGTTGACTACCAATGACTCTTTTTTCGGCTTTGTGGCAATCCTCTTTGTAATTAGCATTAACTTCAAGGTCCCAAATATGTCGGGGTCTATGGAAAGTGCATAAAGCAACACGTGCTCATACTTCATTCATTTATCCAAATGACAGTCAAACTTACCAGGAGGATAGTGGGGAAACACTTTGTCATTCACCTCACTTTCTAAATTCTTGATGAACTCACCCCATATCCTAACTGTCCCATCCTCAGCTGATGAAGCCAAGTGCTGTGATTGGTTGTACAGCGAGACACAGTGGATGTAGTCTGTATGGCCACTAAATGTCTCCTACAAAAAAAAAAAAAAGTATTTCGTGCAGGTAAAAATAGGCAACGCAAAAATAAACCTGTATAAGTTAGACATGAAAGCCAGGATACTCAGTTATCTGTCGTGTAAAAATTACGTTCATCTGAAAAATTTCTTGTCAAATGACACCATATTACCTTTTTGGTGCCACTCTCCAAATCCCAGGCGTAGACTTGGCAGTCGCCGCCCCCAGTGTACAAAATGTTGTCCTGTATTTTTTTAAGGAAAAAAATGAGAGAATAAGAAATCATGTACAAGCTGGAAGGGTTTTCCATAAGAAGATCAGACTTACTTAATTAGCATGTTAAAGTGTCTTGTAACATTTCAATACACGAGTGAAAACACAAACGCCCTTTTCTTGAGAATAGTATTTAACTTAGAAATGTACCTTTACAAATCACTTTGACTTTTTGAATGTTAACTTGGGGTATACATGTATGAGCGGCTATATTTGGGCAGTTAGACACATTTAATTTGTTAAAACAAAATAGTTAATCTTAACTAAAAAGGCTTTCATTTTCGAAAACTCTACAGATTTGTTTGAGGTCGGGAGGTTAATAAAGCCCCTCCTTCCACAACCTACCAAACCACTCCCCCTTCAAAATCCATTCACTTGTTTATTAGAACAGAGATGTTTTCTCTTTTGCCCAGTTCCGACAGAATGTATGAGGCACTGTATACTCGGTGCTTTCCGAGAGCCTGTGTGAAAAAAGCACTGAGAGTACAGTGCTTCATTCATTACGTCGGTACAGGGCAAAAGAGAAAACATCTCTGTTCTAATTTACATCATCCCCGACGCAAACATTCCATTTTCTGACTCATTCACTTGTTTCTTAAACCGTGTCCGCACTGGACTATTTTTTGGGAAGGTTTTACTGAGACGATGGTCAAATGAAAAATGGTCAAATGTGACCACTGTCCGCACTTGGACTTTCGACACGGGAACATTTTACCGAGACCGTGGGAGAAGTAACTGAGCTGTCAATATAACGACTCATGAGGGCGCTTTGCGTGACCTTTCTACATTGACGCGATTGACCCAAATCCCCGGCCCAAATCACGCCTGCCTTTTCATTACGTCTTTAGCACCAATCAAACTTCCGACTTTTTTATCAATAATAAAATCTGCCATGATTGTGACCAAAAAAGGAACAACGCACTGGAATTTGGAAACTTGCCACGTGCAACGCACCGCGGTGAAACAATGTAAAGCGCATGCGTGGTTTCCCTGTGAAGCATGACCTTGCGCTCAGGCCGGATGTACGCTTTCCTGAGCCGCTTTTACCGACTCGCACTGTCCGCACTGGACTTATCGTCTCGGGAAAAGTTACCTGGTCAGTTTTCCTGGGCAGCAGTTGGCCGGTAGAAGTAACCGCTGGACTCAGGAAAAGTAACTGAGAGGAAAACGTCCTAGGCTGTCTGCACTGGACTTAAAATGGGAAAAGTTCCCATCGTCTCGGTAAGTTTTACCAAAATAAGTCCAGTGCGGACAGGGCTTTAATTACTATTTACCTTACTGCTGTAGGCTAGTGCATTGGTTTCAAAGGCACCAAAGTTACTGGAAACAGGCAAAGACAAGGACCAGGAAACTTTGGGATTCTGGGGATGAAAACAAAAACAAAGAAATATTAACCCCAACATGAATCCTCCAATATCCTCCGATTCCAAAATCCTCCAATGTTTGCTACTGGGGACCACTGCCGGAATCATGCAAAAATCCTCAATTGGGTTTTGGATAAACACTCCACGAACCTCAATCCTCCAAATTCATCCAGCACCAGATTGGGCCTGATGACCCGGATCCTCCATTTTCCTCCAGAGGCAAAAACCTCTAATGCCTCAATCCTTCAAAATCCTGTGATGCTTCAACTTCCAAAGACCCTAAATCTTCCAAATTCCTCCACTTGGCAAAGAGGATTTTGGAGGATTTGGAAAGGTTACGGTTAATGTCTACTGCCAGATTTAGTTTAGATGTAAACAAAGGCCACATAGTCTAAGCTTGAATTTGGTGTAGGTTTGACCCCTGTGGCATTTTGTGTTCTTGAGATATCTTGACATTTGTATACTCACGTTTTCCAATTTAACGGAAGTGTGTTCAGAGATATAGCCCTTTAAACACCAAAAGTGCAATTAAATGAGATAGAAGTAATTTCTATCAACATTTATTTTTTCATCTTTATTGATCAATATTAATGTTTCTGAAAATAAATTATGAAAATATAGATACAATAGAAGCCAACAAACCAAAAAAAATTAAAAATCACACTTATGTGAAGATTTTTTTCGGCCGCTTCACATAGAACAGCCCTGCGTGTGTTTTCACATAGTGCGACATAATACCCTTTTTTTTGTAGAGTGGGTCACATATGGAGTCGCAATTTAGCCACATAGTCAGAGTAGACTCCAAAATGTTGGCGTTGCCCAAGCCTACCTAGCACTACCAAATCCACCAAAATCAAACATCTAGTTTTTAATGATTTTGATGAATTTAGAATTGCATAGCCAAGCCATTAGGCCACCCCCCCCCCCCCCAAAAAAAAAAAAAATAAAAAAAATAGTTGTGTTGTCCTCCACGACCGACCCTAAAAGTCAGAAAAGTTGGATTGCATTTTTTTGTTTTTCATTTTTAAAGACATTTAAAAAATCTCACCTTTTCCCGCACAACACGAACAAGTTTTATTAAAACAATTGTCTTTAAATACAGCTACTGTGACACAATCTTGCATTTCGCTGTGAATCTCACTTTTAAATGAGCTTACTTTTTGCCTGCTGACTTCCCAGTTACATGACTGATAAAAAAATCTTTATAAATCGACCGACCGACCCTCCCTCCCAATTTTTCCCAATTAAGGGCAACACAATTTCATTTTTTGGGGCCTTATTACTTTTTGTGGGGCTCGATGTCTTTAAGTACAAAGAATGGACTACTATATGCAGTGTTGAATGATTGTGGCATATTCAGGAGGTTTCCTCGTAAAATTGCCTGGGGGGGGGGGGGGGGTCAAGATTAAGCCCAGAATTTGAAACAACTTGACCACTAAGATTATTATGGACTGGATGCAGACAAAATTGACTTCTCACCTTCTGAAAGATGTCAGTCCAAGCCCAGCCCTTTATGTCGCCACACCCTGCACTGCAAACAAGACAAAATACATTAAAGTTGACTGGAGACACACTATGAACATCTCACAAAAGAAAAACGTTGCACTTACAATGAACACCCATTGTTACTTGGCACTAAATCCATTGTTACTTTTTCACAGTGACATGCCACTCAAGGACATTTGTAAACACATGTCTGAAGAGCATTCTTTTAATAATGATGAACACAATGTGACAATTTCAAAGTTCACTCACCTTATCAAGAACTTTTCTGTTGATGCTAAGTCATAAATAGCTCCATCATAAGCTGAGAAAAAAAAAATGAAAATCAACAAGGTAAGTTGAAGTTTATTTCAAGGTTAAACCAGAACTGCCAACCTATTGAAACTCATTTCAAAATTCAGAAAGCAAAACATTTGTATTTTGATCAGAAAATCCATATTTTTCATAAAATTTTAACTTTACCTGAAATTCCATGTTTTTTTTTCTGCAGCATAGTCCGCACCGCTTAAATGGCAATTTTCTAAATAGTGAGAATGAAATTTGGCATACTAACATGGATCTCCTCAAAAGGGGGAAAATGGTTATTTATAGCTAACTTATTAACCCTAACCCCCTAGACCCTTTTTGCTAGGAACCATCCTCAATCCTCCAAAATCCTCCGATTACCCTGCCCCCAAAAATGCATTCATCTTCAATCCTCCAAAATTCTCATGCGCTTTAAACACCGTTCATCCTCAATTCTCCAAAATCCTCTGCTTAAAACACCATTCATCCTCAATCCTCCAAACTCCTCTTTTAAAAAAAATACCATTCATCCTCAATCCTCCCAAATCCTCCTTGCTTGAAACACCATTCATCCTCAATCCTCCAAAATCCATTTTTTCTAAAAATACCATTCATCCTCAATCCTCCAAAATCCTCCAAAACTGCAAGGAGGATTTTGGAGGATTGGGGTGGGTTAGGGTTAATAAGTGTTTGATTTCTAAACATATTTATAGAAGCATAGAAAAGTTTGGCTTAACAAAAAGAAGTTTAACCAGCCAACATGTCAAGCGACGTGTATTGATTGTGACTGATTTTTGCTTCTCAAAGAAATCTTTTAAGCAACATACCCAGGCTTAGGTCAAATGCCTTCTTGGAAATATGTGGGATCTAAAAGTCAATCCTGTGGTAAAATATGTGATACTGAAGCAGTTTTTATTTCAAGACCATTGGTACCTTTAACCTACCTTTGAAGGAGACCACAGGTTTCCACGTTTCCTTGTTGGCCTCTGCACTCAGTGAAGCTGTGATACTGTGTAGAAAAATGAGTTTTTAATGACCACATATCCACCTGCATGGAGTTTAAAGGCTACAACATTATTACCCCTGCTCATTGGGCTCCTGACTCATTCCTTAGACCATCTCGGCTCCCTTGTGAGTATGCAGCAAGACTGCTGACATTCAACACAACGGCTTTTTCAAACTCAACAACCAGCTCTGCTTTAGGGAGGAGTGGTTAATCTGTGGTCGGGCCAGGCCTTTGAAAAGCCCAGCCATGCCCGGGCCTTCAGGCTTTTACTCTTGCTATTGTGAGCCACAAATCACCTAACAATAGAGCATCAACTAATCAATAAAGCCCGGCCTCTGCCAGGCCAGGCCTGGTTGTAGCCCCTCCCACACTAATCTGTACCCATTCACGGCAGGATCAAAAGATGCCTCAGCTGTCAGTCAAGTCTGGGTGAACAATGGGAGCTGGCTGGACTCCAGAATTAATGGGCAGTTTATTGTGTACAACCAGGGGATTTTAGAAGCCCGAAGGCCCCGGCGTTCCAGGGGCGTTCCAGGGGCGTTCCAGAGGCGTTTCAGGGGCGTTCCAGGGGCGTTCTAGGGGCTTGGACAGGCTTTTCAACGGCCTGGCCCGACCACAGATTAACCACTCCACCCTTACTCTTGGTTGGAGAGAGGCAAGAAGTAACAGAGTCTTGCTCAGTGCCACCAGGCCGGATGACGCAATTGTCCGCCGTTTGTGCAGTTTCAATCCATTGTTGGATTATTGTGTATAGGTTACGATTGACTGCACAAACACATTGTAGCGGTTCGCTTGGCTGCCATAACCGCCGCTGCACCCCGACGTCTCCCGTAAAATACCGTACTCAAGGGGTTAACATACTGTCTGGGAAAAGAGTGTGAACAAAGGACGGTGTTGACTCAGAGTTAATCCTTATACTGGGATAAGAAGCCAGTCATCAAGGTTGTTGACTAACCCTTTTCAGTCCTGTACTCAGGATTTCCTGGCCTGCATAGTTCCTTACCTGAAGACTGCGATGGTTCCATAGTTGTTACCTGCTATTAGGTACTTGCCATTGAGAGAGATGCACTGGGCATACACTGTCATGTGCATCTGCTGTCGTTTCCGATGAATCTCTTGCTGGAAGAGAGATCCAAAACACACAAGTCATACTTTTTCTTTATATATGTATGTAGGTTTGCGTGCACCCTAGGGGGTTAGGATTAATGATAAACAATGAAGGGCAGTAAGGTTGAAGGGGGGGGGGGGGCGGGGGTTATAAATTATAGGAAATGAAGAACCAAAATCTGTGATTTAACATTAATGTGGCTAAAATAAATCTTATTCTGTAAAAAAAACAAAAAAAAAACGTCCAGGTATTTTTGAAAAAGGAAGGAGGGGCTTGCCTTTTTATTTCTTATTTTCAAGATGGCTACCATTCTTTTAAAAATTTCTGACAACCGCAGGTTTTTGAACTGTTCAAAGATACAAAAAAGGAAGAGACATGGTGGACAAGAGAATTGAACATGTTTACAGTGGTTTTAAAAGTTTTAGTAAGCTTGTATTTTATTTTCCGATGGATCGGTTGAAATTTTTTCTGTTTTTTCACCTCATTTTCCACTGTTAAAACTTTTTAAAAAATCCAAGCAGCCCCCAAAAAGGAAGCGGGTGGGGACGCTAAACATTTTTTTACTTCGTCTAAAATAATCCAAATAATAAAATACGGAAAGATTTTACTTTAACCCTAACTCCCTACATCATTTTCCCCCCATGTAACCTGAATCCTCTAACATCCTCTTATGGGGACCATAGCATGAATCCTCCAAAATCCTCCAGGTTTTTTTGCATACCCCTAGTAACCTCAATCCTCCAAATCCTCATGTATCACATTGAGCCTGATAACCTGGATCCTCCATATTCCGGCAGGGGCAAAAACCCCTAGTAACCTCAATCCTCAATGCATCAACTTCCAAGTGCCCTCAATCCTCCAAATTCCTCCATTTTGCAAAGAGGATTTTGGAGGATTTGGGAAGGTTAGGGTTAATACCTCCCACCCAAATTGATCAGGAACAGCAAAATCTTGGAAAATAAATAACCCTCCTTGATAACAACTATCTAAATGTGTGGCACAACCTGTTATTTCAAGATTTATGTCAGCAGAATCTGTAAAATTGAGGCAGAAATTAACATGTGTGTGAACACTTTGAGTGACACTGAGCCAAGAACATCTAACACAGAAAACACAAACTTTCTACCCCTATATTGCACGAAAATTTCCCAAATAAATTCTCCAATTTAAAGGTCGTGCCAAGTGTTTATACAATTCTGAACACAGATGGATAGTTATTTTCCAAAAATTTGCTATTCCTGACTGATTTTTGTGGGGGTATTAAAGTAAAATCTTTCCAGCTGACAATTGACATTGACAGGGCCTATTCTGTTTCCGCTCCCCATCTATGTATAAAATGCACTGACTAGGCACAGCGTACCCCATCCCATAAAATTCAGTCTTTTGTCCTTTAAAAATGCTCTCAAAGACTTAAGAGTAAGACATGTGTTTTCCCCACACTGTCCCTCTTTCGTCTTTTCCTTTTCTTTTGTAAGCACCTTGGATCCTCTGGTAATTTGACGCTATATATAAAGGTGCTAGGCTATGTATTACATTATTATTGTTTCGCAGTGGCTATTTTTACGGCAGCCGTAATGCGACTTACAAATGCTATTGTTACGGAATGGTAAAAACACAATGCAAACGTTTATCAAATTTACAACTGCCCATCCTGCCAGAGCGCTTCGGTAGCTCGATTGGTACAGCATTGGTTTTTATAGCTGGGGACGCTGGATCGAATCCATGCCGCGCTGTCCGATTTAAAAAAAAATTCGAACAGATTTCTTAAGTTTTAGGTTTTTAATCAAATGATTATTTTTATTTAGGGCCTAAGTAACGTTTGTTAGATTTAATTTTCTTCCCTGCTTTGATTTCAGTGGTTTTGGAGAATTTGTTTTAAAAGGGAAATAAAGTCCGAGAACCATTTGCTGGTTGATAGTCTGGTTGCAACAGCAAACATCGTGACGTTTATGAATACCATTACGTCGGGGATCTAGGCAGTTCCGTAACGACGGCTCCCGTAACAATAGCCACTGCGACTGCGTTTATTGTTCAGCTTAAAGTTAATATCATAACTGGTTAAGGTAAATATTCGCGCATTTGGAAGTTAGGCATTGTAATTGTATTGAGTCTTTGAGAACAGAGGGAGGGGTGCTATTTGTAAGTAGTAATATCTTGTACTTATCAAAGTGAAACTATGTAGTTAAATGTGTACCAAACCTCTAGACTCAAAGCCATTTCATACAAAATTCCAGCAGCCGTTGGCCATACAATAAATTTATGGATCAGCCAACTTTGGTTGCACTTGCAGAAAAGCCTCCCGCGTACAGCACAGACGACAAGACTCGGTTGCGCCCTCTATGTCTGGTGCTTGCGTTTTTAATGTATAGATTTGCCTGGTACCCGCGTGAGACCTTCTCTTCGGTTCATGTGTACAATGTAGCAGCGGGGTACCACCATCGATGTGCAAGTGACGCCATTTTCAACGAGGGAAGTGGTTTCCGTCACACACAAATCAGCTCGGAAAACCCCGTTTTGGAACTGATTTCTTGCTCATGTGTATCATCAAGCGTGAGAGAGGATAATCAGGTTTCACAAGGTTCGAGTTCGTGTAGAAATTAGTTTTCATATGGGAAGAAAAAAGGCACAAACATAAGCCTTATCGCAAATACCGCCTGGTTGACAATGTCAATGGTTGAGACGTCACAATGGTCAAAAGGCATTGGTGCAGTGGGAAGGAAACGGGAGCAATGTTCATCCTTTTTTTCTTCCCACAATGCATTTTGACCATGTGACGTCTCACCAGGACCAGGTGGTAGGCCTAGCCCTAGGCTCCTGTTTCGGCAGTTGTGTAGTGTAGTTTTTATCAAATTAGAGTCAAGGACAATGGTATTTTGAGGGTATTTTTTCTCATTCCAAAATGACGTTTTCAACCTAAGCAGCCTTCTCTTAATAATAGACAAGTTCGATAATTCTCAGGTCAAAGGTCAGCTGTACCAAATTCTGCCTCATCGTATTGGCACAGCACGCTGTTTTGTAGCCCTACAAATAGGGCTGTAAATGGTTCTGTTTTTAACTTCTGGCTTTTTACTGTCAGTGTCACCATTACAGCCCCCCGGCCCTACTCCAACGGCACCCCTACACGCTGAGTTTTACAACTGGTCGACTTTAGTTTCAAATATCTCCCCAAATTCTTATCGCTGAACACTTATATATACATCATTGTATTCCTGAGATGTTTGCAATTTCTACCATATACAACAATGCTTACTAAATGCTGAATTCGTCCGGCTGTGAGGTCTTCAAAAATGACAAATGCTCCAAAAGCTTAAAAAACGTCTTTACATGGAGGACGCCATCTTGTATTCATCGCTAGGATCGAGAGAAGTCGGGGCACCCGGCGGTTGTAGAAAATGGTCTTGTCATGAATTATGCATGATAGCATGCCATGTACGACGCGCGGTTGTTTCGTGAAACAACCGCACGTCGTACATACTCATGCACAATTCATGAGCAGACCATTTTCTACAACCGCCGGGTGCCCCGACTTCTCTCGATCCTTGCGATGAATACAAGATGGCGTCCTCCATGTAAAGACGTTTTTGAAGCTTTTAGAGCATTTGTCATTTTTGAAGACCTCACAGCCGGACGAATTCAGCATTTAGTAAGCATTGTTATATATGGTAGAAATTGCAAACATCTCAGGAATACAATGATGTATATATATAAGTGTTCAGCGATAAGAATTTGGGGAGATATTTGAAACTAAAGTCGACCAGTTGTAAAACTCAGCGTGTAGGGGTGCCGTTGGAGTAGGGCTGTAATGGTGACAGTAAAAAGCCAGAAGTTAAAAACGGAACCATTTACAGCCCTATTTGTAGGGCTAGCTGTTTTGGTACAGCTGACCTTTGACCTTTACCTATTTTGCATTGCAAAAGTCAATTATCGAACTCGTATATTCTACTGACATCTTTTTTTGTAATTTTAAACAGTTTATTGCAGTAAAACTAGTAAATGATTTTTTTTGACGTGTTTTATGGCAGTTGCCATGTGAATCAATGTGGTTTTGCATGTTTACGGTGCGTCGCGGTGATCGCCATCTTTATTTCTGCTTTGCATTTTGTTGTCTTCATAGTCGCTTTGCCCAAAAATTTCCCCTAAACATCAAAACCCTGCCCTTTTTCTACGGCATACCATATCTGTTGGTTTGTAATGTCGCTAACTTGTGTGGCAGTTCCAATAACCTAAAAGTAGATTTTTGTTCCCTTATACTAGGGAACAGGGCCCTACACTACACAATCGCTCCTGTTTCCTTTCCACAATGCCTTTTGACCATTGTGACATATCAACCAGGTGGTATTTGCTATGAGGCTTATGGAGATTAGTCGTGCTATTATTAACCCTAACCCTCCAGGGTATTTTGGCTAGAAACCCTGCCAGACGCATCAGATTGCATACTTTGTCACATTGACTTGTGTGCAGAGTGCAGCAAGGTCAAGCTGTCACCACAGATGCACTGTGCTGCGTCTGGCAGGGTTAGGGTTAATAAGCGTCAACAAAGAAAACGTCATCAAAGCGTCAACAAATTAAATGTCAACAATGATTTCACAATGTCATTTATTTCCAAACAGTCATATTTAGTATATTAACAGAGTTCAAAACCTTCCACAGGATTTCCGCAGGGAAAGAAAGTGGCGGTCACTTCAGTTTATATTTTGTAATCAAAAATGTTTGTTGATTTTAAATGGGGTTTCTTACAAAACAAGTTTTCTTACAAAACAAGTTCACATAGATTTGAAAGCTGGAATGTACACTATAATTTGTTGATGCTTTGTTGATGCTGATTGTGTTTATTGACGCTGATTGTTTTTGTTGACGCTTGTTGACACTAAATAGCTTGACCGGGCCATACATGTATCTTTTCAAATGAATTGTCTACATTTGTTTATGTAATTTTGAAGAGAAAGTCATTAACAATTTGATTCATGTTTGGATTCCATTAGATTCTGCAAAGCAAAGAAAATTATTTAAAGGAGAGTTTTTTGTCCCTTAAATGTTAATGCAGAGTATTTTGCACACAAATCGGAGTACAGATTGTACATTGTATAGGAAAAGTTAATCGATTAACGTAAAACTTTAAATGCAGAGTATTTTGCACACAAATCGGGGTAAATATTGTACATTGTACAGGAAAAGTAAATCGAATAACATAAAACTTATAATTAATAAACATGAAATTTCTCAAATATATTTCAAGGTATGATGCAGCATTGGCAGAGCTGATAAAACAGTTGCAGGCAGTGTTCATACTTTGTGTGATTCAACATTTTATGAAATAACAATCCTGTGAAAGTTTGAGCTCAGTTCATCATCCTAGTCACAGAAAATAGTGAAAAACCATTCTGTGATTTTATGCACGTTCATATGTGCTTATTTCGATAACTAGTGTTTTTTTTAGGTATTCAGATGAAACTTTCTTGAAGATGACCACTTCAAATGTAAATATTTCTCGGCAGGATTGGTATTGTTATCTTCATAAACAGTAAGCTTTTACATTGATCATTGCCAAAGCTATGCGTCTGTATTCTGCTTGTTTTAATTCAGGGGGGAAACTGAACAATCCTCAGAGAAGCTAGAAATGGCGGACTTCTTCGACAGTGAGGCAGAGGTGTCTGATGAGGAAAACGTCAAGCTGAGTAGTGATGAGGATGAGGAGGATGAGGAAGGGGAAGGTGAATGCATCTCTTGTTGGCTAATCATCTCAGACAAAATAGAACCACATAAGCATGTGTAGGGTCGTGTGGAGCGAAGGCATTGCAAATATTTGAATATTCAAATTTCCCGTTAATCCCTAACCTTCCCAAATCCTCCCAAATCCTCCTTGCCAAATGGAGGAATTTGGAGGATTGAGGGTTTTGGAAGTTGAAGCATCGGAGGAATTTGCAGGATTGAGGGCATATGAGGACTTTGCCTCATGGAGAAAAATGGAGGATCCAGGTCATCAGGCCCAATTTGATGTTGGTTGATTTCAGAGGATTGAAGTTACTAGGGTGTTTATGAAAACCCCTAGAGGATTTTGGAGGATTCAGGTTACATGCAGCTTTAACACTTTGAAATCAGAGGATGCTGGAGGATTCAGGTTACTTGGAGGAAAAATATGTAGGGAGTTAGGGTTAGAATTGGATCATTTTTTCAGGAGCAGATTTTTATAAAATAAATATCAAGTGGAATATTAGACTGCTTTTGACGTTTTATCAAATGTTTTCATTGTAACAGAGGGTGAGAATGAGAACCTGGACGACCTGATTAATGATGACGAAGAGGAAGAACAAGGTGGGTCAGACTCTGAGGGAGAAATCGGCAAGAAGAAGAAACGAAAGCGAAGAGGTAAGAGTGAAGGCAACATGTTTTATAAAATCTGAGATTTTGACAAATGGGCTCTTGAAATGAATTTTCAATTTTTAAGGTTTTATTGGATATACTTGTTGAAACATTTGTCTCTCAACCCTACCCTTCCACCAGGACGTTTTGAGGATTTGCAGGATTGCAGACAGTAGAGCCTAGGTACTATAGCTATTAAAAATATAATTTGAATTTGTTCAATAATTTTTTACGTGAACAAAGTCAGTCAAATTGCACTTTCTAATAAAAGTGCAATTTTACTGACTTTGTTCACGTAAAAAATTAACGTCCTATGCAATCATTTAGGGTAAAGTACAATATACTACAAAATACTACACAGTTTCTCAGATGCCAGTATAGTCAGAGTACTGCATACTACAGTTTACTACTAGTAGTATTTTGTAGTATGTGAGATTACGGTTAAAGGTGTACCAAATATTATGTTAGAGCTTATTTGAAAAAAGCAATTTGTGAACAAATTGACGTTAAAGAAATAAAACCATTTAGATATTATACATGGCACATAATATTTACTATTTAGTGGAAGATTTTTTCGTATCTTCTGCTTGCATTCTCCAAGCTGTCTTTGAAATTCAGACATTTCCAATTCAATATAATTTCAAAGAGCCAGTTTAAAAAATTTTTTTTTATAAAATGCATCATCTGTTTTGGGATTTCTTAGAAATTGACGACCGTCTGGAGGATGATGATTATGAACTCATCGAAGAGAACACTGGTGTCAAGGTTGAGAGGGTGAGTGTTACAACCTCTTATACTGACAGCTACCTCTTCACTCCAGAAGACTCATCTTTTCTCTCAAAAGATAATGTCTGTTGATGCTTCTGAAATCATTACAAAATAAATTCTGATACCTTTTGCTTGTTCATGTTGACTTTCTAAAGCGTGATTGTCGGATAGCTTAATTTGGCCTGTTATCACAGATCGGCATGGTGACCATCTTTTTATTGCATGGCCCTCCAATAGCTGCCACATTATTGCATTTGTAATCTGACACTCCACTGACATCAGTAGCAAAAACCCCTGGTGACAAAAGTGAGTCCCCCATCATGTCATCTTGTGCACCTTCCAACTCGCTCCACTTGGAGCCTTGTCTGGTAACCCGTTGCATCCTCCAATGCACTGCACATTGGCATGTTCAATCATGAGTTATAGTTGACGCATTCAAAAATGGTGTTAGATGTAAGTTTGATAAAATAAACACCTTGCAGAAAAAGTTCCGTCGCGTGAGGCAGATCTCGGACGAGGAGGACAGCGAAGATGAAGAGGGAAATTCTGGGCCCATGGCGGAGACTACTCAACGGGATGCCATCGCCAAGGAGATCTTCCAGGAGGATCTTGACGAAGGAGAGGATGAGGAACCGGTGAGTCCAAGAGATGAGCTTTGGGATCTCTGGCCTTTAAATTTGTCTTTTCACTTTTTTTTAGGTACAGCTCAGTTGAAAGTAGAGATGTCATTAACCCATAATATTGTACAGGCAAGGATCATGCCCCCACTGTATGCTGTAACATAGAATTACGTATACAAATTCACAGTTATTAATTCTCATATTTTCTCAATGTAGATTTTAAAGATACCTTTATTTTTTGGCTTCACATGTGCAGCCTGAGGAGGGGGAGATACGTGAAGCAGCCCAGGAGCACGACCAGTATGCCGAGATTGAGTCCGATGAAGAAGAGTCAGGTAACAGGACGGCCTGGCTGTCTTCCGACATTGTAGAATGTTCTATACCGTGATAGTCAGGCTGCTAAGTCTGCAGAATGTTCTATACGATGATTGTCAGACTCCAGAATGTTCTGCACTGTGATGGTCAGACTGCTGTCTGTAGAATGTTCTGTACTATGATAGACTGCAGAATGTTCTTTTAGTTCTTTTAGTTTACAGAAGATATAAAAGCTTATATACTGTAATAAACTACAGTCTGGTGAATGTTCTACATTATAATAGTCTGCAGAGTGTATAATTTATAATAAAAACAAAACTCGATCATACAAAGTGTAAGACCAGTTTTTTTCCCACCAACAGATCCAGATGATTTTATTGTGGATGACGATGGTCAACCACTTGCCAGAAGGAAGAAGAAAGGCCACAAGGGCCACAGATACACAGACTCGTAAGTTGCTGTCTCTAGACACTTGACAAAATACAGGGACTCACTGAGTGACCTGTGCTAAAAACACAACCATACTTCAAAACCTATATTTCACAGAACAAGAAGCCAACCGCAAAGTTTGAAATAGGAAAGCCAGAGACACTAAAAGGTTTTGCATGAACTGGAATGTGGAAAACCAGATTTTGTGGGTTTTCGACCCAGACAGAGGACCATATTGCTTGTGTCTGTGAGCAAGGTAGTTTACCAGGAGTAAAATAGCCACCAGTGAGGGCAGTAGAGGATATGAATTTGATTTGCCCAATAGACTGAACTTATAGCCGTGGACAGCATACTCCAAATGGACTTGGCCAAGCTTCAGGAATAATTTGTAGACCTCACATGCAGGGGTAACACTGGAGCATCTTGCGTATCATATCTGAAGTATATTTC
Source organism: Hippasteria phrygiana (assembly GCA_037893225.1). Taxonomy (NCBI): domain Eukaryota; kingdom Metazoa; phylum Echinodermata; class Asteroidea; order Valvatida; family Goniasteridae; genus Hippasteria; species Hippasteria phrygiana. The sequence goes on along the minus strand of JAZGUH010000013.1, from coordinate 2,402,748 downwards.
TTCACAAACATCTTCACATTATTAGTGCACCAAAGCTTTTGGACTTTGTCACCTTTTTCATATTTCGTGTGTTTGCAAACCGTTGTATCATTTAGCCTTTATGAAAGATCCTGATGACCTTCCAATCATTATTTCATGTTTTATCAGTGCCCTTCAAGAAGCCCAGGACATCTTTGGTCTTGACTTTGACTTTGAGGAGTTCAACCAGTATGGGGAGGATTATGAGGAGGCGTTGGAAGAAGATTCAGAGGTTGGTACTTGAGTGTTGATTTGAGTTCAATACCTGATAGCCCATGAGAGTTTTATAACTTGTTTCCAGTGGGGTCTCTTAACCCTAACCTCCCCTATTACTACAAAATACTGTAGTATACACCGGCATATAAGAAATTGTGTAGTATTTTGTAGTACCGGGTATAGTTTAATTGACCCCAAATGAATGTCTAGGACGTTCAGGTTAATAAAACATTTTAAAACATTTCTTAAAAATCACCCAAAATTGCAAGTGGTCCCTAAAAGTTGCATGGTGACAAGAAATTATTGATAAGATTCGAATCAGCCAACTGACTCTGGCAAGCTCTGTGGTCGAGTAGTAAGATATCTGCACTAGAAAACAGGAGTCCCACCTGAGTGATTTTTTCCAAATAATCTGTCGGGATAACACTGGTATACAGTATTTATAAAATACGTCGGTGAAGAGCAAAACTTCATATTAAAAAATTTTTTTTAAAGTCCCATGCAAAACAAGAAAGAAACACATTAAAATAAGAAAACACAAACAAGTAGAAACCTTTTATAACAAACATTTTAAAATGAAAATAGTGCAACTTGTAAACACAATAGACCACTGGACGTTTTGGTCATAGAAACCAACTAGACCATCATGTACAGAGCTTGATATTCATCCACTAGCCCTAACCCCCCCCCCCCCCCCTCAACCCCCCTGGATGTGTGGAAATTCATATTGATATTGATAGGTTCAGCAGTGTTAGGGATAGAGCAGTAGTTTTAAAAAAAAAAGTGATCCACTAGAGTATTTTTCAAGACGAGTGTCTACCAAAATCCAGTAAGGACATTCTGTGCAGTAGCCTGCAGATGATATTTTACGATTGAAGTCCCAACTTTTTAACAATTGAATTTAACAATTTGTCGACTGACTGAAATAAACAAAGCAAATTTCATTAATTCATGGTTTCAGACCTTACATTTATTAAAAAAAATAAAATTAGTTGAAGGAAAAAAATCATTAGTCAACTGGTCTAGTTTGGTCTTTGCATTCTGCTGAACCAGTGCGTGAATTACTGGACTTTGTCCATCGTTCCAGTGCAGATTTCAAACCCGGATGTATCTGGAGTCGGTCCAGTGGGTATCCTCTTCGGAATTGTGTCATTTGGACCATGACGTGGAATGCAAACAAATAAAGTGCATGCTCATGTTGCTTCACGTGCTGTCCATAGAGCCTCATGTATTCGGGACATGGCAGTTCATGCTAATTTTGACCAGAATTTCTAGTGTGTATTTTTTTACCCTGTGAAGTTGTGGAATCAACAGATTGTTCTCTTTTTTACTGTGCAGTATGAGGATGAAGAGGAGGACGTGGAATTTGGTGACGAAGGACCGAGGAGAGTGCGGAAAGCTGGCAAGAAACGACCCCCCAAGAAGAGTATTTATGATGTGAGTTGGTGGCTTTACAAAGTTTTAGTATTTGTTGTCGGAGCACTATAAGGGGCCAGTTTCATGGAGCCTGCACAGCAATTGGTTTGAGCACAGAAGAGATTTGCTGAGCAGAAAACAGGTTACCAGCCATCATTTCTTGTGATGCATACTGCTTTTGACATTTGGTGAGCTGATTTTAGCTTCAAAATTTATTAGCAAAATTTTGTACTGAGCAAACTCCATGAAAGTGGGTCAAGTCAGTTGATACTAAAGTTGGAAAACACACACAGCCCAGAATTTGAGCTTGAAGGCAATGTTTGGCTTCTAGATTACACAAACTCAAACCCCCCCCCCTTTTTTTCGGGGGGGGGGGGGGGGGATTTGATCCTGCAGCTTCATGAACACCATAACTTGCCTTGTGTTGGAAGTCGCCCAGTCTGTCAATATTTTTGTTTGGGGACACTTGGACAAAGTGTTTGAAGTTGGAAGTCGGAAGTCGTTTTGGTGCGGACCTAAACTGATTCCAGCAAAAAAATTCCCCCCAAAGGCTAAATGACACAAAATAGAAACTAATTATTCAGGAAGCACACATGTATGGATGAAGATTTCTTCTGTTTAAGAACTGTCAATTGCAGGCTTTCAAGTACTCCTACTTTTGCTACTTTTTTCCTGTAAAATTTTGTTTTACCTTGCTCCTTTTCCTACTTTTTTCCTGTTTTTTTTTTTTTTTTTTTACTTGCTCCTTTTCCTACTTTTTTCGTGAAAGTCCAATTTGTTCCTCCTTTTTTTCTCTCAAGCCCGAAAAATGAAATCTCATTGAATATTTTTTCATAACGGTGTTACACACTCGAATGAAAATCACACAATGAAGGGCTTGAGTGCAGGAGTACTGCAACTTTACTTTAATACAAGAGCTTAGTTGAGGATGGAGCAGAAGTGTAGTGAGTACAGAACATGCCAAATGAGGCTTGTGATGCTGTGGACATGGGTGAGTATCAATGAAAACTATTCCTGAAAGTCCACATAAGTCCTAATTTTGTCCTGTTTTTGTTTAATTTTGATCCTCCTATTCTACTTTTTCACCTGGGTCTACTTGAAAGCCTGCAATTGTTTTGGGTGTAAACATTTTGCCGAGATGAAATACTTCAAAGCTGGAACTTGTGGCTAATTACATTAATTAGTATTAAAGGGTACACGCAGAAAATCCACGATAAAAGCCCTCCTCCCGACATGTCAGTTTTTAGTGGACTCTCAGCAGCACCATGGTAATATAGACACATTCAGTCATCACTTGAAATCTGCATTTACATGATTTAGCTGAAGCCAGACTAAATGTCATGTTATTTTGGACTTTTGTTCACATGTCTGTGTTTGTCACTGTCAACAGGTGTTTGAGCCGAGCGACCTGGAGAGGGGTCACTTCACCGACATCGATAATGAGATACGGGCGACCGACATACCAGAGAGACTCCAGGTTAGGCAATCTGAGCGACTAAGAACCCATTGGAAAACATTCTTGTATTGTTTGTGGGTTTTTAAAAGGAATTTGCTCATTTCAAAGCTAGGAGCCAGTCAAGATAAAGTGCTACGAATGAAATAGGGTCACTAACCCTACCACTTGAAGGGTTTTCCTTGGCTCATATCTAAACAGAGGATAATCTTCAACAATAGCCGGAGAAATGATCCCAGTGTATTTCGTGAATTCCAGTGAGAACTTTACCCCAAAGGAATTTGCTTATCTGCTGATAGCCCCAGTATTGATCTGTAATAAACATATTAAACCGCTATTGATAACACTAGTTCTCCTCTTTAGACAGTTGCTCTGACCTAAAATTTATGGAGACAGGTTGAGGATATTTTTTGTTTAAGGTGTACTTTGGACTCCAAAGATTCCGTCTTGTAAGAAGCTGTTCCTTTTTTGTCATTTTGATCAGAACCTAAAGTGTAGAACTTCAAAAAAGAATTACTGGCTTGGCATTTCAGTCTGGCCAACTGCAGTTTTTCAGGTCATAAACCAGTCCATTTTTTTGGGAAAAAGTTTCATTGCTTTGTTTTTCAGCTTCGTCGAGTACCAGTCACCAAAGCAGACGATGCAGAACTTGACGAGGAAGCAGACTGGATCTACAGGCAGGCCTTCCTGACGCCACCAATCTCCAATCAGGTCAGTAATTCAAAACAAAACCAATAAACAACCTCATACACCCCTTCGTTCAAAACAAACCTTGACAACTATTTGTATTGAATTTCTGTGCTGGAAACATGTCTGGGCCAAATTTTACGCAGCTACTTATATATCACTTAGCAAATTTTCCCGCTTAGTAAAAAACACAGCTGAGAACCAGCCACGAGCAATACACATTGCATGCAATTTTGGCTGGTAACCTGCTTTTGCTGGGCCAATCGTTCCTGTACCTTCTGAAATGTTGTGCCATGCAGCTTACAAACGGACATGGTTCTTCTGTTTTGTTTGGTCTTTCTAGGAGTTTTCGGAGCAGGACAGCGGCTATGGCTCTGGCTATGAGAGGAAGCCGCCTCGCACCAAGAACCGGATCAGAGAGGCCCTGCACTTCATGCGCAATCAGCACTTTGAGGTATACTAAGTACTACATGGAAAATGTTATAAGATTCTAATTTCCTTCATTTCTGCTATATGGTCGCTCAGTTAAAGATATACTATTCATGCTCTTATTAAGCCCCCCCCCAAAAAAAAAAAATAAAAATAAACAAAAAAATAGTAAATTGCTGTTTCTAAGCAATCCAAAATTATTCATTTTGAATTATTCACTTTGAATTATTCACTTTTGATTGAGACATTGAATGCAAAACCCCACCCATTTAGTTATCGAGTAATTACTTTACAAAGGATGAATTGTTTACTGGTGACAATAATTCCAGCGTGTCTTTATGTGCATTAAATGCACAAAAGCAACAAAAGAATATGACTCTTTTTGAGGGTTGGAGATGCCCATTATAGAAACAAATTCTTACATTAAAATAAAACGTGTTACAAGGAAATATAATTAATATAGTCAAATTTGATGAAGAGCCAGCCAGTGTATCTTTAATAAATCCAGATGATTTTATCTAAAAGTTCAAACCTCGAACAGGTGAACCCAGATGATAGTATAGAATTGGAAGAGAAACGGGGCAAGCTAGCCCAGTTGGTAGAGCACCAGTCATCTGGATTTCATAGGTTCAGATCCCACACTTGTCATTTTTGTTTGTTCACCCTATAAAGTCTTCAGCCACAATTCAAGATTGCACAAATATTGCCAAGTCACAGCTGGCAATAATATATTTCCCTGGTTTTGGGTTGCAGGTGCCATTCATCGCCTTCTACCGGAAGGAGTATGTTGAACCCGAGCTCAATTTCAACGATCTGTACAGGGTGTACCATTGGGATGAGAAGGTGAGATGGAAAAGTTATCATTCTGAAGATGCCTTAAGAATTTCAAGAGTTGTTACAGCAGTGGTATTGATAATTAGGGGTGCGAGGGTGCTCACACCAAACCAAACACTGATTGTTGTTCAGTTTGAATCAGATCCAGTATAATTTAGGATCCTATTATTGTTACTCCGGCAATAAAACCAAAGATTCCTCTTGTGTGCCTACACTTAGAGAAACTGGTAGAGAGAGGATGATAAAGAAATGTTAAGGTTTAGAGGTGGGAGACAACCCTCTCCCCAACTTAAAGACACACATTGCCCTGAATTCCCCTAAATTTAATTGCTTTGTTTAGGCCCGAAATCTATTCTCGCCCGGTATGTATACCGGACCCGGTATCAAACAGGTTTGAACCTGGGCCGGTATTATGCCCCTCCCAGACCGGTACAAGTCCTCTTGCTCGTCGGCATTTAAAAGCCACTCTAATGAATAGACTTGCGGTCGAGCTTGGCAAGTCTGGTGCCTGGCCCTCCAGAGTGTTTACAATGGAGAGTTTATTGACTGACTGATTATACTGTACATGTGTGCTGGGGTTTAGGTGATCACTGGAGTGTGAATGCTGCGTGGTCAAATCTGTCCAGCGGCAAACTCTTTGAAACTTAGCGAACATATTTGCCTTTGTTCGCCCGTGGAGGATTATTAACGGATTAAAGTCACCCCATTGTCTGCATCTAGAAGGAGTTTGCTGGCCCAGGAACTGGACACAGTGGACTCCCAAACCGGGCCAGCTTTCCAGGAGAGGCTGGTCCGAGATTAAAATGAACCGGTTTGGCTACCGGGGCCCGGTATACATACCGGGCGAGAATGGACTTGGGGCCTTAGTTATTTAATCTATTTCCAAGGTCCGAGTGTAAAAATGTAACCATAATGTGTAATATTGAGAAAAAAACGAATAATTGGCATCCGGACATTTTGACTGGTGCCTCACATAGTGCAGCCTGTACGCAACCAAAGCGCCAAGGGCACCACTCTGAACTCCAACGGTTCAACTTTTTCGAACATATTATCCCCAAAATGTTCATTGACGATTTTCGGACAAACGGTGCATTTTCAAGGGATGGTCGTGTACATTATTCTATTCTACTTCTGAATGATCTTGCCAACCACAGCAATTTTAGGATGAATGCTTTTTGTAGCCAAATTGGGCAGCCTCCACGGTAACGTGTCCCCTTGATATTCAGGAAAAAAATCCACATAAACAAGTAGGGACTGGGCACCCATGTCAGCCATATGGCTGAGGGGAAACCAATACCTCTTCTGCAGACATCTCTTCACTCCTCCCTCCCCCTAACCCCTCACCCAAAAATGAATAAATAATAATAATAATAATAATAAAAAAAAAACGACCAGAAACCACTGTTTCAAGTTGAGTGGTACCTTAATTAGAAAAACAAAAACAAAGTGTACATTGTGCTAGAAGATGGAATTTTTCTGTCGGGGCTGATGTAAGTTAAACAGATTTTCTCTTTTGTCCTTTCCCGACGTAATGTATGAAGTAGGACTGTTTCTCGAATAATTTAGTATTCAAATATTGGACGCTGGGTTTGACCGAACAAATATTCGATACTCGCCTATCAAGTTTTCACTGCATGCAGCGCCGGTAAACAAAAATTGCACGTAAAAGCACGCCGGTGTTTTACAAAATGTACGTGTGGCGATCTATATTATGGACCGTTCGATCGTCATTTTTTTGCATGCCCCCTGTTGTATCGAGGGTTTTACGGATGGGAACAATAAACAACCTTCCACAAAAAGTTACGATTGACAAAAATGCGGAATTGGACACTACTAAAGTGCCATAACTTTTCTATGAAAATTGCATTAGTGTCGTATCTGTACGTGCATAGATATCTTTTTGAATATTCGAACCGGCAAAATGTATTTGAATATTCGGTTGACAATCGAATATTTGAATATTTGGTATAATCGGGACAGCCCTAGTATGAAGCACTGTATGCTCATTGCTTTCCGAAAACCTGCGTGAACAAATTCACTGGCTTATCTAGTCCCATCCGAGTAAGCCTGTGAATTTGTTCCACACAGGCTCTCGGAAAGCACTGAGCATACAGTGTTTCATACATTACTTCGGGAAATGTACATTGTGCGCTGGTCATGAACCCAGGGAAAATGACACTGAGTAATCACCCTTAGCCGCAATGTTCTCATCATCAAGGCAGGATATTGAATGTGCATTGAACGTTAGCATTGAGTCTATACATTAACAACTCGCCATGTTTGACGTATCTTGATTCTCATCTCAGTGGTGCCAGTTGAAGAACCGCAAGTCCAACCTGAAGAAGTTATTTGAGAAGATGCAGGCCTACCAGTTTGACCAGATGAGCGGAGAGGAACTTCTCCCGGACTCAGTCCGACCCCTGACCGAGACCGACCTGGACAGGTTAGTCAAAATTCATGCCCTTCATTGTCATGCGCGTAGATCAAGACCTTTGGAAAGTGTAATTTTATTTTAAAGCAGAGACATAAGTTTTAGCAGTGATTTTATCATTGTTGCTCCTTGCTAAAATGTTTTTTGTTTCTTTTATACCAGACTAAACGACGTGGACTCCATGGACAAGCTGAAGGACGTTTACATGCACTTTCTTCTCTACTATGGCCGGGACATTCCCAAGATGCACAATGCCCTCAAGAAGACCAAGAAGAACGTCAGGACCAAGCTGGTCCGCCGGCCAGCCAAGAAGATGGTCAAGATCATGATTCGCCGGCCCAAGCAGAAGAAGCCCAAGGAGGGGGAAGACGGGTACGACAGCGAGGATGATAAAGACTGGACTGAAGAGGATGCCAAAAAGGCAAGTGGCACAACTCTACTGCCTCTCCCCCCCCTCACCTCTCCCCTCCCCTTCTCTCCCTCCCCTTCCCCACCATTAATCATCAGTTCCTTTAAATCTCACTTTGACGAATGATAAAATATCATTTTTGAGCTTCCTGTCCTTGTTCTTGCCCCGATGGATGATTGGACAATCCATCAATTTTTTTTGTTCAATTAACTAAATTTAACCTCATGCACTTGTGATTGGGTATCGGGGGTTCAGGATGAAGATTCAGACTCTGAGGAGGAAGTGGAGACGGAGGAAGAAGTCGACACTGAGGAGGAGGTGGAGGTTGAGGTTGATGAGGATGGTAATGAAGAGACAGAGGATGGCACCAGCCATCAGATCAAACAGGCTACCAGGAAGTCCATGTATGCCATCTGCCAAGAGGCTGGCCTCGGTAAGATTGAGTGGTATTGTGCATATTTCATAAGCTTATCACTTGATATTTGGCCAGGGGCCAATTTTTCATCTAGCTGTTCAGCACCAGGGTTGAGATTTGTCAGGATTTTTCCTGATTTCAGGATTTTTGTCGGGATTTCAGAATTTTTAAAGAATCTCTTTTGCAATCTGGAATTCCTGAGGTGTTGTCCTAAAGATGTTTTTACCTGTAAAAGTGGATATAGAACAATAAAAATTGATATTTTAAGAGGGTGCCTTTAAGCAAATACAAACTGGGTTGAACTGGGGTCCTCGTGGATTTTGCATGGATTTTGTGGATTTTAAATTGTTGGCCAATCTCACCCCTGAAGCACACAATGTTGCCAAAAGACAGACAAAGTTTTTCTATAAGCCCAACAGGTTTACCAGCCAAAATTTCATGCGATGTGTACTGCTTGTGACTGTTCTCGGCCGACTTGCATTGAGATGGTCTATTTGAGGGAAATAGTGCAAAGTCGTTCAGTGGTATATTACATTTTGAATGTATGTAATATTGCTACAGATAAAGAAATTATTACAGGTTCAAACGTTTTGTCCCACAAAAAGAATTGTGGGTGGTCGTGATTTGTTTTTTTTGGAAGAAGCAGCAAGAAATCGTCCTAATTTGATTTTTTTATCTATCCACTTGTCAGCTGGCTTATCCTATCATGTAAAAGATATGAAATAAATACAAGATACTTCATACTTCATATTTCATTTTTAGCCTCAAAATATGTAACTCGCAACGTAATAAACACTGGCTTGCTTCTACCTAGATGCACTGGCAAAGAAGTTTGGTCTGACTCCAGAGCAGTTTGGTGAGAACCTGCGAGATAACTACCAGCGGTACGACCCAGAGCAGCACCCTGTTGAGCCTGCAGAGACAGCCAAGGACTTCATCAGCAGGTAGGCAGTGATAATGCCAACATGTCTGGGCCCAATTTCATCAAGCTACCAGTAAAAAAGAAACGGAACTATAGTTTAGCGGATTTATGTGCAAAGTGCTGTGAACCAGTCACAAGCAATACAAACGCCTGCCTTTTTGGCTGGTAGCCTGCTCTTTTTTCTGAAAAGAGGCAGTTGGGGGCAAGGTGTCATATAGTATTAGATATCTGCCTTTCCCACTCCCGGGGGGGGGAGGGGGGGATTGAAAAAACCACTTGATCATTCCAAGCCAAATTTTGTGAACTGATGTCCCTTGCTGCTGTCGGATCATGTCCGACCATTTTACCTTTCTCTTTGTGTAAGAGATATTGAGACTTGAGATTGGTACACGATTGGTAATCCTCCAAATTTTTCATTTTTTTAATGAATTATTACGAAATACCTTACTAGACTGTAAGTTAATAGCAATCTCAATCATCCTGTGAAATTATGGCACCTGGTGTGCTGTAGTTTTCAAGAAAAGTTGAAATTTATATCGTTTTCCAACGATTGTTCTGCGTACTAATCGTTGGAAAAAAACCCAGATTTTTTAATACTGCCCTTTATTGACCGAATGTAGTTAGTCCGCGTTGTCTAAAATGGGTTAACAATCCGAAAACGGGTGCAAGGTTGCAATTATAGTACAAGTGTGTGTCGCGTAGTGTACCGAAGCGACGGGTTGTAACCAGTCGGCTCGCGTAGTTATGTGACCAATTGAAAATGATCCTGTTTACAAAAATTTGGCTTATTTTACAAGAGGGCGCTATAACAAATCCAGTTAACTGCCGCCCGACGGTTGAAAACGAACGCAGTTTTTCTCTTGTTTTTTTTCGCCATCCAAGAATGCAAAACTTTGAACAGGTCAGTGTAGCGAAATTTCCTATAATATACTAAACCCCCCAAATCTGCCCATTTCTGAAAATTGCAGCAATGACCAATCATGTACACTACATTTAATGTAATGTGGGGTTTGTGCATTTTCCACAAGCAAGAACATGTCTACAATTATTGTTGCCTGTGCATTAAACAGGTTGATAGATGGGTACAGTCATGAGCAAAACTTGTTGAAACAACCCTCTCCCATTCCTCCTGTATAATGTCGGTATGTGAGTTGATGAAAAGTCCAGCTGGGGCCAATTTCACGGAGCTGCTAAGCACAAAAATTTGCTTAGCACTATAATGTCTTGCTTGGTTAAAACAGGTTACCAGCCAAAAGGCCATGGGATTTTCATGCTAAGCAAACAGCTAGCTGAATGCCAGCCACAAGCGGTACACTTCACATCAAAATTTGGTTGGTAATCCTGTATTTACCAAGGAAGATTTTTCATGCTAAGCAAATTGTTGTGCTTAGCATCGCCGTGAAATTGGCGCTGGAGATTTGGCCACCTCGCCGTATCAAAAGTCAGAGCAATCAAAATTGATTGAGGGAAAGGTGGTGTGCGTTTGTATAGCTATTCAAACCGTGGATCTGTAACAAAGAGGACAATAGGGTCCACGATTGAGTCGAGGTCCATGATTGAAAATCATGTACAAAACATATGGGAGGCCTTCCGAAAAAGTTAGTTATAAACAAAAGAGGAACAATGGGAGGTCCACGATTGCAGGTATTTACACACTTGTGTGTTCTTGTACTGTACTACGTTCGAGGACAAGGGGAGAAAGGAAATACAAAAGAATCTTTCTTGTCCTCGAGTAAGGGTACGTGCTTAGTCTATGGGGTTGGGTTATATTAAAGGAAGAATAGGAACCACAAAGCATTGTCCTCGCGAGTATAGGGAAGTACGACTGGGTGTGTGTGTGCGTTTGTATAGCTATTCAGACCGTGGACCTTTAACAAAGAGGACAATAGGGTCCGCGATTGTGTCAAGGTCCACGATTGATAATCGTGTACAAAACCAATGGGAGGCCTTCTCAAAAAGTTGGAGTATAAACAAAAGAGGAACAATGGGAGGTCCGCGATTGCCGGTGTTTACACACTTGTGTGTGTGTGTCAGGGGAGGGGGGGACATTTGAATCTGCCCCCCCCCCCCTCTTTTGTGTTGGTCACTGTGTTCCCGGAATCTAAGAAATTCCTTTCAGATATCTGGGGGGATACGTTGGGTAACAATAGTCTGGAGTGTGTATAGGGTATAGGGACACGATGGGGTACCCCTTGGTCCTATATCTTGCTGGGTATGGGGGGGGGGGGGGGCGATTCGTGTAACCCTCAAAGGCTTTCAATTTTTGTTTAAATCTTCCAGCAAATTCCTGTCGGAGGAGTCTGTGATAAAAGCTGCATGCTACATGGTGGCCCTGCAGTTGGCCCACGATCCCCTGGTGCGCCAGTGTGTCCGGCAGACATACTACGAGCGAGCCAAGATCAGCGTCCAGCCATCCAAGAAGGGAATCAAGGTAGAAGCCAGTTTTTATATCACACAAGAGTCTTCTTAAAACTGAAGCCAAATAAATAGATACGCTACAACCAACTACGGAATGACCAGAAAAATATACATGTATTGAATAAGATGAAGAAGGGATGGATGTAGTCTGTTATTTTTCCCCCAAAAAATATAAATAGGCAGCAGTAATTGAACATTATATCCTTAGAGGGAGCTGAGGCAAATATTACGCTGCTGCCTAACACCATTTTTTTTGCTAATACTCTGTCCATTTTATGGAGACTGTATGCAGTAAACGCAGTAAAAGGCATGCAAACTTCAATAGAAGAATTTCCTTAACATCGTGATGCAACAATATGTCCATACGACTTGGCCGTGAAATAGCGCTAAGGTTAGCAGTTTTGTCTGCCTTAGTTGGCATAACTTAACTGCTAACGGTATTAGCCCTAACCCTCCAGGGGTCAATTTCACAGAGCTGCTTTAGCACAAAAACCTGCTTAAGCACAAAAAACCTTGCTTAGTAAAATCAGGTTACCAACCAAAACTCCATGTGATTCTTACGCCAATCAAACAACAGCTAAATACCAAGTCACAAGCAATATACATCACATGGAGTTTTTGGCTGGTAACCTGATTTTACTAAGCAAGGTTTTATGCTTAAGCAGTTCTATGAAATTGGACCCAGGGCATTTTGGCTAGAAACCCTGCCAGACGCATCAGATTGCATAGTTTGTCAAATTGACTTGGCTGCAGAGTGCAGCAAGTGCAGCGGTGTGCACGGATGCACTGTGCTGCGTTTGGCAGGGTGAGGGTTAAGCTGTGCAATGAAATTGGCCTTAGTATCAAAACCAAGGCAAGCTCAACCGAAATTGATTATAAGCCCTATATTTCAATCCCAGGTTCAGTAAATTGTTTAAAAAAAATGTTTAATTTTTTTTATGTGAAGGAAATTGACGAGGTTCATCCTTGCTATAGTTGTAAATATCTGAAGAATAAACCAGTCAAGGATCTGTTCGGGGACATATACATGAAGCTCATGCAAGCCGAAGACGAGAAACTCCTCGAGGTCACCATGGATATTGACCTGGACAAAAGTAGCAGGTATGCTCATCCCCTAACACCAACCCCAGATTTTGATTTCTGTGAACCTTGAAAGTAAAGATCGGGTTCGTTTTGTTTTTATACAGGTAACCATGTCACACTGAAATACGAGCAATGTTCAAACTGCTGGTTTTAATTTTTCTTTTTCTGGTGATAAAAGAAACTACTTGTCTATAGCGCATAAAAGTCATTCTACAAATAATTCCTCCCAAATAATCCAACCAATGATGTTTTGAATAAGGGCTGGTTAGAAGTTGATTCCAAACAAGCTCTGTAAGGAAGAAATGCAAAATTTAAGAAGCGGTACCTTGGGGTTCAACTCCATGGTAAAGTAGGGTTTTACAGGGTACGTTGTGGTTTATGGCACTCCGACCCTATAAAACCTTGTTCAACCTTGGTTCAACCTTGGTCAACCTTGGTCAACCTTGGTCAACCTTGGTCAACCTTGGTCAACCTCGAGGTACAGCCTGTTTAATTTTGAATTTCCTCCTAAAATGGAAATCAACTAAAACATTGAACCTCCATTGGGTAAAACATGTTTGATAGGCCGTGTCCGAATTACTTGGATACGGCTTGAAATTAAACACGAGTCTATGAGAAGTGGCTGCAGCCGCTACCATAGACATGTTGTGTAGCATCTAGCCGTATAGCCAAGTATTTCGGACATGGCTATATTTTTGCTCGCAGTACTATGGAGACTCACTGTTGTGCCACTGACATTTTTGGTTTATGGATATCAAAATTAACACACAAAATTCCAAATTTTGAAAGTACTCCCTGCGTGTATACATGTCTTAAAACCCTTTAAACCGTTTCGACATTCTCAATGCATTGTGGGTATGGATGAAAAACAAACCATGTAATTTATACACAAACCTATGGCACCGTGAACCAGTCCAAACATATCTTTGCATGGAACACAAGGAAAATAACTAACCAGAAAAAAAAAAATCAATTTTTAATGGGGAATTGGGGAACTCCCCCTTAGGGTACCAGTTATTGATGAATGCAACACCTCGGAAATCAGAACAGCTAAGAATGTCATATTAGGATTTTACAACCATGACAACCAATGGGACCAATCACATCCATTCCTATGTGCTTGCTCTTCTTATGCAAGTAATGATTGACACTGTTCCCATGATGCTTTGAGAATGTCAAAAAGGTTTATCTGATGGTCCTTTGAACCTTAATGCAGTGACAGCAGTTACCAGAGTCCATCCTACTTTGAGGACATTAAGCAGCTGTACTACAGAGACGAGTTCAGCCACACCGTGCAGGAATGGAACAAGGAGCGCAGCAGGGCCATCGAGACGGCACTCTACAAGATCCTCTATCCTGAGATGGTCAAGGAGCTCAAGAGCAGGCTGATGCAGGAGGCTAAGGAGGGCATTATCAAGGTCAGTACATAAGTCATGTGGCTGGAGGAATCAACCGTAGGCTGGATGAGAGGCTAAGGGGGATATATATTAAGGTCAATTGAAGGTCAAACGGGCTAGCATTAGAATCACATTGAACGACCGTAAACAAAGTCTCTTAGAATGAACAACACTCATGAAACAATTTCCAATCATATCAGCTATCTTGTGATGTTGTGCAAAATCTGTGATGCTGTGATGTGGCCGGCAGTAAAAGCATTGATTGCATTGCATACCCTGAATGTCCAGAGCTGTGTACAAAAGCCATGTTAGCAGCAGTTTAACCAGGACAGCCAGAATGGAGTATCTTTGGTTTGTGGCGGGTATTCCCCATATAAATGTTTTCTTGCCCAAGTGTCAATAAATTACTGAAACATAAAAATGCATTAAAATCTGTATTTCCTCTTTATTCAGAACTGTTTCAAAACCATTTTTTAAAAATCATCTTTTTTATTTTGATTTATGTGAATCTTTGAATGACCTAAGTGTTAAGAAAGTCCCCGATTTGCTTGGCGTGCCACAGGAATGACTACTTCAAGGCCACGGTATCCAATCTATTTTGTGTACGGTGGTTTTACATCGGACCTGTTCTTGAGTATGCTGACGTCACGTGGCTTTCTGGTCTTACCTGTAAACAATCTGATGAATTTAGTCAATCCAAAAAAAGAGCTTGTAAGATTATATCGGGTCATAACTTCTCAAATGATGACAACCTTAATTTTTGTAAACTTGACACCCATGCAGAAAGACGACTAACCCACTGTACAAAATTTGCTAAAAAGCTCAGTAATAACATTTTGCACCACTAGATTTGAAAACAATATCTTAGAAATAGTCACATAATTTCTCAAATTCCTGCTATAACCACCTGATTTTAGAAAAGTCCTAATCCCTTTTGTTATTGATATTTTAAATAGGTAAATATTAACCCTTTTCAGAGATACCAGACTTCCGGCAATTGCCGGAATTCCGGCTTTTTCATATTTTTGGAAATACATGTACAAATTACCGTAAGACCATACATACAGCGCTTTCTATCCTACCTTCATGCCGCAATACACGTGTACAACGATTCGATTCACACATAGCGCGGGGCACTGTATAAGCAGTGTCCTTTGAAATATACGTATGCAGTGGACACCAGACTTACATACTATGTAAATTCCAGTCTGTGAGGAACGGTCACAATTTGTTGTGTACATTGCGTACCACTGGTGCGTACACACAATGTGCGTGCACACAATGTGCGTGCAGAACAAAATGCAATCAATCGATGACTTGGTCAAGTTTAGTTCCACACAGATTGCTGATTTTGTTGATTCCCATGCAACTCGTATTCACTTTACGCAGTCAAAATAGGAAACCAGTTATGTTCGTGCATCAAATGCATTGATCAAATGGTTTTGCGAGCGTGCGTGTGCAGCGTATATGGTGGAATAACAACAGCGGGGATCGTTTGTCAAAATGGAAGTTGAAATGATCATGGTGCATAGCATATTGAACATCTACAATGTGATTGCGTATACTACTTCTGAGCATCGTTGTACGATAGATCTATGTTCGCTTTGGAAACATTCTTGTTTGAAAAATAAATTGAGCACTTTATAAAAATAAAGCAGAAGGCGGCGTCCAGAAATTGGGCAAAGTTTATTGTACATACGCACATACACATGTGTGTACATGTAATTGTAGCGTGGCCCAGATTCCGGACATGCATTTTTTTCCGGCCCTGCAGCCAAGACCAACTGGTATCCCTGTCCTTTTAATCCTTCTAATGTTTTTAGCACAGTAATTGTATTGATTTTTACCTTATGTTTTTTTGTGATGAATTTCTTCTTTATTTATTTCACTGTGCAATATTTTGGTGCATGTATTTTCTGTGTATAATTATTGTAATTTTATTGTATTGCTGTTTTTTATATTTTATTTTAATCGTATAAACATACATGTAATTTGCCTGTTAGGCCACAAGATGTATGAAATATATCCAATCCAATCTACTTCAGTCCTATCTGTTCCCCTGGATTCTTTTTTTCAATAGTTGTGTTGTCGGAAGATGTTTGACTGGCTGAAGGTGCTACCCTTCCAGGCTGACCAGCAGATGGAAGAAGATGAGGACGATTACTTGGACGGTCAGGGTCACGTCGGTCTGCGGGTCATGGGGCTGGCTTTCACCAGCGAAATGTAAGACCGAGACATCGGACTGGATCCCACAAATTGGGTCTTAAAGAAGTTTATTTTTATATTAGAGTGTATTTGTAACAATCGTATTCAGACTGTAATTTGGTGTAACACTCCCGTGCTGCATCTTGACAGAGAGGAAAATTAGACGACTGGAAACAATGACTGTTCAGAGACCATATTGACATGCTTGGCGTGATCTGATATTGTCCCATCGGCTTGGTTCACGGGATTGCACTGCGTAAGATTATTCCCCAAGGATTTGGTTCCATTCTATTCAAAATTCATTACCACAGAAAAAAATATAAATGTCGGAGAAAGTGTTGAATTTGTTTACATTGACTTGAGTTGGAAGCAGCATTATAAAAAGCAAGTCCTAATTTGGTAGTTTTTACTCAAAAATGCCTGTAAGGGAACCTTAACGTTTAAGCAGAAATTTGTAGAATGAAGAACAGATATTGGTCACATGATCCGCTTTATTGAAACTCAGAGCTTCTAAGAGAATTACAATAAAATAAGAGTTGTGATGAAAATGTTTGGACTAAAATTTAAAATAATTAAAAGCTTTGTTAATAATTCTAGCAACAGTATTTGGACAAACAGCGCATTCAAGAATTTTTCTGTGCCAAATCCCCACTCGGAACCGGTAAAGAGATAATTCAATAAAATGTTATTGTTACAGTGACATCTAGTGTGAACAGCAGCGGTAACTACTGTATTGAATATGAATATCATTCCTGTCTACTTACCAGGGACAATGCAGCCTTCTGCGTCATGATCGATGGGGATGGGGAGATAGTGGATTTCCTGAGGCTGCCGCACTTTCTGAGAAGGAACAACAGCTACTTCCAGCGGGACCGAGACCTGAAGCAGGTCGACATGGAGGCACTGAAGGAATTCCTGTCCAGCAAGAAGCCTCACGTGGTGGCCGTGGCAGCAGAGTCCAGGTGAGAGAAATCCACCTGTTGAAGCTACAGGGCAATTCCGCCGTCACTAACGTTACATTTGTAGACTGTCATGTCACTTTCATCCCTCACAGCTTCAGAGCCTATTGAGGCAAAACTGCCACAACACAAATTGGTGGCGAGGCCTACCAAGAGACACAAGGAACAACTCAGAACTTTGGTTCCTGTTTTCTGAACATTCAGTTCATTGGTAGTCACTAACCTTACCAAAAAACAGGTTGTATTTAAGGGTACTGTTAACACAGATTGTCTTCTAAACTGGTTGAATTCACTTCAAAAGTAGCTGTCTTTTTAAACACATAGGGGTCAGAGCTGAACATTTAATTTAACATTAATTTAAAGCAATTATTAATCTAGGCAAGACTTGCATCAAATCAGTACTAGGTGACGTCACTTGGAGAGAAGTCCTATGTTAAAAATAGTATTTATACATGACGTTCGAATGGGCCAAAAATTTCTTGTAATTTCAGTCATCTAGAGGCAAATTCCATCTTCACATTGATTGTGCAGTACTCACTGCTACATTGGATTTGAACAGTTGAGCTGACCCCGGCAAGCTTCGTGGTCGAGCGGTTAAGACGTCTGCACTAGTAAGCAGGAAGTCGTGGGCTCGATTCCCGCTGGCGAAGCCTTATACACTACGACGGGAATGGCAGGATTTTAGAATAACGGGTTGGGTGCAGTATTTCATGAAAGAGATGTGCTCAAACATCAATTCATAAACTCATGCTCCAAGATGTGCTGAATAATGGTAACCTCGCAACATCTTTCTCTGTTGTCAGGACAACCCTGGGTGTGATCAAGGACATCCAGCAGTGCGTGTCGGACCTAGAGGCTGAGCAGCAGATAGCACCAATCGGTGTCCAGCTGATGGATTCCAACGTGGCACAAGTGTACTCTGCGACCAACATGGCCGAGGTAGGAACGGAAAGATTTTACTGTAATACCCCCCCACAAAAATCAGTCAGGAACAGCAAATCTTGGAAAATAACTATCCATCTGTGTTTTGAATTGTATAAACACTTGGCACAACCTTTAAATTTAAGAATTTTGTTGGGGAATTTTTGTGAAATATATAGGGGAAGAAAGTTTGTTTTCTGTGTTAGATGTTCTTGGCACAGTGTATGGTCACTCAAAGTGTTCACATACATGTTGATCTCATTTTTTACAGATTTTGCTGACATAAATCTTGAAATAACAGGTTGTACCACATGTTTAGACAGTTGTTATTGAGGAGGGTTGGTTATTTTTGAAGATTTTGCTGTTCTCGATCCATTTTTGTGGGGGGTATTAAAGTAAAAACTTTCCGTAGGAACCCAGCCCAGCAATAAACTCATGTAAAATCGGTAGAAATTGAGCTTTATATAACAGCACAAAGTAAGAGATCATGAGTATACTGACCTGAGGATGAAGCTATAATTACCTGTGCCTCTTGTGAGAACGATTGTACTCTTTTGAAATGTCTACAGTGACCATTTTCTTACATTGATAAGAGTTTTATTCTGTTGCCTCTACTTGTACTATTTATCAGAGAAAGAGACATTTCTCGTCAGGAATAAAGCTTTTCTCATTTTTGCATGTTTTGAAACTCATTAAATCACTGCTTGCTGCTAGTGATAGTCACTAAAATTAAGGAGCTATTATAATAATTATAATGTGCGGTCTTGTAAAGTATTACGGCTGCTGCTGTAGGTTTTGTTTACTGAAAATCCTGCTTCCGAAATAGTTGAATATGCACCTTCTCGAATGGAAATTTGTATATTAAATTATTTAAATTGACTTGGCCCTACCCACTGCGCAAAGCCTCAAAATCGTATTCGTTATTGTCCCTTGATACAGACGGAGTTCAGGAAGTACCCCACGCTCTTGCGGCAGGCCATCTCGGTTGCTCGCAGGCTGCAGGACCCCATGGTGGAGCTGGCCCGCCTCTGCAACTCGGACGAGGACTTGATGTGTCTCAAATTTCATCCGATGCAGGTATGCCTTCGCTTTGATTTGAATATTTACTTTTCCCCAAGTATTCTAACACTTTTTGCCTCCCTCCTGTTTTTCGAAACTGTCTTGGTCACATTGGAAAAGTTGCGATGCGCTGAACTCTGTTCAATTCCCACACAGGTACTTGATAAATCAAATTGGTTGGTCAGAAATATTAGGATTGAGTTTAAGTTCATCAGTTCCAATGACGTTAATTAGACAAGTATTGCTCAGAGGTGAATCCAGGAATTTTTGCAGGGAGTGGGGAGGTCAGATCCAACAACATTTTGGGATTTTTTTTCTTAAAAATCGCAAAATAGGCATACTGTCTGAGACCGTTAACTATAAAAGTATAATGGAAACAAAAATGGTGGAAGGGATTCCAATCCTCCTTTGATCCACCCCTGATGCTTGTTAATTCATTCCCGAGGGAGGTCTGCTTTTTCTCCATTGTGTGAACGGTCTTGATCCTTTTTTTTTCCCATCCAGGATTCAGTGAGCAGGGAGGAGCTGCAAGAGGCCCTGCATCAAGAGTTCATCTACAGGGTCAACGAGGTGGGCGTGGACATCAACCGAGCCATAGCCCACCCTCACACCCAGAGCCTGGTGCAGTTCATCTGTGGGCTGGGACCACGCAAGGGTCACTCCATCATCAGAGTGAGTTAGAAGTGACCTATAGACGAATTTCACCTCGGCCCCCCTCTGCGCCCTTCCGGGTTGAAAGCGAAGATCTCATTGCTAAACACAAACAGTGCTATTCCACACGTTCATTCATGCATGAATGAATTACGCCATAAATTGCAGCGTTGCACATGTTCAGCATATATTAGATTGTTTACTTAGTGCTGAGATCCTCGCTTCCAAACCCAGAAGTGCGCAGATCGGCGCTTTTTTCATAAATTTGGGATTCGTCTATCGCGGCAGAATTGCGTGAACGCGCAGCCTGTAAAATGTTGTCCAATCACTTCAAGTATACTTCAAAGCGATTCTTGCAAAATCTAACTGACAAAAATTACTGTGCAATATTCCATAAGGTAGTCTAAGGGTTGTGGCTATGCACTCGGGAGTGATAATTCAGTTGACCCGTCACTCGTTGGTTTCTTAGCCATACTCCTCCGACAACCGCTATGGAAATTTGTGCAGTAATTTTTGTTTTACTTAGATTTTGCGTGGTCTTCATCAAATTATAATGCATGTGATTACGCATTGTTTCTTTTCTAATATCAGATTTTACCTTGATAGGGCATTTGTTTGACCATGATTTCTCCTTGTTAAATTTTGTCCTTTAAGGTTAATTGCTATGTAGAGAGAAAGATGTGAACATGGTCAATACAAAAACCTGTTCATTTTGAGAAAGTTTTTTTTTTTATTTTTAAGTAGTATGTCTGACATTGTGACACGGGCCCAATGTCAAGGAGCTGTTTAACACAACATATTGCTTAACAAATTCTGCTGAGCAAAAATTACAGGCTACATATATTACATACAATTTTTCCTGGTAACCTGTTTTGTTTTTTTCTATTAAAGATGATGTTGATTGCTGAGAGAAGTCTGTGTCATGTAGATTGTGTATTGTAAAATCAAACGCCAAATTATTTCTGCCATGAAATACCAAAACAAGTGACTTTTGAGAGCTATTTTTATCAAGTCCCCTCTAGCGCAGCACAGCCCGCTGGTGCCATTTGTCTAAAAGTTGTCGCTGCGGGCAGCAAACAAATCGACGTCATAGGACGAACTGCCCTTTTCTGCCGCAGACTTCTCTCACCACTGAACTTCCTCTTTAAGCAGAAGTTTAAGCATAGCAGCTTCATAACATTGATCTGTGGCTTCTGTGACTGTGGTCGATGTAATCAAGGATACAAATGTTCTTAGTGTGCAAGTGTGTCTGTGTGTTTTTACATTAGTCTCCTTACGGGGTACCGGTAAGAAAGGGTAACAATGGGGACAATGGTATCCCACGAGGGAGTCTTTAGAAATCGAGGTACCCCACAAAGTTAATGCTATGGCTTTTGAGATTGCAATGGGGACAAAGGAGAATAAAAGAAGGAAAGTAAAATCCACAATAGAGGTACCCCATATCTACCCTTATGTGAGGATGTGTGTTCCCGCTGTGTTTATTTATGCATGAGATTTCTCCAGATTTCTCCAGATTTCAGGATTTTTGGTGAGACGTCTTCCAGATTTCCGGAAGATTTCTTTGGTCCTTAAATTGTTTTGATCATTCCAAAATGACCTCTGCGACCTGAAAGTCTTCTTTTCATTCTAATGACCGTTTTTTTTTGCAGTTTTGGATGGTATCTTTTTTGGTAGAAAATGCAGAGTTTTCTCATGCGTTTTTCAGCAATGCCATACAAATTAAATGCCTCAAAGTTTTTCGTGGATTTTTCATTTTTTTCTCCAAATCTCACCCCTGGTATGTCATCAGACCTTGAAGCAGCAGAACCACCGTCTGGAGAATCGCAACCAGCTGGTGACCGTCTGCAAGCTGGGCCCCAAGGTCTTTATCAACTCTGCAGGGTTCATCAGGATCGACACGGCCTCCCTCGGGGACAGGTGAGTGATGTGGACCTTCTGGTACTCTGGAAACCTCAGTGGATTCTGGCCAAGATACCAGCTTTGAAATTGTGTTATTTCCTTTTTTTTTAGTAGGCCAAGGGGTGCACCCAAATGAAATAAGTTCCAAAGGCTTAGTTCCATATTAGTGATTGGTACCCTAAGTTTTAATAAAACATGCTCACAACTCTTCAAGGTGACTGAAATACACACCAAACTGGGGCTACATTCAGCATCTCTCTTCTCAATCAGACTAATAACTTTTTGTGGATATTTCCATCTGAAAAAGGGCTACCCGTAAAAGTAGTACTTCAGTCCAATTGCAAACTCAAAGTCCAAGATCGCGTTGGAACACTATTTTCACAATCCTTTGCATGGTTATATATAGTTCTTAGCTGATTGTTGCTCAGCGAAAGTAATACTCTGTGATCAGCACAGTCATGGCCTAGTAACAATTGTGAAGTGTGGTTATATATATGCACTGCATGAACAAATTCTCCCATGCCATAGTCAGAATTGCAGTCTATAATAGAGCATCGACGACACACCACAGGTATTTCTTACAATGTAAATGTGACATCATTTGGATCTGAAACTGCAAACAAAAAGGAATAGGATACGTGGGCATGTTGCTTCAGGCACTGTTCGTAGCGACCCCATATTTTGGACCCGGGAATTAACGTTACTTACAAAGAGGATAGTGCCATATAACATTTTTCTCGTGATCACTGCAAGATGGGGCCAATCTGTATCGTCATTTTTACTGCCTTTTTCTTTTTTGGTACCAACAGCTCGGACTCCTACATAGAGGTTCTGGACAGCACCCGGATTCATAACGAGACCTACGAGTGGGCCCGCAAGATGGCCGTGGACGCCCTCGAGTATGACGAGTCAGCCGACGATGCCAACCCAGCCGAAGCACTGGAAGAGATCCTGGATAATCCAGACAAGTTGAAGGATCTTGACCTGGATGCATTCGCTGAGGAACTGGAAAGACAGGTGAGTTTGTTGGTCAAGTTTTGGTGAGAGTTTATATTTTATGGCAGTTATGCAGTAAACATGTATTCTTAATGACTTGTGTGTGTGTGCTTAAGCAGTACTAATAAGATTTTGGGTGACTTATCGGAGGGTTATTAATAACTGGATATAAGGTAAACCAAAGACATTTGCGTTTTTGCCACAAAGGGTTACGGCAATAAGAGTATTACACTGTATGATATCCGAGCGGAGCTGAACAATCGATACAAGGACCTGCGTTCACCTTACCACCCTCCGTCTGCCGAGGAAACCTTCAGTATGCTGACAAAGGAGACACCTGAGACATTCTACAGAGGTAAATGCCCCCCCCCCCCAAAAAAAATATTAAATAAAAAAATGGCATCATCTGGAGATAAGCATTTCTGCTTATTTTATGGTTCATTTGGCAAGTTTAGTCTGTTTCCGATATCGTTCATCTTGTCTTTTGTGATACGAATTTTGTATCAGAAATTTTGCAAAAATGGCAACAAAAAAATTGATTTCATAATATTTTACCACGGTAGCCACATATGTCAAGGGACTGTTCTCCCACAGGACCTTTATAAATTACGAGATTCTGATGCATGGCCGACATCAAGTGTGCACTGGCAAAGACAAGGATAGGTGCTGTGGGATTGGACAAAGAGATGTCATTTTAGAAAATGAACTAGCACCATAGATGTTGTATAAATGCAACTTGTGAAATATCGTACAATCGCATTAGTTATAATTTGATGCATGCATAATGTGCAAAATCCGAGACAAATTTACCACACATGGGGTTATGTAATGGGCCTGGTTAACTCGCAAGCAGACATAGGTCAGGTCAGTTTGGCTGTATTAACAAACTGCTTGTCATTTTTCAATTTGACAGGTAAGATGATCTTGTGCACAGTGACTGGTATAGCCCGGCGACGCCCACAGAAGGACCAGCTGGATCAGGCCAACCCAGTCAGGAACGATGAGACGGGATTGTGGCAGTGCCCCTTCTGCCAACAGGACAACTTTCCCGAACTCAGCGAGGTATACACTCGAGATGTTGTATCCCAGCGCCATTATTTCTTTAGAAGGAGCGATGCCACCTGTTTTATGTTCTCTTAACTGGCATACATGCTGCTGGATTTGGATTTGAGTTAATAGCTTGCTTACCCTAGCAGTCTCGGTGGCTGAGTGGTTTCGTCACCAGTAAGGAAGCCGTGGGTTGAAATCTCACTCGAGCAATTATTGAATTTTTGCACCATGCTACATATTCATCTGTTGGGTATGATACACACTGCTGGATGGGATTTGAATCGGCCACCTGACCTGAACAAGATTGGCAGTTGTGTGGTTAGGAAACCTGCAACGGTGTGGGTCGGAGGTTATAGGTTCAAGTCTCACCCAAGTCTCAAATGCATAGAGGACAGGACCCTGCATTATATGTAGAATTTTGTAAACGTTTTGTCAGATGATTAGACCAGTTTTTAACTATTGTTACCATGATCAAATAGAAGCTTGAATCACATTATGCGATCAGGATAATTTTGATTTCCCATTATTTGTTGAGATCTTAGTGAGTTTTCATGCTATGCCAAAATGTCATGATCAAAAACTTTGTGGTAATGTTAGAAATTTTAAGGTTTTAACTTTGTCGTATCCAATTCCGTGCCAAGGCTTGACCAAAACTGTCTTCCCCTGTAGGTATGGAGCCATTTTGACGGGGGTGCTTGCCTGGGTCAGTCTGTCGGTGTCAGAGTCCGTCTAGACAACGGCATCGGCGGGTTCATCCCCACAAAGATGATCAGCGACAAGCGGGTGTCCAGTCCAGAGGAGCGGGTCAAGGTAAGGACAGAAGAAACCTAGCTTTCTTGTTTTCAAATGGGCATTCGTGAAATTAGAAAAGGGATGTTTCTATAAGTGTTTCCCAACGATAACAAAATACAATAAACATCAACTGCTGGCAAAATTACTGTGGCCCTTTTTGTGTTGAGACCAGAAGGATTCCTGAGTTTGTCAGTAAACCTTGAAAGCTTTGCAGAAATAGGAAAAAATGGCATTACTACTTTGAATTAATAATGAATACCTAGGTGAATGTTTGTGTTTTGTTAAATAAGCCAGTTTGGTAATCCAACTGCGCATGTGCACAACAAGATTCAATTATTTTTTTTCTCTCGGGATAAACGTGGCAGATAAATGCACACAAGGCTATGGGTGATGTGGTAACCGAATCTGCATTCTGTGAAATTTTTCGTGCAACCGTAAAGACGATGGAAACTTTTGTTCGAACAAAAGTTTGGACACACGAGACAACTGAAAACACTTCGCTGTCCAAACGGTTTTTGAAAAATGTTACTTCAGAACACGACGATCTAATTTGCTGGTAACCGCTATGCTTTTGGACACATACGATGAAAGGTTTCTCCCGAAAGAAAAATTGTCAAGTCTTGATGTGCACATGCGCAGTTGGAATACCGAACTGGCTTATTACTGAGACGAAAAAAAGAATTTCATTTCGTCTGTCATCAGTCTCAAAATTCAACAAAATGTGTTATGATTTCAAAGCCATTTACAGCATTTTTTTTTTATGTTTTGACATTTTTGGAACCTTCAAAAATGAACCTACCTGGTACTTTTTGACAATTTTTTTGACATATACTGTATTGTGCGTTACCAACTTTTCACAATTTAGCCTTTTGAATGATTCTGATAGGATGAAAACGCGAGGCCCTCAACTTATATTACATATATTTCTGATCATTCCAGTTAGCAAGACGTTTGTAGCAGTATATTATTTCATTTATCATAATCATAATCATAATCATAAATCACTGAAGCGATGTACAAATGTGAAATACTTTTGTGCCTGGTATCTATGGAAAGCTCACTGCTTATTCTTCCTGCTGATTTGGTGCTCTTCTCAATAACTTTTCATATTCTTCTCCTTTTCTTTAAAAACAACAACCCAAAAACCCAAAAATAAAACAAAACGAAACAGGTTGGCATGACATTGCATTGCCGCATCACCAAGATCGAGATTGAGCACTTCCGTGTGGATCTGACGTGTCGCAGCTCGGACCTGCAGGACAAGAATGGGGAATTTGCACCAGCCAGAGACACATTCTTTGACCACCCTCTCCATGAGAAGGACCAACGGAAGGACGAAGAGAGCAAGAAAAAAACCGCTCAAGGTAAAGTATTAGCCTTTTAGAGGTATGGCGGACACAATAGGAGGGCGCTATTTTATTTGGGTATAAATACACAGGTTTTACCCAAATCAAATAGCGCCCTCCTATTGTGTCCGCCATACCTCTAAAAGGCTAATGCTGTCACTTTGTTGCAAGCGTGAAGCATTTTCCTCATTTTGTTGGCCAGTTTTATGGCCGAGTATTTTCCACATGATCTTGACTGCAGCGTCAATTTAATTGGATATTTTCACAGCATACGTGAAGCGTGTCATCGTCCATCCATCCTTCCACAACATCACGTTCAAAGAGGCAGAGAAGCTGCTGGTCAACATGGACTTGGGCGAGGTGGTCATTAGACCCAGTAGCAAGGTATGATCGGACAGTGCATAGATACAGCTCTTATGCTCTTTTCCTTCTATTTACCAAAGCAAAATACTGCCGCCTTGCATGAGTAAGTTGGAAAGGCTTGAACTGAATTGAAAACTACCACCATTTAGATCATGTTCGCTTATTTGTAAAGCATACTTGTATGTGTGAAAGTAAGTTGAACTGGTTATTTACTATAGGGCTACTTTAAGAGAGATACAGCCTTGTTGCAGAGTTGTAATCAAGTTAGTGACTAGGCAGTCACACATGTCAAATTACAAGTTACTCACAAGTCCGCTGGCAAGCTACAGGGGATGAACAATGACAGGAATGTTTTTGTTACAGTTCATTTGAGTGGCTCGTGACTTGCGGCCTGACTTGCGGCCTGACTTGCGGCCTGACTTGTGGCCTGACTTGTGGCCTGACTTGTGACTTGTGACTTGTGACTTGTGACTTGTGACTTGTGACTTGTGACTTGTGACTTGCGACGTGACTTGCTACTTGACTTGCTACTTGACTTGTGCTTTCAAATAAAAGCGGTTGTAAGTTATTTACCACTGCTTGTCTTGTCCAGGGCTCGGATCACCTGACGGTGACGTGGAAGGTAGAGGAGGAAATCTACGCTCACATTGATGTCAGGGAAGAGGGCAAGGAGAACGTCTTCAGCCTGGGGACTTCACTCTGGATAGGGAGCGAGGTGGGTCAAGATGACCAATTCCGTGCTTCCTGAACTTGTTGATCCTTGTCTATATTGTGTTGTTTCTTTGGTTGTTGAAATAATTGTGCTGAACTTGGACCCCCTTGAAGGGTTATAACTGCTAATCTCATTCACAATTGAGCCCTCCTGTCACAGTATGTAACATAGCTTAGTCCCGAAATCCATTTAGGGCCGGTCTGCTACCGGCTCCCGGTATCAGACAGGTTTAAACCGCAGCTGGTATTATACCCCTCCCCGGACCGTACAAGTCCACTTGCTTGTCGGCATTTCAAAGCCACCTTAAGGAATAGACTTGCGGTTGAGCTTGGCTAGCCTGCTGCCTGATGGCCCTGCAGAGTGTTTACAATGGGGAGTTTATTGACTGATGACTGACGGTTCGTGGACCAGTGAAGTTTTAACGCGTGTACCTGCCGTGGGCTGTACCACTTGGTACTTGTTTTTTTCTGCACAGGAGTTTGAAGACCTTGATGAAATCATTGCCCGTCACATCCAGCCAATGGCGGCCTATGTGCGGGACACTCTGCAGCACAAGTACTACCGAGACTCCGAGGGCGGCAAACGGGACATGATGGAGAAACTGCTCGGGGCTGAGAAACGCAAGGCGCCCGCCCGCATCCCGTACTTCATGAGCTTCACCAAAGTAAGCTGGTCTGAAAAAAAATTGAATTTAGGAGGAACTGGCACTTTCAATCCTAGTGGAATCTTTTCTACAAGCTTAAGAAAAAAGGACGGAAAATATCTGTATCTGTTAAACGGCATGGTTATGCATCTGCTAGTGAACTGGGGGTTGTGGTTTCGAATGCCTATAGATTTTTTTTTCTCACAGGCTTGTGGAAAGCACAGAGCATGCCTTACTGTAGTAGAGTGTAAAGGGAAAAAATCCTATTAACCCTATTACCCCCACAAGGTATTCTCTGAGCACCCTGCCAAATGCAACAGAATGCAACGCAGCTGAAATAAGAACCCTGCCAAATGCAATGGTGCACTGTGCAGTGAACTCATCTGTACCAGCCTTGTTGCTGGAGGCTTATACATGTATAATACTAAATACAAAAGAATGGAGACATAAATTCAACAGCTTTTTACCATTGTGGCATTACATTGCATTTAGCAGTGTTAGGGTTAAGATATTTCCGTGAAAGAAGTCCTGTATTTATATGAACCCCCTTTTCACATGCAGCTATGGACTGCACAGTGTAGTTATGCTAATAAAATGCAAATTCAAGTAAACCGGTCAACCGGTCAACATGTGGTTTAACCTGCTCCGTGATACTTGTACGGTGGTCACTCCAAGGCGGTCCACACCTAATGGTCTTGTTTACATTTCGTGCTGTCTGGTCACTTTTCCTACAATCAATTTTTATGATTCTCGTAATTCTTTTAAACATTCTGTTTTCTTATCATTTTCATCAAAGCTATTTTGAAAATGCAGTTTTTTAATACTATGTGCCATCTTTGTGTTTTTTTTATATATGTTACTTTTCATACAAGGTATTTTCCTGTGCACTTTTCATACAGGAGTTTCCTGGTAAGTTCTTACTGTCCTATCAGCCGCGCAGCAAGGTGAGACACGAGTATGTGACCATCACACCGGAGGGCTACCGATACAGAGGTCAGATCCACCTGTCGCTCAATGCACTCCATCGATGGTTCAAGGAACATTTTAGGGAGCCCATACCAGGTTAGTATATCCCCAAGCCCCCATCCCTGCAAATGAAGGCATGACTATAATCAAGTCTTTTATATCTTTAACCCTGACGTTCTAGGCATTCATTTTGGGTGAAGTACAATATACCTCAAAGTACTACATAATTTTTAATATGCCAGTGTAGTAAGAGTACTGCAAACTACAGTTTACTACTCGTAGTATTTTGTAGCTTTAGGTGAGATTAGGGTTAATACAACATATGTAAAAGACATAGGCAGGAGGTCGTGGGTTCGAGTCCTGCTCGAGTAAGCCTGGAGGATTTTGTCCACAGCCTCTTGGAAGCCACTGAGCAATCAGGGTTAAATAAGGGGATACAAGTGCGACGACCCGGTCTTTACCACGTCAATAATAACCGAGGAGGGGTGTGACCGCTTGTAATGGACCGAGCTGAAGGCGAGGTCCATTAACAGTGGTCACGACCCTTCGAGGTTATTATTGACTGGTAAAGGCCGGGTCATCACATTTTTATCCCCATTCATAAATGCCTTCTTACGAAAAATGCAAAAAACCACCTGTAAAAAGGACAAAATGCGAAGCTTTTTCACCCCACTTTTTCTCCCATTTGCTCAGTACAAAACACATGCGTACGTATCGGCCTTGTGAGCGCGTCAAGGGGCTCCGCGCCTGTCTGTCGTGTGCACGTACGCACACGCACGAGTGCAGCATTTTATACGCGTGCATTAGCAGTGTCTTACATTATGAAGTTAAGTACATCTCGTGCGTGCACCTTCTACGCTCTCCCTGTTGTGTATTGGCTGAGAACAGCTGGTTATGACGCGCCGTGTTTAAACACCTTCCAGCCGTGTTTAAACAACCGTTTAAAACACACCCACGTGACAGGCTCTCGACCAATAGGGATAGTGAAACTCGCTGAGGCATTTATGAATATGTCTTGAAGGGCTAACCAATCTGGCTTAAATTGATATCATTTCTGACACATTCCATCTTCCTACATTGATCCACATCAGTAATTGATTTGTATTCATGTTTGATTTCAGTTGCGTAAAATATCGCAGGGGTGAGATTTGTCAGGGTTTTTCCTGATTTCAGGATTTTTTTGTCAGGATTTGTTTTACTGATATCAGAATTTGTAAACAATCACTTGAAATCTGGAATTCCAGACGTGTTACCCAGAAGGTGTTTTTACCTTATAAAAAGTGGATATAGACCAATAGAAACGGGTATTTTAAAGGGTTCCATCAGGCAAATACAAACCGTAGAGACCCTACATTGCTCTGGGGTCCTCAGCAAGATTTCGTGGATTTTTCAATCCCACCCCTGATATCGTAGCTAATCTGGAAAAATCTTTTTGAGTTTTGTGCGCTATCGATCTGATATATATTATGAAAATGAATTAGACTGTTGCAAACTGCTGACTGACTGAATGGACCTGAAATATACAAATCAACAAAAGTAGCTGGCCCGACGTTTCGAACTTAAGCAAGTTCTTTCTCAAAGGCCAAATTTTGCCTTTGAGAAAAAACTTGCTTAATTTTGAAACGTCAGGCCAGCTAATATATGTGACCCGCTCCAGAAAAAGGTGATATAAGTCGCGCTATGCATTTCCGTGTAATGGCCCTTTTAAGTTGAGAGGGTGAAATTTTTCGTCAAAATTCATTTTTTGTTTTTTGTCTTTAATGACATATTAAATATCTAAAGTTTCAGGTTTGGTGCACAACAATGTTGATTTCAGTGAATAAAGTGCAAAAATAACCTTTTTGTAGTGCATTGTTCCATTGCATTGTATTAGAACTAGCTATTTCAAAGCCTGTTTTCTCTTTTGTGCAATTTGAACTCCATAGAAGTAATTAATATGCAAAAATGCGATATCTCCAGAACGGAAAGGGCTTTGGAGCTCTATCATGTACCAAATGAAAGCTTATATTGCGGGCTTTCCAAACATACATAAACCAAATTGTTCATATTTTGCGACATAATATACCTTTTTCCAGAGCGGGTCACATATATTATAACTGATGCGCATGAATTGATTCTGTCCTATACAGGAGTGACACCGGTCAGCATTCACCGCACTCCCATGGTTGCTGCATCGGAGAGAACCCCGGCTGTCTACAGCTACATGGGTGAGTGGGGCAAGATTCAAGTTACTCAAACTGTGTCAGACTGGTACTATATTATAAAAAGAAACTTCAAAATCTTGACACCTATGTTGATAATTTGTTTGAAATATTACATGTGGATAAAGGAAATCATTTGAGGTGCTGCATGTACGTCCCCGGATCATTTGTCTTGGAAATTATTCATGAAAACCCATCTCCCCAGGAGTATACAAAAATCTATGTATTTGAGTAGCTATTAGACATGTTATAGGACTGTTTCATGGAATAGTTTTTCATTTATTATTATAATTTTTACAACTATTCCTCCATCTTTTACCCCTTATACATAAAACTAAGCACATACTGGAACAAGATATCCATGGAACACCCGAGTCATGGTTGTTGCATTAATGCAGGTGTTTTTTTGTAATAACCGCAACACTATTTGATGGACCCCATAGTTGGACTGAAGTTTGTTTTTTGTTTCTTTTTTTTGGGGGGGGGGGGGGTGTTTTGTTTTTTGTTTTTCATAAAATGGAAGTCGCCTACTTCTAGAACTGTATTACAGAGAGACATACAAACTGCTGTGGGAGAAATGTTTGAATTTTTTACAGGAGCCCTGACTCTTTTTTTAATATGCATTATCTTGACATGGCCATGTACACATAGGTTAGATTCGATTTCTTTAAATGTCACTTGAAATGGTGAA
Organism: Hippasteria phrygiana; assembly: GCA_037893225.1. Taxonomy (NCBI): domain Eukaryota; kingdom Metazoa; phylum Echinodermata; class Asteroidea; order Valvatida; family Goniasteridae; genus Hippasteria; species Hippasteria phrygiana. Next base: position 2,371,166 of record JAZGUH010000013.1, on the reverse strand, counting down.
ATTTTACGAAAATATTATTTACCAAGACCACAGGTTTCACCACTCCAGAGTTTGGCATCGTTTGTTGTTGACAGAGCACGCTTTAACATCATTGACCAGTGGCTGCTGGTGAGACTAAACTCGCTTCCCTCAGACAACTGTACACACCTTCCTCTGCTAATAAGTACTTTATGGAGATCTGAATATCTAATAAAGAGCCACCTTTTGTTGTCCTTTTGCACATTACAGGCACCCCGATGATCCAGAAATCAGGCGCCGGCTACAGCCAGCTGTATGCCACACCCAGCATGAACATAACCACTCCCCGCCAGACTCCCGGAGCCACACCCCAGATCAACGCAGCCCGCTACGCATCCTACTCTGGGGCCTATTCCAACATTCCATCCTATGCCACGCCCCAGAACAACCCTCTGTCCACGCCCATGATGACACCCTCCTATCAGGCGATGCAGGTAGGGTGGGATTTCTTTTCTTTTTCTGAGATTTTTAGAATTTTTCTGAGTGCTGGGAAAAAGAAATTAAATTTGTGTATAGTGGTAATTTTGAATCAATGTACCTTGTTATGATGTCTTGATAAGTCTTTTTTTAGAAGTGGTCAACTCTTAATATAATTTTGGTTGTTTTTCTTTATACCCCGCAGACACCTTCGCAGGGCCCCATGCGCACCCCCCAGATCAACCCTATGCGCACCCCCCAGACCAACCCCATGCGCACGCCCCAGCAGAATCCCATGCGCACGCCCCAGCAGAATCCCATGCGCACGCCCCAGCATGCCCCTGCGGGCTCCACCACCCCCCAGATGAATCCCATGCGCACCCCCCAGTACCAGCCCACGCCTAAGCAGAGCTGGAGTAGTACGGCCACGGCTCAGCAGGTAGTTACGGCACTGCAGCAGCAACTGCAGCGATCCGGTGGGTCAAGGTAAGCGAGGCAATATGTCACTGGGCAGTTTTTATTAGTAGAATAGAATGCCACTATAATGGGTGTAGTGGTGTTCGTTATAGTGAATAATGGCATGTATTGAATACATCAATTAGGGAGCCAAAGAGGATGTTCGGTATAGCCAAATGTTCGGTGTAGAGGTGTTCGTTATAGTGAATAATGGTATGTATTGAATACATCAATTTGGGAGCCAAAGAGGATGTTCGGTATAGCCAAATGTTCGGTGTAGAGGTGTTCGTTATAGTGAATAATGGCATGTATTGAATACATCAATTAGGGAGCCAAAGAGGATGTTTGGTATAGCCAAATGTTCGGTGTAGAGGTGTTCGTTATAGTGAATAATGGTATGTATTGAATACATCAATTAGGGAGCCAAAGAGGATGTTTGGTATAGCCAAATGTTCGGTGTAGAGGTGTTCGTTATAGTGAATAATGGTATGTATTGAATACATCAATTTGGGAGCCAAAGAGGATGTTCGGTATAGCCAAATGTTCGGTGTAGAGGTGTTCGTTATAGTGAATAATGGTATGTATTGAATACATCAATTAGGGAGCCAAAGAGGATGTTTGGTATAGCCAAATGTTCGGTGTAGAGGTGTTCGTTATAGTGAATAATGGTATGTATTGAATACATCAATTAGGGAGCCAAAGAGGATGTTCGGTATAGCCAAATGTTCGGTGTAGAGGTGTTCGTTATAGTGAATAATGGCATGTATTGAATACATCAATTTGGGAGCCAAAGAGGATGTTCGGTATAGCCAAATGTTCGGTGTAGAGGTGTTCGTTATAGTGAATAATGGTATGTATTGAATACATCAATTAGGGAGCCAAAGAGGATGTTTGGTATAGCCAAATGTTCGGTGTAGAGGTGTTCGTTATAGTGAATAATGGTATGTATTGAATACATCAATTAGGGAGCCAAAGAGGATGTTCGGTATAGCCAAATGTTCGGTGTAGAGGTGTTCGTTATAGTGAATAATGGCATGTATTGAATACATCAATTTGGGAGCCAAAGAGGATGTTCGGTATAGCCAAATGTTCGGTGTAGAGGTGTTCGTTCTAGTGAATAATGGCATGTATTGAATACATCAATTAGGGAGCCAAAGAGGATGTTCGGTATAGCCAAATGTTCGGTGTAGAGGTGTTCGTTCTAGTGAATAATGGTATGTATTGAATACATCAATTAGGGAGCCAAAGAGGATGTTCGGTATAGCCAAATGTTCGGTGTAGAGGTGTTCATTATGGTGAAGTTCTACTGTATTTAATCTTTTGATATTAAAAAGCAGTTGTAGTTTCGGCCTGGTGGAGTGTATGTTTTTACAATGTTTTTATGTAGTGGTGTTTATTTTTTTGGGGTGCTCTTTTTTAGAGGGAACAAAAGAAATTTGACAGGAGTCGGGCTTCAACCTATCATCTCCGGAATAACACACCAGTCATCTACCAACTCAGCTATCTTGTCATTTGTTGCCGGTCTCCCAATATTTTTGTTCAGAGACAGTAGTTGGATGTCATAAATACATACAAAGGAATCCAGCTTACAGTAGGATCTTGGGTATTGCCAAAAGTGTGGGAAATGGGGGCAGTTCTATGTGTATATTTGGTAGGGAGAAATAATCACCAAACCAAATATCATTGAGTTGAGCAGCAAAGGCACGCAGCCAAAATATTATATGTGGTGTATTACTTGGGAATGGTACTTTGCTGATTTACTCCGTTCAAGTAAATTTGTTGGGAGATGTGTTCTGCTTCACTGCAGCACTCTGGAATCGGGCCCAGAAGCAAAGCTGGACTATAACACAACACCCTTTTTTTTAATCCACTACAATTCACTCGCCTCTAGATCCAACTCTGCCTCAGTGGACTGGGCCAGCCAAGCCGCCCAGTGGGCCTCCAGGAGACAGGAGCAGACCAAAGGCAAGGATGTCCGTGCCAGCCCGGCCAACCCCTCCCACTCCTACCAACCTAGCCCCAGGAGCTACTCCCATCGTAGCCCCAAACGTTACCAGGAGCGCAGTCCGTACCCAGAGCCCAGCCCCATGTCCATTTCAACTACACCGGCGCCTAGTATGGGTGGGGATGCAACACCGCTGATTGATGAGACGTAGTTTGTACCCACACTGAGCCTAGCCACATCACTTAACCCAGTTGGTATGTAGAGCTCAGTCGTGTGTCTGTAAGTCCAATCTGTACCCGTACTTCAAGCCTATGTCTCTCAGCATCCCACTGACTTGTATGGATGGGCATGAAACAGCTGATCAGCAAAACACTTTTAGCCTACGTGCTACCCAGTGCTTTTCCCAGAGTTAATTCCCACTTGAATTAAAGGCAGAGATATTGGCAGGTTGCTGATTGACAAGATGTATTGTAAGTCGTATGGCAGCTCAGAATGTACCGTGGGAAAACAGTACCTTTTTTCTTCAGAGGGGGGCAGCTTGCACAACACCGAAATCACGTTTGTGTGATACTGTCAAGTAGTGCATTGGGAAGGTCCCTCCCACATCTTTCCTATTGCCCTGCCTACTCACAGCATTGTCCAGAAATACTTGCAGCGGCTGACTTCACTGCTTTGAAAACATAAATTAAATTTAATCAGTAGTATGTTTACTTGTAAGCAGTGTTCACGCTCTGAATGCTTATTTGTGTAATCATATTGTACTCTACATGTAACCTATCAAAGTGACTTGGACGGTGTTAAACATTTGATTGAGCTGAAGCCGTTATGCAGAATATGTTCTCTGTTTCTGTACCATTTCCATCCCCATAGGTGGCCGCATAATCCCACTTACTTTCAATACACATCCACACAGTCTAGGATATTGCTGGTGTGGTATCGGGTTCATGATATACCTTAGATGTTAAGACGTTGAGATTCGTATGCATGGAAGTTTTTGATTTAAATTAACCGATTGGATTTGCTTAACACTGGGAAATGTTGCAACTTCTGTTCTATTTTTGAGAACAGGTCACATTTTTTTTCTATCGGGCAGAAGGACGTAAGCACTTATTGATGTGTACTTGCTCTATCGCAGGTCATAAGCATTAACCAATCGTGGCGTCTGTTGCATATCATGTGACATTCAAAACCTTAGACAAAAAAGAAATATGCAAGTACCTTGTTTGTTTGTTTAAACAATACATACACACGTCAAATACAAATGCACATGATTCAACATGGCGTGGTCCGTACGTTCTTGCACAAAAACATGAGAAAATTTGTCTCAGACAAATCCAAGACAACTGTCAGACATCATGGATATAGAACTTAAAATCAATATCTATCTCAGATATACAGACAGCAAATGCTTTAAGAGCACTTGCGTATGCAGTACACCGTAACACATTGTATTGCACGTGCTGCGCGTGTGCACTATTGATCAAGAACTAAAAAACGGCGATAGATCATTTGTCCTTGTGTCCTGCCAGGTAACCGACGATTTATTTTTATTTATTAGGACAAGTTTTGAAGCAAACAGTTTGACTGACGACCCGTATTTAAACAGCCAAATAACTTAAGGGTATTGTAAAAAAGGACAATTGTACAGAAGATATTACTGAAAACTACTCACACAGCCTTAATATTTCTGTATTAACCAGTTCGCGCCGAAAATTTATATTTTCAAAACAGGCAAAATATAGCAGCTGACTTCTGATATACAGCCAAACGCCACAAATACTGATTTGCAAGAGTCATTTCAACAGTATTTGTACAATATTTCTTGCCGAAACCTCATATATTTCAATACTCCGGGTGCACCCACAGGCCGTGCACAGGGGCCAAGTTCAACATACGGTCCCCCTCCACAGTCTTCTCGGACTTTGTGTGTGTGTACAAAACAAATGAGGGATTAGCGTGTTGAGACATCACCCGGAGGTGAGTCGAGGCAAGCTTGACGTTTTAACCCGTCAGCCGTGCCCGTGTATAAAAACAGCCAGATCGAGTTAACACGTCCTCCGACGTGAACTGGTTAAAGCACAGTTGAATATTTCTTTCTTACAAGCATATTTGGATAAAAGAAATAAAATAAAAGCTAGAAGTGTATTTGTAAGTTCTATTTATGCTATGGGTCCGTGCTCCGACTGAAGAATTTAAATTTTATGGATTTCTCCCACCAACAAATTTTGGGATCAACCCAAATTGAATTGCTAATTTGTTGGCATTGGACGGAGTTCCCACAGAAATCTTTATTTCCTTGACTTTTCCAGGAAAACTATTACACTGCAGGGTGCACAAATGTTTTTTGTTTTTTTACCTCCATTATTGGTTTGTAGGGGGAATCCATTGAGTTGAAGTTTGCAGCCAGAGCATGGAGATAGCAGCTTTAAAGTTAAAACCATTTCCTTTTGTATTTTTTATTTTATAAGTGTCCATATTGGCTGTTGGGATTTTTCAGCAGTTTAGGGAAATATTTTGAAGCTTTTGTGAAAGTCTTAAAGCAGAAAATTTAATGGCTTCCTCTGCATGTTCAGTAAAAGAAAAATGAGTTGTAAGCACCAGAATTGTCAGTTTTCTTCTTTGTTTGTTCAGAAATAAATTTTCAAACTGGTGTTTGACCAATATGTCTCTCTCAAATGACGTCACTTCCTACAGATTGCCACGTGCATCGGCATTGTGGCAAATTTTTGTAACGCGCAGTGCCGTATTTCGAGCAACATGCAGAATATTTTGCACACTGCGCGCACACGCACCTGATTGCGTTGAACTACATTGTAGCAGTTGTAATTTTCCTACAAAGATGGCGTCCTATGAGAGAGATCTAAAATACATCGTTTTACGAGCTCTTTGATCTTCAATTTGTACAAAAAAGTTCTAGATCCCAATTTAAGACTTGGTTTGTTAAAATGAACGAGTAAAATTATTTGTTAAAGACAACATGAACATTGAAAATCAAAATATCCGTTAGGGATTTTAAATCCATTTGAAACCAGTAAATTTTCCACTTTGCATTTTCTTAGACGTACTGTCACAATCATGATGGCATTAAATGTAAGAATACTTGTGTAATATTTTGAATTTCATTTGACTACGTTGATTGTAGTCCTCAACAAAACCTACAGCATGTTGTGTTTGCCTGCAGTATAAATCATTGTGAATTTAAAGCTTTTACAGTTGCTGTCAAATAAATTTGATTTCTGTAATAGTATGTATGCTGTGTTCCGGAGCATGTAGGAAAAAATCAACGGGAAAAGTGTTTATTTTACTTGAGATGCACTGTTATTTGTACTTTATTTCCAAGAAATAAAATGACTAAACAGGCACGTTTAATTACAATACCATGGGGGTATATATTTGCATCACAATACAGTTCATTTAATTTACATAATTAAAATTTTGAAAACAATTTACAAAATTACTAATTTCAGTCTGCATTAGTAATGGCCAGACATAACGTCATGCTTTGTTTACACGTCCTGAGGTCCAAGTCTTGGACGGATAGTGCATGGAAATCAAATTTCTTCATATGAATAACTTAAGATGAACATTCTTTCCCGTTTCGCCAAACAAATACATTTCATAGAATGACTTCACATTACTAAACACCTCAACAAAAGTAAGTCCCCTTAAATGAATCTTTGTTTCCTAAGATGTAGACGGGATTTTGTATGAACCTTGGTGGGGATCCATGCAACAAATACTGAAACTGACTAGCCCATACCTACTGTTATGCATGAATGAGCAGAGTGTAAAGGAGATAGACACACTTCAAAAATTGCAAAATGTTTTCCCACAGTACAAATTCTATTCAGGACACAAACTCTACAGAAATTGGTTTAATCGGATCCAGGAGGCCTATTGCAATTGCCCTCTCTTGTATTAATCCTAACATCCCCGCAATCATTACGGCAATGTTTTTTCTTTTAGATATATGAAAAAGGAAAACTGACACATTTGCAGCAACAACCATCTCGCACAAAGAAAAAATTAAAGAATTTTTTATTTCTTGTGCTCTTGGCACTAAACATCTCTACAGGCAAGACATAAATAGCTCTTGCTAGAATCCCTTGACAGTCGCATGTAACTGCTGCAATACAATTTCTTTCACGTTCATGAGTTGTTTGAAGCTTGTGTCCTCTTTATGTATAAGTGACAGTTAATTTCCCCCCCCCCCAAAAAAAAGTAACCCGTCAATAATGTTCACACTAGAAGAACTGACAGAAAAAGGAACGTCACCTATGAATGGATTAAGATATACACCAACATCATAATAAATCCATTGTCAAAGAAATTAACAGAGCATTAAAATGTAACTTGAAACAAAACCTCATCTGAGTCAAATACATGCAGCTGATATTTTTGTAAATGTACAGTTTTGATATACTATGCCATATATATATTCCTTTGAAATCTCGTACACTAATATTTTTTTTACTTTCAAAATGAAAAACTGAGTAACGCCCTACCACCTAAATTTACAGATCACAACTTCTGTAAGAAAAACTTGGATTTGAATATTTGTTCTCATCTGGCAGAGATTGATGTGTAGAACTCGGAAGTCTCATTGCACTTTGGCTGCACGCTAGCAGAACTCTTCATTATCAGACAACTCACTGAAAAAAAAAAAGACAAATGAATACATAAGGTTTGATGATAAAGAAGAGTTATTTATGAATTTCACGGAATGGTCCCTACCATTTTTAAAAGAATCGGTCCAGGACATCCGTAATGATACACACTCTGTCTGGACAAGACTGAAATGCTATTTAAAGCACTGGTCACCACTGTAAAACTGAAACCTACCCTTCCCCACTTTTTTCAAAATATTTGGTCTGATACACAGCTCTCTCCATAAAAAATCGTGCATGTGTGCCGAGTACTTCACAAAAAACTTTAAATGTGGCAGTTTAGAAGTAATAAAACTGTTGAAAGTGACAGACCTCAAACAGAATGAAAATTCAAATCCCGATAATGATGGTGCTGAACGTTTATTGCAATTATTTTAGTTTCTGTATCACTTGCTAAGTCTAGATCATTGTAAAATCAACAGTTTTGGTTCTCCAATGCATGCAAATCAGAACAAATGTGCCCAGCAGGATGATTTAGCGCTTTGTGGATGACACTAACCTTGCATCAAAGTCTTCCTCTAAGTCTGCCAGCAGACTAGGAGCCTTCTCCAGCATCAGTGTGTACAGCTGGTCCAGATATTCCTTCTGTCGACCTGCCTCCTCCAACTCATCTCTCAGGACTTCTAGTATCTCCGGCTGCGTGATCAAAGGAAGTATTTCAAGGCTAAAAGTGAAGTACAGAGCTACCAACAGAGATGGTTTCCTGGGTCAAGATCTATAAAGAGGATAAATCTTCAATATAAGTCGGATAAATCATCAGAAGTTTCATATTTGTAGACCCAGGAGGGGTGAAACTTTTACCGTTGCTGACAGACTGAGACCGACTCCCCCCTTCCGACAGCAAGAGCTGAATCTAAACATCTTCTCTTAACATAATAGAATACAACTGTCCTGTTCATTTATTTTTTTTTGGGGGGGGGCTTTTGTAAAGACTGTTCAGTTATACTTCCATCCGTTGATCACCACTAAAAGTAGTTGCAAAGCCTGAACTACAAGATTTGTACGACTTCTAGATTTAAAGGTATGCTACAGCATTGGCAGAGCTGACATCACAGTTGGATGCAGTGTTCATCCATAGTAGGATTCAACATATTAAATGAAATAACAAACCTGTTCTGTTTTAACAGTGCTTTTGTGCATGTTTAAGTGGGCTTATTTTGATTGCTAAAATCAAAACAAGCCACGGAATTTATGGAGGTATACAGATACCATTTCCTTGAAGATGATAAAGTTGTTAACACCCGTTGTTGGTCTGCTGGATACAAATAAATATTGATGGCAGCACTTTAACCCCTTGATCCCGGGTATTATAATGGGGTGCCGGGGTGCCATGCCGGTTTGTGCAGCCAAGCGTAACATACACAATAACCCAACAATGCATTGAAAATGCAGAGAATGCGTGTATAGCCGTCATCCGGCCAGGTGGTAATTTTCTATAGATGTCAACTATAGATGCCATACGTTTTCATAGAGCTATATGTACAGCTACTTCATCAGATTCAGCTACAGGTATTTGGGCTGTATTGTTACATGCTGTGGATTAGTCTTATGGCCTACCTGATTACAAACACTTTTATATGGTCTGGTTATACTCCTGCTATCATATCAAAATTTAAAAAATTGAAACTTCCTACATGTGGAAAGATCCAAGGCCAAAAATGTGTCGGTAGCAGAATTACGTCAGAAAATTATGGATTGTTTTTATCTTAATTACCAAATAAATATTAAATGTAACACTTTAAAGACTCACTAAAATGTAAAACATGGCATAAGCTTTCGTAGGTACAGCTACTTCATCAGATAAAATTCTATGAAATACATATAACCAATAAAGATATTCCAAAACGGTTGTTGGTTCCTTGCTGCATGTAAGCATGCATTTAGACACTCTGGACATCTTATTTAATTAATGGTGATTTGATCAATTTTAAAATGAGTCATTTTACACATTTCCCATACGGAATTGCCCTGCTTCTCCCCGAGATATTTCTCATGAGGATTGATACTGGTACCAAAATTGCAAAGAGTAAGCTTTCAGACTGAAACTAATCAATGTTTGTTTGAGTATTGCCAAAGGTATACCACACCGGAAAGTACTCAATATACAGAAGTAACACAGCTGGAAATACAGTGTAGTAAATTAACTTCGTTTTGCAAAAGACAACAAAATGTCCACATGCTTATGTTCCATTGGATATTGGCTGGTTTTAAAAGTAACCAACTTTAAACAGCTTTTTCTCAAAATGCAATTCTTTGGATATAAGACTAAAGTGCTACCATCCTTTTTAAGTCCCCCGAAACATTTTGAAAAGCTAGGGAGAGCTTGGGAGGTTGATCTGAACTTAAAAAACCACACCCTGGTGAACCAATAATTGGATTTGTCATCTTGAACAACAATCGCTTTTAACCCCTTGCGTACGGATGCCGCAAATGTGCGCAAAAAAACAGTGCCACCAGGCCGGATGACGCAATTGTCCGCCGTTTGTGCAGTTTCAATCCATTGTTGGATTAAACAGTACCACCAGGCCGGATGACACCATAGGCCGCTGTCTGTGCAGTTTCAATCCATTGTTGGATTATTGTGTATAGGTTACGCTTGACTGCACAAACACATTGTAGCGGTTCGCTTGGCTGCCATAACCGCCGCGGCACCCCGACGTCTCCCGTAAAATACCGTACTCAAGGGGTTAACGATACCTTAGAGGCCGACTTCAGTGCCTCCCAGAGCGGTAGGCCTTCCTCCAGAGCTTCACTGATGAGATGGTGGGAGGAAGAAGTCTTGTTCTCTTCCGTTTTATTCATCAGCTCCTCAATCACACCATCTCGCTCTTGGCACACCACGGCCAACTCGTTCGTCTGGATGAAAGTGGGCAATTTTGCATGACTGGTCTTAATCAAAAAGCAGAAATGACAATTGTTGAGACCTGAATACCAGTTACCCTCAGGCTACACAAATTCCTTTTAAAACTTCTGATCGGTATGTTCAATCCTCACCTTTTCATCAAGCGTATCCTCCAATCTACACAGACTTTCTTTCAACCTAATCACCTCCATCTGAAGGAAAAACAACAAAAAAACAAAAACGGAAGACAACAAAATTTAATCTCTGGATGTTTTTTAACAATGTAACTTTGAGTCTTTATGTCATTTATAGAAACTTTTGGTGTTTCCATTATAGGTTCACAGAAATCAAACTAGGAAAAATGCTATATGCTACAAATGAGTGAAGACAGAATGTGTGAAGATGGAATTTGCACCCAAATAAGCCCGTGAAGTTTTCTTCCCACAGACTCTTGGAAAGCACTAAACATACAGAGCTTCATACTCTACATCGGGAAGGGGAAAGCTACAAATGCTACAAATGGTTCTGAAATTAATAAATACACAAGAAGTGGAAGTCCCGTGGCCTAGTGGTTTGGAGCATTGAGTTCGTGGTCTGCGGGTAATTCTACAAGTTGTGGGTTCGAGCCCAGTCCTGGAGTACAGCACTTCTATGCTTAATATGGCATTATTAATGCCTTGCAGTGGACTAGTTACCCATCCCGACCCTATTCATACTGTGAAGAGATCAGATTATCCCGTCTTGTTTCAGTGTGAGGGGCTGGTTCTTCCCCACTTTCCTCTAGCCCACACCTCGAGTGACCTTTGGCCTTGTGATAGGCGATTTGCATAACAAAAATGAAATCAAATTAAACATGTTGATGTTTTTGTACTTTGAGTCTTTGGAAAAAAAAAAACATGTAGAAAACTCCAATCATCATCCTCCTTATCTCCCAAATTATTCTCCTTTAGTCCATACCATTAACCCCAACCCCCTATGCATTTTTACTAGGAAGTGTCCTCAACCTGTCAAAATCCAACACTGTGCAGTAAACCTTTGGCACATTCTTTGGACTTCGACAAATTGGGGCATCATAGCTCCACGTAAAGTAATGGTGCCAAGGCCCTACGTCCTGAACCCATCAAAATTCAACACAACCTGCCGTTGAAGTTTGTAAGGCTTGGCGTAGTTAGAGTTAAGCCCTACACCGAACATCACTATTTTGAAGAGCCTTTGTGGCTCCAAGGATATCTGTTGCAATGGTGTTCTGCTGTACTGGTATACGGGGGTGGTTTGATAGCACGTTATTGCTTCACCTGTAGTTTGTGTTGATCGTCTTGCATCTGTCTCACGACCTGTTCGTTGTCTTTATCAACGAGCTGTCCTTCCAATCTGTCAGCCCTCCTCTCTGAATCTGAAAGCTACGGGAAACGGTCAGACATGTCTGTGAATACAATTCCTCTCGAGTAAAAAATAAATGGGGGGGGGGGCACATTATTTAGCACATGGATGTGTTGATATACCTTACCAAATCTGTAAAAGACTTACGTTAGTTTGTATAATTTTAAAGATAAATATTGAAGGTAGCACTTTAAAGACAAACTAAAATGATTTTTAAAAAAGTGAACAAAGAAACTGGCAGGAGCGGGATTCGAACCTGCAACCTCCGGAATACCGTATCGGTATGGTATTCCGGAGGTCGCAGGTTCGAATCCCGCTCCTGCCAGTTTCTTTGTTCACTTTGAAAATGTATTCAATATTTACCTAGTCAGTTTCCCTTGTGGATTGTTTGACGAATTATAAAATTAAAATTATGACATAAGCTTTCGTAGCTTACAGCTACTTCATGAGATGCATCAGATACATATAATTTAAAAGTGACTGCTACCGTGGTATAATATGTACAAGCAGCAACAATGAACAAGACTAAATGAATATGCATTTCAACATGGCAGACAAGTGGCAGACACTGCCATTCCCATCATGTCTGTGTGGTGTACCTGTGATTGAAGGTGCTGCACTATACTTTGTAACTGAGTTGCTTGTCTTGCCTGAGATTCCAACCCTTTTAACCTGACATACAAAAAAAAAAAGACCATGAGTTTGTAACAGAAGAGACTGAAAACAGTAAAAGGTTCATACTGTTTGATATTTTAATATTGTTCCACGGTAACCAAGCATTTTTTGTTCAACTATTGTATTAACTGCACTAACTCTACAGAATTCTGTAGACATCTCAATAATGAAGGCAAGCCCATAAAAGAATGAAATTTTCTTTTTTAAGGGCTGAAGTGTTGTGGAGATGGTAATGGTTCACTGTGGAAACCAAGCTTTCGTACGGCTTTTTACTTCACCGACTGCAAAATTCTGCAGACCGTGTGGGATTTCACAGCCTCTCAATCTTGAAGGGCAAGCCTCAATAACAAGGGATTAAAATTCAATGTTGTAATAATATGCTGCTATAAAATGCTTGCCAACTGAAATCACCTGAAGCTGATAAAAGTCAGCAGAGGTCAAGTCAAGTCAAGTCAAGTCAAGCTTTATTTATCCCACAAGGGTAATTAAAACTCGCATACAACAAAAACATTAAAAACATTAAAACAATCACATGTACACTTAGACAATTACAACAATTAATATTCCTATAAATGTGGTTAAAATTAATCCAATGTAAAACTAAACAATTCAAATTGATTCAATTTAAAATCAACGCTGAAATTTAATATTATGGTACTTTATTGCACGTGGTATAAAGGAGGATGGATGACGGTTTGTGGCCGCATACGGCACCCGCATCCGACCTGACCTTGGGATGATTTGATTTACAAGCCGGTCATGGAGCGGATGATTTTGTCATCAAGTAGCATAGTGAGCTTGTCAATCACCAGATCCCCATATGCCGCATCCACGAACAGCCGCGATTCTCCAATAATCCTTCCTGCTTCTTTTACAATCCTATCTATGCGGTCCTTGTCACATTGCCTAACATTTCCACCCCAACAAATCAGGCAGTAGCGCCAAACACTAGCAAGGCTGGCGTATCAATCCTAGCAGAATCTTTCTCAAAATGCTAAATGACAAGAACAGAAACCGACCAGTCTGGGAACACACAAGTAATGTGTGACCAGCTCACTTGGGGTGAACACTTGGGGTGAAATTTCAGTATTGGGGTTTTGGTATCACTGGATACCCTCTTTTTATGTTGCGGGCCCATACTGCATAATGGGAAATGCAGAGAAGCGTCGGGTTTTGCCAGAGCCGGTCACACAGTAGTACTTTCCCCAATACGTGCGAGGACAATGCTTTGTGTTTCCTATTCAGTATTGTTACTTCTACGTGCGAGGACCGATTTCAACAAAAGATTTGACGTGCGAGGACTCAAAGGTTTCTTTGTATTTCCTTTCTCCTCTTGTCCTCGGAGATATATACAGAACCTGTACACACATGCAGTCGCGGTCAAAGTTTACATACACTTGTAAACTGATCTTTCAATTGATCTTTCCTGTAAACTTTTGTTTATCGCAATTTTTCTATTGTCAATTCTCAGTATATCAATACAATCAAAAGTCCATACCCATGCATGTATAAACATTTAGATTTGATTCATGGCTTTGGAATGAATTAGGGATTTGCTCAGCAGGACTGCAGCGCAAAATTAGAATAAAGTCGCATTATGGCTTTCTGAGTTACAAGCAGAAACAACAATTTTTCACTGAAAAGTCAATATTGGGATTTTAACAACTCTATCATATCCCAACTATTTAATACTGAATCTCTTAACGAAATATTTTTGGGGGATGATTTCTTTTTTGAACTCTGGTTAAAGTGTGCACAGATCACAAACTTTGAGCTTCATTTTTCTCAAAACAAGGGGTCAAGACTGATACTTTTAAAAGGTTGTATCAAGGGCTAGGAATGAGATACCACAACACACAATATGTGACCCGCTCCAGAAAAAGGTGATATAAGTCGCGCTATGCATTTACGTGTAATGGCCCTTTCAACCCAAGAGGGTGAAATTTTCATCAAAATTCATTTTTTTGTTTTTTGTCTTCTATGATATCTTAAATATCTAAAGTTTCAGGTTTGGTGCACAACAATGTGATTTCAGTGAATAAAGTGAAAAAATAACCTTTTTAGAGTGCATTGTTCCATTGCATTGTATTAGAACTACCTATTTCACAGCCTGTTTTCTCTGTTGTGCAATTTGAACTCCACAGAACTAATTCATATGCAAAAATGTGATATCTACAGAACGGAAAGGGCTTTGGAGCTCTATCATGTACCAAATGAAAGCTTACATTGCAGGCTTTCCAAACATACATAAAACTAATTTTTCATATTTTGCGACATAATATACCTTTTTCCAGAGCGGGTCACATAAATTAAAGCTTTTAACCTGTACTTTCAGGAAATACCATAATCTTCAAATGTTGCTACTTTATCCCCATTTCGTGGGAACAGGTCACATATACAATTGTCACCACATCTGTAGATGGAAGGAGCGGGACAAAAACAAAGAAGGGTCTTTTGGAAGCATGGGATGGACAAAGGAACTAAAATGAATCGGGTTTAAGATTCTTTAAGTGATTGGAACCTGCCTCTTCGTTTCTTCCTTCAGCCTGCCATTATCACTCTGCACGGCCTCCAGATGTTCCTGCAGTCTCTCCACCTCCTCCATGTCTGGTAGCTCCTCCCCCTCCTCTGACTCTCTCAGTAGCACCAGCTGAGACTGTGACTTGCCGTCCAGTATCCGGCTGACTTTAGATATCGGAGCATCAGCAATATTCTCTCCATTCAGTTCCAACAACCTGTCGCCCAATTACAAAACAAAATATTTCACCAGAATTATGGCATTCATCCCAACTGATAATTACAATCAACAGGCCAGTTACAATCAAGGCCAAGTTTTAGCAATTTTTGCACAGGTTAAAAAAACTTTGTTTTGCCTCATAATTTGTTCCCTTTCACTGTGGGTTTACTGCAGGGGGAAATTGCAGTGTTTTTTTAAATTTTTATTAAATGACATTTTTTCGAATGTCTAGACATTTTCAAAAATCTTTTCAGAAAATGTCAGTGGTCACTATTTTCCCAACAGTGCGGTACCTGTTTCTAAATCCTACAGAATTGCCTTTTGATGGTATTTCCTACATCAGGGGCTCCACAACCCTACTCCACTACCAAGTAGGCCAGTATATTTCACACCGCCCCAGTTTGGTATTGACTCGTATGGGGCTCGTTATTCATGCATTTGTATAAAAAAAATCAGGTTTAGCCCACACCCACTATTTTGTTTTCTAACACAGGTTCTGCCTCCTACCTGTCCCCTATTTTCATGAGACTGTCTTCAGCACAACTCTGTACCATGGCTCCCCTGCCATTATGGAAGGCCTCTACTGTGAAGCCAGGGGCCCGCTTGCCTCGCGACTGGTGGATCGCATGGAGCGTGTAGCGCTGGCCCATTTGGAGACTTGGGAAAAGCGATTGAGGTTGCTCGCTCGTTTTTCTCTAAATCAGTTATAAGAAAAAGACAAACTTTATGAATAATTCTAAGAATAAGGAGTATTGTAGCGGTATATTATTACTCTTTTTGAATGATTCTAAGAGTTATAAAATTCCTTTGCTTATAAAAGAAATGATATCAAAGAACTGCAAAAACATAGGAAAAGAAAAAGCACTGTTGACAAGTCAGTATCCAATTAACTTATTCAGACAATAACAAATAGATCGATCGATCGATCAATCAATCAATCAATCAATCAATCAATCAATCAATCAATCAATCAATCAATCAATCAATCAATCAATCAATCAATCAATCAATCAATCAATCAATCAATCAATCAATCAATCAATCAATCAATCAATCAATCAATCAATCAATCAATCAATCAATCAATCAATCAATCAATCAATCAATCAATCAATCAATCAATCAATCAATCAATCAATCAATCAATCAATCAATCAATCAATCAATCAATTTGTTTATTAAAATCACAGCAGACAGCCATAACCTTGCACAGTAAATGTGCAGAGAGGAAAATTTGTTTTTGCCGAGTCAAAGAAACTCTGAATGGTTTACAGAATTGGAATGAAAACTTGGATGACAATTTCTCCTCAAAGCAAGCTAGCAAAATGACACCTCAAGAAATCCACAAACCTAGAGGCATGAAGAGATAAAGACAATACGCCATATTGTTAACCAAAGGGGGGGGGGGGGGGGGGGCGCAGAAGTAATTTCACATTTATTAACAGTAACCTCTATTCAATTCAAAGTTAAATGTAAAATTATATTAAAGTTAAATGTAATTTCTGAATTACATAGCATAGCTGTGAATTCACGTCTCTTTGTTTTCCCCAAAACTGTGCTGTTACAACATCCTCATTGATTTCAAAACTTTTGAAGTCATGTAATTTTGCTTATAAATCCTTAAAAATTTTAATATTATTTTGCATGCACCCTTGGGGACTAGGATTAAAGTAAACTGTCCACCACCCATGAACTGAGGTTCTATTCTGCCTACACCACTCCCACATCATATTAAGTAAGCAGAAGAAATGAATATTCATGCCATTCCAGCCAATCAGATCTTACCCCTACTTCCTCAGTCTGGAATGCAGTACAACACAAAGAGGAGAGGAGAATTATTAAGACATTTATTTCGGGAAAAAAGCAGGCGTCGCACGTTTACAAGGAAAGTACTAACACATATGACGATATTCTTTGTATAAACCATTTTCACCTACGTAACCATGTGATGAAATTTAAATATCGTATGGGGTAGTCTGGTTTCCAGACCAAAATATTCTGACTTTCTGATGAATATTAGGTCCGGTAGCCGCCAATGTCACGTGACCAAATCGGGAGGAATTCCTCCCGTTTCCGAAAATATCCAAAGTTTTCTAAACTTATTTTTGGTAACATTCGGCTGCTAACATTGATGTTCTCAACAACAAAATGTCTGACAGGCCTGTTGCAGATCCTGGAATTTTTGAATTCTCAATTAATTATACATAAAAACTGAAAAATCAATGCCATACTCTCGAGTATTTTGCCGACCGGATTTTGCAAGAGTATTTTTGAATGATGCCACTGACGTCACTCGGACCATGAAGGTAGGAAAACACCGTACGTCATGATCTATTTTTGTCGGTGGTGGCTACCCGGCCTACAATTTAGACGTCGGGGGAATTGTCAGGTCAGGGAACCAGACTACGTATGGGAGAGGTTAAACCATATGTGTGCATGTGGGACACTTCACTGGCTTACTTGAATAAGCACTTTATTACCATCGCTACACTGTGGTCCATGACAATAAGTGACAAAGATCTACATAGCTTGAAAGCTGCATTTAGGAAATACCATTTAATTCCAGTGCTCACATTTCCTTACATTCCACATCATGGTGCCATATAGATTTATGAATATGATTTTGATTTCTGATATAATTCTGACCTTTTCTAAAGTGACCTGGTGGTCTGTGAGGGTGAGTTCCAGCTTGGCTAGGAGATGTGCCTGTTGCTGCTGAAAGGTTAGCATCGAGGATTCCTCCAGAGCCACACGGTACTCCATCTCAGCCTGCTGAATGCTGCCATCCAGGCTACAAAAAAAAAAAAAACACATCACGCATCTTCACCCTCTTCCCAAATCCTCTAAAATCCTCTTTGCCAAATGGAGGAATTTGGAGAATTGAGAGAGTCTTTGGAAGTTGAAGCATCGGATGATTTTGCAGGATTGAGAGCATTTGAGGATTTGACCTCTGAGGAATATAGAGGATCCAGGTCATCAGGCCCAATCTGATGCCTGATGATTTCGGAGGATTGAAGTTACTGGGAGGCTGGTCAGAATCCCACTGGAGGATTTTGTAGGATTCAGGCAGTGATCCCCAGTAACAAACACTGCAGGCTTTTGGAGGATTCAGGTTATACATGTATGTAGGAAAAAAGGATGTAGGAAGTTCGGGTTAACCCTAACCCACCTCAATCCTCCAAAATCCTCCTTGCAGTTTTGGAGGATTTTGGAGGATTGAGGATAAATGGTGTTTCAAGCGAGGAGGATTTTGAATGATTGAGGATGAATCGTGATTGAAGCACAGGATGATTTTGGAGGATTGAGGATGGTTCCTAGCAAAAAGGATCTGGGAGGTTAGGGTTAATACAACACTTGTTGCTCTTTTTAACGGCCAACTGTAAGAAAATTATATTCAAAGACATTTTGTCCAGATAGCAATGCCTTTGAACATCATTCCATTTTTGTACTTGAAATAAAGATGAAATTTTCTCCAGTTCTACGGATTGTTTGATCTTCAGCAAGGCACTTAAAAGTTTACTAGATCCAATATTTCATTGTATCATCAAGCATGCAAAATTTTTCTGACAAAGTTTCATTTTCAAAAAAATAAAACATTTAAAAAAAATCAAATTTAAATCAAAAAATCTTTTTTAATTTTTAAAAAGAAATAAGCCTGGACATGTATATTGTTATTATCATCATTATTATAGCAAACAAAAATGATTTCTCTTAACCTGTCTACGCCCATCTCTTGTATCTGCTTCTGTTGTTGCTGTATCTTGAGGATGTTCAACTTCTTCTTGTTGATCTCTTCTCCTACTTGATGGAGACGACTCTGGATATCAGTGACAGCTTTTGGTAAAACCTCTCCTGAGGGCAAATATTAAATTTTTCATTCTTTCTGGTCATAAAACCAAGGATTCCTGCGCAGTACATATGGCATTGTAGTTTGAAAAGCCCCGAGAAACCAGTGGAAAGAAGATGCTGAAGACATCTTCACTTTTAGAGATGGGAGAGAAACCCCCCCAAATTATATTATGTGGAAAATCCATGCAATCAGGCAGGGGATGAAAATCCAATCTATATGTCGGCCCAGGCGGGACTCGAACCCAGATCAAAGAGTTGAATATCAGGGAAAGGAGCACTGCTACAAATTGACTCCCCGCTTCAAGTATAATTCACAATGTGCAGGTGAAACAGGGTCCTTAAAAAATGAAGTCGTGAGAGACACTTTTGACTGGTTATTTTTTGGTTGCCACCCAAGGAAACCTGTGACATTTCCTACATGCTCTTGGAAAGCAATGAGCATACATTGCTAATAGTGTTAGGAAGTTGTAATGGGAATGGCAAAAATCCCATTTGAATCACTAGCTTACAAGACAATTGTCAGTGAAGTTATTACCCCCTTACCTGACTCAACTGTCAGAGATTCCCTCTTTTCCCGGAGTCGCTGCTTGGAATCGGTTTCATTCTGCTTGTAGTTCTGCTCTAGTTGACTCAAAGCCTTCTGGATGACAGAAAGCTGGAGATGGAATGGGGGGTTGGGGGAATGTGGGAAGGTGTCAAGGGAAATGATCTAAATTGAGCGCTGTGGTCTCGTGGCTTGGTGTATTGAACTCAAGATCTCGGTGACACTGCAGATTGTGGGTTCGAGACCGGCTGGGGTCATGGTGCTTGTGTCCTTGAGCAAGGCACTTCGTCACAAGTTGCTTCTCTCCACCCAGGAGTAAATGGGTACCTGTGAGGGCAGTGGTGGTTATGTGTTTGATTAGCCCGTGTGTGCTTAAAATAGCAGCCGGGGCTGTATTCTCCCCAGGGAGCTGAGGTTTCAGGAATGATTAATGGGCAAGATGACATGGGGTAATAATATCTGTAAAGCGCTATTTAAGAACCTGTATTATTATTATTATTATTATTATTATTAAACTACTTTCAGGAAGTTTTTTGATCAGTGTCGTTCATAAAATATGTTTGGTTTTTCTTTTGTGCATCTTTTCTATACCATTCAAATTAAAAATACATTGCTTGATAATTTCCCAGCAACAATCTTAATCTGAATAACTTTTTTTTACGGGTTATTGTTTTTACATTTGGCTTGTACAGACAATAACAAAATTATGATTTCACTTGACCAAACAGTATCTTTTGCTCATCTATTTTCCTCTGCAAATGGAATTTCAATAGTTTTAAAATTTCCCCACTTTAGTGCAAATTTATACTTAATTCTATAAATTTGTTAAGGTTACATATGAAATCTGTATCAAGTTTTCAAAATAAAAGCCCAACAAATACAAGCTTGTCTGGGATACCAGTTGGTCTTGGCTGCAGGGCCGGAAAAAAATTGCGTGTCCGGAATCTGGGCCAGGCTACAATTACATGTACACATGCGTATGTAGCATGTGTAGGGCCTACAATTAACTTTGCCCAATTTCTGGACGCCGCCGTCTGCGTTATTTTTATGAAGTGCTCGATTTATTTTGCGAACGTAGATCTATCGTACAACGATGCACAGTAGTAGTATATGCAATCACATCGTAGATGTTCAATACGCTATGCACCATGATCATTTCAACTTCCATTTTGACAAACGATCCCCGCTGTTGTTATTCCGCCATATACGCTGCACACGCACGCTCGCGAGACCATTTGATCAATGCATTTGATGCACGAACATAACTGGTTCCCTACCTTGACTGCGTAAAGTGAATACGAGTTGCATGGGAATCAACAAAATCAGCAATCTGTGTGGAACTCAACTTGACCAAGTCATCGATTGATTGCATTTTGTTCTGCACGCACATTGTGTGTACACACCAGTGGTACGCAATGTACACAAAAATTGTTCCTCACAGACTGGAATTTACATAGTATGTAAGTCTAGTGTCCGCTGCATGCGTATATTTCAAAGGACACTGCTTATACAGTGCCCCACGCTATGTGTGAATCGAATCGTTGTACACGTGTATTGCGGCATAAAGGTAGGATAGAAAGCGCTGTATGTATGGTCTTACAGTAATTTGTACATGTATTGTCGTTCCGGCCCACAAATGCCGAAGGCCGGAGGTTTTTCCCAAAATATGAAAAAGCCGGAATTCCGGGAATTTCCCGGAAGTCTGGTATCTCTGGCTTATATAAAAATATAGAATCATGACCAGGTCCCAAATTGTATGGACCAGCTGAGCAGAAAATGCTTCTAAGCAAATTAGCAGTGAACCAGCCACAGGCAATGCACATCAAATAGTATTCTGGCTGGTAACCTCTTTTTCCTAAGCAAATCTTTTCTAGGACATTATGTGCTAAACAGCTCCATGAAGTTGACCCCTAGGTGATGAACAATTTGTCTGATGACTAGATAATGATGCTCTAGAACTTTCTTTGTAAGAGTAATCAAAAACTGCACATGGAAATCTGAGTCTCAGGGTATCCAAATCCTTAACCCTAACCCTGCTGAATCCAACAGGATCCAACCATTTGATATTCCCGTTGTAACCTGTTGGATTGAGCAGCTAACTCATAGTGTTACAATCCTGTTGGATTCAGCTGGCAACAGATAAATAAGACACAGTTGGATTCTGTTGGATTTAGCAGGCAAGTCATTTTTTTTCTATTTTTAGGTACCCAGCAACTTGGCATGTTGGACTGTGTTGGACTGCGTTGGATTGAGCAGGAAACTCATGCAAGTCAGCGTTGGACTCTGTTGGATTTAGCAGGATAGTCCTGGGGAACCATTAAGGGGTTACGGTTTAAAGGAAACTGTACCCGTTTGGCTTTTTCCTGCAGTGTTTTGTTCTCTTGGCGTAGAGTGTTGATCATGGCGTCTTTGTCTTCGGCATTTGTCTCTGAAGTTTGGCCAACCTGGACAATATGGAACAGCAGAAGAGTACTATTTGAATACAAACAAACATGTACAAATACAGCATTGCTATCATCTACGTGACTAAATATACACTTGTATGTCACTGTGATACATGTAACACGATCTCAGGGTAGACAGTGGATATAGCTCCCAGAGGTATTTGAAGTTGACAAACTACTTCCCGAGGTGAAGCCGAGGGAACTATATGTAGTTTGTCAACTTCCAATACCAAAGGGAGCCAGTACCTGTCCATATGAAAAAATTAATGCAATGTAACAATTGAAAAATTAAATGCACACTGCTGAGCTTGAGGTATGACCCTGTGCAACAGTTCCATGTCCCCATCCGAAAGGTCTGTGACCCCATATGATAGTTCCATGACCCCTGTGATAGTTCTGTGACCCCAGGCAACAGTTCTGTGACCCCAGGCAACAGTTCCATGACCCCTGCGATAGTGCCGTGACCCCAGGCAACAGTTCCATGACCCCTGCGATAGTGCCGTGACCCCAGGCAACAGTTCCATGACCCCTGTGATAGTTCCGTGACCCCAGGCAACAGTTACATGACCCCTGCGATAGTTCCATGACCCCGGGTGATTGTTTGTTTGCACAATGTTTTTGTTTCCCCACAAGTGACATTACCTCTTATGTACTGGTACACGGTGAAAAGAATTGTCTCACTTGTGATGGTAAACTGACCAATTGGAATTCAGCATCATAGAATTTCATCTTTGGAATATTCCTCTTGAAAAAGAATTGTCAACACTGATTTCTTTTTATTCAAAATGTGCTTATCATTTTCAACACAAGTCATAACCATTTGAAAGTAGGTTTGGGAGTATCTGAATAATTGTGACCAGCTCTACAAAAATTGGTATTATGTTAACAAAATTGGAAAATGAGTTTTATACGTAGTTGAATTTGTCACATCCTTAGCTTTAATTTGGTGTAGTTTTGACCCCTGTGGCATTTTGTGTTCTCGAGATATCTTGACATTTGTATACTCATATTTTCCAATTTAGCAGAAGTGTGTTTAGAGATATACATGTAGTGCTTTCAACACAAAAAGTGAAAAGAAATGAGTTATTTCTATCAACATTAATTTTTTCATCTTTATTCATCAATATTATTGTTTCTGAAAATAAATTATGAAAATATAGATAAAGTAGAAGTCAACAAACAATTTCTTTTTAAAAGATCACTTATGTGAAGATTTTTTTGCCCGCTTCACATAGAACAGCCGTGTGTGTGTTTTCACATAGTGTGACATAATTACCCTTTTTGTAGAGCGGGTCACAATTACCCGGACAGATTTGTTTTGTTTTGTTCCAAAACTTACTGCCTGTGATGATGAAGTCACTACTCCAGAGGAACTAGAATCCTTTGTGTTTGCTTTGCTGACTCCTTTTGTGCCTCCCTTTGCTGGGCCCAGAGATTCCTCTATCGTTGCCATCTATGAACAAGAATGAACAAAAAGAACTCTGTGTTTGTAACTTTGTAAGATCTTTAATGTGCTGATTTAAACCAAGACCTGGGCACATTCATAGCTTTCAAGTGACAAGCACTGGCATTTGCAAATCTTCAGTGGATTCTAATTCCAAGTACACAGGCCTTTAAACACAACGCATGAAACTCTATATGATCATTTTTGTTATCCTTGGCAAACAACATGGACTCATCTGAATCAGAAAGTCCCCCAACGGCCCAACATCACTCGTTATAATTCAACACGGAACATGCATGGTCTGAGACAAACAGATATCACTGTACAAATTTCCATAGGGTTGTCTAAGGGGCCGTATTAACAGTGAGATATCAACTGGTTCTTGGAAAGGCTGTGATTTTTAAAGCGAGAAGTCCTTGTCTCGCCAAGAAGGTTCTAAGCTTAAAGAGGATGTTGATTGCTGATAGAAGTCTGCGTCATTTTGAAATTTTACGTAAATTGCGTATTGTAAAATAAAACAGCCAATTATTGTTGCCATGAAATACCAAAAAATTGACGCACCTTTTGTGTCTAGTGCTAGACACAATAGGGGAGTTCATGTTATGACGTCAGATTTGTTTCCTGCCCGCAGTGATGACTTTTAGACAAATGGTACCAGCAGGCTAGAGGGGACTTGATAAAAATAGCTCTCACTTTTTTGTTATTTCATGGCAGAAATAATTGGCTGTTTAATTTTACAACACGCAATCTACATAAAACTACAAAATGACGCAGACTTCTCTTACCAATCAACATCATCTTTAACCCCTCACCCTACCGGATCCTTCAAAACCCACCAGGAAATTTAAATGACTTTGCAGGATTGAGGACACAAGAACCCTGCTACTACGACTTTACATGGGGCTGGATGAACCTTGATTCTTTTTAGTACAAAGAAAGAGCCATTGGGTTTACTGCACAGTGGTGGATTTTGAAGGATTTTAGAAGCTTACCAGCAAGAACAAATGCCTAGGGGGGTATAGGGCTAGTTCTTGGAACTTCAAAAGTATTCAGAAATATATTAAGTGATAATAAACCCAAGCTTTTCAGATCAGGACGATGTAATAGAATACCATGCTTCCAGATGTAAAAGTATCCCAAAAATATCTTACCCACAAAGAACCCAAAATAAAAAAAAAATAAAAAATTGCAAACAACTTCCAATCACCAATCCAAAAGATATTAGGATAATATTTGTGACCGGCTCTGGCAAAACCCGATGATTCTCGGCATTTCCCATTACGCGGTATGAGCCCACAACATTAAAAAATGGCATTAGTGATACCAAAACCCCAATATTGAAATTTGTGACCAGCTCAGGCAAAACCAGTGGGGTGAAATTTCAATATTGGGGTTTTGGTATCACTGATGCTATTTTGTTAACGTTATGCGGGCCCATACCACATAATGGGAAATGCAGAGAAGCGTCGGGTTTTGCCAGAGCCGGTCACATTTAAGGATCTTCGACTATTGGATGAGAAACCAATGACAATAAATATGGATACCGACACACTCTGCTATGAACAGTGCATTTTAGAAACAAAAATATTACACTGATGTGATCCTTAAACACAATAATGCACAACAAGTTACAGGCATATATAAATGCTCGTCATGAGTAGGCATCAAATAAGAACAAATGATCAGCAAAGGAAACTAAATGAAAGATCTACTGTCAATTATGATTTAAAAAAAAGTTCTTCATAAAAAAAAAAAGATTTGTTTCTTTATGAAAAATTTGTGCCTGGTGTGAGAAACACAATGTAAAATAGATATGTGGCAAGTGAAAACTTCACATCTTGAATACGGACGACGCCTTAGCCGTGGTTTGAAAAAGATCACCTGGCCGGTTGATACCCACAGGCACATTCCTGCATGTACTCACTCCATTCATTTTTTTCAACTTTTATTCTTTAACCCTAAACCTCCAGGGTATTTTGGCTAGAAACCCTGCCAGACGCATCAGATTGCATACTTTGTCACATTGACTTGTGTGCAGAGTGCAGCAAGGTCAATCTGTCACCACAGATGCACTGTGCTGTGTCTGGCAGGGTTAGGGTTAATGGAAGTGTATTGAATAGATGGAGCTTTTCAAACAAAGCTTTCATTCACACGAAAAGGGGTGGTGGAAGTGTGATGAATAGGACCACTCTTTTCAGTGTTAGACTTGGCTGCACAGCACCGTTCTTGGCATACAACCACCCATCAATAACAGCCGGACCCATGGGGTTATGCAATGAAGAGTAATGAAACTGAAACTGGTGAAACAAACATCTTTGTAGATACCCTAGATCATTAGGTAAATATCTATTAACCCTAACCCTCCAGGGTATTTTGGCTAGAAACCCTGCCAGACGCATCAGATTGCATACTTTGTCACATTGACTTGTGTGCAGAGTGCAGCAAAGTGGAGCTGTCACCACAGATGCACTGTGCTGCGTCT
Organism: Hippasteria phrygiana; assembly: GCA_037893225.1. Taxonomy (NCBI): domain Eukaryota; kingdom Metazoa; phylum Echinodermata; class Asteroidea; order Valvatida; family Goniasteridae; genus Hippasteria; species Hippasteria phrygiana. Next base: position 2,345,266 of record JAZGUH010000013.1, on the reverse strand, counting down.
GGCAGGGTTAGGGTTAATATACTGCATTCAAGTGAGATCATACTTTTTCTGGATATTTTTGTCAGACTTAAAATATGCAATTGTTCAATCACAAGCTACATGACAAGTGACCATTTACTAAACCAAACTGCAACAGACACATGTAATTAGGTCCTGGGACCTTCTCTGGGCAATTTTTCCCTGACAACAGGGCACATTTTCTTAGAAAATATGAATGTCCATGAGAATGTTATCAGAGCACCAAGGCCCAGACTAGGGGTAACAGGAACAGGCCAAGTGACTCCACAGCTAGCTGTAAAATAATGCTGTGCATTTACGGGTAATACAAGAATTGGATACCCGAATGAAAAAAAAAGGGTACCAGGGTATCCATTAAAGAAAGCCAATCCCAAAAATTTAATCTTGTAAACTGCTGTCCATATTGTTCATAAAGGTCTGCACATTAATATTACCACATCGGTGCATCAATGCAGCAAGATGCAAGTGTGTACAGTCAGCTCTATAGCTTTACAGTGTAAATTGCATTTTGGCAAATGCCATATTAAGCCTCATAATCTTTTGCATGTACCCTGGTTTTTAATTAGAAAAATCCCTACAAATGACATTCAAAAACTTTGTTTTTCATTGTCTAAGAAATTACTATGTAATATGTTAATTCGGTTATGGGTACTCGATTCCATAATCTGGAACCGGTTCCCGACATTAGCAGTCGGGTACTCAGGTACCCGGTTCGGATGCACAGCCCTGCTGTAAAAACACCATTTGCAAAGTTGTCTGCAGTGGCGTGAAACCAAGCTTTGTGCCTTGAAAAAATCAGCAAGTGGAACACATCAAATAAACCACGAATGGGCGAATGATTAGTAAATGCAATCAAGTGAATAAAGACAATTAAGAGTGGGATTTGCACTTGCGACCTCTGGAACTCGATATCGGACTATCAAATACAGAGCAACGTAGCTCCATAGGTAGATTGCCGGTAGTGTTCTGGAGGTCGCAGGTTCAAATCCTGCTCTTGACAATGTTCTTTCTTTACTCTAAAACTAGAACAAATTGTAATACATTAGCAATGTAATGATGACAAGTAAAAACAATAAAAATGAGGTGAGTAACAAAATAGCATGCAAAATATGAAGGAAAAAAGCTTCATGGTCATGAACTGAACTGTAAACCGTGCACTTAAACGTAGTGTACATGATTGGTCATTGTTGCAATTTTCAGAAATGGGCGGATTTGGGGGTTAGTATTTTATAGGAAATATCGTTCCACTGACCTGTTCAAAGTTTTGCGTTGTTGGATTTCGAAAACGAGAGAAAAACGGCGTTCGTTTTTAACTGTCGGGTGGATGTTATCCCTTAGTCAAGGCGCGCGTGGCTACCTGGATGCGTGACGTGCCCCGGATATGCCAGCGTGTCCAGGGCCCGCCACTCGTCCAGGTAGCCACGCGCGCCTTGACTAAAGGCTACATTTGTTACAGAGGGCAGTTTTCCGGCCAGTTTTCCGGAGGATTACCAATCGTGTACACTACATATAAATTTTACAGCAATAAAATTCCATGGGTGAGTTATGGAATGCATGCATATAATATGAGAAGCATGCAAATTTGCAGCAGTGCCCCCATCTCACCTCCTCCTCCAACTTGCTGAGTTTTTCATCATCAAAGCGCAATGAGGCCAGCAGGTCAGAGCCTGCTGACGACCCTAGGCTGGCCTGCAACAAACGTTAGACACGTTTTACACAAGGTTTAAGAAAACTGCCAATCGACCTTCAAAGCTCTATATTCTCCACAGAACTTTCACTGGTCACAAATTTGAAAAATAAAATGCTCAGCACTTAAATAAGCTTTCTATAGAGATTTTTGTTTCTGCTACGCAGTAAATCTGGGTCGATCTACTCACCCCAGAGAAGGAGACCTTAGATGAGGCTTTTGAAGTCAGTGAGTCATTCCTCTGTACTTTGAATGCTTCATCCGTTTCTCCGTCCATGTCATCATACAGAGCTACTTGGCTGTCTTTGCTTGCCACGTCGCAGAGTACGAAGGCATGTGAGTCTGACTGTAACGGGATGGAGTCATCATCTACATCATGCAGATCTGAAATGGGACAGGGGGGATTGGGTTATACAAAATAAATTTGATTTTTAATGCAATATTCTTGAATGGCATCCATCCATTTGAAGATCATGGTTGAATCTCTATTATAGTCATTCACATGATATAGATGACCGGCCAAGCAAGACCTATGAGTGACAAAGCTAAATAAACATTAACACAAATAAAATAAAATAAAATAAAATAAAATAAAATAAAATAAAATAAAATAAAATAAAATAAAATAAAATAAAATAAAATAAAATAAAATAAAATAAAATAAAATAAAATAAAATAAAATAAAATAACATGAATAACACACTGCAAGTAGAAAGACAGTCAATACATGACCACTTAGCATTCCTCTTGTGGTTGTTGTCATTTTGAGTGTAATGATTATTCTATACAAACTTTATACAAGTTTGTATCAGCTTGCTAAACACAATGGCATGAAAGAATAATACATTACAGTTTTATTAACTTTAAATCTACTAAATAAACTTTTTTCATCTTTCAGCTAGCATACCAGACTCATTTTTCAGATGAGATAAAATAACTTTAAAAATCTTTGTAAGTTTTCAACTCGCATGGTTAGTGCCTAAATGTACGTCAGCAATTTGACAATAGAAGCTTTGGTGATCAATTTTTTTTAATACAGTGAGACCTACTGCAGCATTTTCTTACTTCCCACTTTATCTTAGCTTTTAGCTTTAATGATCAAATGTTTCAATGATAAATTTTTTTTCATTAACAGTCAATATTAAAATCTAGATCCAGACATTTTGTGGAGTTTCATTACCTCCTGCTTTATCCACCTCCAGGAGACAATAATTCTTGGGGTCAGCATCCTTCAAGTCAAACCTACGCAAGCCCAGGGGTATAACCTCCTTAGCAGGTGTAGAGAGAGAGATTGCTAGCAGCTTCCCCTTGGGTTTCTCATTGTCAAGACGCAGCACAAGCTAAAAGAGAACCCGAAAAAAATTACACAGGGCCCAATTTCATTTCAGACAACATTGCTTAGCAAATGTTCCTGCTTAGCAAAAATCAGCCTGGTACCAGTCACAAGCAGTAGCTGGGTGAGATTTGAGGAAAACGACAAATCCACGAAACATTAGGAGACATATATGATTTGCATGCGTTGTTGAGAAAGGCATAAGAAAACTGCATATTATACCAAATGATGTGGTTCACAATTCCAAAAATAGGGTCATCAGATCGGCAATCGTTGGAAATAGTCTAGTTCCCTGACCTGATAATTCCCAGACGTCTGTAAGTTGCGCCGTTTTGTCTAAAGTATGGTCAGGTAACCAGACTACTAGAATAGAATTTCTCTCTCTACGCAGACTACGGTTTTTCCCAGCATCTATGCACACAAAACTTTAAACAGGTCAGTGATATAGTATACAAATATTTACTGCTTCAAGTGGTGTAGTAAAACTAGCCTACCGAGGTGATCCATGGAGCATTCTATTTTCCCGAGGCGAAGCCAAGGGAAAATAGTTTTACCACACCACGAGATAAAAGCAGTAAATATTTGTTTTATAACACCTCACCCACAGATTCTGCTTGATTTTAAAATTTTAACATTGTATAAATCTAAATACAGTTAAAATGGACTTCTATTTCAATACAAAATTAGTGGAAAATATATTTGCTCTTTTCAAAACCACCCCTTAACGAAATGTTTGAACCCAGCTCTGTAGCGCAGGCACTTTGGAACAATACGCGTTTACGCGCAACGCGCAACGCGCACACCCGCATGCATCTGCACACAAATACCGCGCCATGGGTATAGTACTTTGGTTGCTAATGGTATAGTACTTTAGTTGCTAATGGTATAGTACTTTAGTTGCTACGGGTATAGTACTTTTGGCCGTGCACAGGAAGATAGCAAAAATAGAAAATGCCATGTGACTCGCTCTCGGTCAAGCAAGACACAGAATCTGTGGATGAGGTGTTATAATATTTGCTAGACTGCTATAGTATACTAACCGCAAAATTCATTTATTTCTCAAAATTATATACTACCTTTAACAGTGATGTCATTATTACCTTGACTGAGCCACCCTGGGCCGGCCTCTGCCGCAGCTCAAAGTGTCGCAGCATTCGCTCCACCCAGTCTTGCTGCACCGCCACGGGACACTCTTCGTCGTCCATTACTCTCTCAAAACCTGCACGACAAATTCAAATAAGCTGAGCGAAGAACGAATGTTACATTTACTGTGCAGATTTTGAATAAAGTATGAATGATGCTGACCCTCCTAACAGATTCTAAACAAATAAATATGTTCCAAGGCATAAAGTGACGGTCTTGGGTCCTTGTCTGGAGAAATATACCAGACTCTGCATCTCTCTTGCTAGTTACACTATAAGGAATCAGAGGCTGGACTCTGATTTTCCTCTCAATAATTGTTTAAAAGTAAAACAAAACTTCAATTTTTAACAAAACTGGCACCAGTAGAATTGACAAATAATTTCAATGGGGCATATCCTTAAGATGTGTGGGGCACAATCTGTGGCATAATGGAAACAATTCTTTAAAAACAAAACACAAACATTTGAAAACGGTGATCTCAAGTTTAAGTCCTTGTGTAAATTTTCTTTGATTAGATTGCCTGATCAGCATGGGTGGCGATCCCGTGGAAGATGGGGGGGGGGGGGGGGTGGGACCGTCACATTCACCCAATATTTTTTGGGGAGGGGACGGCTATAATAATTTCCCGATGGTCATATACATTTTATGGCTTTTACATGGCACCAGTATGCACTAGAATACACAAAAATCAGGACACATTTTCTAAAATTTCCCAGGATACACCAAGTGCAAAATACAATTATTGTTGGTTGTGTGCTTTTTCCTCCACCCCCCCCCCCCCCCCCCCCCACCAACCTTGTCAAGAAATTGCCGCCTCGGCTGATCTGTTTCCCTTGTGGTTTGTTTGGTCTTTAAAAATGTGTGCTTTCTGGTACTTTTAACCAGTTCGGGTCCGGATGACGTGTATACACGCAAAGGTTTTGTGGTATTCAGAACGGATGACTGATTAACACACACTCAATCGAGGCCGGAAATATCCAGCCTGATTCCACCTGAACCCGGCTGGCATCGAGGTTCGTGAAAAATAATCCCGCGCCTGGGTCCGGTGAATGTCAAAATAATCCCGGCGTGAACTGGTTAAAAGGATTATCCAGACATTTTCAGTCTGATTTACCAAGTCATTCCTACTAACCCTAACGCTGCTGAAACCATCAATATCAATATAAATTTCCACACACCCTGGGGGGGGGGGGGGGGGGGGGGGGGTAGGGTTAATGTAACCTTGACAACATTCCAGTGTTATTTTTACCTTTATCTTTGCGATCGGCTAACGATCCGGCAGCATCTAGGATGCAGTACAGCCTCCAGTCCTCCACCAAGCCAAGCTGATCCAAGCACAGCTTGATCAGGTCCTCAACATCTTCATACTCTGTCAGTCGTAGTGAAACTGTGGTAAGACCTACCCGGCGAAACACATAATAATAACAAGCATTTAAGAATGCCCTTTTTAGTTCAACTAAGTCATAGTGCTAGCAATATATATGTGAACTGTTCCCACGAAATGGGGATAAAGTAGCAAAATTTGAAAATCAAGATTATGGTATTTCACTGAAAGTACAGGTTGATCATGAAAGCTTTAATTTAATATATTGTGTGCTGTGGTGTCTCGTTCCTAGCCCCTGATACAACCTTTTAAAATTATCAGAGTCTTGACTCCTTGTTTTGAGAAAATGAAGCTCAAAGTTTGTGATCTGTGTACACTTTAAGCAGAGTTCAAAAAAGAAATTATCCCCCCAACAAAAATTGCGAAGAGATTCAGTTTAAAATCTTTGGGATATGATAGAATTGAGTTTTTCAACAGTTGTTAAAAAAATCCTAAAATTGACTTTTCAGTGAAAAATTGTTGTTTCTGCTTGTAACTCAGAAAGCCATAGTGTGACTTTAGGCTCATTTTGTGCTGTCAGGTTACATGAATCAGATGTATGTCAATCATACAGTAGATCCAACAAAACTTCAAAGTGTAATCTCGGTGAAACTAATTACACAAAAATTAATCAACAGAATTAGCTGGCTTAACGTTTTAAACTTAAGCAAGCTCATTCTCAAAGGTAAAAGAAAGAACTTGCTTAAGTTCTAAATGTTAGGCCGGCTAATTTTGTTGATTTGTATATTTCAGGTCAATCCAGTCAGTGAGCAGTTTGCAGCAGTTTAATTAATTTTCATGTACGCAAAAATAAATAAGTTTTTATAAGTCGCTCTTCTTGCCTGAATTTATGTTTCATATGGATGACGGTAGACCATCTCCATTTCTTTGCTGTAGTGACTGTAAAGGTTCTGTCTCTAACTTTTTTTTGGGGGGGGGTGGTGTGGGTAAGTTAGGCAGAAAATGGTTGATACTGACAGGAAGGCTCGTTCTGGTTGGAGCATGAAGGAATATTGATGTTTTCATGTAATCTGGTGACAGATTGTAAAGTACAGAAACCTTTGAGGGCGCTTGTTCATCACGTGTTTGGGTGCATGGCTAGACAAAACTCAAAAAGAGGGCCCAAGTCTCCAAGTCCAAGAGCAGAAGCGTAACTTTTCAATGTCAAGGTTGGGGCAAGTCTTAGGCACTCTTACATTACCTGATCTCATGATATCTGTCCAGACTTGGACCAAGTTGTAATCTCGAGACTCCCTCCTCTTAGGCGAGATGATGCCCTTCAATTTAGACGGCCTGCAAAAGGAGTTTGTAAGGCTTTTACAGGATTAAGGAAAGCTAATAGCCACTATTACTTTTTACACAAGTCTTGATGACCCTTGAGAGTTCCAAGTATAAAGAATCACATGCCATTGGGTTTAATACTGGGAAATGCTGGATTCTGGCAAATTCAGGAAGATTCCTAGCAAAAAATGTCTGGGGAGTTAAGGGTGAAGACAGAACCAAATGTTACACCATGGTTTATAACAAGGTCCTCATTTCTCACCCTCCTTTCTCCTTCTTCTCCTCCCCCATCCCCTGGTCGCTGGCCGTGCTGGGGGTGCGGCTGAACGAGTCAGGTACCACTAACGTTTCAGGTGGAAGAATCTGGACCTCTTCGCTGTCTGATGATTGAAGGACCTTCATGGCAGCCATGTACTTCCTGTGTTCATAGCCGCTGGTGTTGTTTACTGCACCTGTGGATAAACAGAGGTAAAGGGTTCATTAAAGTAGGGGTGTGCATTTACGGGTAGTACGGGAATCTGGTACCTGATTGAGAAAAAGTATGGGTACCCGGATACCTGTTAAAGAAAGCCAATCCTGAAAATTGAATCTCGGAAATTGCTGTTCATATTGTTCATAAAGGTCCGCACGTGAGCTCTATAGCTTTACGTTGTAGTTGCATTTTTGCCAGCATCATAAACATTATTCTGTTTTGTTTTTCCATGTACCCTGGGTTTTCATTTTGAAAATTCTCCACAAATGACATTCATAAACTTTCTTTTTCATTGTGCGAGAAATTACTAAGTCATTTGTTAATTTGGTTATGGGTACTCGATTCCCTAATCTGGAATCGGTTCCTGACATTAGCAGTCGGGGACTCGGGTACCTGGTTCAGATGCACAGCCCTAGGTTAAAGAATTTAATTATTAACCAGAACATTTGGCATGTTAAAGGTTCACAGAAATAAAATAAATTAAGGAAAATTACTACAATGGTTCTGAAGCAACAATGAACAGAAAGGAAATAACAAATTTCAGTGTATTTTTGTGTTTGATTAATTTCTCAGAACTTAGAATAGATAAAATAATGGGGCGTTTCCACCATCCACAAAACATTTCCAATTTCTGGTTTAACATCAAAATCAGCAAAATACAAAATTGCTTGTTACACCCATGCGCACACAAACACCAAGTGTGGGCTTTGATATCATGCATGGCTTGCCAACAATCACATCACTGCCCAAAACAGTCATCCTTTTGTGGGTCATCAGAGGCGTTCCCCATGATTTTACTCTGTCCTAGGTCTCAATGCACTACCACTAATACATAAAAAAATTAAAATATTCATTTCTGAGGTATTCACCATTGTTTCAGAACCATTTATAGTATTCTTCCTATTTTGATACCTAACCTTTAAAGCAAACCATGTACTTTATTATACAGCACATGTTGGCAGATGCTATTTTTCTGTTTCTCCTAATTGCAGAATGCAGAACAATAAGTTATATTTTAAAAGTATCCGACACCAAAGAACCACATGCTTTTATATCAATGTTAGCCAGTTCGGTATTCTAACTGCGCATGTGTGCATCAATTTTTGAAAATGTTTCTTTCGGGAGAAACCTTTCATCGTATGCGTGCAAAAGCATAGCAGGTACCAGCAAATTTAAAGAGATCGTCGTGTTCTGAAGTAATATTTTTCAAAAAAAACGTTTGGACAGCAAAGTGTTTTCAGGTGCCTTGTGTGTCCAAATTTTTGTGTGAACAAAAGTTTCCATCGTCTTTTCGATTGCACGAAAAATTGCACAGAATGCAGATTCGGTTACCACGGTTCCCAGAGCCTTGTGTGCATTTATCTGCCACGTTTTTCCCCCCGAGAGAAAAATGGTTGAATCTTGTTGTGAATACCAAAATGGCTTATTGTCAAAGATGGGGGGGCTCTATTGGATCATGCATAAATGTCAACGGTTATTCCAACAAACAATTCTTGAAGAACTTACTAATGAGATCTTTTTCAGGCACGTTGGCGGTGGGGTTGCTCAGCTCATAGAGTTTGGCCAGAAGCAGCTCCCTGTCCTCATCAGAAGTAATTCCCATAGCATCTAAACAAAAACAAAGAAAAAGGCAGGAATTCTTGCAAGGGTGTTACACAGTGGTTTTCAGGGGGTGGTCAAGGCTGCATGTAACACTTTACACTATGAACATCTAACAAAAGAAAACCCACGCAGTCCTTTGTTTGTAACAAAGGACTGCGTGGGTTTTCTTTTGTTAGATGTTCATAGTGTTACATGCCATCAAATCACAATATTCATGTAGCTAGCTGGCCTAAGCAAATGTTCTTTTTTCTTTTTTTTGGGGGGGGGGGGGGGGGGAGGGGAGAATAATTGTTTTTCTTTTAATTTTATTTAATTATATTTTTCAAGGGCGGCTGCTTTTGCAGGCCACCCCAACAAGGGAATAGTAGGGGAAACTCTGGATTTGTGAAATGTGTATAAACCAAGCAACTGATCACGGCAAAATTTGTCAGAAAGCTGGAAAAATAAATCACAAGATGAGCAGGTTGGTTGCAGCAACACCTACCTAAGAGTTGCATATCAATGTTCATTAGCTGCGCTCCAGTTACTTCATGCTCTACACAACGGGGGGAAAAAAGAGAATGTTGGAGGGACATTAAATGTTTATCAGAACTCAGAATGAGAAATGTGATTTGAGGATTTGCATGGAGGAAAGAAGTTCAGACACATCTGACTTCACATGATGTACAAGTATTTGCTATTTTCTCTCTACTTCTAAGTATGCAACAAACTATGCAGGAAAGAGATTGATAACTGCAATACAATTTTAAACTGATAACAATTTACAATTACTATTCCATTAGTAAGAATAATGACTTTTCACTACAGAGGTTACCAAATTAACATTGGAAGATTACATCACACACTATGCTTTGTCATTCAGATTTATCAAATAGGCATTCCTGACAATGGTAAAATTTACATTTCGTATTAATATATAGGGGAAGTAATAACCAGATTTATAAATCCTAACATGATCCATGCAATAACAACAGAAGATCCAAACTTTTCAATTCAATTCAAGTTTAGTTCAATTTTATTTAGGTTAATTTTGCCCAAAACAATTTAAACCAACCAAAGTCGCAGGATTACAAAATCTGGTTTACATTAAATAAACAAAATAGAAATTTGCCAGAAATAAATCAAATTTCTCCCTAACACCCTAGGGTTCAGGCAAATCGTATTAAAATTTGAGGATTTGGGATTGACGATAGGGTTAAGGAATTTATAATAACTTTAACCTATTGATAACAAGTTTCAGAAAAAGACAAAATCTGTAGAATTGACCCAAGCAATTAGAAAGACTACAATACAAATTGCACATTGAGTAATGTGGATTTGATGCTGTAAAAATAATTTTCTTCCATGATTGAAACATTCAAAATATTTACCAATGAAGTGCTTCTTGAGGTGGGTCAGTTGGGCCTCCTCCAGCCAGGTAATCACATCCTTCTCGGACCATGTGGTCACCACGCTCTCGGACCGACTCCGAGTACTTTGAACGTTGTTGCTGCGGCTCTTCGGAAATATACTCCTGGTTGGGCTTGCTGGAGTCTCCGCTAATTCAGTTCCACTTGCCAAAACCGACTGCTTCTGAGGTTTTACTTGAGAACTGGGTGCGTCTGCTTGGGAACTCGCCATCATCGAAGGATCAACTGAGTTCCCTGGAGCGTCAACATCATCGGTGCTACTTCTTGGACTGTCGCTCTCATCAACTGCACCTCTGGGACTTTCTACCTTCTTGCTGCCACTTCGAGGAGCGACAGGTTTGTTGACCGGACTTCTCGGGGAAGACTCATCGTTGTCTGAAACTCGTCTCTTGGAACTGTTGTCAGAGAGGTCATCCAGGGGGATACCCAAATCGTCCGAATCAAAGTCAAACTCTGAATCCGAATCGTTCTCTAAATTCAATATGAACAAATTAGGCTATAAACAGGCAAGACAGGACTAGATAATAGTACACATTGACATTGTCATCTGCTTGCTGGCTCACTAGATCATACATGTAGAAGGGAAGGTAGAGGGAACAAGAAAGAAGGGGGAGCAAGAGAAACAGTGCTTCGATAACATGAAATAATGGACAGGAATGAGTTTTGTGTAGACCAAGCGTCTCACTCGGGACAAGGAAAGCGTGGAAGCAGAACATCAAAAGGTGTGAGAGAATGCTAGCCAATCGTCATGTTTGACGGCGGCCAAAATCAAAAGCACGCATGTCAGCTGTATATAAACACTCCTCCTGATTGGCCACTGAAAACCATTCACATTAAAAGTCCCTAGTCCCAATGTTATATATACCACTACATCATATCGACAGGCAAATGGCAGAGATCTGAAATAATAGTAGTGGAACATGCTCCCACATATAGATAAAGCCCAATATGTGTGGGGTTCGGGGATCCACTAATTAGGGACTCTGACAACAAAAATAATCTATTTCCCTGCCACAAAAAAACTGATTTCTTTTCTACTGCAAAAATATAATTTAAAGTGAATAAACTTGGTAATGCTAGAAAATTTAGCGGTTCATCATCACAATTTATTTTTCGGGTGAGGTTCAGAATATTTGACTATAAATATTAGTGCACAACTAAAAGCTACAGTCCTATTTACCAGCTCCACAGAAACAAAGAAAAATCCACGAATGTCTTACGTGGGGAAGACTGTTTAAGCACCAGTTTGGGTGGTGGACTCGGAGTTGAGGGTGAATTTTTAACGTCAGATACAGCAACAGTGGACGCCTGTGATAGATTGTTGGTCTTCTTGGTTGTGTCCTTTTGCGATGGTGTTTCGGTTTGACCCAGTGCCGACAGCTGCTGGTCCAGGGTGGGGAAATTACTGTGCGCCTAAGGTAAGTATAAATCTATCAGTTAATAAAATAATGCACTTAAAGGTTGCATGCAAACATCAAAAAAAAAAACTACTGAATGATTACAAAATACCATACTAGACTGTAAATAAATAGCAGTCTCAAGCATCCTGTGAAATCATGGCACCTGGTGTGCTGTCGTTTTCAAGAAAAGTGGAAATTTAGTTTTCCAATGATTGTCGGCCGACAATCATTGGAAATAGTCTAATGCCCCGACCTGATAATTCCCTGAAGTCTATAAATTAATCTGTTTTGTCTAAGGTATAGTCAGGGAACCAGACTACTAGAACAGAATTGTTTTCTCTCTGTTTTCCAAGCATCTATGTACACAAAACTTTAAACAGGTCAGTGTTACAGAACTTACAGTATTTACAAGCACGCTATAAAATATTAACTCCCTAATATAATTTTTTTCTGAAAATTACAGCAAGAGCAAATGGTGTATACTACACCTTTATCCCCAACTACACCAAGCCTTACAAACTCCAACAGCAGGTTGTGTTGAATTTTGATGGGTTCAGGACTGTAGCGCCTTGGCCCCATTACTTTACATGGAGCTATGCCCCAATTTGTCCAAGTCCAAAGAATGTGCCATAGGTATATGTAATCAAATCAAAGTCACAGATATAGAGATCGATTCCCATGGGTCAAGTCCGAGTCAAGGTCATTGCACATCTTGGCATGAGTCCAAGTCACAAATGAAACAAATCAGTTCCTTCAATCTCTGGATGCTCTGAAGGAGTCAATACAATCTATCACCTTTCAAGACTGACAATTAAAAAGAAAGCCAAACCTGTTTATTGCGGGCAGCTTTGACAGCGTCTAGAAAGCTGTGTCGGAGGGATGCATCATCCACTTCAAGATCAACTGCAGAAAAGATATATAAACCAATGAGACTACATCTTGGACCAATAAAACATTCACTTTATTCAATTAAGTCTCAATTTCTTCCTTCACTTTAACAATCATTCCAGCATTTTCTTAAATATACATGTACGTACAGGGGTTCACTGCACAGGGATTCACTGCACAGGGGTTCACTGCACAGGGGTTCACTGCACACCAAATTTTCATGTGTCAAATACATGCATGTATTTCAAAATATTTACACCAAATCTAAGTGTGTTGAATGAATTCCCACATACTACTACAGGTATAAGCTGTCTGCTTCTGATGTCTGTCCACAGAAATATGTACACGGGCTATAGTTAAACGGCTAATAGTAAGATTCACATGTTACGTGTGCTTAAATGTCACGGTCTTCCATCTCATGACCTTATGACGATTTATACATGTTTTATTAGACCAATTACTGAATACGCTGCTCCAGTGTGGAATGGGGCACTGACTAAACAACAGATAACTCATATTGAACGAGTACAGAAGAGAGCCCTTAAAATAATATTGGGATCAAATTATACAACTTACGATGATGTTTTAACTAATTGTAACTTACAATCTTTAACTGATCGAAGAAAATCGTTGTGTGTGGCTTTTTATAAAAAAAACATCAGAGAGAACAAATCAATTTAAACAGTTCATTCCACCCAAAAATAATACTAGGGTCTTAAGAAACAACTTAAAAATTCCCGAAATCCGATGTAAAACAAAACGAATGCAGGACAGTGCAATACCATACTTAATTAAATTACACAACATGGAGCAATAATGTGGTTAAATAATAATATATAATATTGTGTTTCGTACTGTGCCTTTTTTAATAGTTTAATTTATTTTTAATTGTCATTTTTATTATGTAAATCCATTATAATTCAGTTTTAACTGTGAGAATGGATCAATAAACCAATATGAAATGAAATGAAGAACTATGGAGAAGATGCATTGAGTATACTGTGCAACGTGTTCACCTTGCAGTAAGGCTGTTCGATATCCATTTATTTTGATACCGAAATATCGGCAGAAAAATATCGCGATATTCGATTTTATCGTGATGACGTCACTTTTTCATTACCGGAAGAACGGAGGAATAAAAAAATACATGACGGAAGTCACCACGGCATTATGAGATCGGGGCCACCGCCGGGATCGGGCCCGCCGGGATTGAGCGGCAGGAACGGGGGGCTGGTTTGACAAAGCTTCCCTTCGCTCGTTGAGTATTTGGAGTTTTACGACATTTACCTTCAGTTGGCTACTTTATGGCACTCCAGAAAGACTAGCGTTTGTTTCTATTTCAGCATTGTTGATTAGTAACACAGATGATAATACCATGGACGATCACATGCGAGCTGTCAACAAACGATCGTGTCGTATATTTTGTGAAGACGACATGACATTGCACGGCACGTGTTTTAATCTTTTCTCAAGACGCGGCGCAGTTCGCTACACGTAACTACACCTAAACTGCGTGTGCCTTGTACACTGGGGAAAGACGGTGGCATTCAGTGCGGTTGCTTGCACTTGACCAAGGCTAGCAACAAAGCAACGCGCACGCGCAGATGCGCTACAGGGGTTGACCTTATTGCAAACAATTGCCATACCCCTTGATCTCAAGATGAGTTCGCAAGCATGTAGGTACGTACATTGTACACTGGGAATAAGACGTTGTTTGCACTTGACAACGTACGGCGCGGAGGGTAAATTGCTCGGAAGGTAAATCGCGCGGAGCGGAGATGTCATGTCGGGGTTTAGAAAACGGTCAAAGAAAGACACATTTAGTGCATGTATGTATTTTTTTATTCCTCCATGGTACATCATGATACATTATATACTATTCTACCGTCCAATAATTGGAAATAACTGGAATTTCGAGCAAACTAAACTGGACAAATCCACACGTAATGCGGCCAAAAGGAACATATATCGCGATATTCTTCGGTATATCGAATTCCCCGATATTCCGGTTTCTTTTTAAGGGGCCGATACGATTTTCGATATGAAAAAAATATCGAAATATCGGGAAATATCGTCATATTGAACAGGCTTACCTTGCAGGGAAGTGCAAAAATACTTTGTTAAATATATAAAACTTGTTACAATTAAAAACATCCATAAACAAACATATTTACGAAAAGAAAAAACATTTTTGCATATATGTAAAAGGTCACTTACTCAAATCTTCTTCTTTAACATCAAGTAAGTACTCTCCATCAATTTCACAGCCTGTAAGAGCAGAACAGATTTTTAGACTTAATGATAAAAGCCTAAGAACATAATGTTGGCTGTTGTCATGTTATATTTCACACCAAAATTCATTATGAAAGTCTGTTAAGATTTCTAACAAAATTCTGGCCACAAATCGCATACTAATCAGCATGATCATTTAACTGCAAACTGGCCAACTCTACTGTTTTGGTGGTACACGTAGTTGACTGCTTTTTAAATGTTGAATCTGCCGGTACCATTTCTTGCAGCTTATGTACCTGTATGCACCAAATAAAAAAAATTAAACAAACCTACATGTCACATGTACATTACTGCTTTTTACTACCAAATGTGGGCAACTACGTGAATGCAATTAAACCACCCCCCCCCCCAAAAAAAAAAAAATTACATGCCTCATACTTCCTCCATCCAAAATTCATTTCTTTATCTCACCTTCGAACAATTCCACATAATAATCCAGTCCTTGGTCACCCAGCCACTGTAAGACATCAGCCTCGTCCCAAAACTCAATGTCCCTCTCTTCATAACCATGGCTGACATAACTCTGATTCTCCTTGTAGGAACCTGATGCTGAGGCACTGCCCGTTGTCACGCTGCCGGAAGGGCTTGCAGGCGATCCGTAACTAGGACTCCTGACGTCTCCATATTGAGGGGTCTGATTCAAACCAGAGGAATAGGAGGCAGTATTGCTATGCCGGGTGTTGTTCAACTCTGCGTTGATAGACTCCCCAGACTGATACAGAGAACTGTTGTCCCCAATGGAGTCGTTGGCCACGCTCGATGTGTCGTATGGCGTCTTGGTTGCTTTGCTCTTCTTCCCGAACCTGAAGCCTCTCTTCTTTGGAGTGACGGATGGGCTCTCTGAGGACTTGATGGACTCCTTCTTCTTGTCCTTCTTGGAAGTTTTCTTGGTCTTCTGCAGGGTGGCACTGTTGAGGGGTGGGGTGCCAGAGGGGGGAAGTGCTCCATCGGTGGGCTGTGCTTGCGCTTTCTTCTTCTTCCGGCTGAACATAGTGATTATATTGGGCCACTGAATAGGCTATGAGTTATATGCCGTTACATTTTGGATAGACGCTTGCACAGTTGCTCATCGTATGAGCAATCGTACCAGTAAAGGAGATGCTGTCAACATCCACTAGACCACTACATGTATTTGCTGTCGGTGTCCTCATTGCTGCAAGTGTCAAAGCAAACATTTTTAAATTTATAATTTAATAATATTCTCTCCATGAAATGAAGGGAGATTATGGGAGAAAATGACGACAAGAAAAATGCACAACACACTTGGCGGAATCTGTTTCAAGATGAAAATGAGGATTTCCCACCACCAAACCTGGTTTGCAAGGGCAAGAGTTCGGTATCCGGCCAACACATATTCGCCACCAAAAACAGAACAAATTCCATACCACCTTGTGTTTTCCATTGAAGAAAAATCCATTCAGCCTAAAATCCTCTCAGGAAAAGTGGTTTTTAGGCCATGTTTTGAGTGCACATATCGTTCACATTATATCCAATTGTGTAGGCAGAAAAGAAAGGGAAATAATTTAGGGCTGTCCCGAATATATAGAATATTCAGTTTTCAACCGAATATTCGAACACCTTTTTGCCGTTTTGAATATTCGAAAAAATATAATTATGCACGTACAGATATGACTCTGATTTTAGTAGAAAAGTTACAGCGATAAGCAGTGTCAAATGCTGCTTTTTTGTCGACATAACGTTTTGTGGATGAAGGTTTATTGTTCCCATCCGTAAAACCTTAATATGAAATAATTACTGAAAAAAATTGCAGGCTGGAGTTTGGTTTCTTGTTATCAGAACGTAATACATACCTGTAATGATCTTGATACAACAGGCGCATGCAAAAACATGTCGATCAGGCGGTCCATAATATCGCCACACGTAGAGCACCGGCGTGCTTTGCGTGAAACTTTTTACCAACGCAGCATGCAGTTGCTGCTGACGCATGAAAAACTTGATCGACGAGTATCGAATATTCAAATTTTCAAATATTCGGTCAAACCCAGTTGTGAATAATCGAATACTAAATTATAAAAAAATGAACAGATAAAAAGATTTTACTCCAATACCCCTACCAAAATCAGTCAGGAACAGCAAAACATAACATAACCAACCCTCCTTGATAGCAACTGTCTAAACATGTGGCACAACCCGATATTTCAAGATTTATGTCAGTAAAATCCATTAAAAATGTGGCAGAAATTACCATGTATGTGAACACTGTTGAGTGACCCATACACTGTGCCAGGGACGTCCAACACAGAAAACAAACTTTCTTCCCGATCCCCGATATTGCACGAAAATTTCCCAGAAATTTTGAACACAAATAGATGTTCTTTTCCCAGGATTTGCTGTTCCTGACTGATATTGGTGGGGTTATTAAAGTAAAATCTTTCCAGAAAAAGGGCGTAGCGTGTCTTACACTATGGCTGTTTGCAAATTGTTCACGAAAAGTGAAAACCAGTTTCTTGTGAACTTTTATTATTATTTATTATTATTATTATTATTTATTATTAAATATAAATTTCTCAGTCGTCGGTTTCTCCGTATCCCTTACACGTTTGGGCATAAAGTGTTCGGAAAGATTTTACTTTAATACCTCCACTAAAATTGGTCAGGAACAGCAAAATCAAAAATAAATATAAAATGTTCAATTAAATTAATAAACCTTTTTGACATTCTCAAAGCATCATGGGAACAGCATCAGCCTTACTGGCATTATATTAGAAGAGCAAGCAATTAGAACAGACGTGATTGGTCGCATTGGTCACATGTTTGTTGTCATGGTTGCAACAATCCTCTTCTGATTGGCTAATAATGTGACATTATGTATTAGCTGTTCTAATTCCAGAGAGTTGCATTCATCAGTAACTGGTACCCTGAGAGGGATTCCCATTAATTTCCTTTTTCTTCTTTCTGGTTTTTCTGGTTATTATTTTCCATATGTTCCATGCAAAGCCATAGTCCGAGTTACATTATGTATTAGCTGTTCTAACTCCAGAGAGTTGCATTCATCAGTAACTGGTACCCTGAGAGGGATTCCCATTAATTTCCTTTTTCTTCTTTCTGGTTTTTCTGGTTATTATTTTCCATATGTTCCATGCAAAGCCATAGTCCGAGTAACTTAGGCGATTGTGTAGTGTAGGGCCCCTCTTAAGTTTTGATGAAATTAGAGTCGAGGGTATTTTTTCTCATTCCAAAATGACTTTTTCAACCTAAAGCAGACTTCTCTTAATTCTTGACATCGTTTTTTTGTAATTTTGAACAGTTTATTTTGGTAGAAAATGCAATTTTCTTACGCGAATGAACGCAGTTTTGCGTGTTTACTGTGCGTCGCGGTGATCGGCATCTTTATTTTCGCATTGCGTTTTGTTGTCCTCATCGCCGCTTTACCCCAAAATTTCCCTCAAAAGTCAAAATTTAAAACTCTGCCCTTTATCTACGGCATACCTGTTGGTTTGTAATGTCGCTAACTTGTTTGGCAATTCCAATAACCTAAAAGTGGATTTTTGTTCCCTTATGGAACAGGGCCCTACACTACACAATCGCCATAACTTGGACCGTCTATCGCCTTTTTTAACATTTGGACATGATCTGGCGATAGTAGGGTCCAAGTATTAGTAGTCTGCAGTGGTCGTGCGGTGATTCCGAAAATATATCTGAAATCCCAACAAAAACATCCGATTTCACCCTTAAAATGACCACTAAAATACTAGATACGCCACCTGCGGAACAAGTGGAGTTCCATGATTAGATGGAGGTACTAAGGTTCACTTACCATCCGGATAAAAAGTGAAATTTACCGTTCAATTCACAGAGACACCCGTAAGACATGTCTTTTCGCCGTAATGGAGTTCAAATCGTGACCCCACTCGACCTTATGACATCACCCTGATGCACCGCACGACAACCTGTTTATGCCGGTGACTGTTTCGTGAGTGGTACAACGGTCGTGTCGGTCCGATTGGAGGCTGCACGCGCGTGGGACTCACTCTGTTTTGTATTGTTCTGTTGCGTTATATTATTGGGGGCGGGTGTAATTTCAGGCATGAGCAGATCACTGAGATATAATCATGGAGGTATAGGACACATTATAAGATACCTGCAATGAAATTTAAATCAAGCTCTTTGAACGTCATTAAGAAAGGATCCCACAAAACAATAACCAAAAAACAACAACATCAACAACAAAACAAAAGAAATCAAAACACAAAAGGGTCTTTCTACAGTAATGGGTAATTTTGACGGACAAAACGTCATGAATATTATTATAAAAACCATAAATAAAAAACCCACAACTTGTGTGTGATATTATAATGTATGTAATAAAGATATATCAGAAATAAAAAGAAAACCATTGGTTGATGTGTTTGTCTGTTATTCACTTGAACCTAAAGAATGTGCTCCTAAAATGGTGTTAAATATTGTGACAATTCTATATGGGCAGGAAACTATTCCAAATTCCCTGTGTTTAAGTCTCAGTAATAAACTAAACTGATGGTGTAAGAAGAGTTGCATGTCCCCCCATGTAAATAATGTAAGACGGCACCTGCTGCGAGCTCGCATGTAAAAACATGCCGACTGTCCGGAACACGGTTACCCACGTAACTGTGTCCGTCAAAATGTTACGTGGGTAATCCCTTGCCAGAAAACGAAATTGAAGAATTGTATTCAAACCCGATGATGACTGTTTTTTAGCTTTGTTATCTTGGATGTGACACATGTCGTGACGGCGAATGTTTCCATGGAAAACTTTCTCAAAACGGCCGACGAAATCCGAGTTGCAACGTTCCGTCAAATCGTTACGTAGGTAATTTCACCTCGTGCGCCAACTCAGAAATAGATAGATCCCTGGTTGACTTCAAATGGCATTCTTCACTTACTGAAATGGGTTTCTGACTCGGTGTTCGGGAACTATCTTTCTAACTTCCCGACGGATGTTTCATGTTTGGTATTCCGTCAACAATGTTACGTGGGTAAGCGCGTTACGAGGGTAATCATGACAAAGATTTATAAAACGACTTTAGCACATATGAGACAGGCCAAAATTGTTTCTAGTGAAAGGAAATAACGTAAACATCATAAAACATGGTCCTACTTCAGTGTTCAAAACCCAGGCAAAAATATAAGGAACGGAACATCGACATCATCACACAAGGGACGGACACAATACCTACTGCCATGGCAGCGGCATTACCCTCGTAACATGATACGGACAAAAACACAGACGCAACATGATATGCAAGAAACAGTTACCCTGTGTAATATTGTTTGCACAACAGAAGTACATGGTTCATGGAAATACTGAAGGGGAAATCTGAGGTTGTATGTTATGTAAAAAAGAACATTTTCAGTTAAACTTGAGAGATTCAAACTCGACTTAAACAATGCTAATGAACGGGCACGAAAACGTGTACATGTACATGTATATTGGAAACAGTCGTTGACCACGACACCGGCGCCATTACGATCGTAGTGGCAAGGCTGTCGCATGCTTTCTGCAAATCCAGGTGACTGAAACCATGCTGAAACTTAACAAATGTTATAAATTATTATTTTCTGTATGACTCGTTTCTTGATAAAATTATTAGATGTTTGTTCACGAGACAATATTGTGCCAAAAACACGTGTGTCAATTTCACGGCTGTTTTGTGTAACGTTAATGTTAGCCCAACGTTAGGTCGCGGATTAATATGGAGTCCCCTCAGCATGGCGCACCTTGACGTTTCCCTCGACTTTCATCATGCATTGCCCGTTCTCTTAGTTAAAATGTTTCATATTAATTCAGAATAAACACTGGAAGAGTACTTTTATCCTAATAATGCCTGTCAAATATTTTTTAGTATCATAAAAAGTCTGAAACTAAAAAAACGTGGTGTCCGGAAATTGGGCACAAATCGGTAAAAGTTAAGGACACCTGATCTATTTTTTTTTACTCTTCCAGCTAAAAACTTACTTTTAAATACCCAAGCAGTCTTTAATTAATTATTGAAATTAACTCTAGGTTTTGTTTAATGGTAAGAAAATGTGGGAAGTAGTCTGAAGTAGTGATTTTCTTCCTTTTTTTAGCAGTAGGCCTACACAGTACATGTAGTACATGTAGGTTGACTTCAGCCTGTGCTGTCACCATTTTACACTATATTTTTCCTCTTAAATTCTTTCTACAAAATTAAGCCTGATAATGTTCCACATGGAATTTTAGGGAACTAAAATACATAAAGTGACTGAATTTACATGTAGGTTAATAAAAAAAAACTGCCCACATTTATATGTCACAGTGCAAAGATCCTGGTAACCGTTTGGAATTCAATGTCCGTCAATGTTACGTGGGTAAGTCTATGCTAATGCGGAACACCCATTCTGAATTTGAGCCATATTACACAGATGGACTTGACTAATAACAAATTAAGCAGTAAGAAGTGGACCACCAAAGACTCAGTTACTGGCATGACAGATTTTCTGCATTTATTCATTGTCTTTCAATAAAACGGTAAATGAAATATATTGACCATGTGAAAAATACAGTGATCTGGAGGGATTACTAATTTGTTGTGCCAAAAGGGAAATTGTAGGAGACCTCCTGCAGTGATATTATTTGCAATAGTCATTTGCACTTTACAAACACACATTTCAAAATTTCTCAAATACCTTGCTTGACCGCTGGGGCTACCAACGTGTCCGTCCCCGTTACGTAGGTAATACCCCTTAAAGGCAGTACACACAACCCTTTATTTTTTTATTGTTCAAGAGAAAGTTATCTTTTCACTACTTTTTCTGAAAAGGTAATTGTACCCCTCAATTGATGTTTAGTCTTTCAATCTTCTGCAAGCAATTTTAATTTTGAGGTAAATGTCACACTCCTATTACCCATTACCATAGAAAGACCCAAAACCGAGTTCATGGAGGAAGTTCCCAGCCCCCCCCCCCCCCCCCCCCCCCCCCCTTATGATGTGCGTGCAACCTCGAATCAATATATCTACACACGAACACGTAACGCAACCGTTGTACCACTCACGAAACAGTCGTCTGCATAAACAGGTTGTCGCGCGGTGCATGCGGGCGCTGCGCATCAGGGTGACGTCATGCAAGGTCGAGGGGTCACGATTTGAACTCCAAGACAGCAAAAAGACATGTTCTGCGGAGTGTGGGTGTCTCTGGGAATTAAACGGTAAATTTCACTTTCTTTTTGGATGGTAAGTAAACCTTGGTACTTCATCTGACCATGAAACTCCACTTGTTCCGAAGGTAGTGTATCTAGTATTTTGGTGGCCGTTGTAAGGTTGAATTCGGATGTTTTTGTTGGGATTTTAGACATATTTAATTAATGAATAGAAAATCGTCGTACACGTACTTGGACCCTACTATCGCCAGATCATGTCCGAGTCCAAATGTTAAAAAAAGCGATAAAGAGTCCAAGTTACTCGGACTAGCAAAGCCAAATTTACAAATGTAACTAAAGAGTAAAGTAAAAAGAGTAGCTTGAAAATTCCAGCTCTAGCCTCATGACATGTGAGCTTCGCCATTTAGAGCTGGAAATACTTGTTAGTTGTATTGGGTTGCCAGCGGTCGGTTGGTTTTATGCCGATATCTTCCGTTTCCCTGAATATATCAACCAAACACTCACCCAAAATGCAGAGTAGTAAATCATGCAGCTTGTCATCCCCTCAAAATGAAAATATGCTCAAGTTAAATCCGAAAAAAAGTGAATTTTTCGTGCAACTTCGGTGCATGCACAAAAACCAGCTGTGCACAAAGTAATGGAGTGGATTTTTGAACATGAACGATGTTTTCCGATCGATTATCGGCCAGCGGCACTGCGCGCGTCTCTGGCCTCGATATCCAACGGCTGTTTGCTGAAATAACTTGAGCATATTTTCATTTTGAAGGGGTGGCAAGCTGCATGAATTACTACTCTGCATATTTTTGGGTGAGTGTTTGGTTGATATATTCAGGGAAACGGAAGATATCGGAATACAACCAACCAACCGCTGGCAACCCAATACAAGTATTTCCAGCTCTAAATGGCGAATCTCACATGTCTTGAGCCTAGAGCTGGAATTAGACAGATATTTAATTTAGCATAAAACTTAAAAGCAATTATTTTGGACCGGTTCACCATGTTCACACTCACAGTGCTTGTGTAGCCCAGTATATGGACTCCCTTCGTAGTGCAATGAAGACATCGTCCAACCTGGGCTAAGTGCTTGTGTATAAATTACATGGTTTGTTTGGCCATGGAGGGATCCTTCCTCCATGGTTTGGCCTCCATAGCCTACCCACAATGCATTGAGAATGTCGAAAAGGTTTATTAAAACTTATACTAAAAGCAAACTTACGGTTGCGGTGGGTATCGGATCACTTCAATCAATGTCACTTATCCGTTGTCATAATTTCATTGTCATCAATATGCCGTATGATGTACGCCAAATACACGTTGGAAACGTGTATACAATGCAGCTCGCCGAGAAGGGCGCCCTCTAGCGGCACATCAAAAAGTGTATTTTAAAAATAATTTGAAATTCATTTGCCAAACTTTTTTAAATAATGTTTTTGTGAAGTTTCAAAATGATGACGTCATCGAACCGGAGGTTATTGTAAGGAGAATTTGATAATGATGAATGTTTGCACTTTATTTTACGCAAATAATAGTACAAACTAGATTACCCATCAAATTAAACTCAGTGCATGCAGTGCGACGGAATAACGGGGGAGGGGTGGTGGAAATGGGGCCGGGAACAAATCAGAGCCGGTTTTGCTTTTCTTTTCTGGTTTGCTACGCTACTTGGGGCGTAGGCCCTTACAAGAAAAAAATGGCTGGGGAGGGGGGGGGGGGGGGGGGGGGGGGGGGGGTCCGAGCCGAAAACCCCCCTCTGGATTTTACTTTAATACCCTCCACCAAAATCGGTCAGGAACAGCAACATCTTGGAAAATAACTATCCCCGTTGGGCCTTTGCCCGCGGTGTTCAGTTAAGAAGAAACGACGATAAAGTGGACATTCTTTGATTGGAATGGGCGAGCACGCGAAGCGTCCGAGCCCATTTGAATCAAAGAATGTCCACCTTTTGAGTCGTTTCTCCGACTTAAACTACGTCCCTTTCACCTATTGTCAAGATTTCAAGGAAACAAAACGTGTCCATTGTTACTAATGCTTTGAGGTATGAGATGAATTAAGTCAATTAACTTAACTGTACATTCTTGAAAAAGAATCGACACTTTTCTGAATACGGAGTGACGTCACAAGAGTAGTTTAAGGATTGTATAAACACTTGGCACAACCTATAATTTGAGACTTTCTTTGGAAAATATTCATGCGATATACAGGGGAAGAAAGTGTTTCTGTGTAGGTTATGTTCTTGGCGCAGTGTAATAACTCTACTTATTCACCACATCACGTTGATTTCTGCCTCATTTATTAATGGAAATTATTGACATAAATATTTTACCCTTCGCTCAATCCGAGGCGACCCAAAAGATTGAAACATCCACACCGAGGCTGTTATGACGTCATCCGAGGACGTCGACGACATTCGCAGCTCAAGAAAAAATGTGACACTGTCGTAGGTGGGAATCGAACCTGCATCGTGACGCGCCGACCGACTTTGCCATTGTCTCTTCCTGTTCACTCCATGTTTTCAAATACGACTTTAAACCTTCGCTCGATCCTAAGCGATGACAAAAGATGAAAACATTCACACACGTCCACCGTTTTTAATTACGGTAACTGAAAATCTGGGGGCCACGATTTGCTGCAAGCAGAGGGACACGCGCACGAGGGCCTCAGATTTGCAAAAGCTTAAGGAGACGTAATTTTTTTCAATTTGAGTATATTAAGCAAAATTTGAAAAGACATTTTAAAGTGTTTTTTCTTCAGATCACGCCAATATTTTCCAATGGACCGTTATGGCGGGCATAAGTGACATTTATTCAAGTTAAAGCGTTAGCTTTGATGATTTCAAGATATCTCTAAATCATTTCGAGATATCTCTAAATCATTTCGAGATATCTCTAAATCGAATTAGAGATATCTCTAAATCGAATTAGAGATATCTCTAAATCGAATTAGAGATATCTCTAAATCGAATTAGAGAAAGTTCTAAATCGAATTAGAGATATCTTGAAATGATTTAGAGATATCTTGAAATGATTTAGAGATATCTTGAAATAATCATTCACTGACTTTGACATTCCAAAATCTTTTAAAGATATCTTGAAATAATTAGAGATATCTTGAAATAATTAGAGATATCTTGAAATAATCAAAAGCTAACACCGGAACTTGAATAAATGTCACTTATGCCCGCCATAGACCGTCCTCATTTTTTTCAAGATGGCTTTGGCTCACATTGGAGTCCCCAAATCGATTCAAACCATGCATGGGCTGGGAGAGTAGCCCCAGGCCAAGATATATACCGGACTCCCTCATAGTCTAGTGGGGCTACTGTACACGGTGTTGTGTGGCCTATGATACGGAGGGAGTCCAGTATCTCGATCACAGTATGAGGTTCGGCTGTGAGGCATTCGCTTCACTTTGTATTCTTTAATAGATTTTTTATTTGAAAAAACAAAAAACAACAACAAAAACAACAACAATGGAACAACAAAACAAACAAACAAAATACCGAACACGGATGGGGACGTTTAACATTTTGTAAAGGATTGCACGGTCACGTCACACATAGCCATGATTATCTACTCAGCCAAAGACCAAGTATTGAATCCAAGATGTTCAGTGTTCGGTCAAGTGACGCTGGAACTTGTACGCATGTCATAAGCTTGTTTCATACAGATCCGGATCTCGATCAGTGATCCGTCTGATGGATGTTGCCAATCAGCAGTTGCAGGGGCGGATCCATTGGGCGGTTTTGGGGGTCGTTGCCCCTGCTCGTTGCCAATTTATATTATTTTTTCTTAAGGGCCTAGTGCCGACGCCTAAAGTGCCCCAGCAAATCAGAAAAGAAACGCAAAAACATGTGAAGGTCTTAATATTTTGCGTGTACGGGTAAGAACAAAACAAAGAGGTTAAATGGCGCCACCAACGAAAGTTGTGTCTCTTCTCTTCTCCCCTGCTTGTAAAATTTTGTTCAACATTTTGGGCAAATGTACGAAAAAAATTAAGAACCCCCCCCCCCCCCCCCACCAAAAAGAACTAATCCTGGATCCGCCCAAACGTTGGATCACTGATCGAGCGGGATCCGGATCTGTGTGAAACAAGCAACGGCACCGCACCTTTATAGACCTTATGCGTAGCGGCCATCTTAGAGGTATTTTTCTTGTCATTCAAATTCTGTAACAATATAAGCACAAAAGGTTTATCCCCGTGTCTATCCAAAGGTTGCAAAGACATTAGCCTCTAAGATGGCCGCTACGCATGAGGTCTATTCTCTCCATTAAAAATAAAGACAACAAATTGCAGTGGAGAACATTCACTTTATAATAATTAATTTTTATTGATTATTCAATTGAGTCAGCATAAATTCATGGGATTTATATTGAGAATATTTCTTTTTACGTTTATATATTTTTTATATTAATATATTTTTGTGTGGTTAGAGGTATTGGAATTGAAGGTCTTCGTGTCACATTTTTTAGGTTAAGTTTTTTTCTATTCCAGGCATATGCCTCTGGCTTTTGTCCTTGGTTTTTGTATTTTGTGGTACATTTTGTTGTAATTGTTCTGTGTTTTCTATTCCAAATAAATAATACAAATAACTTATTCACACGTATATAGATGCAGTAAAAATCGAACCTTTCCTTTTAAATGAATAAAACCTTTTGAAAATAAATTAAAAACAATTTGTCACTTAATTCATCAAATTCACGCTAAATTACAACGAAGTTTCTTTTTTGATTGATTTTGTATTTTTTCTTTACTGCTTTTTGTCTTTCTTATACACGACTAAGTACGACAAACTACATCCTTTCCTACACTAACAAAATGTGCAGCTACTCCTATTGGCAGTATTATGTAATCTATTTTAAAACAAACATGCACAGTAACAACAAAACACCTGTATTTTAGTTCGTTTCGGCAGTTCGGCTGCAGCACTAATTTAGACTGGAAGAACTGCAATCTTAAATTATAGTCTTCTATGGTAGATTTCAACAGAATTCAAATAATTACCCGACAAAGTTCAATTTCTGTTATGATTACAGCTTACAACAGCACGACGGTTCTAACACAAATAATACACACACACACACACACACGAGTTAGGTTTAGCCTACTAAATACAAATCAATTGCAACATGTTTCAAGTCACAAAGTGGCCGGCAAGATAAACTGCTATCAATGACAGTACATGGGGATACTCAAGGGTGTATACATGTATCGGGTGGGGGGGGGGGGGGGGGTACATATCCCCACACTTTTTGACTGAGGGGGAATGGTCCATCCCCCAGAAATTTTGTGGGGTTGCTTTTTTGGGTATTTTCAGATTATCTCCCACCATCACTTTTTAGCGCGGATTTACGCCACTGAGGGTACTCCCCTTCCTTCAGACACTAAACATAACATTAACCTTAATGCCACTTCACAAACCCAAATCGGGTGTTTAAAAGAATAAAACACACTGGGATTGAGGGCAACATATGAGAATGCTACCCCACTAGTATCAACCATTTACACTCGCAGAGTTATTTCTGCAACACATTGTTTCAATTTTCAAAGCTGCAACTATGTAATGAACATAAAGACACTTTAATTAAGGCCTTTAAAAACAATGAATTATCAAGTAGATGTTTAATAGCATAACTGTGTTTGGATTTTTTCGGGGGGGGGGGGGGGGGGGGGTTGGTACTGAAATTGGGGGGGGGGGAGGAGACAAACTAAGATTTCCTAAGGGGGAATGATACTCTTACAATTATTTCACTCTTATCAGAATGTTCAGTGAGGAAGTACACTAGTGTACACCACAATGACGAATTCAACAAAAGGGGCTTTGGGAAGACTTTATGCCACTCCTTATTCCATTAAAGATGCTGTGTCTGTGTTTGTTGGGTGTGAAACCCTGAAAAATAAATATTCAAAATGAATTGCTAATTCGTTAGCATTAGATATGTTCTGAGTTTTCATTGTATTTTAAGTAACAATAATACAATGCGAGTTACAATTTTGCATTAGGAGCGGCACACTCCTGTTCTTACAGTGTTTTATACCGTACCGGGAAGTAAGTGCTTCTTTTCATTCACAAATAGATTTTTCTTCCATTATTAGTTTGTCGGATGAAATCCAATGAATTGAGATTTTCAGTAAGAGCAAGGGCACTGCAGCTTGAAAGGGACGCAAACCTTTTGGTAGCCCAAATGGGCTACACAAATTGTTTGTCCTAAATTGCGATAGTTAGAAAGATCATTCAAAAGTGGAATATTAATAATGCACATGACCATCCTTAAAATACGCAGTTTGTCTAAAAAAATATTTACGAAAATCATTTCACATTGTCTGGGGAAAGTCAGATTGTGAGAAACCCTACAGTATGCATAGCATACTTTTGTCAATGATTTCAGATGACGGAGCACTGTCTTGTACATTTTTTCTACTTTTTAATTATCTTTCCAACCACAGCAATTTGAGGATGAATTTATTTTATCACCTCTGAGGCAATGTATTCCTTTTAATAACAACACATAAATATTAGCCCCCTACCCAGGCTGTGAGTGGCACCCGCCCCCTCCGCCCCCTCCACCCCAAAAAAAAAACAAAAAAAAAACACTCCTTTGACCTAAGGTTCAAGGAAGCCATCTACTCTGTCTTCTTGGTTTGAAGCATCCTCCTAAGATATGTCCACTTCAGGACGTTGACGCCTAGCAACAGGGCATTGACGATGTAGGTGGAGATGCAGACAAGGCAGGCATCTTCTAGGATAAAGTAGAGGACGTAGCCCAGGTAGACAGAGCCAAAGTTGGACAGGATGGACATCATGATCAAAAAATTGGTGGCTGACAAGGTGTGGGTTTGTCCTGGGGGCGAAACACAAAATGAGACGGGAAAGGGTGAAGCACACTCCCGGATCTAAAGCAACAATTTGTACAGACATGCCCAATTTAGCGACATACCCAATTTGTAGAAAATGCCCAATTCGGGAATAATGCCCAATTTTAGGAAAATGCCCAACTAAAAAAAAGGACCAATTTTGAAAAAGTGACCAATTTGGAAAGTAAAGCAGTGCCAATATTACAATATATTGCGTGGTGGAGAGCATAACTAGAGATAAATATTTTTTGCAGAGACACCACATGAAGCATAGAATCACTTGGCCACTGCAAGGACTCGATTCATCTCAGCAGGGAGAAAGTGTGGATGAAATACCTTTCTGACTATTCAACCATACGTGACCAGCTCTGCAAACATGGGTATTATGTCACAATATTTGAAATATGAGTTATATACATGTAGTTGGATTTGTTACATCCTAAGCTTTAAGTTGGTGTACTGTATAGGTTTGACCTTTGTGGTACTTTGTGTTCTTGAGATATCTTGACATTTGCATACTCACATTTTCCAATTTAACATGTGTGTTTAGATAAATAGCCCTTTAACCCCTTGTGTACGGGTATTACATAGGGGCACAGGGGCGCCATGCCAGCTTGTGCAGCCAAGCAAAACGGAAACAAGAGGCTTGTGCAGCCAAGCATAACGTACACAATACCCCAGTAATGGATTGAAAATGCAGAGATTGGTGTGTATAGACGTCAACCGGACAGGTGACAGTTTTCAATCCGCATGTGTCAACCGGGCGCAAGGGGTTAAACATAGCAAGGGGAAAGAAATTAAATAGTATGTCCTTTCTACCAACATTTGCTTTTTTATCTTTATTCATCAATATCAATGTTTCTGAAAATAAATTATAAAAATATAGATATATTAGAAGCCGAAAAAAAAAAAAAACTGATACAAAGATTTCTTAATTTTAGCCCTGTGCAATACCAGGAGGATAAATTATCTGTAACAAATGACAATGGGGGAGGGGGAATGAACATTTTTGTTGAATGTTGAGACCATAATATGTGACCCGCTCTACAAAAAAGATATTACATATATTGTATACATGTATGTCGCGCTATATAAAAACATGCACAGACAGGCAAACTGTCTGGGGGTTTCTCACCTTCTTTATTGTCTTCCCCTTTCACTTTACCCCTTGCCATCCATCAGTTCCTTCCATTACCTAATTACAATGTACCACCCCCTATTAACCCCCCTTTTTTGACATACTCCTTTGTTCCCCCAAGCTTCATCTCTCCCATCTCAACCTCCCCCTCTTGCATCCTTACCCAAACCACACTCCTTTGTTACTTGTTGTCCCATCCCTTCTCTTGACTTCCTTTGATTTTTGCTTACTGCCACTCTCCCTCGGTCCTTAAATATCTCTTTTGTGTTTCTCCGTGTTGTGTCCCCCAGTTGTTTGTTTCTTGTACTATTGTCATTTGCCTTTGAAAAAGAACTTGCTTATGTTCGAAATGTTAGGCCACAAAGACCAGCTAATTTTGTTGTTTTTAATTTTTTTTTAAATGCTTGCTGACTTTCCGTACATGTATAACAAAATTCTTTGATGATGGCACCCTCTGTTGACCACAATAAGTCCGGGCTGGTAGCTAAAATTTAATCACATGGGCTTTTAATTTTAATATGTGTCAATAAAAATTACCATAACAAATGAAACAATTATGCTTTAAGCACGTGCAGGGCATGTATGTATAGTGACACGTCATGACTAGTATTAAATAACCTTGTGTGGTGCAAATGCCGGAATAAAGTTGGAAAGTAGAGTCAATCAGCATGGAAATTGGAAATGAAATATGCTGGTATTGAAATTGTGAATGAAGTCTCATTCAAAAAAAGGGACAGACAAAAGATGTGGGATGTGCCTTCATTATTTTACAACACACGTGGCATACACGTACGACTTTTTCAATTATCGTTTTATTCAGCAGGTGAATTCAATTATTCTGGCCATGGTATTCTGATTATGGTACAAATACTTAGAAACTAATCAGCCTTTTAAATAACAGTTGTTATTTGTGGTGTATTCAGGTTTTGGGTCGGGGGAGGGGGGGGGGGGCATTCTCGCCCTCAACATCCCTAAACTCTCGTATAATAACATACAAGTAACAGCTAATTTTTCTTTCTGGTCATTTTTTCCTTGGCCTCAAGGCATTTACATAACAAAGAAAACAGCTTTCTGCTGTAGCATCTGAGCTGAACCTGCAACTCATTAGAAATATTACACGTGGCCAAAATTAATTGGAATTCTTCGCTCTTCCGAACCCAAGGCCCCTTGTTTGTCTAGAAAGAGTCTGTGTGCAACATACCAGTATCTATCAAAGAACCGTAATTAGTTTTGGGAATTGAAACTCTCCTGGTAGTAGGCCTTGAAGAAATTAATCCAACGTAATTGAAATGTTTTCTTCATTTCACATGTAATGTACGCACATCTGGCTTACCACAGAGTGCCAACAAATTTGCATGTTTTTCTATTCATTCTCAAATATCAATTTTACTTCTTGTAATGCCTCAATTGGTTTTCTGTGATAATGTGCACGTCGAAATGTGTAATAAATTACCCTTGAAGTCAAAACAAAATTCATTACTTACCAATGACAACTTGGAGTACATAGAATAGAATGCCCAATATGCTATTTGGTTGGTTTAGTATATGATGCTCTCCCAATATGGATCCAACGATCCCAAATCCACGACCATACCTGAGAATAAGAAAAAAATAACGATTCCATCACTCTCGAATTATGGCATTAACTTAACCTCCTATGATTTTACCAGGCAAAAAGGGATTAAAAGTGTCACTGCCCCAAAGCTGCAGTGCATAGCCAGTCTGTATTAGCCGTGGGTGAAATCAGATATTTCAAATTCCTGTTATCCTAATTTTTTTCAAACCGAACAATGTAAATCTGATTTCACTGGAAGTTCTCATCTAGCTCATAGTCAGGCCAACAAAAACTGACAAATTAGGTGCCATATATGAAAAGCCCTGCCAATGACTGGATATAGTTTGCAGGATTCAGTGACCACTAGGCCTTTACAAAAACACTCTAGAGCTCTACTTAGAGACCATGGAGCAAATTTAGAGGATGTTCCAGTTGTTTTCTCTCAAAGGCAGAGTAAACAAAAAACATGTTTCACGTCCGGGTTTTCCAAAAAAAAAAGGGGAAGAGGGGCTTTTTATTTTTTATTTTCAAGATGGCCGTCATTTAAAAAAAATGTTGGCAACCGTTGGTGTTTCCCTGTTCAAAGACGCATTCAAAATGAAAGAGACATGTTGGAGAAGAGAACTGAACATATTTAAAGTGTTTTTTTAGTATGTTTGTAGTGCTCACCATATCAGCAAAAAAATAAAAATTCCGACTGGCAAGTATTTTTTTCCGATTGACTGGTTGACATTTTTGGTTTTTTATACATGATTTTTCTGTGGTAAAAATATTAAAATAATCCAGACGGCCTCCAAAAAGAAAGCGGACGGGGACGTGAAACATGTTTTTTATTATTTTGCCTAGGAGCCTGTGGCACACAAAAATGGAAGGCTTCATTCTTTTTAAGGTTGCTTTGGAATATCTAGTTTCCAACACCAAATAGTCAAATTCAAACTGAAAAATCTGGATTTATATCCCACAACTATATCGGTCAAAACCAGTCAGAACAAGTCAACTGGTTTTGATGAATTTCTCAACTGCGCTGATGTAACTGTCATGACTGAGCAATGGATGCAAAGTTGTTTAGTCTCTTTCTAGCAACTGAATCTGGCATGTTGACTGCAGCAGACGTTGGTAAAAACACATCATCAGCACCACTGGGACAAACATTTTTAAAAATTTAATACAGTCAGTTGATTTGTTTTGATCGGCACAATAACTCCTTAATACAAGTAATTTGATAATAGGAGGGTTTAAAAGCAGAAAAAGTAGGTCCCCCCCCACATAGCAATTTTGAATTTATTTGTCATCAAACAACCACAAGGGAAACTGGCTATGTAATTTGAACAAATTTTCGAAGGTGAACAAAGAAAACTGACAGGAGCAGGATTTGAACCTGTGACCTCTGAAATACCATACCAGTGCTCTACCAACTGAGCTACATGTACAAGTATGTATCTTACCCTATGGTCTCCCAAATTGTCAGTGTCTTTGTGTTTTACTTGATGAGATTTAAAAAATGCCAAGAAATCAAAATAGCCTATAATTATCTTGTTTTGGAAATTGTTGAACATCGACATGTACAATGATATAAAAATACACTGCACAGGTTAGGC
Source organism: Hippasteria phrygiana (assembly GCA_037893225.1). Classification (NCBI taxonomy): domain Eukaryota; kingdom Metazoa; phylum Echinodermata; class Asteroidea; order Valvatida; family Goniasteridae; genus Hippasteria; species Hippasteria phrygiana. The sequence continues at coordinate 2,312,115 of JAZGUH010000013.1, read as the reverse complement.
TGCAAATAGAAAACTAATACAAAATGTAAAATCACTAAAAGCGTTAAATCAATTAAACTAAAGGCAACTTTTCAACAATCTTTCTACCCAAGCCATTTGTTATAAAGTGAGATGTTGTTCAGTACACCCATAAGAGAGGAAGGAATCGGAGGAATTAATCTGTCGACAGCAAACGATGTCAAACTTTGGAGTTGTGAATCCTGTGGTCTTGGTAAGCAATATTCTCGTAAAATTTCACCATTTTAAGTGACATTTCAAGGAACTGAACCTATGTGTACATAGCCATATTAAGATAATGCATATGAAATGTTGGTGCAGTAAATTTTGTGACAAGAGAGTTATTTAACTTATAAATGGATCATGAACAAAATTTGAAAATTCTTCCACAGCAGTTTCAATGCGTCTCTCTGTAAGGTTTGTGAAAACCTTACAGTTCTGGAGGTAGAAAATAATAGCAACCTCAAAGCTATTTTGTTTGATACTTATTTTAATTTACTGTTTTCTGCTATGGCATTTAATTTTTGTGTGTGAATTGAATACAACACAATTTAACGATAGCAGAAAACAGTACATTAAAATAAGTATTGATCAAACAAAAGATTTCCCACAATTTCTTATTTTTGTCGACTTGCAATTTGTAATTTTTAAATTTCCCATTCAGTGGGCAGTTTCGACTCACTTTGATGTGAAGACTTTTGAGCAGCTGATTCCGTTCCCAATATCACACATGGCCGTGTACTCGGGGTTCGATTCTTTACTCGTCTCCACGTACAACGCGTAGACTGACAGCACTGCACCGATCAGACAAAGTCCCCAACGAGACGACATATGGGACATCGGCATCTGTAGTTTGCTTGCACTGGCAGGAGGGTCTGGATTTGCCATGATCGCTCGGCAGTAACACACCTGTGTATCGTACGGCGATTAATTAGTGTACTGTACACCGGCAGTAGGCTACTTCGCGTGACAGATCTATGCGATCGATACCGGTTAGTGTCAAGTGTTATAAATATAAACACCAGCAGATTATTACACGTGTTTTAGGTATAGCGCCCTCAAGTGACAACAAATAAATAAAGTTTGGTAAAGTTTTTAATTCAACTTCCCGAAGTACAAGTGTAGCTAGCTAGATCTGTCCTATTTGCAACCTGTATCATCAGCGCAGCCGGTGGCTGCTGCCCAAGTTGGTTTTTCTTGTCCGGAACTGCCAAACGTGGGGGCCAATTCCCTAAAGTGGAAAAAGTGGGGGGGGGGGGGGGGGGGTGTTCCTTCCTCCATGATCCATTCCATGACTTTAGACATGAAGAGGGTGGGAAGAGATGGGCGGCGATCCCGGGGGGGGGGGGGGGGGGGGCGAACGGGTGTGGCAGTGTCCCCCAAATAATTTTCAGCTTGTCATATACATTTTATAGGTGATCGGCTTTTACATGCACCATTATTATATGCACCAGAATAGTATACACAAATATCAGCACACATTTTCAAAGAGACACCGGAGTACAAAATGCTCAACAAATATACGTTGGTTGTGTGCTTTTTCCTGGGTCGCGTCGCCGCGTCGCCGCGCCGCCGCTGTCGGCAAGCATGCACAGTCTAGTGTAAGCGCGAGCGTTGAATAAAATTTTAAAAAGCCGGTTTTGGTCGAGCTGCTCGCGTCTGCTGTGATTTTGGATCACGTGCACCGAGTTCGATTTTTAAACTGATTTTTTGACAAATTTTCTGTTTGAAACAGTTTAGGCGAAGTTCCCTGTATTATTTTTTACCAGTGGAAAATGAGGTGAAAAAAGCACCCAAAATGTCAAATTACGAAAGCCCGTTAGTGCCACCGCTATTTTTTTTCGAGAGCAGTTATTTTTATTTTCGAGAGCAGTTATTTTTATTTTCGAGAGCAGTTATTTTTTTTTCGAGAGCAGTTATTATTTTTTTAGAGCAGTTATTTATATTTTCGAGAGTAGCTATATATATTTTCCAGAGCAGCTATTTTTATTTTCAAGAAGCAGCTATTTATATTTTCAAATCAAGAAGCACATGTTTCGCGCACTGGGTGTGCATGCAGTGTTAGTGCATGCACTGGCGCTTGCTACATTCCTCAAAAGCGCAGCTGTAGGCCTAATATTCTACGGATCAACCTACTTTGTCTCTCACAGTTTCCATTAAATACCCCGCAATAACGCCAGGGTCACTATTTGTCGCAGAGGCTTCAATTCAGAGGATCTGTCTTGATTATCCGTCGATACGTTAATACAAACCCCATAAGGCTTTAGTTTGTCATAAGCGTCGAGGTGCCGCACAAAGTCTGGGCCTCTGCCGTTGTATGTCCTTGTAGCCGCCGCCGCCGCCTTCTTTGCTCGACTCCCTCTGGGTGATACCCAGCACGATATGGGGGAAAAGGGTACCCCCCTTTTATCCCTATACATTAAGCACACTCCAGATTATTGTTATCTAACACATCCCCCTAGATTTCTGAAAAGAATTCCTGAGATTCCGGGAACACAATGACCAACACAAAAGAGGGGGGGGGGGGGGGGGGGTCCCTTTCAGTCCCCCATATCGCGCTTCATATGCTCTGGGTCTAGTCATCCCAGAAGATGGCGCACTGTTTCTGGGCTTACCAGCAGTCCATTCTGAAGGCATCTCAGGTTCATCAACCGGTAACCACAAAGTTGCCCTGAGGTACTCAACTGCCCTTCTATAAAACATGCAACATCAACAATTTCTGTCTGGTGTTTTCGGCGATAAAGGCCAAGTTCTCGCAATTTACGGTTTAGGTTATACGCTTGCTGATCAAGATATTATGATTACAAGCAAGTGAAGCAATTATTTCGTCATAATTAAGTCCCAAACTAAAGTAACGCCGGATCAAATGCAGACACTGTGCGTCCGAAGCCGCCGCAGCAGCCATGGATGATCAGTGACTTCCGGAAACCGAACAGCTGTTTAAAAATAGAAAAAATACAGCTGCTTAAAAATAAAAATAACTGCTCTCGAAAAAAAAAATGCTCTCGAAAATAAAAATAACTGCTCTCGAAAATAAAAATAACTGCTCTCGAAAACAAAAAAACTGCTCTCGAAAATAAAAATAACTGCTCTTGAAAAAAAAAAAATGCTCTCGAAAAAGAAAAAACCGTAAAAGCAAAAGTTACTAAAAATAGACTGCGCGTCCTGTGGCCTTTATGAAACGCGGCCATTTCCGCTAGCCTGTTATCGTTGTTGTATATAAAATAAGGCAAGGCCCGCGACCAAAACTTTGTGTCGTAAAGTTTCCGAAAATAAAAATAACTGCTCTCGAAAAGAAATAACTGCCCTGGAAAATACAAATAACTGTTCTGGAAAATAGAAATAACTGCTCTCAAAAAAAAATAACTGCTCTCGAAAAAAAATAGCGGTGGCACTAACGGGCTTTCGTATCAAATAGAACACTTGAAAGTCGGAACTGTAAATGTGTTCAATTCTCTTGTCCAACTATTAGCCTTTTAGAGGTATGGCGGACACAATAGGAGAGGGCGCTATTTGATTTGGGTATACCTTTTGTTAAACCACAGGAAATTTCAAAGGTGAAGATTAGGCATGATCTATGGATTGTACTATGGATTGTACTTTAACTCAAAACAATATCTAATTCTGACTTTCACTGGAATTTGTGTTTTCACAAAATGTTTACCCAAATCAAATAGCGCCCTCCTATTGTGTCCGCCATACCTCTAAAAGGCTAATAGTCTTGGTTCCAAGACGTCCTTAGCGGTGCGACGTATAGCGCGCACGGCCGGCCGACAGCGCCCTCTTATGGAAAGCCATAGCGGAATTAATTCAAAACACCGTTTTTCTTGCAAGAACAAAAAATCATTCAAGATAAACGCAAAATTATCATGCAAGATCAAAATTTTCATGCAAGATCAACATTTTCATGCAAGATAAAAATGTTCATGCAAGATCAAAATGTTCATGCAAGATCAAAATTTTCATGCAAGATTAACATTTTCATGCAAGACTAAAATGTTCATGCAAGATCCAAATGTTCATGCAAGATCCAAATTTTCATGCAAGACCAAAAAAAATCGGGCAAGACCAAAAAAATTGGGCAAGACCCAACAAATCGGGCAAGACCAACAAAAATTAAAAATCGGGCAAGAACCTCGTCCCCAGGGGCTTACTTTATTTTATAGCTTACTTTATTTTATAGATCGTTTCCAAAACTCGCTACCCGGCCCCGGCCCCGGACTCGTATCGATATCTCGATTCAATCATGTTGCACAATCTGCTAAAAAAGGAAAAGTGTTTCCTTGTACTGAAGCGTCATGAAACAAGGTGACACAAACCATGGAGGAAGGGGGACTGTCAATGTCCCGTCCGTATTGACAGGCGCTGGGTTTCATCTAGAATGATAAGCTCGATCTGTTTTCCTTCCTCCATGGCTCGATTCACTGCAGGAAACGGAAAGATTTTACTTTAATACCAAACCCCCCCCCCCCCCCCCCCACACCAAAATCGGTCAGGAATAGCACAATCTTGGGAAATAACCAACCCTCCTTGATCATAACTATGGCAGAACCTGTTATTTCAAGATTTAGGCCCATGTCAGTATAATCTGTAAAAATGAGGCAGACAATAAAATTATATGTACATGTACGTAAACAATTCCTTCATGCGTTGAGTGACCATACACTGTGCCAAGAACATTTAACACAGAAAACACAACCTTTCTTCTCCTATATTGCACGAACATTTCCCAACTAAATTCTCAAAATTAAAGGTTGTGGCTTGTGCCAATACAATTCTGAACAGAAATGGTTCATTTTAGATTTGCTGTTTCAAACTGATTTTGGTGGGGTATTAAAGTAAAATCTTTCCGTATTTAAAAATTGCTATCGGGTTGATCAAAGTTATATAGGTTTTCCCAGCTATTTTAAAACATTTATCGCTCAAATTCATATTTAGTGATTTTCAAATTCGTCCCAAAAGTCCAGTTTGTGCATTTGTTATTTTCAATTTCGTCAGTGAGCATTTAAATTCAAACTTTGATTGTTCGATTTAATCATTTGATCACTCTATTTTGTCCAGTGCACATCAAGTTAGTCCCACCTGTTTTTCAATGCCTTTAATGACCTTATTCAGAAATCAAATTCGTCTTTGATCAAATCGTTTAATGCTATAATTGTAAAACAAATTCGTCGGGTGATTTTAACGTGTGCTGCCAATATATAAAACGCTTGCATCGGTTTGTCGGCCCGTTTACATTTCGCCACTGGTCAAGCAAAATGTATGTCTGGAAAAGTTAAAATTGTTAGTGTTTACAAAGGAAAGTGAATTAAAGAAAACAAAGAAATAAAGAACAAATAAAGAGATAAATAAAGAAAGAAATAGACAAGAAAGAATATTACATATTATTACAAATATATATAATAACAATCGAACAAAAACGACTAACAGTATAAAAGGAGCAAACCAAGATGAAATAGGCCTATATATCCATTACATTATTTAAATGGAAATTATGCGAATTTACTTGGGCAAAGACGAATTTATTCGACCGATTGACCACTGTATGCAGGTCGAGACGAAATTGAACAATATTTAAAGCGAAAATTAGCAACTAAGTATTAAATTACTTGACCAAAGTTTTACTATGTTTGACCAAATACGTAATTGAAAATAACAAATGCACGAACCAGATTTTTGGGACGAATTTGAAGTTCACTAAATATGAATTTGAGCGATAAATGTTTTTAAAAATCTGGGAAAACCTATATTTTGTTATATGCAATCTCACTTATTTCATAACTTTATTAAAATTGTAAGCCAGGCATCTCAACTAACATGATTTGTTGACAAAATTTTGAAATTATAGCTCGCTACTACATAGGGGCCATACATTTTTACGTGGAAGCTATGTTAAATATGGCATCCAGGGTGCACATTTTCATTTTGTAAAATAGTAACTGCTGTAACTAAAGTAAAGCAAGTATTGATAGCCATTATGAAAACCAAAGCAAAAATTTACGCGAGATTAAGCTGTTCTAGTAATCCTTATGTTCATCTTAAATGTCTGCTTAAATATGCTTTCTGTGTTTCTAGTGTCTTTTAATTTATTTTTAAAAAGGAAAACAAATACCTCACTAGTGCTTCATATCAGAATATTCCTGCAATTTATTTATTGTTTATACATGTACACGCATGTTCCTGTCATTCTACCTCATTATCACTGTATGTCCATGGTTTCAATAACAAAGCAATGCGAAATGGTATTTAGTAACAATAGTAATTAGGGTTTTCAAAATAGACAATTTAAAGAAGACAACTTAAGTTTGAAGTATTGTCATGAAACTGAACATTTGTTATAGCAGCATGCATTATGAACAAGTCCACCAACCTTTAAAGTAGTTCAAATTGTTCTTAAATTTACATGTTTAAACCATTGCATCAGAAATATTTGTTCAGTCCCCTTAAAAACTTTTGTTGGGGGGGGGGGGGGGGGGGGTGGGGGGGGGGTGGGAGTTGCCCGACAGACTAATCGCCCCTTGTAAAATCACGCCTGTATTGCAAGTGTTAGATTGAGTATTAAACTACTCTTGTGACGTCACTCTATTCAGAAAAGTGTTGATTCTTTTTCAAGAATGTACAGTTAAGTTAATTGACTTAATTCATCTCATACCTCAAAGCATTAGTAACCATGGACACGTTTTGTTCCCTTGAAATCTTGACAATATGTGAAAGGGACCTAGTTTAAGTCGGAGAAACGACTCAAAAGGTGGACATTCTTTGATAGGAATGCGCTCAAGCGTCCTCGCCCATTCCAATCAAAGAATGTCCACTTTATCGTCGTTTCTCCTTAACATATTTATCATTTTGATCGTTTCAACAATGTCTACAAAAATATAAACCATCCATTTATTGAATATATCTTAAAAGTGGTATTTCTCAAATTTCACATGCTGCTCATGGAATGGACAATAATAAATTTGTTATTACATAAATTTGTAAACTTTTGTCAGAAATTTCTCTATTTTCATCTTATTAATTGTAATACTAACTGGAACAAGAAATTAGATATTGGAAAGTGATTTTAGCCATTGAATTTAGCTAAATTTGTTACTCCTTTCAGTCTCTACACGGAACTTCACTTCCAACAGCTATTTGAAAACATATCTTGCAATTATCTTGCAATATTAATTCAAAAGTTTTTAGGAAATAGATTGCCACAGTCCACTGTTGTTCTCAAACTATACAGTTCCAGCTAAAGAATGGCAGTATTTAGTTATAAAACAGTCACCGATATTTAAAACATCGTGAATATCAAATTGTATTGTTCAAGGCCTTTTGAGATCCATAAAGGAACAAGACTGAAGAATGAGAGGCTATATATTACTTAATGGTTGATGGTCCATCGGATGGCACATTAAGAAAGAGATCCCTTGGTAGTTCTTGCATCTGGTCGCGTTAAGCCCCAGTCCCACTAGGACCTGCGATTTCCCGCGACCAGTTCAGTCGTGCGACAAGGCCGGTCGTGGGTAGTCGTGAATATTTCCTGCGATTTGAGCCTAGCAGTCACATTGTAAGACCAGTTGTGCGACCTGTAGAAGACTTGTTTCCGACTGATAGCACCATTAATCGCACGACTGTTGCACGACTACCCAAGACTACGTAGTACGTACGAGTGGTAAGGTCCTGTTGCACGACTGGCTACGACCAATCGTACGACTATTCGTACGACTTGTCGTGGAGTCGCACGACTAGTCTTGTTTAGTCGTGCAATCAGGTCTAAGTGCACGACAAGTTGTGCCAGTAGTCGTGGAAAGTTGTGCGACTGTTGTACGACAGGAGAATCCTACGATCAGCCACGACAATGAAGGACCACCCAAGACTTGTCCCACGACCATCGCACGACCGTCACACGACAAATGACTAGGCTGCGACAAGATGAAACTACTTCAGTCGCAGCCAGGTTTTTAAACAGTTTATAAACCTGTCTGCGACTGATTTCGGTTGTGCGAATATCCAAGACCACCCACGACCACCCAAGACTTGTGGCAAGACTTTTCTAAGATTGCCTGTGATTTCCAGTCGCAGCTTGTCGTAAGTTGTCGTACATGTAACTCCTAGTGGGACTAGGGCTTAAAGTAATGAAAGACACTTTCTCGGAAGAAAATTACTTTAGCTCCAATGTCTGCTCAAAATCCAAGTAGCTTCATCGGTGCCGCCTCATCAGTGAAATTCAACAAGGCATAAGTACAACATGCAACATAGAAAGCCAAACAAATTGCATTGACTCTAAAAATAAGGTCACAGTAAAATCAAGTTGCCTTTCTTAGCTTCCTTGATGAATGAATGGAGTGCCCAGTCGATCCAGTCCTCAGTGAAGTCCAAAAAAGACATGCACAAAAGATTCTTTTCCTACATCAGATAAAATCCCAGTTTCTTCTGCCTTGATCATGCTGGTAGAGTTTCTATGGGCCCTTTGAAATTTAAAGATCTTTTCCTCCAGTGACTGGTGGTAGACCCCTCGACCCTCGTGCTGAAAAAAGGGAAAACAATAAATACATGTAAAGTGAATATTCAGGATGGTTGGATCCTTCTCTCAGATGTTGATATAGTCTGCTGATATCTTTAGGATGTCCTGATTAAGGCCCATTAACGAAATTTATTGGGAAATGTTAAACTTGTCAGGCAAATTCATTGGAAAAAATTTGCTGGAACATGTCAAGTTGTGCAAAATCAAACCAAACAATAATGTTTTTTTAAGGGGGGGGGGGGGGGTGGTGGTTAAAGGACACAACAGTTTGGCTCATCATTTTCGGAATTATTTTAAATATTTAATGGAAGGTATGCAGCATCCTGCCGTTGCTTTTTCCATATTACTTCTATGATGGTCAGTCATTATAATTTATAGATATCTTGAAAGAAAAAAGAAAATTTGAACCGGTTTTTTGTTGGTAAACTTTGCAGCGTGTTTTTGTGTGCACAGTGCATGAAAATTGTGTTCTTATTCTTGCTGTAGTACCTCTATGGTAGTACAATGGGAAAATTGGGCTTCTTTTTATGAGGCTTCGGTAGGAGCCCTATCCATAGTTTAGGAGTAATAATCACTAATATCGACTGAACGATTGGTGTGGGTGGCTAGCTGGATTTGGAGATTAATGATAATGAGGGCCCTCATCACATCAGAAATTTGAAATTTCGAATTGCACACAAACAATTAGTCCCAGTAACTAGGACCTTACTTATCGCTTTTTTAACATCTGGACATGATTGATCTGGTGATATCGCCAGATCATGTCCAAATGTTAAAAAAGGCGAAAGGGTCCAAGTTACTCGGACTACCTCCAATCTCCATGATATGATGTACATGAATACATGGGACCGAGTCTTCGTTGCATGCAGTTTGGGAAATCAACCAAAACATGTATTCCTGCATCAATCTAAATATACCGTCACCGACACCACGAAGTAACACCCGAGTTGACTTGAGTGCGCGCCACGCGCGCGTATTTTAGAGAATCGAGTAATGTTCGTTTTCACGAAGTAACACCCAAGTACACCGTCACTCAATCGGCACATTTGCGTTTCCACGAACTAACACGCATCTTTATTTCGCCAGTTTGAAGGTTTTTATTACTTTTGTGTGTAACCCAACAAGAATACAAATAAAGTACATTCCTGTCAACCCTTTCAAAGCGTTTTTCTCTGCACTGTATTTCCGCAACATGCTTTCTATTTTGTTAAGTCAAAAATCGCACGTCACTGTCCGAAGTGCGCGCGCACACTTGGGTGTTAGTTCGTGAAACCGAAATTATTCATTTAGCGGTTTTCACGAAGTAACACTGGAGTGGACTTGGGTGTTACTTCGTGGTGTCGGTGATACGGAAGAAATAACCCCACTTTCAATTTTCATTTTGCTTGCTCACCTGGTCCTGACATGGGGGTAGGGCATGTAGTATATTATATCTCTGCAGAACCAACATTAAAAATGATCGCAATAGTGCCATTTTAGAAAAGTGTCTTATATCTTCAAAAACTCCTCATTATTTTCTCGATAAAATTCAGCCGGGAAGGCATTTAATTATCAGAGTTCCGCGTTTTACCCATGCAGATTTTTGAGCGATTTTTGTCTGTGCGTTATAATGTACGGCCGCATACTGTACACATTACAATGGTCCAAGGCCGGGGAGGGGGATTTTCAGCGCGATTTGCTGCGTGCGTTATAATTTACGGCCGACTACACTCTCTTAATGTAAAAGAGTGAAAACTCACTCTCAAAAAGAGTGAATCCCTTCTCAAACCACTCGAAAAGAGTGAATCTCTTATAAAAACCACTCGAAAAGAGTGCAATTTCCACTCTTTCGTGGAGCCATTATGAGGGACAACTCTTTTTCGAGTTGTCCCTTATATGGCTCCACGAAAGAGTGGAAATTGCACTCTTTTCGAGTGGTTTTTATAAGAGATTCAATCTTTTCGAGTGGTTTGAGAAGGGATTCACTCTTTTTGAGAGTGAGTTTTTCACTCTTTTACATTAAGAGAGCACATTACAATGGTCCAAGGCTGGTGGATCGGGGGAATGTTTGCCGCTGCAGAACCAACATTAAAAATGATCGCAATAGTGCCATTTTACCATGGACAAGTGTCTTATATCCTCAATAACCCCTCTCATTATTTTCTCAATAAAATTCAGCCGGGAAGGAATTCAATTATAAGAGTTCCGCGTTTTACCCCGGTAGGTTTTATCCCAACGCAAATTCTATCTTCTGGCACTATTTCAGTCTCTTTGGGAATTGCCAGGCTGTACATTTAAAGTTTCTCCTGCTAATCGCAAGGTATAGCGATTTGTTACCATGCCTCCAAGCATAATAAGGTATATTCAAGTCCATTTTTGGCGCAGAGCTAATTATGAATTGTTTGCAATGGTCCACTGCAGAGATATAATATAGCAGGAGAAACTTCAAATGTATAGCCTGGCAATTCCCAAAGAGACTGAAATAGTGCGTATGAAAATTGATCGCAATGTTGTAATGTTACCACGGACAAGTGTCTTAATTGCTCTGAGCATTTTTTTGGGAAAATTCAGCCGAGAAGGCATTTAATTATATCAGTTCCGCGTAGTTACCCATGGCTGGCAGGCTTTTCAGCGCGATTTGCTGCGTGCGTTATAATGTACGGCCGACTACATACATTACAATGGTCCAAGGCTGGTGGAGGGGGAATGTTTGCCGCTGCAGAACCAACATTAAAAATGATCGCAATAGTGCCATTTTACCATGGAAAAGTGTCTTATATCCTCAATAACCCCTCTCATTATTTTCTCAATAAAATTCAGCCGGGAAGGAATTTAATTATAAGAGTTCCGCGTTTTACCCCAGTAGGTTTTATCCCAACGCAAATTCTATCTTCTGGCACTATTTCAGTCTCTTTGGGAATTGCCAGGCTGTACATTTGAAGTTTCTCCTGCTTATCGCAAGGTATAGCGATTTGTTAACATGCCTTCCAAGCATAATGAGGTATATTCAAGTCCATTTTGGCGCAGAGCTAATTATGAATTGTTTGCAAGATCATAAAGATGACTTACGAAGTATAATGTGTATCGTCGTGTGGAACATCTCATTGGAAAGCTCATAACTTACTTTTTTTGGCATGTTTCATATTACTATAGGTTTTCCCTGCTATTTAAAAACATTTTTCATTCATATTCACCAACTCTAACATTCAATTTCGTCTGAGAAAAATATTCACGTGCTTTTACCAAAGCGATTTGTAATTTACCATTCAATTTCAAAGTTCGGTCACCACATTTAAGCACAGTGTCGAGAATATTCGTCATTCCAGATCAAATTCGTCTAAGCTGTTGCCGAATGGCAGCATTCAGAGATTGAATTCGTCTTATACCAATCAATTTAGACCTATTGTTAAGTAAATTAGTCTGGCGTGTGCTATTTATTTACAAGCTTTAATTTAAATTTATAATGTTAACTTTAATTTAAACTGCAACAATACATTTACAACAAAAGTGTAAAATTAACAAGCACAGCAAAACAAAGTTCTTTTCGGTTTTATAATGAATAAAAAGAATGAAAAAATAAAGACGACCATGCAAAGAAAACCAACAGTCGATGACCCTTATTTTCCTTTGTTACATTTATGTGTAGGCTACCTATAATGAGTCTATACCATATTTTTAAGAAAATGTATTCGAAAGAAACAAGCAATAGGCCTATATTTATAAATAACAGGGAAAGAACAGAGAAATAGTGGGGAAATTATCCTCATCTGCGACCTTTATGCCTTCTGCAGAAGATGTCGTAATGAAGTGTATCGAAATTGAACAAACTCACATTAAATTTTGTGGCAAAAAACGAATTTGTTTTCTGAATAAAACTGTCCGGCGTAGACGAGACGAAATTGAATACTCCTCGCCAAAAATGGATGTTCGTCGTGGATTGAATTCGATTAAACAACAATTGAAATTGTATGACAAATGGACGAATTTGAATATTAAAGACGGTGAATTCGAATGATAAATGTTTTCAAATAGCCGGGAAAACCTATATTACATTCATATAATGCGTTTGTCGTTTGAAATATATCTATCTTTAAGAAGTAATTTCAACTAATTGTTTTAAATAACTTATTTTGCATTGGCCATTTATTTATAGCGTTATACATTAAAAATCTCAAAACGCTTTACAAAAACATCACAACTACATTAGCAATAACTGATTAAATACCGTTTAAATTTAAAAAGAAATGTTTTAAGCTGGGATTAAAAAATTCCAAATTCAATAATAATCCTTAAATAAACGGGAAGTCTGTTCCACAGATCACCGTATGCCTTATGTTTATTCTCTATAAAATGAAACTGAATGATGATTTCGGCGCGCTGAACCAAATTGAAGACGGGCTTGTGTACCCGAGGGTACCATGGGTACGAGTTGACTTGGGTACGAGTTGACTTGGGTGTCAATTTTGGGGTAAGAGTTGACTCGGGTATGAGTTGACCTGGGTACGTGTTGACCCATATACCTATCGGCTATCAAATTATAGCAAGTTCAGTTTGGACATTTATATTTCAGGATGATACGCCCCAAGCACGTTGCATGCAGCCAGAACAACCACGGAGTCATTAAAGGGACACATTGCTTTGGATGTTGCGATTTGGGCTATAAAACTGAAATGGATATGGTTGGGAAGCTTTTTAAAAAGTAGAATATAAAGATTCACATAACTATCCCTTCAAATTGCGTGGTTTTTGTTAAATTTCGTGACAAATAACGGTCCGCCATTTTGTAGAACCAAATTTTTGACTCCACAAAATGGCGGACCATGTTCACCAGTCGTATTTCCAGTCGCATCTGGTTGAAGTACGTTCTGTTGATCCATTTTGATGTACTGTGGCACGGCGCGCACTGGCGATATGTGTCGCGAGGTAGAGAATTGTACCTGGCGATCATCTGATAGGTTCACAAGGCCACTGGCTGCGGTGCCAGCCTAAAGATCTTACAGAGTATTTTGCGCATTATTTAGACGGTGGTATTTAGTACTGGAAATAAGTCTATGTTTCGCGGGTCAGATGTCAGGGGTAAGCGGCCAATTTTTTGTTTTGTAATCACTACTCACTAATTACAACACATTATACGTGTTTGTTTGCATGAACAACTCTTATCAAAGATAAGGAACATTTCTAAACAGCAAAATTTCATGACATTTGAAGGCAATGTGTCCCTTTAAGATACACATACATACATGCATTTTCTTTGAACTACCCAGATCACATGGATATGGATGCAACGTTCATGTGGATAATTCTCGGTGTAAACTGTAAAAATGAATTACTCCTGTCAACACAAATTACGTCATCATGCCAAATTAATGGATGTTTACCTCGCCGTGTATTTTCTAAGTTGGCAAATTATTCAAAGATTCTGGCTTATTAATTTGGACTTGCTTACGAAAATACACATTCTGAAAACTCGTTTTCGTGCGCGCTGTGCACGTACATAACTAAATCGCCATAGCAACGGCATATGGTTACAAACAGCATATTGCCTGTAGTAAAATCATGAGCTTAATGTAGTTTTCTAAATTAAAGTGTTATTGTTGTATCTTCTGTAAAAAAAAGGGAGAAATTGAAGTGTAAACTTCAGGTTTAAAATCACAATTTCGAAAAGCCACACGCAAAAGATGTACCGCAGTGATACCGCCCTTTTTTAGATCTTAGAAAATCCATGCACTCGGTTTCTTTTCTTTCAGTTGAACATATAGGTTAAAGCCGGCCATTGTCCGAAACAATTTTTTGTCTGGTGCAGTCAGCTGCAAAAGATGGGGTATCTCGGACTGTGGTGTGTTTTAAAACACATATTGGCTGGCATTATTTGGTCACAAGTCAGACGAGGGAAATAGGACCCTGTTGTGCTCACAGACCCGAGAAGGCCATAGACGGGCACTTGTGACCTGATTGTCAGTCTAGGTTCCCGGCCAATTTCACCATGTTTTTGTTTATTTTAACGCCTGGCTCATTCAATTTAGATCGAAATTTAATGATCACGCAGATCGTCATTCGACAATCAAAAATAATCATTCAAATTCACTATCCGACCATTCTGTCGTCTTTTAGATTCACTCGCACCTGTAAAAGGTGCATTCAAAATAAAACTATCGTGTTCATTCAATTTCCTCTGGACCAGCAGTAAGGGGTTGATCGGGCATTCTTTTTCATTAATGGGCAAACATTATTATACCTTTTAAAGCATCTTTTCCTGCATTTCAACATTCCTGCATGTTCCTATAAAAGTCTGAGTTATATCAATGTAAATCATATCTGACGTCTTCAATCCGTACATGCACACCTTATAGTCTTCAGACAGATAAGACATGGCGAGTCTTCTGGAGGGGAGGTGTGATCGTCTGATGATGGAACCGGCCTAAGAAACATTACCCAAGAGAAGTGTTACCGATGGTACAACCATTGCCAAACATACATGCCCCGATGTCTTGCGAATAAAGAGATCGATGGGTGAATCAGAACAAAAAAGAAACAAAGTTAAAAAGTTAAAGGATTCATAAACATGTATGTCAACATACAAATGCCCCTATTTTTTTCTCAAACTTTAAAAGATCAACAGTGAAAAAGAAAATAAATTCCTTAGCCCTTTTATTTTCATTAGTTCGTTACATCATCCATCCCTCATATCAGTTCAGATGTTACATTATAAATGTTACAAAATTATATTAATTTGAATGACCATTTTGATGAAAATGATTGCCGATAAACGAATAAGAAAAGAAAAACATGGTGAATCCCCAAATGTTTCTTCTGCGAATTTTTTTACAAGCGGGGGGGGGGGGGGAGGGGGGGGGAGGGGGGAGGGGGGAGGGGGTCTGACATACTTTCTCACCGTTGGTGGCGCCATATATTTAACCTCTTTGTTTTGTTCTTACCCATAGGCAAAATAAGACCTGTAGGGTTTCTGCTTTTCTGGTTTGCAACTTTAAGCGGAAAAACAAAATGGCAACGAGCGGGGGGGGGGGGGGGGGGGGGGGGGAGGTGGTTTCGACCCCCCCCCCCCCCCCCCCCCCATTCCGCGCCTGCAAATGAAGTCTTGCACCAAAACGAAATAGAATGCCCCTAAACGAAAAAGAACATTAGGAACAAAATGTTGGGTGCGTAAAAATTGAAATTGAATGCCCAAACCTTAATTTGATCAGATGTGCAAAAAACACGCGAATTTGAATGACCAATAACGAAAATAATCTGAAAAAAAATCACAAATTGGCCGGGAAAACCTATATTATCCGTATTATGTGTTGACGCACACTTTGACATGATTGGTCCAACCTTTCGAACTCCATTGTTGCAGATCTCTCATACTAGAAATGTCCGTGCGCAGCCTCGATACTGTTTTAGCTCGATGTATGTCAAGGATAATTTGCCAGCGGTGCTCCACCAATAGCGGTATACCAGACTAATCGTCGACAAAACGACCGATTCGCCGTCACTGCTGGAGTAATTATTCAGCGAAAAACCTTAAACGCGCGATAAAGCGCTTGTACGTCGGTACGGTCTGGGTGTATCGGCGCGGTGAGAAATACTTCTATCACATTGTAGAAGTGCGAATCAAGCTGGTGAATTAAGTACGTTTTACGGTCTGTTTTGTGTCCGGACTGAGTTATAATAGTGCCGAGGATAAGATATCCATCAAATTTGGAGAACTGTGACAAAGAACAAAGGAAAGCCCGTTGGAACCTTCTGTCTGTTCATCCACGGCCGGCCCAGCCCCGTCAACTGCTTTTATGCGATATGGCAGTTGCTTCTATAGTTCTGAGGGCCTGCCTACTTGGAATGATCACGGCTGGTGTTCAGACTGACGAAATAGGCAATTTGAGTCAGAACAAGGAAGCAGACATCGTCAAGGGAGCCCCCGAAAATACCGTTCTGGCCAGGCACGTGTACCGCGTCATGCCCCGCATATCCCGTCTCCGTTGCGCGGCCTTGTGCGTCAAAGATGTCCGTACTTGCTACTCCTTCAACTACTGCGTTGCGACCAAAGTCTGCGAGTTGAACAGTGCCAATAAGGCGCGCCAGCCACATGACTTGAAGACTGTTGAAGGGTGCTCTTACTTCGACATCTTTATTGGTAAGACATTCCAAGTGTTGTTGGTGTGGGTGTTGGGTTGGTTTGGTTCTTTGTGTTAGCAAGTAATAAGGTTTGATATTTCCCCACGATAAGAAGTGAAAGTTATCAGCGGTGACCACAGGCTCAAGGGATTTTTTTTCACTCACGTGACCACCTCGTGTGGACCGCATTGAAGTGATCATCGTATACATGTATCATATGATGCAGGTTAAACCACGTGCGCCCACGAGGCATGCTTGACTTGTTTACTGAATACACACTTCATGAGCATCACTACACAATGCGGTCCATGATGACACATGAAAAGGGTAAATACCTCCAAATCAAGCTAATAATAATAATAATAATAATAATTCTTATAAATCTCCTGTATGCGGCAAATGGGCGACTCTTCCCGAAATAACCCTAAAGGGGCGACACGAGTGTCGCCCATTTAGAGCACTTTCCCCACGCGCCTTACTAAAACACACTCCAAAGGGGCGACTTTCACAATAGGGCGACAGTTATGTGTCGCCCTATTCGACCAGGTCACCCTAACCCACTTATTTCTAGGATTATGTGTCGCCCTATCCGGCAATTGAGGAAAATTATGCATGCCGCAAAAGGGCCACACTACCCCAAATAACCCCAAATGGGGCGACAGCACCGTCGCCCCATTATAGCACTTTCCCCACGCACCCTACTAAAAATACTCCAAAGGGGCGACTTTTGAATAGGGCGACAGTTTTTATGTGTCGCCCGATTCACTACGGTCGCCCTAACCCATTCTTTTCTAGGATTATGTGTCGCCCCATTAGGCAATTCAGTAAAATTCCCGACGCGATGGGTCATTTGGGAGACTTTGCCATAGACGCGTGCACAAACATTTCTCGGCTTTAATGTAACCTAACCCAAACATCTCCTGTCCTACCCCCACGAATGTTGGTATATTTTCGTTTTGGACCATCCTCTATCGATATAACTCACTTTCGACAGTAACATTCTCACTCCTTATGGGGGCTAGGTACTTGTCTCCCTAAGAAGACCAGCACTTTTCTCCACTTGTCTCCCTAAGGCATGAAAAAATGATGACAAAGTGTCTCCTTAAGGGTACCTTTGTCATAATGTGATGCTTATATTACGCTTTATGCAAGTGTCTCACAGCGCTTTACAATTATTACCCCTGGTCATCAGGCCTTGAGATCAGTTCTATTGTAGCAGTTCGAGATCCCCTCAATCTGTTCTCTACCCTCACAGGTACGCATTCATACTCGGGGGGGGGGGGGGGGGGGAGACAATTGTAGTAAAGTGCCCAAGCGCACAAGCACCATAATCCCATGGCGGGGTTCGAACCCACATACCATCGCACGTGAGTCAGACACAGTAACCATTGGACCATGGAGCCCCACAAAAAAATCTAGCGTAAGCGTAAGTGCAACTGTTTCCGCATCTTAAAACATGTCAGACTTTCAGTATCAAACAAGCATGGCTTTCTACGTTTGAATCTCGAACGCTAGGGTCAAATAGTTCAGGATCAGTGCCTAAGTAAAGCGTAACTAATTTATATCAAAGACCAAGTTACAATGTATTTGTTACGTTGTTCAACCATAGGAAATCGTCAAGTTAAGCTTGCTTGATATGTATCTTTTTTACGTGTCGTCATGGATCGCGTAGGGTAGTGATGCGGTCAACCAGTGAACGATTGTCAAATGTGTGAGACAACCATGTATATTCGCATGTGAATATCGACAATTTAATAATATGTATCGTGGCCCTGAAGGGATCACACATTGCAGATTTCTGCGCAGATATTTGCGATGTCTCTCATTTATCGCAGATTTCTGCGCAGATTTCTGCGCAGATTTTTGCAATGTCGCACATTTTATCGCACATTTTATCGCACATTTCTTTGCAGATTTCTGAAAAAAAATAACCCGGTACAAATCTGCAAAGTATGTGCGATAAAATGTGTGACATCGCAAATATCTGCGCAGAAATCTGCAAAGAAATGATGCGATAAAATGCGCGACATCGCAAATATCTGCGATGTGGGATGTCCCTTCAGGGCCACGATAAATATGTGATTAGAAAAACCCACATTCGCTGTACAAAATTTTATGTGAATATCGACAATTCTTTCTGAGCATAGGCTGTGCCTTTCATGTAATCTTTGAGAGAAAAGCAGTGTATGGCAGCTTGCGGTGCCGCGTTGCCTGACGGGAGAACTATCTTTTGTGGCAACCTGTACATTTACTTGTAGGTAATAAAAAAAAAAAAAATTTTGCTGATGATCTTATATTAATAGCGATTAATTCTTATGACAAATCGTGAGCCATAATAAATGTGCGAACTACAGGTAAAAACTGGCCTTCGGGCCTACTGTTCTCCATTAGAAAAATATATTATCGCGAAATCCCACATGAATCTTTTATAAATGATTTTCTCAGCTATTTTTGTTTTATTCATCTGGCCAACCTCAACATTTTCAGCCGAAGTTGGCCGAAACTGGAACCGAAATTATGGGGTCTTACTCTTTAGTAATGAGCGCCGCAACTAACTCAGTGTGCATATTCGTCCAAATGAGGGCTCGTGTATACCAAGCTAAGGGGTGGGATCAAGATGATTGTGTCTTTGAGCAAGACACTTTACTGTAATTGCTTTCTCTCTACTCAAGGGCAAATTTTCGTACACGTTAGGGCACTGTCGGGCTTTTTAGTGATACAGATACAGGTTAAGGGGGATTCTCCAAACTTACATACATTCATTTTCTTGTGATATATAGAATGTGAAATGGCTACGGAAACAGTTTACAAATACCAGTATCTGCCAACTGTTGCCAACGTCAAGAGGCTGGAGTTCCATGTCAAAACGGCATGCGCCGCAATCATCGCTCTAAGCCCTCAAGCACACGGTGCGTCCGACATGCCTTTGTACGAAGTCGAAATAGGCGGTGCCAGCAATACAAGAAGCTTTATCCGTCGGTGTATGAATTGCCAATATAAATTATCCTATGACGAGTCGGGATTAGTGACTGACAGCCAGTACAGGGGCTTTTGGATAACCTTTGACCTCTCAAGCGGTCGGTTAGCCATAGGGAAGGCGGGTCAACAGGCACCATTCATGGCGTGGGTCGACCCCTCACCGATCGATGTGAAGTACGTTGGTTTCGCGTCATGGTACAATTGCCCTGGCCAGTTTCTATATTTCTGCTCGATTTGAAACCAAATTTCGATTTTCAGGTTGAGATAGGCCTGTCAGACAAGACAGGCATGGGCGGATCCGGGAGGGGGGTCAACAACCCCACCCCATCTCTGCTTGGTACATTGTTTTATTATTATTTTCAATTAACCAGGTCTGTTTTGAATTTGCTTAGTTTCCGACCAGGTCTATTTGTTGAGTTGTTTAACTTCTTTTCTTTTATGGGTTTAAAAACATCCGTAGTCCCTGATTCCCCCCTTGCAAAATATTACTGGATCCGCTCGTGCATGAATCAAAATCTGAGCAGAAATGAATGTCACGGTCATTGGTGATGTGATATTACAGAAACTGATTCCGGAACTTGTTGTTTGTCTTTTGTAGTTTAGCTCTAAAACGAAGTTGTCGAATAAAAGTTACAAGTATTGATTCACTTGTTGTCTTGATATCAGGGGCGGATCCAGAGGGGGGTTCTGGGGTCGAACATGGTTTAGAACAAAACAAAGAGCCCAAATGGCGTCACCAACGTTGAAAAAGTGTGCCCCCCCCCCCCCCCCCCCCCGCAGGCGAAACATTTTGGGAGTCAACTTTTTGGGCAAATGTATACGGGAAAACAAAATCAGAACCCCGCCCCCCTGCAAACAATCCTGGATCCGCCCCTGGATATATATTTAATCGTCGTTAAATATATAATATACAATGCTATTTTGTTGATCACAATATATTTCTAAATCAAAATTACTAAATTAAGCATTTTTTGGCAAAATATTTGTTATAATATTTGGCAAATTCATTCAGAAAACTTAATGTATGTGCACATTATATGTTTGTGGAGTCAAATACTGCCATCTGGGTCCGCGGAGGGATTTCGGAGTATTTACAATTTTCCATTAATATGATAAATGTTTATTTTATACAATGTAAACATTTGAAATTCAAGTTTCTTAGCTTATAGGCCTACAGCATCTTTATGTTCAGAAGTTTTGTTTCCATACTAAATCCCAATTTATTCCTTCATTGAGGATAATGTCCCAGCGTTCATGACTTACTGGCGTTTTACTTTTTTCATCAATATTAAAATATTTTCTAAACTGCCTAAAGTCTCATCGACGTAACCCTGTATTTGCTAGGGCCATTCAGCATTGTTTTAGTATTGCCTTCTGTAATGTAACAATTTCTGCTAACCATTTCTTAATTAGTTTCTGATATACTCAGTAGGCACTTGACCATTTTCATTCGTAAACAATTATTGGACTTGATCCAACAGACTTTATGCACAGCGGCCATGGGCGGCGATCCCGGGTGGGGGGGGGGGGGGGGGGGTTGGACGGTGGGAGACATGTCCCCCCCCCCCAATATTTTTTGGGGAGGGGACGGCTATGACAGTGTCCCCCAATAATTTCCCCATGGTCATATACATTTTATGGGTCATTGGCTTTTATATGCACCAGAATCAGGGGCGTCAATCTCATTTCAAACGTGGGGGGGGGGGGGGGGGGGGGGGCATCACTGAAATCAAGAATCATGTGAAGCGCACACGGCGAGGGTCTTTGCGCGAAGCCCTTAATGTAGTGCATAAAGTTGTGCATACGGTCTGCCTAGTCGGTATGACGTCATCAATGTTGGCCTCTCGGCCAATCAGAAGCCTGCATTTGGCCTCATTAGCATAACAGTTTGAGGAGCGCTATTTTCGATTGGTCGCAGAATGAACACCTTGTCAAAACCCTGCAACAGAGTTCTGAAGAAATGTGGGTTAGACATTGAATATATACCAACTATTAATGTGGAAAAATTTCCTCCCTTGACAGTTATCATGTCACAAGAGAGTAATGTGCAATGATCGCCGACGGATGACATTTAAAATATTTATTAATGAAATGTTACATTTCGCGTGTGGGAACATTTTTTCACGTTCAAGGAACCATACAACCAGTGTTTACTTTAGCTTGTTTTACACATTTAACCACGTCTTACCATTCTTCGCGGTTTTCACGAAGTGACGAATCCTTGTTGCCATTTCCGAAATGCCTTTGTTGTGATTACAAAATGTATGAAATGCATCGAAACCAAACAAATAGCGCCAACATGCAAACACGTGTTTTTAATGCCTTTTTTCTAGCTATGGCGAAGACATAAAGTTTATACAGATGATGCGTGTTTTTCTCCTACACTTGTACATGGGGGGGGGGGGGGGGTCGGTTAGAGATTTCCCAGCTTTCAAACCAATTTCGACATTCGGGGACTGTGGGGCGAATTTGTATCGGGTGGAATCTACATAGCTATTTGTTCCTTTGTCAAAGCTGTCATTTAATTCTCGCAAGCAAGCTGTTACAGTACCATGGCCATTGAGGTTAAAAATGCATAAACTGTGACACAAGAACATTTATTAAGCCACCAATGCCTCATTATTAATCCATTAGATCCACGGCCAAATACTCAAATATTAATGTGCTTAAATGTGGTTACCGAACTTTGAAATTGAATGGTAAATGACTAAATCGCTTTGGTAAAAGCACGTGAATATTTTTCTCAGACGAAATTGAATGTTAGAGTTGGTGAATATGAATGTAAAATGTTTTTAAATAGCAGGGAAAACCTATAGTAATATGAAACATGCAAAAAAAAGTAAGTTATGAGCTTTTCAATGAGATGTTCCACACGACGATACACATTATACTTCGTAAGTCATCTTTATGATCTTGCAAACAATTCATAATTAGCTCTCTACGCCAAAAATGGACTTGAATATACCTCATTATGCTTGGAAGGCATGGTAACAAATCGCTATACCTTGCGATTAGCAGGAAAAACTTCAAATGTACAGCCTGGCAATTCCCAAAGAGACTGAAATAGTGCCAGAAGATAGAATTTGCGTTGGGATAAAACCTACTGGGGTAAAACGCGGAACTCTTATAATTAAATTCCTTCCCGGCTGAATTTTATTGAGAAAATAATGAGAGGGGTTATTGAGGATATAAGACACTTTTCCATGGTAAAATGGCAGTATTGCGATCATTTTTAATGTTGGTTCTGCAGCGGCAAACATTCCCCCTCCACCAGCCTTGGACCATTGTAATGTGCTCTCTTAATGGAAAAGAGTGAAAAACTCACTTTAAAAAAGAGTGAATCCCTTCTCAAACCACTCGAAAAGAGTGAATCTCTTATAAAAACCACTCGAAAAGAGTGAAAACCACTCGAAAAGAGTGAAATTTCAACTCTTTCGAAGAGCCATATAGGGACAACTCGAAAAAGAGTTGTCCCTCATTATGGCTCCACTAAAGAGTGGAAATTGCACTCTTTTCGAGTGGTTTTTATAAGAGATTCACTCTTTTCGAGTGGTTTGAGAAGGGATTCACTCTTTTTGAGAGTGAGTTTTTCACACTTTTACATTAAGAGAGTGTAGTCGGCCGTACATTATAACGCACGCAGCAAATCGCGCTAAAAAGCCTGTCAGCTAAGGGTAACTACGTGGAACTGATATAATTAAATGCCTTCTCGGCTGAATTTTCCCAAAAAAATGCTCAGAGCAGTTATTAAGGATATAAGACACTTGTCCGTGGTAACATTACAACATTGCGATCAATTTTCATATGCACTATTTCAGTCTCTTTGGGAATTGCCAGGCTGTATATTTGAAGTTTCTCCTGCTATATTATAATCTCTGCAGTGGACCATTGCAAACAATTCATAATTAGCTCTGCGCCAAAAATGGACTTGAATATACCTCATTATGCTTGGAAGGCATGGTAACAAATCTCTGTAATCCTCTTGTCAGGCAGGCCACATCTGCTCGTTGACGTTGCGGTCCTTTATATCCTACTTTTGATGAATGATTTATTTCTTAAGTCCTTTGTATTAGTGCGTGTGCTATGAGAATGATTCCAGTAGACCGTTGCTTTCTGTCAATTTGAACACAATATGCCCCTAGTTGGGAAACAAATTATGTTTTAATTGCAGTTATTAAGTAAAATGAGATATTCAAGATAGAAATAATATAAAACGAAGAATGAAAGGTAAATCGCCGTTGGACAACAAGACATGGCTGGACAATTGTAAACCACGGGTGTAAATAATATTATTACATATTTATTATTATTTCTCAGTATTGATTTGTTTTGGTAAAATTATTTATCTTTGGACTGAGAGCTTTGTGGGATTCGTCGTTTTATCGAGGACGTATGAATGTGGCTGAATGGAAACAAAATGACATGAGAGATGATAAGTATAGATAATTCACTATGTCGCACCTAAGCGGTAACATTATTTTAAATGACTTTGCACAAAACTATAATATTGGTATAATCATATTTTAAACGCTGTTTTCACTTTAAACAATAATGTACATGAGTGTAATAAATCGTTCATAGAAATTCAAGGAATACAATGTTCAGTGTTTCTTCATAATCAGTCTGTTTATAAGTGTATAAAACTTTGCGTTCAAAACTTACAAACATGGTTTTACAGTGTAGTAGTTGGAAGCATCCTGTGAATTCTGAACACAATGCTATGTCGTCAATTTCAATAAAAGTTTACTTTTTAATCAATTTCAAACGATTGTCAGCCAATGTTTGTAAAAAAAATATTAGTGTTTAGAAGTACTAACCTTATTTAATACCAAACTTCGTCTGAAGTATAGAGCTGACAACCAGCAGAAAGCAAGAACATGTTTCTTTTTTTTCAATCACTGACAATTTGTTTTGGTCGGGGGTTTGAAAATTAAACGCATTTTCTGTTCATGAAGTCAAATTAACATTATGTTTGATGACGTCATCCTAATATATACCGTGTGACAATTTTAAGTGGGTTAATACCGTAGGCCTATGTGAGGCGCTCGAAGCTCGCAATACGTACGCGAGAAGGAAGTTGAGGCAGAGCTTTTCCAAAATTAATTGTGCACAGTTGTGTAATCATTCTGATCATGTCTTTAAAATATCTACTTTTATGATTTTGTGCTGGGTATTTTGTTTTAAAGGCGTCTTTAAAGTCTGTGCACAAAGTATTTAGAGAAAATATGCCATTTTCAGTAGGTGGGGCTGGGCATTATTAGTTGACCGATTTAGCCTTATCCAAAATTAAGTGTGACAAGAGGGATGATCTTTGAGATCATGCAATACAAATTACGACTTTGATGAATCTGTTGGGGGGTATTTTGCCAATTTTAGTTGGTGAGGCTGGGCATTATTAGTTGACCGATTTAGCCTTATCCAAAATTAAGTGTGACAAGAGGGATGATCTTTGAGATCATGCAATAAAAATTACGACTTTGATGAATCTGTTTGGGGTATTTTGTTTTAAAGGCGTCTTTAAAGTCTGTGCACAAAGTATATGGGGAGAAGATGCAATTTTCAGTTGGTGAGGCTGGGCATTATTAGTTGACCGATTTAGCCTTATCTAAAATTAAGTGTGCCAAGAGGGATGATCTTTGAGATCATGCAATAAAAATTACGACTTTGATTAATCTGTTGGGGGGTATTTTGTTTTAAAGGCGTCTTTAAAGTCTGTGCACAAAGTATATGGGGAAAAGATGCAATTTTCAGTTGGTGAGGCTGGGCATTATTAGTTGACCGAATTGGCCTTATCAAAAATTAAGTGTGCCAAGAGGGATGATCTTTGAGATCATGCAATAAAAATTACGACTTTGATGAATCTATGGGGGATATTTTGTTTTAAAGGCGTCTTTAAATTTCCGCCGGTTCTCTCTACACAAACTAGAAATAGTTGAACGTATTTGGTGAACACATTAACGTCTAAATCATCTTTTTGTTGAATTTCAATAACCTTTATAATATATGTTAAAATCGTGTCTGATAAAAATTCGTATTTTAGGGTTTATTTCTGGAAATTCGTTCAATGAATTCTTCAAAATGCTTCGGCAAGCGCAAAAGCGAAGACTTTTTTGACCTCCCTTTGATGCATGTGTTTTAGATTTTAGGAGTTCGAGGCTGAGTTCGAGGCTGAGTTCGAGGCTGGAAATTGGGCCCAGTTCGAGGCTGGAAATTGGGCCCAGTTCGCGGCTAGCTTTGGACAGGTAAGAGACATTTATTTGTGAACTGTCGTCGGTTCATTATTTGGGGTCTCATTTGCCCATATTTTCGCGACGGGAGCCAGTTTGTGTCGTCCCCCGCTGTTTTCGTCTCTCTTCGGCTGTTTTGGAGGTGAATTCGCCCTGTGTTTCAAAGAACTGTATTCGCTCGCATTATTGGAGTTATCCTTGTCCGTTTCTGAGTGCCCAAGCCGTCCAAGTCCTCGCCCAAGTCCTCGCTCAAGTCCTCGCTCAAGTCCTCGCCCAAGTCCTCGCCCAAGTCCACGCCCAAGTCCTCGCCCAAGTCCTCGCCCAAGTCCTCGCCCAAGTCCTCGCCCAAGTCCTCGCCCAAGTCCTCGCCCAAGTCCTCGCCCAAGTCCTCGCCCAAGTCCTCGCTCAAGTCCTCGCTCAAGTCCTCGCCCAAGTCCTCGCCCATTGCAGAGCTGCCCAAGTCGTCTGAGCCCTCACCAATATAAGTCCTGCCCGTAAGATCTGTTAAGTTATATATTGTATCATCAGATCTATTCTTAATTCTACACTTGTTAAAAAACCCTGTTGATTCTCGAATATTCTCATTATTAAATCACATTGTTTCTTTGTTCTTTATATCAGTGTGATCTTGTTTGATTTCTTTGTTGCATCTGAGAAAATTCAGGCTTTTTTCAAGTAATTTATATTTGCGGATAGTCTGGAGATTTTCAGACCGTAACAATGCAGTATGCACCAAAATACACAAAGATCAGCACACATTTTGAAAATTTTTCCCAGAGACACCGAGTACAAAATGCTTAACAATTATTGTTGGTTGTGTGCTTTTTCCTCTGTCCAACCCCCCCACCCCACCCTGATGAGAAATCCCGCCGCTGGGCAGGGGGACAAAAAAACAATTATCTAAATAATTCTGTCCCCCCGGACACATTTACCGGATCGCGACCTGAAAAATCTGCCCCCGGGGGGAGGGGGAATCCCCCCGGCATTTGAGGCGTCATAAAAAGCAAAAGGAAATAGTATTTTAAAGACGGTTTTCGGACGGTTTAGACGTTGTTTGTCCTCCCTGGCAAAAAAAAGCTGGATACGCTACTTACTGCCGGGGCGCAACTAGGCGCACCCGCAAGTGTACGGCTGGACTGCTCAACCTGCTAGTTCATGTAGTTAGCAGTCTGTAGCATGACGTAAACAGTCCGCCCGCGCATATCATAGAACAGAACACGCTACACGAGCTATCCAAACATGCACCCAGCATATAGCAAGACTATGGCATGTCAAACGTTGCAATATTCGATAATCTACGTATTTTTGTGCGATGTTCAAATATATATGTGCGATGTTTGTCATTATGTGCGATGTTCAAATATATATGTTCGATGTTTGTCATTATATGTGCGATGTTCCAATTTATATGTGCGATGTTCCAATTTATATGTGCGATGTTCCAATTTATATGTGCGATGTTCAAATATATATGCGATGTTTTGTCATATATGTGCGATGTTTGTCATTATATGCGATGTTCAAATGTATGTGTGCGATGTTTGTTATTATATGTACGATGTTCAAATATATATGCGATGTTTGTCATATATGTGCAATGTTCAAATTTATATGTGCGATGTTCAAATTTATATGTGCGATGTTCAAATTTATATGTGCGATGTTTGTCATATATGTTCGATGTTCAAATAATATGTGCGATGTTTTTCAATTTATATTCGAAAACGGAATTGTGGGATATAGTATGGTTTCCAGACCGAAATAGTATGAATATTCCTAATAAGTTACATCAGGGACCAGACTACTTAGGACGGTCTATCTGTTGCACTGGCCCGCGATTCGCCTGATCAGAGCAGCCGCATATTGAAAACTAGAATCCATTCGACAAAAGGAGTTTTTCTTAATGAAAACGCTGGATTCAGGCAACGAATTTTCGAGAAATGTCAAGAAAATACATACCAATTTGTGCATGAAATTTCAGAATAGGTATGAGCAAAGCTGAACATATTATACTTAACATTGTTTTATGGGTCTTTTTAATGAATTAATTAGTCGTTTCGCGAAGGCCCATTTCAAAGGGTTCTCTACATCAATTCCTTTCGGCTCAGCACAATAGCTTCTGTTTGAAAGAAAGTGTACCACACATGTTTTTAAAAATTCATATTTTTCTTTCATATTCATAATTGCCACCTTCCTGGGCACACTTAATTTCAGCAAGAGCTTATTGCAAGAATGGCT
This sequence comes from Hippasteria phrygiana, assembly GCA_037893225.1. NCBI lineage: Eukaryota > Metazoa > Echinodermata > Asteroidea > Valvatida > Goniasteridae > Hippasteria > Hippasteria phrygiana. The sequence goes on along the minus strand of JAZGUH010000013.1, from coordinate 2,284,074 downwards.
TCTGTTCCAATTAGCCGCTTAAAGACGGATCATTTTCATGAATATCTGGAAATGCGGTATTCGGAGTTTCGTGTGAAATGCCCGTCTTTGAAAGAAAGTGTACCACACATATTTTGAAAACTTCATATTTTTCTTTCATATTCATAATTACCACCTTCCCGGGCACACTTAATTTCAGCAAGGGCCTATTCCAAGAATGGCTTCTGTTCCAATTAGTCGCTTAAAGACGGACCATTTTAAAGAATATTTGGAAATGCGGTATTCGGAGTTTCGTGTGAAATGCCGTCTTTGAGAGAAAGTACCCGGGAAGGTGGGAATTATGAATATGTAAGAAAAATAAGAATTTTTCAAAATATGTGTGGTACACTTTCATTCAAAGACGGCACATTTCACACGAAACTCCGAATACCGCATTTCCAGATATTCATGAAAATGATCCGTCTTAGCTTTAAAGGCAGTGTACATGATTGGTCATTGTTGCAATTTTCAGAAATGGGCGGATTTGGGGGTTAGTATGTTATAGGAAATATCATTCCACTGACCTGTTCAAAGTTTTGCGTTGTTAGATGGCGAAAAAACGAGTGAAAAACGGCGCTCGTTTTCAACCGTCGGGCGGATAATAGCCTTTAGTCAAGGCGCGCGTGGCTATCTGGGCCCGGATATGCCAAGGCGCCATCATGTCCGGGGCGCGCCACTTGTCCATGTAGCCACTCGCGTCTTGACTAACGGCTACAGGGCAGTTCTCCAACGATTTCCAGCTGGAAATCGTTGGAAGACGATATAAATTTCCACTTTTCTTGACAACGACAGCACATCTGGTGCCATAATTTCACAGGATGATTGAGACTATTATTAACTTACAGTATACAAAGGTATTTTGTAATAATTCATTAAAAATATTTTTTGAGAATTACCAATCGTGTACACTTTTTTAAGCGGCTAATTGGAACAGAAGCCATTCTTGGAATAGGCCCTTGCTGAAATTAAGTGTGCCCAGGAAGGTAGCAATTATGAATATGAAAGAAAAATATGAATTTTAAAAAACATGTGCGGTACACTTTCTTTCAAACAGAAGCTATTGTGCTGAGCCGAAAGGAATTGATGTAGAGAACCCTTTGAAATGGGCCTTCGCGAAACGACTAATTAATTCATTAAAAAAGACCCATAAAACAATGTTAAGTATAATATGTACAGCTTTGCTCATACCTATTCTGAAATTTCATGCACAAATTGGTATGTATTTTCTTGACATTTTCTAAAAAATTCGTTGCCTGAATCCAGCGATTTCATTAAGAAAAAACTCCTTTTGTCGAATGGATTCTAGTTTTCAATATGCGGCTGCTCTGATCGGGCGAATCGCGGGCCCTATTGCGAATCGCGGGCTGAATCGCGGGCTAGCTTCAGCCAGGTCAGTGCAACAGATAGACCGTCCTAAGTAGTCTGGTCCCTGATGTAACTTATTAGGAATATTCATACTATTTCGGTCTGGAAACCATACTATATCCCACAATTCCGTTTTCGAATATAAATTGAAAAACATCGCACATATTATTTGAACATCGAACATATATGACAAACATCGCACATATAAATTTGAACATCGCACATATAAATTTGAACATTGCACATATATGACAAACATCGCATATATATATTTGAACATCGTACATATAATAACAAACATCGCACACATACATTTGAACATCGCATATATAATGACAAACATCGCACATATATGACAAAACATCGCATATATATTTGAACATCGCACATATAAATTGGAACATCGCACATATAAATTGGAACATCGCACATATAAATTGGAACATCGCACATATAATGACAAACATCGCACATATATATTTGAACATCGCACATAATGACAAACATCGCACATATATATTTGAACATCGCACAAAAATACGTAGATTATCGAATATTGCAACGTTTGACATGCCATACATACCTCCCAGTCTGCACACTTTCCGCTACAGTACATAAGGGACATATATAGGGCCCTACATGAGATACGCGAGTTCAAAAACATGGGGGTGGACATTTGATATTATGTCCCCCACTCTTCAAAACGTGGGGGGGGGACGTGTCCCCCTGTCCCCCGCCCCCCCCCCCCCCCCCCCCCCCCAGGATTTGACGCCCATGACCAGAATGCACCAGAATACCAGAATTTCCCAGGATACACAAGAGACACCGAGTACAAAATGCTGAACAATAAGCCAGTTCGGTATTCTAACTGCGCGTGTGCGCATCAAGGTTTGACAACTTTTCTTTCGGGAGAAACATTTCATTGTATGCGTGCAAAAGCAAAGCGGGTACCAGCAAATTTAAAGAGGTCGTCGTGTTCTGAAGTAACATTTTTCAAAAAAAACCGTTTGGACAGCGAAGTGTTTTCAGGTGTCCAAACTTTTGTTCGAACAAAAGTTTCCATCGTCTTTTCGATTGCACGAAAAATTGCACAGAATGCATCTTCGGTTACCACGTCCCCCATAGCCTTGTGTGCATTTATCTGCCACGTTTATCCCGAGAGAAAAAGAATTGTCGAATCTTGTTGTGCACATGCGCAGTTGGAATACCGAACTGGCTTATTATTGTTGCTTGCGCTTTTTCCTCCGTCCCCCTCATCAGCCTTGATGAGAAATCGCCGCCGCTGACAGCGGCCATCTTTGAGGTATATTTTTGTCATTCAAATTCTGTAACAATGTAAGCACAACAGGTTTACTTATGCCTAGGCCTATCCAAGGATAACAAAGACATTACCCTCATAGATAGCCGCTACACACAAGGTCTATTGCTCAAATACATGGGCTTGTTTTTATACTTAATGCAATAAGCGAGTTCGATAATTGACTTTTGCAATGCAATGTGGGTAAAAGGTCGCAGGTCAGCTGTACCAAAACAGCGTAAAATGCCTATAGTAGAAGCATTTACTGCGGTGGCGAGGCGCTCGCGTGCGTGTTAGACGCGCGCGCTCGACGCAGCTTCGACCAACAGGGTGTTTACAGCATGCCAAAATGCGCACGCGACTCAAAATAAAGAACGCGGGCAGCCTGCACGTGGGCGCGGCACCATCGTAAAAATGGCTTCTCATTTTGTTCGGCGAATTCCTGTATACAAGAATTCGCCACGCCATTTTTACAGTGGTGCCGCGCTCGCGTGCAGGCTGCCCGCGTTCTTTAATTTCAGTCGCGTGCGCATTTTGGCAAGTTGTAAACACCCTGTTGGTCGAAGCTGCGTCGAGCGCGTGTGTCTAACACGCACGCGAGCGCCTCGCCACCGCAGTAAATGCTTCTAATTTTGGTCGCCGGATTCGTCTATGCAGGAATTCGCCGACGCCATTTTTACAGTGGTGCCGCGCTCGCGTGCAGGTTGCGCGCGTTCTTTAATTTCAGTCGCGCGCGCATTTGTGCAAGTTGTAAACACCCTGTTGGTCGAAGCTGCATCGAGCGCGTGCGTAAAATACCCACGCGAGCGTGATGCCACCGCAGTAAATGCTTCTAATTTTGGTCGCCGGATTCGTCTATACGACGAGGCGGAATTGGTACAGCTGACCTTTGACCTTCGAATTGTCGAACTCGTCTATTATTGCCCCACAGTGTTTTCTCTTTTAATTCATTTGGCTGTAAATACATTTTGTACAATCTTTGGTGAGTTCTGTTCCTGTCAACAGAGTATTAACTCGTTATAAAATTGTGGCAGGTTTAGTGGCACTTTTTAAAAATTCATATAGAGTACCGAAGTCTGACGTCAGTTGGCATGACAACTGGTTCCAAACAAATGTAAATTTCGACTGTTCCTTTGTTAACAGCCAGTCATGCAAACACATAACAAAAGTATTCTGGTTCCAATTATTGCATTGACGTCATCACTTCGGTGCTCTATTGAGGATCGAATGGTCTGGACAATGAGTTTAATTTTAATTAAGTATACAGATAACAGTAGGTTTTCTATTTCTCAATCTCAACAATTTAAATATCTGCCAGTGGTTACATTTCAGTGCCATGTTATGGGATTAAGGTCAATAAAATTAAGACCGCCTTCATTTCAATTGCGATTCATTGATTTTCTTGAAATTGTAACAAATAAGGCCAATGCGTATTGTCTGTGGATACAACTACAACTTCTTTAAATGTGTTCACGATGTAACACACCAGATTATAAATTTCACATGGAAATTACAGTAGAATTGTCGGAAAGGGGGTTAAATTTGGGTTTGTGTATGGACCATAATTAATACATTTGTAATAAACAGCGTAGTGTCCATTCCCTCCCCCCCCCCCCTTCGAAATTTTCAGTTGGTTGGTTTTGGAAATTTCATGATACCCCCCCCCCCCCTTTTTCCCGGTCTCCACACATGTCATAGTCAAATCATGGAGGCGCGCTTGAGTGAAGGTAAAAATTTATGAGAAGGTATTTACCCGATGACATGTACATTATATATTGTGCATGTACACTGTATGAGCTAGAACACTGGTGTATAAACATGTGAGGTGATAAACGTCAAATAGACTTCAGAATGGAGGACGTCCCAGCCAGTTTGTAGAAGTAAATGTATTATACATTTTTTTAAATGCCACATGTACATGTACATGTAATGTCGATTATTTTACACTGAGTAGTAAATGACCGGTACATCTGCCAATTTAATTTTTCAGGATGGAAATTGAAAATACATGAAAAAAGAGATGTAACAAATGGTGTGTTTCATATTTCTGATGAACTCTGTGGCAGTTCTAACCTTCAATGGTAAAGTATATGTTAACATAAATGTAACTTTACAATAATGGTTTAAATCTTTACAGAAATACATTTTATCCAGTGAAAAATTATGTTTACCTCAAGAATTAGAATAATTGAGTGAAGTTAACCATCTACTTTGATTTTAAATCCACTGCATTTAAGTGGTTTGCTGGGCTTGCTATTTCAGACTTCTCTTCTTCATGTTCACTTTTTTAAATATTAGTATACATGGATTACTATACACATGTAGGAATGTAATGTATTTAGTGGAGGAATTTTATATTGGGAGAAATATAAATAATTAAGACAATGATGAATTTAAGCTCCACCTTGAAGACAAAGTGAGTAAAACGTTTTTCAGTCAAAAGTTGACCAAAGACGTCCTTTAAATATATTGTGCATGTAACTAACTGGACTGAAATATCCAATACAATACTGGGCCTGTCCATGGCTGGGTGCAAAAAACGGCACCACATGTTTGTACATGTAATTAAACAAGACTGGCAAAAATCAATCTTTGATAAAAAATAATTTAAAAATTGGACTATTCTGCATTTATTCATTCACATTGGCTAATTAACATCCCAGATTAAAGTGCACACCTGCAGGTAAATTGTCATTATCTCATTCTGGGACGTAGCATGAAAGATCAGAAACTCCAAGTTATTCAAACTTGAAGTTCAAGTACCTATACATACGTACACTATACAGGTATCCACAGTGTTCATATGTGGATATGTACATTGTACCATATGGAGGAAGAAAACACAACCTCCGTGATTGTACATATACATGTATATACATTGTATGTACAAGTGGCTTTTGTACACAGTAGTACAGTACATCCACGTTTTTTTCAAACGGTATTATATTAGACGTTCCGTCGACCGCAGGCGCATTTTGCATAATTGGGGCAATCGGTCAAACTTAACCATGGAGGTCAGACCAGTCACGTGATATGAATGATGCATGTTTAGCCACGATTTCCATAGTCGGGTCCCGCCCTCAAAAGTAGAAATATCCAAGACGTTACTGTAACTCCGTGATTGATCGCGGGCTCGCCCGCTGGTGACAGCCTGTAAATTGCGCCCTCTGTTGATGACAAGTATCAGACAGTAACGTCTTGGAACCAAGACTAGGTGCCCATCAGAAGTTCGGTTTCTCGTAAACTCTCGTATGTTCTCGAGGTCCGTTCCAGTGAGCGTCGTTTGATGGTGTTCTGACCAATCACATTCGTGGTTTATGTCCAACATGCGTGCACGCACATGTGACGCGCGCGGCTTGAGATCAGTGGTAATGATGCCTTGTCATGTCCTATGTATTTGCGTGTAATGAATAATTTATGACAAGGCTCAAACTCAGTCGCTGATTGGATCCCTCGGAAAAGCGAGAGAGAATCGTCGAAAAGTAAAGAAAAAGTTAAGAATTGCCTGTCAACTTATCCAAGACCCTTGTGGCGCGCGATCCAAAATCATGCCTGTTTGAGATCAGTGCAAAAACCGGCTGCGGATCCGGCTGCATTTTGTAAACTACGCATGCGTGAGGCCAGAACGCACGTACGTACGAAGCCGGGATTTCGAGAAGACACAACGTTAGTGAATCTGGCGCGCGGGCTCCTCCGAAATAACACAAGGGTCTTGGGCTAAATGTTTCAGCCAGCAGTGCTCCAGTGGAGCGCATTTTTAGCAGAGGAGGGATTATTATGAGGCCCCACCGTGCAAATCTATCCTAACAGATGCTGGAGACCCTTATGTTCTTGAAATGCAATGAACATATCCTTTAAGGAACCTGCCGTTGACTTAAAAATAAAAAAAATAATCCAACAAAATCTTAACCTTGATTGAGTGGATTATTAGTTTATTACGTGTTTAATAGGTGGCCTCGGCCTCGGAGGTTGTGGCCTCGGTCTTGGCCTCGGAGGTTGTGGCCTTGACTACAACACTGGTTATTTGTCACGAAATTAAACAAAAACCACGCAATTTGAAGGGATAGTGATATGAATCTTTATATTCTACTTTTAAAAAAGCTTTCCAACCATATCCATTTCAGTTTTATAGCCCAAATCGCAAAATCCAAAGCAATGTGTCCCTTTATTTTGGCTTTATTTTATGGGTTCGTGCACATTTTGTGCCTCTTAACTCCAGCCCCAAGCCCCATTTCACTGTACTGGTATCTGCTCTGCTTGTTTTCTAGACTTGTTCAGTTTTGACCATAACCACAGACTTCACTCGTTTTTGTAATTAGTAATTATTGTTTATAAAATTGACATTGGGGCCCTCTGTATTTCTTGTGTTGCCGTGTGCATTTTGTTTGGTGTCCTTTCCCCTTTTTGGGGTCAAGTTTAGAAGTCGTTGCCTATCTGGGCAGCACCCCACTGCCAGCTAATTACAATAAGAATGGCGGCCATCTTGAAAATAAAAAATATAAAGCCCCTACGCTAAACATTTGTTTTTACTTGGCCTTAGATCAAACGTAGAAAACTGTTCTTTTTGTAATTCATTGTTTGGAGGATTTTTTAAAGTAAAAAGTCCGTCGTCTTCAGTTTCCAAGTACACAGAATCTCTATAGCCAATCACGAGATGGCAAAAAGGCTGTGACTAGCGAGCAGCGGCAACCCCCGGCCGCCTTGGAGGAATTTCACATCAGCCCCTGAAAAGCACGACACCGGGTTGAAAGCGAGAATGTCAGTGGCAAACAAAACAACGCTTTTCAGCACATTCATTCATGCATGAATTAATCGTACCATAAAGGAAGCGCAGGCGCACGATCAGCATAAAGTTGTTTACTGTACAGTGACATTGAGATCCTCGTTTTCAAACGAGAAAGTGCGCAGATCGTTGCTAAACTCGTCGTTGTGGGATTCCTCTATTTGCTTGATGGATTGGAAGCCGAAAACAATCCCTCAAACTGAATTTGGCGTTATTTCCACTGGTACGTGTACAACCAATGGAGCTGTTCTATTTTTAGTGGCTCCACGGAACATCCATTTTTAAACCTCAACGATTCAAATAGCTTCATGTTAATAAAACCATAGGGAAGGGTTGTTGATGGGGGAAAGCTCACACTTTACGTGCCCAGGCTTTCTAACACGGTAACGGTTCAAGTTCAAAACAGTTCAACTGTAGACTTGTAGAGTTATGAGAAAAAGTATAAACGGCTGCACAATAGAAACACTTCACACTTAATAATCAGGGGGATATGTTGTCATGGATTTATGCCAACCACAAGTCAACAAAAACAAACCATGTAACACAAAACAATCACTTCACCATTTTAATGGCAACGACTTGAACTTTACAAAATCATTTTAGTACAGATGTTTTTCAGTAGAAATTTTTTTTAAAAAGTCAAATAACTTGGGAACATGTAACCGATTGTGACAAATGTAAACCTCAGAAGACTCATACAAATGTAAGGCACATGATCAGCATGCTGAGCAGAAGGTATGAATACACAACAAATGAAAGGCTCTTCATAATTATCAAATATTTCCACTACTCTACATGCACAGTATACACATGACAAAAGCATTATTGAAAGACTTGAATTTGGTATAAACTGCCTGAAAGGTCAGAAAGTTTGTTTCTTTAAATAAAAAGGATTACTGATTAAAACAATCCATGTGCAGGGTGTGCAATTTGGAAAATTGCAATTATTGACAACTAAAACTGAGACTGCCCATAAGTAAAGTTTGGTTGCCCAAAATGCTGGACAAAGTTTATCACATGGCTCCCGCCATGACCATGACCATGACTTGAAGAACAGGAACACGGACTGTTTCAGTTTTCACTGTTGTATGCTTAAACATATTGCAAACAATAACCCATGTTTACATCAAATCTGTAAATTCAGGTTGCCTAGCGTGTAACCACCGTTGCTTCACACCAGGTTGCCCTGACTATCCCGGGCAACTATTCATTTTTTACCCTGCTGCGCCATCAGTATGTTCACCTCTACAAAGTCCTTTTGAACTTTTGTGTGGCACACTGTGACCAAACAACCTTTTCCTCACAAGAGATCGCACCAAAAAGTGGCATCACAGTCCTTACTTTTGGCTCATATTGTGGAAGACTTTTGAAGTTTTATTTTGTGGTCAACTAAACTTTAGAAGTTATTATTTTTTTTAAGTTGAACAAGAAACACAAATTCAGAGCACCGGTGTTTATGTAATACTTGACCCTAATCAACAGGTACATGAGGGATAATTCCAGCTTACCACTACAATGACAAAACCTAAGACAAAATTCAAATTATAGCAAAAATGATAAGTATACTTTGTTCGGGACTAAATGGCATCGGCCATCAACATTATTTCCGTCCTATTTCTGTCTGTGTTTTCAGAACAATCACAACTATCTTCAAATAAACAAATTATTTTGAAAGACAAAGCATCATGAATTTCAGAGATGTAAGAAGAAAACAGGTCAAACTATATATACACATACATTTATACTATAAAAGCAAAATTCACACAAATAAAACCCAGTAGGATCAGTAACAAAATGCACAAAACACACATAAGCCACAACATGTACTTATCAAAAATGAATACGACTAAATTCGGACTAAATTCTCAAAAACACAATAACACTTTAGAAAGCCCTTTTTTGGAAGAAAAACAATCAGCACAAAAAAATGTCTTACAAGGAGCAATTTTTTTTGACATGCAAACCAAGTATTTCACAACAGAAAAAAAAAACCTTTTTACTTAAAGCGCAAAGTCCTTGTCAATGGATGAATCCCTGAATTATTTATTTCCTTACAATAGATTCTAGATAGATTTCTGACAGATTTTTACATCAATTTATCCATTAGTTGAGCGGCAAAATGCAACATCAACAGTATCAAAAACTTGATTTTGCTCATACATGTACATATATAAAACCCTTTTATACCTTGCTCATATGTACAAATTCTTAAGTGCACTTATTTAATAATCATAAATAATATATATCCTGCGATTTATTTGATATTAATCACCAAATATACATAACTGATCACATTGACATCTTAAATTTGTTCCACAGGAGACAGCTAGTCGTTACAAGCTCAAATTTTTGATAAAAAATGTACTACTATAAAAAATGATTAATGAGAAAACAAAATCGAAAATTTCAGCCCTCACTTCACAAGCAATATTAACTTGAAGACAAGTCCACTTGCATAGAATAACCTTCATCCGAAGAATATGAAACTGGTTGGTTTACAAAAAGTACAAACCACCCAAAACTTTAGCACTTTCAGGCATGTGGAAAAAATCTATGAAAACATATTTCTGGTAACCAAACATTTGATTAAATATCAGCTTGAGGAAAGAAACCGAAAGAGTTTCTTTGAATACAACCAGTGTAAGACAAAATATCAGTACATGGATTACCATGTACATGTACCAATATTTTGTCTTACCATGGAATACCAGCCTCTACAAATTTACATCAGTTTATTTGAATGGAATACAAGAGAATATCATGGTTTATGATGGTTACTACATTTCACATCAGTTTGCAGCTACATGTTGGGTATTTTGTTCACTTCTCTAGGACGTAGTACATTACATGTACACAGTTCACTAAAAAAGGTTAAGCACTCCATAACCATTCTTTGCCAGTGATATGACAATAGAGTGTGCAAGTCTCGCGACTTTACGATAACTTTTCATCACAATTTAAGGAACATCTAGCCTGAGGCTGATCTAGGAAACAAACACATACTGGTTTAGTGACAGTCTCTTTAGTCTGACTTTACCCTATAGCAATGTGAATGATACACTGGTCGGAACTCGAGGTCAAATGTTTTATCATTTTGGTCATCAATTTTCAAATGCCGTATTTCCCTTTACAAGACCAAATTGTAGTTTCCCAGCTCGGCCCAGTCAGAAAATAGATTCATGGGTCATTCGATAAATTAGGGGTCCAATTTTGGTGTCCTTGTTACATCTGATATGTATAGGATTTTGCAATTCAGGACTCGTTCTTTAATTTAATGCCTTCTATCTCCAAGGGTGATTATGTAAAGCAAAGTACCTGCCAAACAAGCAAAACAAATAGTGTGAAGTCAATATTAATGATACTTGATGGGAAATTACACAGGTCAGGTGTAACAGGGACACCAAAACATGTCACTTTTGGAACCCTTATTTATAGAATGACCCTTATGTTATAAAACACAATGTCGCAAACATTGTAGCTCCTATACGGTGTACCTGGAAGTACTGTATTCTTGTAAAATCTCTTTCGATTTTGAGGACAACCTGCATGCTCTAAAACACCGATCTGAATGTCAATAATTATGTGACCGTATTGGAAGCCCAACCACCATCCACCCAGTTTTCAACACTTTTGTTACTTTGAGGCAGCTCTCCGCACCTCCACTCTTGGCTTCCCCTCAAACCACCCACTTTATGAAGTGTAGCTATATGCCTGCAAGGCTAATGAAATAGCTGACCTCTCACGACACCGATTCCACATTCAATAAGATTAATGAATATGCAACACCTACATGTCATGCGATTGTCTGCAAGTTGTTCGACTGGTTCTGAGTTTGCCGGTTTAACTGACTATTTGGTGATGTCATTCTTGTCAGCATATCTGGATGCATCTGAGTGGCTGGCTTCCTCACATCAGATGTTAGTCTTTTCCTCTTCCTGTACAACAAAGACCAAAACAGTTGATCCGCAAAATATAAATAGCACAATTTTTAACATCAAACAAATCACAATGGAAGCCAACAACTAGGTAATTTTGAAAGAATGTTTTAACCCTAACCCTCCAGGGTATTTTGGCTAGAAACCCTGCCAGACGCATCAGATCGCATACTTTGTCACATTGACTTGTGTGCAGAGTGCAGTAAGGTCAAGCTGTCAGCACAGATGCACTGTGCTGCGTCTGGCAGGGTTAGGGTTAAAGTGAACATAGAAAACTGGCAGGAGTGAGATTTGAACTTGTAACCTCCGGAATACTATACCGGTGCTCTCCAAATGAGCTATCTTGGCCTACATTTTTGTATGTTGGCGGTCTCTCAAACTGTCAGTGTCTTTGGGGGGGGGGGGGGGGGCAAGTCAGAAGTCATAAGCCCATAAACCCATAATGCCATATAACATGATGTTGGTTGGTTTGGGTTTGTTGCTGATGGGTGTTTATGAACTTGCATTATGCATGACACTGAGAACCCTAGGACAAAGACTGGAGACATTGCTGCCCTCAGATTTACAAGGTGTACTGTTATAGAATGTAACAATAATGTGAACATGGAAAAGACTTGGCCGATTCCTAGGTCACTGAGTAATGCAGGACCATGCGTTTGTTTTTAATAGTATTTGATTGGCTTAACTTTCATTTACTTGTCTCTATGATATTTTTCCTGTGTGTTTTTGGGAGTGTTTTTGGCAGGGTCGAGTGGGGGGTTAGGCCAGTGTATGGTGGGAGCAGGGTATACAGGGCATAGCAGTTGGTTATGGTGTAAAGATATTTCACTACTGGTCAAGCTGATGAGTACCAACATTTCACAATCAATTTTTCATCATATTTTTTTTTCTAGGGTATGAGCAAATGTGTAATGATGGCTCCAGCAGTGTGTTCCTTTGCAAGCGTAAATGTACTCACCTGAGATCTGCCACTTTCTTTTGCCAAATTTGCAATTCCCTTTCCAGCCGGTGGCTGTACTCTTGTTCCAGTCGCAGTTCATTTGCCAGGTGGAGGGAGGAACTCACGGAGATCTTTATCTGCTCAATGTAATGCAGTGCTGCAAAAATTAATGTTTACAAAATATGAATAACCAGATGCATTGTTGCAAATGAAATTATTCTCAAGATTTAAACTTGCTAAGCAAAGACATACGTATATCTTCTAAGCAAATTTATGTGGTAAGCAAGTCTTAAAGTTCAACCTGATTGGTAATGTACATAATTTAGTTTTTTAAGCAATGCAGTAAAAAAATGCAGTCAGTAAAATGGGGCAATCATTACAAGCAAGTGATGGCCAGATGGTGTTTTTTTACATTTTCGACCTCATTATATTTTGTATAAGCAGCAGTTTCAACATGTTATAATAAAACTATGAAGTACATAATGCAGGCCTCAAACTTAACGGCGGCCACGACGGCCAATGCCGTCGATGCCCTTAAGTTTGCCGTGGTGCCCTTCACAAAATCACACTCTTCACGGCCAGTGTTGCCGTGCCCTTTTCCCAACTGGCCGTAGTGCCCTCGTTGCCGGCCTACACGTACCCACCCGTGCCGTGCCGTGCCATGCCGCGCCACGCCGACGGGCCAGGCCGGGTCGGCTGTAGTCGGCACGGCCGGCGCACTGCGGCAACGATGCACGCAGACCAGAACCGGTACCGGTTGATATAGACTGGTTTCGATCCCTCCATCAGCATTTTAATTCCGAATGCAGGGGGCAGAAGCCAGATTTAATCTAAAGCACGTACACGTACGGTACGGCCAAGTTCAATCAGTGACTATTTGCCAACCGCTGGTCGATTGTGCCTGGTACCCAGGTTATATTTTGTGCATAGGTTACCAGGCAAAATCGACCAAGTTGGTTGTCAAGTTCGCTCGCGCTTTCATCATGGAGTTGTGTACATGCGGCGCATGGCATCATTCATTGTATGACCGATGTATTGTGTGTTGTTTATAATAACCTGAACTATCAAGTTTGTTAAAATGCCACGAAAAGATCGATTAAAGCGACAAACATTTATGTAAATGTACATGTATCTGTGGAGTTTTACAGAGCTTGTAGAGTTTTACAGGGCTTCACAGAATATTTCTAATAGAAATAATAATGACTGGCCTCCGTGCCCTTTTTATTAAATGCCATTGGCCTTGGTGCCCTTTGCTTTGGCCTTGGTGTCCTGCCAATGTTTTAATTATCGAAGGCAAAATGGCCGTGCCCTAGAAAATCTTAAATTTGAGGTCTGACATAATGCATAAATTTGCCAGAGTCTTTGGATTTATCCCACTTACTGTTTTTGAGGATGACATTTCTTGAGAACGGCGTGCGCCCCTCCATGTCCTGCAAGCCAGGCACCATCATCCTTAGGTTGCTGTACTGCTGCTGCAGGTCTTGCCGTCGCCTCTTCTCGATAAGCTTCTTACCATCCCTCCGAACTTTGACCTAGGGTGGGGCCAAGAGACGATTAATACTTTATTTGATTCCTAATTCAGATATTGAACATTAATATCTTTCCATTGAGCCCCAGTCACAAATGAGAAAAGTCCAAGCTGAGTTTGACAGATCAAGTCCGGATCAGTCTGCCAAGTCGAGTTAAGCATCGGCCACTGTTCATTTTTGACTCGAGCCTAAGACACCAAATATGTGATTTGTGTTGGACCAAGTCTGAGTCATCCGTTGGAACTGTTCATTTTCAAATAATTTAGCCCCAACAGTCCTGAATCCTCCAATTTTAACATGATTTTCCACACGCCCTAGGGAGTTAGGGTTAGTATTTGATTATTCGAAACTGGGTTTGACCGAATATTCGATACTCGCCGATCAAGTTTTTCACGCATCAGCTGCAACTGCCTCCTGCGGCGGTAAAAAAAAGTTCCACGCAAAGCACGCCGGTGTTTTACATGCGGCGATCGACATTATGGACCACCTGATTGACATATTTTTGTGTGCGCCTGTTGTATAAGATCATTACGGGTATGTATAACGTTCTGATAACAATTAAGAAGCACTCCAGCCTGCGTTTTTGCAGTAATTAAGTGTTATGGGTTTTACGGACGGGAACAATAAACTTCCGTCCCCAAAAAGTTACTGTAGACAAAAATGCGGCATTTGACACTGCTAATTAAAGTGCCGTAACTTTTCCATTAAAATAGCATCAGAGTCACATCTGGGCCCAATTTCATGGCTCTGCTAATCACAGCTTTCCGCGCTTACGATTACCATTTTGTGCTAACTAGCGAAAAAAAATCTGCGCTAACCCTGTAAGCACAGAATCCTTAGTTACGGGATGTACGCATGCTCAGGAGCCAAAATTCCACGCTGACGCGTGAAATACGTTTGCCGTAAGCACAGAATTTTCTGCTACAGTAAGCGGGGATTTTTCGCTAACGGTAAGCAGAGCCATGAAATTGGGCCCTGTACGTGCATATATAATTTATTTTACTATTCAAACCGGTAAAAAGGAATTTGAATATTTGGTTGACGATCAAATATTTGGTATATTCGGGACAGCCCTATCATCCGTCATACACTTCTGAGGTGTTATTAAATAACATACTGCTACAAACCACTTGCCAACTGAATTGACCTGAAATATATTTATAACTAAAACACAATGCATTATTTATATATTTCTATACACATATTTACATATTATTTAAAAGTTGGGTGAGCCAGAATCTTTCTTAAAGGCTAAATGGCACAGGAAACACAGAAAAAACTCACCAATGAATGTAAATACATGTACAAGGCTCTAATGTTCTGACCACTGCAGTGCAATGCTTAACCCCTTGTGTCCGGCAGTTATTGATATGGTGCTGGTGGTATGCCAAGAACGGGCTGTGCAACCAAGCGTAAATGCAAACAATAGGCACCACACTTGGAGCCCCCTTTCGTGTGAATGAAAGCTTTGTTTGAAAAAGCTCCATCGAATCATTACACTCCCATTCAAGAACAATTTAGTTGAAACATGAATGGATTGAGTACGCCCAGGAATGCATGTATAGACTTCAACTGGCCAGGCGGTCTTTTTCAAACTGCGACTTTGGCCATCATCCGGAAGCAAGAGGCCCAATGGCACAGAAACACATGCTGCATATTAAACATTTAACAAAAATGAAGAAACGGAAAGCGTTCCATATTCGGACATCATTTATTTTCCCTTAACCCTCCTGTTCTCAGGGCCAAAATCGACCCAGCTGCTGTACAGATCAAAACCTGTCAAATGTCAGATTGAAACACACACAAACTGTGAGAGTTGGTGTTAAGAATTTTTGATAGGCTGTGATAGTTATAACTTATAAGTATAGGAGGGTTAATATGACTTAAAAACTACCAAAAAGTGTAAATCTGACCAAGAAACACGAATTTAGGAGGGAAAAAATTTCAACTTATTCTTTGAAAATACTTTGACTTTTTCTGCCATGGCCCATAGACTTTGTGCACGAGGTATAAGTGATGTCCGGATATGGAACTCTTTCCGAAGAAACATGTACAACCGTACAAGGCTCTGATGTTCAGATCCCTGCTGTGCATTTCTTAAAGGCTCCTGAAGAAGATTCTGCTAGGATTAAAGTGGAACACCCTCCTTACATTAATACCATATTATTCCAGCTGGCAAGCAGTTTTTAGCAGGAAATCATTTTTATGATTAAAAGAAAATCATTTTGCAACCTTTAACTTTCCGTAGAACTCCTCGTCATGGTAGTTTTCGGGGGATTGCTGAGAGTCACGGTCGCTACTTGAAGACGAAGGTGGTGAGTATAGCTCCTCTGTCCCGTCAGGGGGGCTGCTGCCCCTATTGTTGTTATTGTTATCACTCCTGGATGGGACGGGCTCGTAAAACTCAGAGGAACTGCCATAGGCAGCGGAAAGACCCAGAGATTCCGAGTCCATTGTGTGCTCCCCGGTCATGTGATAGGGTGTCACTAAACATCTTCAGGGCCCTCTAGGACTAGTGGTCGTCTCCTGGGTCAGCACACACTGAGGGATATTCTGGAAGATGCATGACCTGTCTGTTTACTCAGTTATGGCGTGTTGTACGGCTTTGCATTCCAAAAATCTAAGACAAACAAAGAAGAGGGAAATATTTTGGAAGATTTAGTAGAATTCAATGCACCTTTCAATTGTTGTCTCCACACACAGTACATGCCATTCCAATGTGAATGTGTATGCTCTAAGTTCTAATGCCAGTAATTATGGTTGACACTGTTTGTCATCCATAATACCGAAAACTTTAAAGGTTTTGTTTATGGGCGACTGTGTAGTCTAGGGCCCTCTTTAGTTTTGATCAAATTAGAGTCAGGGGTATTTTTCTCATTCCAAAATGACCTTTTAAACCTTAAAAGCAGACTTCTCTTAATTATGTTGAGCGCAATCTAGTCTTGCGCAAGTTTATTGTACTCCCTCCTGAGCTCATTTCCCTTTAAATTAAATCCATTCATTACGATATGAACTCAGGAGGGAGTAAAATATAACTTGCGCAAGGCTCCAGATTGCGCTGAACAATTCTATTGAAATCATTTTTTGGTAATTTTGAACAGTTTATTGTGGTAGAAAATGCAATTTTCTGATGCGCTTTACGGCAGTTGCCATGCGAAACAACACGGTTTCGCACGTTACTGTATGTCGCGGTGATTGTCATCTTTATTTCCGTGTTGCGTTATCTACGGCATAGAGTATCGAAGTGATGACGTCAATGCAATGTTTGGAACCAGAATACTTTTGTTATTTTGTGTCAATGTGTTTGCATGACTGGCTGTCATGGCTGTTAACGAAGGAACATCAGTCGAAATCTACATTTGTTTGGAGCCAGTTGTCGTGCCAACTGATGTCAGACTTCGGTAGGCCTACTCTATACCTGTTGGTTTGTAATGTCACAAACTAGTTTGGCAATTCCAATAACCTAAAAATGGAAATTTGTTCGGAAAGAGTTCCATATCCGGACATCACTTATTTTCCCTTATTATGACTTAAAAACTACCAAAAAGTGGGAAAGAGTTCCATATCCGGCCATCACTTGGACCTCATGCACAAAGTCTATGGGCAATGAGAAAAAAAGTGTAAATCTGATGAAGAAACACGAATTTAGGAGGGAAACAAATTCAACTGATTCTTTGAAAATACTTTTGACTTTTTCTGTCATGGCTCATAGACTTTGTGCACGAGGTATAAGTGATGTCCGGATATGGAACTCTTTCCATTTGTTCCCGTAGTCTTAGAGGAAACAGGGCTCTACCGCTCCGCTACACTACTCTATCGCCTGTTTATGGACATGGTCATGGTGATTGGATGATTCCCACCCAGAGAATATTTAAAGTTCAATAACTTTCTGAAAGTTTTTCAATTTCTCCAGGATCAGTGTGGGTCTCTGGCTCCCATATGCACATTATTATATACTAGCTCTACCACATTCCTCTTTTTGGTAATCGTGTACTGTAGTTTAGGACACCCCTAGAACACCTCAATTTTTTAATTTCTGAAATAGGAAAACATTTATTCCGAAATTTATTAAAACTAGGGTTGTTGGGATTAAGAAAAGATTGCTCCAGGCCACAAAAGTCATTTTGGAATGGTAGGGTCTACAAACTAGGCCAATAAAAACTTTTAAAAATCGAGGTGTTTTAGCTTAATTCTAGCCTAGGGGTGTCCTACTCCTAAATTAACTACACGATTTTTTTCCCCATTCCTCCTTGACCACATGCAGTGTGATGCACTATGGATGTTTCGATGTTTCCTACCTCCTCCATGCACCAACTTACACTTTTTTTGAGCATTTTGTTGAGTAGGCCTACACCATCGCACGACCCATTGTTCACTCATTTTGTATAATGCCAATTAGCTACCTAAAAGCTTTGTACCAAATTCTAAAATTGAGAAACTAACGTTAGACTTTCATTACGCAACTTTTCTGTTGGATTAGAATTTCCTGATGACCGATTACCTTTAATTCAATTTAGCCGAACTTTCCACCACTTGATTTCCCATCCGGCGTCACCTGAAGGTCCGACTCACATGAATATCTGACTCTTTACCCATAATGCTTTGCAACACAATTGCGCTTCAATGGCATCATATTACCTTTGTCATGGCCCAACTGCAAAAACTGTACCCTGACCCGATGTTGCGTGAATATCAGACTCCCTGAAAATCCGACTTGTTGGTTACACTGCGCATGCCCCTTTCCCCAAAAGGAGGGCACGGTGCAGGTGCAGTGGTGGTGGCACGGTGAGGGCGGGTGATGAGTGTTGAGTGAGAAATGCGGTGAGGGTTGGAGTAGAGTTAGGCAGTCGCCCCACCACTGAAAATTTCGCAAACGCAGAAAATAATAGTATTAAAAGAAACAACTAGCCCCCCCTCCCCTCCACCACTCCCCCCCCCCCCCCTGGAGACAGCCCTGGCTACGCTGCTGGAGTTATGGTAATTTGGGTATATACCCAAACAAGTCGGATTTCAGGGAGGAGGGTAAGATCGGACAATCCGCTGAAATTTTTTTACAGGAAGTAGTTGCTAATGGGAGGGCGCCCTCATACCTTTGATAGGTAAAACTTGCGACCAACCGAAGTGTTCCCCTAGTCGTACGTCTGGCAGTTCACAATAGAGAACAACACGAATTAATTGGTGCTCCACACAGAATTAATTGCACTAAATGACACCTCCAACAAAATTTGGCAAGGATTGGTCTTAACATTACATACTTAATGTTTCTCCCTCTTTTTTCTTGTTTTATTTCTTTCGTTATTTATTCATTTATTTATTAATTCTGAATTTCTGATATTCAATTGTGGAGAGCCACCTTTTTGCAAAATTATTTCTCATAGAAATTGATCATTAAAAAGCCTTTCAAAAAAAAAAAAAAGGTTATTTACTATAATATTTATTTATTGCAATTTTATTCATCTTCAATGATACGATGAGAAACAGATTTTGTTTCCAAAATCATATTACTGGGTGTGTCTTACTTTGTAACTGACTGTCTGAAGTAGCAGTTATGAGTATTACAAGTGAAACATTGACATAAATTAACACTTCTTCTCGAGTGGAGCAAAATTTGATTTCATTTATTTTTCAGATGCTTCAAGTACAACATGACTGTACTTATCATGAATGGATACTTCCCGTTACATGTATACAACAAAGATGTTTTCTTTTTATACATTAAAAAAATATGTCCACCCATAAGGAATGAATAAAATCTTATACCTGCCAACTTAAAACCAATATCTCAACATTTCAATCTGGTTTTCACGTGTGAAAAAAACTTCAGTCCTTTATTGACTGCATATTGGCCCGTATAATCGCTTCAATAACTAAATGACATATTGTACAAATGTATTCCCTGAAAACACGTAAAGTTATATGTATTATAATGGTGGTACCTCCGTGATATTATTTATCCATCCACTTATTCCTTTATTTGTCTCTTCATTTCCTAATTTTGTCATTTTTGTGAAGTTAATTATTTCTTCATCGATGAACATCCCGCTCGCATTTTACACCCGATGCTGTATTCACCCTTTCTATTTATAGCCGGCCTGCCGCAAGCAAGGCACACGTTTACCTATCAAACGCTAGGGGCGCCCTTCCCCATAATCGAAAAGAATGACGTCATGGCGTTTCATTATTTGGCGCTGTACAAAAAATACCCAGTATCCGATCTTCCAGTTCCATTGCATGTACAAAACATTACGACATGTCACCGTGATCTATTTTTAGAAATCGTAAGAAGCGAGTATAAAAATGTTGAACCATGCATGCACGTACGTACGTACAGCCTAAACACGCTGGGCATCTTGGACTCCAAAGAACAACTACAATACAACAATAGACTAGTACAACGTTCATGCACCATGGTTCATGTAAGTTTGTCTTTTTTCTTAAACCATGGAGGAATGGTTTAACGGTGGTTGTGTTGCTGCTGATGAGTGCTGTTTTTTTGCTGCCCATTCCTACCCCCACGAGAAACAATGTAAACTGATTCAACTTCCTATCCTTCCTATCAACTTCCTAACAAAAATAACATTAGTATTTTTTTGTTAGTATCGTTTGGGATTTAGCCTGTTTAGTGTTACCCTCCATGGTGTTACTGTTACTGTTTATAGTGTTACATGTGTTTATTTTGCCATGAACCGGTCTCTTTTTTTTTTTCGCTATTCAGCCGTAAAACCCTCTGGTAGGGAGTCCAGCATTTTTTTTTTTTTTTTGGAGCTGTATTTGTCACAAATTTGGGGTCATGTTAATTAGCGTCAACAAGCGTCAACAAAGCGTCAACAACTTATAAAAGCACTGTTAAGCTTAAACATGTTATTCACAATATTTAGTGGGCTCCTAGTTCTATGATTATAATAAAAGTATCATTAGTATTTAAAAGTATCTTAAAATGTGTGATTTTTAAGCGAAAAAGTACGACATCAACGGTGCTTTTTCCCGGCAGCCATCTTGTTTTTCTGGGACATGGTGCAATCGCGCATGTGCAAAAGAGAAAACAAAGATGGCGGCGCCCATTCATCGTAATTTTGTCGTCTTAAAATTTTGTTTTTATGTGGGATTGTGAACGGGAATTCAGCCAATTTCTTACATAATACGAGATGCGAGAGTTTGTTGAATACAAGTATAGCTTTTGTGAAGCTTAAATGTGCATTTTGAGCTTATTGACGCTTTGTTGACGCTGATCGGGTTTGTTGACGCTTGTTGACGCTAAATAGCATGACCGCAAATTTGATATCAATGGAAAGGGAATTGCAAGACAAATTGAATGGTATGAAAATTAGCTCAATACAATAGTCCGAGTAACTTGGACCCTCTATCGCCTTTTTAAACATTTGGACATGATCTGGCGATAGTAGGGTCCAAGTAAGTCTGCAGTGGTCGTGCGGTGATTCCAAAAATATGTCTTAAATCCCAACAAAAACATCTGATTTCACTTATACCTCGTGCACAAAGTCTACGGGCCATGACAGAAAAAAATCAAAGTATTTTCAAAGAATAAGTTGAAATTGTTTCCCACCTAAATTCGTGTTTCTTCATCAGATTTACACTTTTTGGTCGTTTTAAAGTCATATTAAGGGAAAAATAGGTGATGTCCGGATATGGAACTCTTTCCATACTAAGGTTCACTTACCATCCGGATAAAAAGTGAAATTTACCGTTCAATTCACAGAGACACCCATAAGCATGGTAAGACATGTCTTTTCGCTGTCATCATGGTCATGGAGTTCAAATCATGACCCTTCGACCTTATGACGTCACCCCTGCACGGGCGCACGGACGAATGTGCGATAATCCGTATGCTGGTGACTGTTTCACGTTCATTGTACCATTCATAAAACAGTTGTCGGCATACGGCTTGTCGCGCATGCGTCCGTGCGCCCGCGCAGGGGTGACACTGTTCCCATTGGACTTGTTATCGTCCCATTGGACTTCCGCAACCGGCCTGGTAGTTTTACATCATGGTTGCGGTAAGTTGACAGGGACGTTAGTTTCTCGTGTGGCCCTATTGGCATGATTGGACCTAATTTTGTCATTGTACAGAATAGTCGCAGTAAATTGACAAAAATAAGTCTAAAGGAAACACGCCTTCAGGGTTTTTCTCATTCTTTGGTCACATTTCAAAGTACATGTAGGCTGTAAAAAATTGTGAACATTTCTCAATGATCAACATTTTCAGTCCAACGTCCGAGTTTTCTAACTTTAAAAGTTGCATAAAATCCCTTCCTAAAGGGCTAAGAAGATGGGCAGGATAATTTGCTATGATGTACAATGCATCATTTGCCACACAATCAACCGCAGGTGAAGTCTGTGCTTGACCTGTGTATGGAGTCCAAATTGTGGCTAAATATTTCAACAAAACAAAGTAACAACATTTTTTGTGAATGTGCGCCAGGGGATGTAAAAAGTTAAACATTTATTTTAGGAGTGGGATGCTTCTAATTCTTACTGTTTTAACCCTAACCTACCTAAATCCATCAAAATCCATACCCCTGTTTTGGAGGATTTCGGCGAAGTCAGGATACCTCCATATTGAAAACTGGGGGATTTTGATGGATTGAGGATTGTAAGCCTAGCGGTACTGCAGGATTTTTATGGATTCAGGATACCTCCATATTAGCAGTCACCAAAACCAACTTTTTGTGCATGACAAAATAGGTGGATTCTGGCGGATTCAGGATACTTTCTGGTAAAGTTACCCAACGGGTTAGGGTTAATGCATATGTAATCTTCACACATCACTCACAATTAAAAAATATTGTGGGAAAACCAAATAGACTGCAGAGATTATACATGTAAGTGGGGGTTTTTTTTATTAAAAAATTCAGTTTTTTTCCATAATTCTTTAACCCTCCTATGCAAACATACATTCTGAGCATGTTGTTGTTTGGGTCAAAATCAGTCAAGGTGATTGTTTTTTACCCTCCTGCCATAGTACAAAACCACATGTAATCTGATCATGTCTGTGTAAAAGTATAGCAGGGGAGGTGGAAGAAAATTTTGACTGATTTTGACCTTTTAAATAGTAGGAGTTAATGGGGAGAAATCAATAAATTGGAATATTCAGTCAGAGCACGAACATGCATGTGCAGTCTCGGCTTTAATTAAGGTGTCTTTGATACTATGGTAGCCTATTGGTTTTGTGGGTGCATGGACTTCAGAAATTGTGTAAGTCATCAATTATTAGTGGATGTACAAGAAATATTTAGAATTGTTTGTAACCCTAAGGTCCCCCTGTCTGCACCAAGGGTTATTATGATTATCGCATTCACAGTGGCGTAATTTAGTGTCAAAAAATTGCATGAATTTGCATTTGCATGAAAAATAGACTTTCAGGCTTTGGAATGAGAATTTCCTACATTGAAATGTGAATTTTAGTCCCTAACTTTTATAAGTTCACTAAAATACACAAATAATGTGGATAAGCAGGAAGTTATGGGTTTGAAAACTGCCCCAGTTGCCTGGTTCTTTACAGTTTTAAATAGATTCATTTGAGCAGCTGCTTTGAAAGCCATCATGTTGCCAACGGTGACACATACATGCCCATTGTGCATCATTATTGATGTGTGTGTTCAAGAACGAAGGGAATGTCAAGGCATTGCGTGGCAACTTGTTTGGGCAGGCAGGAAACAAGTAATCAACTGGTGATCTTCTGTAGTGATGACTGCTGTGTGTTGTTCAAAGTTATTCCTTCCATGTTTGAGGATGTGTGTGTGTGTGCGTGAGCTTGAATTTTGTCTTGGGAATGGGTGTTCATATGAGTGTGTGTATCAATTTTAGTTGTGCAAATAAATTGTTGCAGTAAGATTGGATAATTTGGCCATTGGTGTAGAGCATTTATCCAGTAATCATGAATCAGATTTTCTTTTTGCTCTTGGTCTTTTTGGACTGTTTTGAACTGTTGTGCATCCTGTTGCACATAAATACATTTTGGTTTACATGTTATTATTATTATTATTTATTTATTCAGCCATCACAAACAAGAACAACTATACAAAACAGTACTTCCAGATGGGCTAGGAGCAACAAAAGCAAAGTAATTACTGTGATCCTTAGACCTGCTGCCCCACATCTGGTTGTAACAACAAATAAAAAAATATATATACATGTGTGTAAATATATATACAATGGGTTTTAAGTGATAAGAAACATAAAAACATGAAATAAGTGAGAATAAAATATTTGAGAATGAACCAGTTTTAGGAGAGAAAATAAGTGAGCAAAAATAGAACGAGAAATCAGAATGTATGCTGCTCATTAATTTGTTCATCACAAAAATGTTGTTTCATTCGTTTGCAGCAAGGGCATAGTTTTCTCTCGGGCCTCACATACATGTAGCAGCCATGCAGCAGGCAGCAGCAAAAAATGTACGAGCCTTCAAGACGAAATGTCTGGATGTGAACTTTGACCTGGACAATTCGGAGTACCGGGCAATCCAGAACATTGGCACAGGTGGGTAGCACAGGCCTACACATGTACTTTTTCATGAGATGACCATGTAAAGTCACATTCTTTGAAGTACACACAGTCATACTTTCCCAATACATGCGAGGACAATGCTTTTTGTTTCCTATTGTTCCTTTAATATACAATGTAACCCAACCCCATAGACTAAGCACGTACTTCTACGTGCGAGGACCGATTTCAACAAAAGACTTGACGTGCGAGGACTGAAAGGTTTCTTTGTATTTCCTTTGTCCTCTTGTCCTTGGAGATATGCAGAACCTGTACACACACACACACCCACAAGTGTGTAAATTCCTGCAATCGTGGACGTCCCATTGTTCCTCTTTTGTTTATACTCAAACTTTTTCGGAAGGCCTCCCATATGTTTTGTACACGATTTTCAATCGTGGACGTTCGGTCAAACGTGGACCCTTTGTCTATGCCCTAACCCCTTTGTCCCTAGTCCACGATTGCCGGTATATACATACTCATGTGTTTTTGGTTGAGTGATATATAAACAGACATTTCAAAAATGGATGCATGAATCTGTGTTGCAATGCCCCTCAAGGTATTACTTTATTTCGTCTTACATGTACATATGTATTTGCTGTGGCAACAGCGGTTTGTTTGCCAATAAACAAATTGCATGGTGAAGCATGGTGAAGGTGATCCATGTTGTTTGGGGCCATGGTCATTGCAACGATGGAAAACTGGAGTTTGTGGAATATAGAGCTACAGGGTCCCAAATGAAAGGCCCTGTCATTTGGAGTGTTGAGATCTGTTGTTTTTTCCAAATATGGTATCTCCATAAATATGAGGTTATTGATGCTCAGTACAGATTGATAGTGAAGTGGCCTTCAGTAATAACTATGTACAGTGTTTAATGAACTGTTAAATTTCTGTTTTTTTGTTTTTTTCAAGTGTAATAACAAATATTTTTTAATTAGCATAGATAATTGAAAATTTCGCAGCACAATTGGAAGGCTAGGCCCCCTAACAAACATTTTTTCACTCACTGAAGCTGCCTAATAAGCCAGTTCGGTATCTCAAAGGTTTTATTTGGGATAAAATTGCTGACGTACATGTAATGTCACGCCATGTTACGCGAACGCCCATTCTGATTGAATTGAACACGTGCGCGTTGTGCGACCGCCTTTTGCGTTCACATGTGCGTGTTAGGTCACGCAGGTCAATGGGGATAAAATGTCATTGTGCACGTGCGCAGTTGAAATACCGAACTGGCTTATTAACCCTAACGTCCTGGGCATTCACTTGGGGTACAGTACACTGTGCTACAAAAAACTACTCAATTCTCATAGGCCAGTGTAGTAAAAGTACTGTATACTACAGTTTACTTAAGTAGTATTTTGTAGTATTCGGTGACGTTCGGGTTAATGTAGATGTTGTGAATTTATCCGTCTTTTAAAAAAAAAATTTATACAGGTGCTTATGGAGTTGTGTGCTCGGCTGTCCACAAGAAGACCTCGGAAAAAGTGGCAATCAAGAAGATCCCCAATGCATTTGAGGAGCTGACGACAGCAAAACGAACCTATCGCGAGCTCAAGATCTTGCGCCACTTCCGTCATGAGAATGTCATTGGGATCCGGGAGATCCTGATGCCGAAGGAGCCACTGAATGACTTCCGGGATGTCTACGTGGTGCTCGACCTGATGGAGAGTGACCTCCACCACATCATCCACTCCCAGCAGTCTGTCAGCATGGAACACATCCGCTACTTCCTCTACCAGATCCTGCGGGGGCTCAAGTACATCCATTCGGCCAATGTGGTCCACCGCGATCTCAAGCCCAGCAACCTCTTGGTCAACGAAAACTGCGAACTCAAGATTGGCGATTTTGGGATGGCCCGGGGGCTCTCTGGGAACTCTGATGCCAAGCGGAAGATGTTCATGACTGTCTATGTGGCGACGCGCTGGTACCGAGCTCCGGAGCTGCTGTTTTCGAACGACGATTATTCCTATGCTGTGGACATGTGGTCCGTCGGGTGCATCTTTGCTGAGATGCTGGGACGGAAGCAGATATTCCCCGGGAAGAACCCTATGCATCAACTGACTCTCATTATTGAGGTGCTAGGAATGCCACCAGACAGCCTGCTTCGCTCTACAAACAGCGATCAGATCTTCAACTTCTTCCATCGCAACTTTGGCGGGAAGCAGTCCACCAATCTGAGAGACAAGTACCCGAGCCTGGACGATAATGGCATGGACCTGCTCTCCAAGATGCTGTTCTTCAACCCGGCGGAAAGGATCTCAGTGGAGGATGCTCTCTCCCACCCCTTCCTGGCCAAATATCACGACCCAGAAGACGAACCTGACTGTTTTCCTGCATTTGATTTCTCATTCGAGCAGGAGGACCTGAGCAAGCAGCAGATTCGACAAAACGTGGGAAAGATGATCCTGAAATATCAGAGAACCAAACTGTTTGTCGGGAAGAAGTTTCCCAGTTCCTTTGCCATCATCAAACCATCCAAGGCAGCCACTGCCCCTTCCACTGCCGTCCAGGAAACCAAAAGTGCTATATTACAACCTGCAGTCACAGTATTTCCAGCCAATTCCTTGCCAGTTACCAATCCCGTAAACACCACCCAAAATTCGGACATGAAGAACTCTCCACAAGAAAGCATTTTCAAAGTTCCCTCCCTCCCTGCGGATGAAAAACGGGTCGTATCCGCAGAATCAAAGTCCAGTAAAAAGCCTGTCCAAGAACAAGAAACACTGAGTGTCATGGCAGTGCCGGTGTCCATTGTGACAAATGACGTGGACATGAAAAGTGCAACAAGTTCAGCTCAAAATGGTGCAATATGTAATGGGGAAGGACTTGTCAGTAATGCATCAAGACTCGAGACTCTGACTGTTACATCTAACAACACAAACTCGGAGGATGTTGAGATGAAAAGTGCCCACGGTGAGCAAAAGCAGTCGCTCACCGAGTCTAGCATCGGACCCTCAGCTTCAGTGTCTGAGGACATAGACATGAAGAGTGCAAGACGACAAGACGGAGAGCCTAAATCCGTCAGTGTGTCCGCCCATGTTGGAGACACTTCAATCGGTTTCAAGCAGTGTGCCAGTACAGAGAGTACAGGCCAGAAGACAATTTCAGACGACACCAAGAAACTCATCAAAGCTGCACTTCTACAATCCGCCTTGAAAAACAAAATGAGAAAAGGTTAGTTTCAATTTTTGAAGTACAAGGCATATTTTTGGCATACAGCCAGCAATTTGGGTGGGATTGGGATTAAAAAGTTTGCCCCGTCATGCGTGGTTCATGTTCTACACTTCCACTGCCCCCCCCCCCCAAAAAAAGTCCTTAACCCTTTGAAGGCCGGGTTATGCAGCCAAGCGAAACGGAAACAAGAGGCTTGTGCAGCCGCAAGGGGTTAAATACAACCATGTCTGAAGGTGTGTATTTTCTTTTCTTTTCTTCAAAATTCACTTACTCAAGAATTATTAATCTTCCATAAATTAATTTTGGCCATTCCAGTATTGGTTGAAAAATGTTGTAAGAATTTATTTTGATGGAGATACTTGCAAGTAGTATGCCCCATTAGTGCTGTTTAGTTCAGTTCAGTTAAGGCTAGTTTCCATATCGCCATTGCGCCTGCGCGGGACGTGCTGCGATGTGCTGGACGTGCTGCGACGTCTAGAGGGCGCTGCGCGACGTAATGATTGCGTCTATGCAGCTACATGTACATGTATGTAGCTTGTCAAATATGGCGGCGCGCAACAAATCATTTTTTATTCGAGTGCAGACTGCAGACTCGAGTCTCATGTTTTGTAGGAGATGCCGAATAAAATACAAGTGGAAACATCAGGTACTCTGAATGGCATGGAGGGATTGATCCTGTGATGCAACACAATGAAAATGTGTTTCCATTCACCGAAACGATCGGCAGGCAAATGGTGGGGATACGCAGATGATCGGTGAAGTTGAACCAAGTTCAGCTTTGCTGAACGTCTGCGATACTGGGTTGCCCGCGATGTTTACGGAGGAAATGTTTCTGTATGTCTGCGCTGTAGTTTGGGTGCTGTTTGTGTTGTTCTCTGCGTTTCTTATGTCGATATGGAAACCAGGCTTTAGAGTGGATTATGGTACAAACATTTGAGGTTTTTTTCTTCAGCCTAAATGATGACTGAAAAAAGAAAGCCAAGAGCTGTGAAACATTTTAAAAGGAACAGAAAGGAACAGTCCATATTGTGTTGGGTTTGAGAGATAGGGACAAAAAGAAATGCATGACTTTGTTTTTAAAGTCTCTTTTGGGTCATTTTCCACAGATTCTGAGGCTGAGAGGGGTGGTGGGAAAATGCCAGTTACAGCAATCGCTCGCCAACGAGAACGTGAGCAGAAGCGTCGGCAGAAGCTTCGCCGGTCTCTGGAGCGGCATAAGAAGGGCAAGGGCAAGGGCAAGGGGAAGAAGAAGAGTATGGAGGCTAAGGATGAAGACTCACATCAACTACTGACCGATGAGGATAGGAACATGTTAGAACGGTGGAACAAGATGCAGAACAAGAATAAAGAGCAGGAAGAGCCAACTGGGGATGCTGCTAAGGCTCAGACAGACAAAGGGGCAGTGCCAAGGGGAAGGGACCAGGACAAAACCCTTCAGACTCACAAGAGAGTTGGGTCACAAGATGTAGCTGTCGTCGGCACTGTTGTTGAGCCTTTCCAGACCACCCAACAATCATCCAGCCATTCCTTGCTATCAGAACGACAGTCGGGGGAGTGCCTTTCCTCGATCACGGACGCTGTATCCAGTCTGCGCCAAAAACAGGAAACGGCTAAGAAAGCTGTTGAAAAAATCCCTGCCGACAGAGCAGCAGAGGCGGCCACTGCAGTACCACAGCAGCATGTGTCTGATTTGGATGGCACCGCACAATCCACAATGTTCTCTTTCCCCACCGCTTCTCAAGCTCAACAGAACTCTTACAGTGGAGCCAACAAGATGCCACAATCTTCTCTGGAAAATTTTGGACTGAGTGATGGACCGCTTTACTTCAGGCATCCATCCAGTCAGCATCTGAACACTAATCCCAACCAGGCCTTCTATACCCAAAGTAGGGTGAAAAGTTCGAATGATGTTGCTCCAATACTGACTGGCGAACAGTGTCCCACAATGGACGATGCATCCGGTAAAGCTTTTATCCCTGCTGCCGATAATTCCACTGCCCAATTTCTTGGCAGGTGTGCTGCTGTCGTCTCGTCGTCCGTCAGTCCCCAAGCCAGCAGGACAGACGGTTGCTCTGGGTTTCAGCAGTATCGATCTCGGCATTACTCGGACCGCGAAACGCCCTCGCCACCGCACAACATCCAGCAGTCGCCACCAGCTTGCGAAGACACCATGAAGACAAAGTTTTCTGCAGCTTATAAGAGCCCAACAGGTATGTGCACATATGTATTCTGATGACTAAAACATAGTTGCAACTACTGTCGAATTGGCATGGAAATGGTGCCACCATCATTGCGAAAGAAAATGACACCTTGACTGTAAATAGTCTAGCAGAAGAAAAATGCCTCTTATTTTAAAAGTTTTATTGCTTCAAATAACTTCACGCAACTTTTCGCACAGTACCAATTGAGTCAAACAATTAATGGAAATGGAATTAAAGAAAAATGGGTGTTTCGTGAAAAGTGGCTCAACCCAAATGTGTCCACGAATTTTTGTTTGTCAGTTGATCCGCTGCAACCATGTACCTGTGTTGTACTACAGTGTGATTTGATTTGATTTGATTTGATTTGAACAAAAGACACAATTTGGGAGACAACATAGGGCAAGATACATGTAGCTCAGTTGGTAGAGCGCCGGTACGGTATTCTGGAGGTTGCAGGTTCGAATCCCGCTACTGCCAGTTTTCTTTGTTCACTTTGAGAATGTATTCAAATTTACCTACATGTAGTCAGTTTCCCGTTTGGTTTGGTTTGGTTTGGTTTGGTTTGGTAACCTCGGGTAAACACAATCACAATTTTATAAAAATTTGCGAGGGATGATAAAAAATAAAGTGCATATTATAAAAATTATTTAAGCTTACAAAAATGGTTTCAACCATATAACTGGCAACAGACTGACATAAATTAAACAAAAGATGAATGAGGATAAAAAGAGACATCACTGTTGAAAATTCCAAGATTTTACGATTGCTTCAAGATAAAAAAAAAAGAGCAAGTAAAAACTTCAATGTATGAACTAGTCCAACAACATTTGACTATTGTCACTCACGACACAGTCAAACTGCATTCTGTTTTCCTTTGGCTGCACAAATAAAACACGAGGGGATCGCCTTGAGAGGCTAGTAGTCTTGCTGTTTCACTTCTATATAGTTAATATGTCTATAATATTCCATTTGCTATCACACTGTTGGTTTTTGTGTGTACATAGGGAACCACCATAGCAATCTCTACAGGCACAACAACCAGTATCTGAACCCCAACAGGTGCAGCCCAACACCGCTGGGTCCCTTTGTGGGCCAGCCTCGCCTCTCGGCAGCCCCGTCTCCTCCGGAGCTGGCCCAGGTGATCAGACAGCTGTCCAAGTCAGCCATGGAGGATAGCCTGCCGCCTGTCCTGCAGGTGACGCCCAAGGGTGACGGGACAGGCTATGGGCTCAGCCTGGACTTAGAGGACTGGCTGGAGGGTCCCTTTGGCTCACCGCCCGGAGCAAGGTATGAGACATTTAGGCATTCAAAACATACAGCCACACACACATCCCAACACCAGAGTTCTATGGCCATTGCTCAAACCAACCTTCCCCACTCAATCAAAACTCAACACTGTTACTACACACCTGCAGTACCCATCCCGTCATAATCCAACACCACATCAGAAGTACAGTACCTAACCCATCAAATTTCAACCAAACCTGGTGTTCGAGTTTGGCTGGATAGGGATTGTACAGGATTAACTAACTGAAATGAAATGGCGGGCCAAGATTGTATCCATTGACATTTTGGAAATGGATCATTTCCTTCTTTATATAAAGGCAGAAAATCTTATCTGTGTAGATCTTATCTATGTAAATATAACATTTTTATTTATGTAAAACTTGGAAAAATTAAGTAACAGACCAAATTGTTTATGACATTTTTAGGGATGTGGATACAATTTGTCCATTTCCATTTGTAAGATAAGGACATTAACACCAGACTATCAACTGTGTTAAATGAGTTGGAATTTGGTATAGCCTATCAATTTGGTCTTGCAGGCATTTGTAAACATTTGAATATTTTGTAAACGGTGGTGATTTGTCTGAAAGGGACATACCCTTGCCCAAACCCTTTTTCAACTGCAATATCTGTAGAATTTTCATGCCCTCGGCAAATTCTTTTTTGTCGGGGGGGGGGGAAAAAGAATGTATCATGAGCTGTCATGATTCCATTTTCTCATTCTGCAGCAAGCTGGATTCGGGGCCCCTCTCCGCATCGCTGCTGTCTGATTGGTTGGATGTGCGAGATATGAATGTGGATGACATGATGGCCGTGCAGCAGGAACTAGGACTAACGTCGCCGTTTAACCTATCGGACATACCTGGACTGGTCGAGTCACCAAAGAATAAGGACAGGGTTTGAGGAGATGGAATACGGACATTATGAAACATTCAGTATTAGCATTCTATAAAGCAGTTATCTGGTGTACCGTCGGACACAAGGGCGATACACTTCTGCCAAGCACACGATGACATATTGATCTATGTGTCATGGTGTAATACATGACGGTAAGAAGGGATATTCACAGTAGCTGTTTGCTCAGGCGTGACATTCAGGCCGGTGGGCGTGGGGGATGTTACTTCTGGTAAATGCCCTCTTATTTGCCGTGTCAAGGTGGCCTCAGTAGGAGGTTTGATTGTACACCATTTAGCCCCTTTTGTCGGGCTGTTATTGATGTGGTGCTAGCATGCAAAGACGGCCTTGTGCAGCCAAGTGTAATGCAAACAATGGATTGAGTATGCACAGGAATGCGCATATAGGCAACCAGCCAGGTGGTCTTTTTCAAACCATGGCTCTGGCAGTTGCCCGTGTTCAAGAGGTTAATCTGCCAGTTGAATGTGCAGATTTAAGGCACTCTAGAACCGTTAGCTAGAGCCACGTCTCGCATCCCATGTTTCCTTGAGCTTCCAGGATGCCAAACTGACACAAATGTTTCATGTGAACATTTGTCTGTTGTGATGTGGGGTAACTTTTGCACTCGGCAGAAATTCTGACTTTTGATATTATTGTGAGGGAAAATCCAGAAAATTCCTGTAATTTAAAAAAAAAAAAACGTATCTGAGAAAGTCCTGGTAAAATTACATGTACATTACACATGGACTGTACTGAAGAAAGTAAAGAATGATATATGTATGTTATTTTGTTTGTAAGACGGTAATTCATGATGTATTGAATGGCATTTCCATATTGGCCTGTTTCTGTTTGTGTATAGTCATGGGATATGGCCACAGCCTTCATAAACATGTTTTGAAGTCCTGGAATTTTGCAGCAGTGTATGAGTAAGTGTACGAATTCTGTTCTTAGTATCCATAATATTTTGGATAATCTGTTCTACAGTATGTCCCCAAAAAAGTGTCAATAACTATTTCTGAAATAACTACAAAACCATATAGTCAATTTTTAAATTGGTTGAGTGTGCAGATACTCCCTATCCTTGGCCTAAATCCCTATGAGTCTCAATTAATTTCAGTCTTGCATCACTGCCCAATGGTCAATTAATCACATTTTTGGACACAGTGACCAAGTTCCTTGTCTTAATCAATTTCAGTGCTGTGTTATGTAAGCTGTGTAAAATCCTGGATGTTGTGAAAAAAAGGCTAAAATGGTTTAGGATTGGAATCATTTGCCCTTGAGCATTATTTAAAACTGAGGTCTTGCCATGATGACTGATAGCCAGGCAAATGATTCCAATCCCAACCGCTGCCCTTTTCACAACATGCAGGATTTTACACAGCTTACACATAACACAGCACTGAAATTCATTAAGGCAAGGAACTTGATCAATTGACCATTGCACAGTGATGTGTGACTGAAATGAAACGAAACTCATAGGGAATTTGACCCAGAATATGGAGTATCTGCACAATCAAACATTTTCAAAATTGACCTTATAGTTTTGTAGTTATTTTGGAAATAGTTAGTGACCCTTTTTTTGGGACAATACTGTTTATAATAGTATGAAAGCAAAATAGATTTTAAGGTTGTTTTTATTGTGTGCATGTTAAAAAATCTATATTTATGCTCGGAACTAAACGTTGTGCTTTGTTTGTTTCGGATTTGTTTAGGAGGGTCAAAACAGAACAACGAGGGATGGACCTTCTCTGCTTCCCCATTTAAAATGTTTTTATGTATTAATTTTATTTATTTTTTACCATTTCTTCATCGAGGGTATGCCCAAATAGTTATCGCTAGTTTCCCATAGGATCCTGCATACACTACAAATTACAGCATGAAGATTGGAACTCCTTGGAGGCCAAGATTAAAAAGGCACACATTGCCCTGAAATCCTCCAAATTTCATCTTTGGTTTGTTACGTAACCTATTCCCAATGTCTGAGTGTACAGATTCTACCAAAATGTGAAAAAGAATATGAAACCTCTGCATCTGGGAATTCAGACTGGTGCCGCACATAGTGCAGCCTGTATGCCACCAAAGCGCTGCAAACCAAGGGCACCGCTCTGAATTTTCCTATTCCGAACCAAAACTGGCATATATCCAAAATGACTTTTTGTCAATTGATGATTTTCAGACAAGCGGCACATTTTCAAGGGATAGTCGTGTACAATATTACATTCTACTTTTGAATGATCTTTGCAGCAATAGTGATTTTGGGATGAATGTTTATTGCAGCCCAGTTTGGCGCATCCACGGCATTGTGTTATGTCAGGATCCGCCCCTAATGGTTGAAGATGCACAGAATTCTGTAACTTGATTAAAAAAAATACGCTGCGTTGGTTCATTTCAGAGAAAAAGATAGGGGAAAGTACCTGTGCAATTACATATAACTATATTGTGTGCTGTGTTGACAGTGAAATGTCTGGGGAATTTTAGTTGTGCATTTGAAGTTATTGCTGTCCAGCTCGTTTTGTAATTTGGCGATTAAAGTTTCTTTGAAAGAAAAATATTTCGGTCATTTAAAGATTTCTAAAGTGAGTCCAAAATTTTTTTCATTCTCGAGATGTAAACCAAATATCGATATAAATGTTATCAAATGAACTTCTACATTTCATGTTTTTGGTCACAACTTCCATTTAAAGTTTAACGGGGACGGCTCGGCACATGCTTTTTTGGGGTGAATATTAATGTGCTGATTTTTTTGTTTTTCAGGGATCTTGGCTAATAGAGTACCGAAGTGATGAGTCAATGCAATGTTTGGAACATGACTGGTTGTTTAGTGTTTACAAAGGAACAGTCGAAATCTCCATTTGTTTGGAGCCAGTTGTCGTGCCAACTGACGTCGGACTTCGGTACTCTATACGGACCACCCTGGATCAGCCACTGTGTCACTAAAAAGCAGACGTATCATTTAGGATTTACACGATACCTCGTTCCAAGGTCTACTTTTATCTTTCGCTCGTGCCCACTGCCCATGCCATCTGGGAAGCGCTGATGAGCTTCACGCTCTGATTGGATAGGTCTTGTTTGACCTGTGACCTGCGGTCACAAGTTCCGCATCAGCACAACGTTCAATCATGGCGGCTGTTGCCATTTTTACAGCGCTTCAGCGCCCATGTGGGCACGAGCGAAGGGGGGCCGGTGTTACGGTCTCATTTAATTCTACTGAACCCTAACAAATACATCACTGCGCGTGCATTTGTTAGGGTTCAGTATAGCGTTAAATAGTGTTCCGGAAAACTGGGCACACCGGGAAGGGGATTTATTAGAGTTGTCTGAAATATGCATTATAAAGGCGCTGGGTATGGGTAACTTCCCATGACCTTTGTATGTAGCATGCTAGTGCCCACCATGCGCACGCACAACTGCAACATGATTTGCCATCATCATTCCGTGCGCGCGCAGAAATGTAGTCTTGGGGCATTTCTCAAACCCCTGGCTTGGGCGCCGGCTCTGGCTTCGCGTAATTTTATGTCCCCCATATTTGAAAAGATCTTGGACACTGTTTTTGCTATATGTACATCAAAATATTATATTTTAATCCAGAGCCTGAGCCTGTTTATTTATTTACGTATTCAAGGCTTCAGATTGGCAATGGGGCTGGGGAATAGTTGGAGACCAAGACCAAGCCCAAGCCCAAGCCCAAGCCAGGGTTTGAGAACCCCCCCCCCCCCCCCCAACAGATGTCTTCCCCCCCCCCCCCCCCCCCATTTGAAATCTTGAAAAGAACCAAAAATATACACTAGCGCTGTCAAAATTAGCGCTTGGACTGGTGTGCATATCTAAAGGCAAGTTATGTATCAACCTCGGTGTTGTAGTCGAGACCCCGAAGTCCGAGACCGAGACCTCGAGACCTTGTATGTCATTTACATAATAAAATAATGCAAAAAGATCACAAATTTCCATATGCATTATGTGCATGTGCATTATGTACATGTCGTTCCCAACTTCCCATACATGAAGCTAATGCGCTACATGTACGTTTGGGCACGCGTACACGGCAAAGAAACGAGGTTGTCATGCACGTTTATAAATCTTTAGTCGAGTAGAGCGTACTGTAATCGATTCTGTAAACAAGAAGTTGTCATATACTGCACAATTATACATCTCGAGTCGATTCGAATCGAGCGTGCTGTAATCGATTCTGCACATGTGCTGTTTGCATCAGACGTTCCCAGCGCACTGTTTGGGCGGTGGGTACGAGCGAAGCTTTCACCAACCTTTGACAGACAGAAGTTTAGCCCATTCTTTACAACTCATTGATTTTTCTTTGATTCTTTGTTTTTCATTGACCAGTTTCTGGTTCGAAAACACTAAATCCCAAAGCAGCATGAATGTTCTCACGTCAGCATACGGTTTTTAATACCAAAGGTTTATTAATGATTTTCTCCGTAAAACGAAAGGAGAGAGAGCGGAAATATTCTTTTTGTTGTAAGGCGGGTTTTTTAAAGGAAGGAGGAGGGGCTTTTTATTTTTTAATTTTCAAGATGGCCGCCATTCTTTTATAAATTTCCAACAACCGTAGGTTTTTCAACTGTTCTAAGACACAACAAAGAGACATGTTGGACAACAGAATTGAACATGTTTACAGTGGTTTTAATAGTTTTAGTAAGCATGTATTTTATCTTCCGACGGATAGTTTGACATTTTGGGGGTTTTTAATCATCATTTTCCACTGGTAATATTTTTTATCAATACAGGCGGCCCCCAAAAAGAAAACGGGCGGCCGGGACGCTAAAAATTTGTTTTTACTTCGCCTTAGTTAAGTCATGGAGGAAGGATTCCTCCATGGTTAAGTTAGCATCTCAACAAATCAGTCGCAAACATCTTCAAGTTCCAAGAAAATAGGCCTGTTGCTGGCCTTATTTGTACAGGTCCGTGTACCTTTACTGTTCCTAATGTGTTTTCCCGCCAATTCGGGGTTAACAAATTGCCGAGCCAAGACACTCGGTCCAGCAGATGTGCGCGGCACTGATCAGACACACTATCTTGAAGACACATTACCAGATCTCGAGAAAAAAACACCCTTATAGAGTACCGAAGTCTGACGTCAGTTGGCATGACAACTGGTTCCAAACAAATGTAAATTTCGACTGTTCCTTTGTTAACAGCCAGTCATGCAAACACATAAAAAAATTATTCTGGTTCCAAACATTGCATTGACGTCATCACTTCGGTGCTCTGTGGCCTTATTATCCACTCGGTGACAAGAAGTCGTTGCCTCATCCATACAGTGGCGGAGGTTTGGGCCCACGCCTTAGCTGGGCCACCATAAACATGGCACTTGTAAAAGCTGAGCACACGGCGGCGCCGGATTCTACTCGATGCAACTTGTAGACGAATTACGTGTACATAGTCTGTGTACGGCAGCGATAAGCGATGAGCCTGCCGCGCCGCCTCGCTGGGCCGTGACCGATTGCCTGGGATGCAGCACGCGATGTGCGAAGAACATAATAGGCTGCCGCTCTCGAACGATATGCCCTCCTTCAAAGTTGCGATGTCCATGTTTTTGGGGCTTGACACCACCCCCCCCCCCCCCAATAATTACAAAAGCTGTTTCGAATTACTGTTTTTGGTGGGTTTGGTTTTGGCGGATTTGTTTTTAGTGGGTTTGGTTTTAGCGGATTTAGTTTTGGTGGGCTTGGTTTTTTGTTGGGTTTGGTTTTGGTGGGTTTGGCTTTGTTGGGTTTGGTTTTGGCGGATTTGTTTTTAGTGGGTTTGGTTTTAGCGGATTTGGTTTTGGTGGGTTTGGCTTTGTTGGGTTTGGTTTTGGCGGATTTGTTTTTAGTGGGTTTGGTTTTAGCGGATTTAGTTTTGGTGGGTTTGGTTTTGGTGGGTTTGGTTTTGGTGGGTTTGGTTTTGGTGGGTTTGGGTTTTGGTGGGTTTGGTTTTGGTGGGTTTGGTTTTAGTGGGTTTGGTTTTGGTGGGTTTGGTTTTGGTGGGTTTGGGTTTGGTGGGTTTGGTTTTGGTGGGTTTGGTTTTGGTGGGTTTGGTTTTGGTGGGTTTGGTTTTGGTGGGTTTGGTTTTGGTGGGTTTGGTTTTGGTGGGTTTGGTTTTGGTGGGTTTGGTTTGGTGAGTTTGGGTTTGGTGGGTTTGGGTTTGGTTTTGGTGGGTTTGGTCCGGGGCTTGGGAACCCTTGATAAACCCTGGATGCACTTTTCCCGCCGAATTTAGTTTATAAATGTTTTACCGAAACATCCTTATGTTCCATGATCAGGTGACACCGGCAACTTTCGTCGGCAATGGAATTTCTGACGCCCTATTTCGTTGACAATAGGATTTATTTAATTTTAGTTGAGGTAATAACCTGATTAGAAGAAAAACAATGCTGCACCCTTTAATTTCAATTTAAATCAATGCACACAAAAATGTGTTCATCCTGTATTTTTTCAACATCCGTTGTTATGGAAATACTCTAAAGGCTTGTTGTTTTCTGCATTTGCTGAGTTTGACCCATAATGGAATTGTTTATGCTAAATTCTGGAAAATGGGATTGGTAGCCTACAGATCAAACGAGATGTAAACTAACTCGATTTGGATTTCATTGCTTTGCATTCTTCCGTTGTCAATGCACGTGAGGCAAGGTACGTGAGGCAAGGATACCGCTCGAAATCAGGGGCAGTCAAATTTGATTAATAGCCACAAATCACACAGAACGGTAGAATCTAGAACAATTCTGATACTTAATAGAACTAAGACGTAATGACGTCAGCTGTGTTTACCTTGTATTTGTGGAGCCATGGGACCAATTTCTTGGACTTAAGCAATTGCTCAGCATGAAAAGTCTCCCTTTGTTAAAACAGGATTACCAACCAAATGTTCCTGTGATGTAGGACTATTGCTGACGTGACGTGTAGTGATGGCTGGTATTCAGCTGCTGTTTGCGTAGCCTGAAAAACACATGGGGTTTTGACTGGTCCCGTTTTTTACACCACTAAGGGACTGTTTGTTTCACACGGGATTGCGATCAGTGATCCAGCATCTGGTTCGCTCCATTTATTAGGCGGAATCTGGTGTGTGAACCATCGTACATCTCTGATCGCGATCTGGATTTGTGTGAAACAAACAGGCCCTTAGCAATTGACCGATCGCGGTCGAATCGCGCCAACGCAGCTTGTGAATTATTGTCCAATCACATCAATTATAATTCGATCCACGTACGTGGAACGCGCAAAATCTGAGACAAACCAGAATACCACACAAAATTCCCATAGGGTTGTCTCAGGGGCGTGGTTAACTCGTAAACAGCGATAGGTCAATACCGTTTTGTGCTTAGAGCAGCTCCATGAAAGTGGCCCCAATCCAGCCTAGGCTGGACGGAACATATTATACAGCGCGCGGTATCACGGCTAGTCTTGGTTCCAAGACGTCCTTAACGCGGTGCGACGTACAGCGCGCACGGCAGCGCCCTCTAGCTACACACACACACACACACACACACACACACGCCAAGGCCAAATCGCTAAGAACGTCTTGGGCAACCTCGTTCCCAAAGCTTACTTTATTTTCAACCTCGTTTCCAAAAGTAAGCAGCTGTGGTGTCGGTGAGGGCGCTGCTCGACACCATGGGAACGAGGTTGCGTCTTGGGCATTTCGCAAGGGAGCGCGCGCGACCTGCTTATGCATAATTTAACAGGCGGGACAAACGAATAATCGCGCTTGCGAACTGGAGGAAACTCATGTTTAAGTAATAACTTACTAGTCAGTTACGTTCTGAGCAGAGTGATTCTGGACTGGCAAACAGGATTGAGAAATCTTCGGATTGTTCCAAAAATGTGATCTGGAATATCAGACGTTATCTCTACCAATTTCAGTCCCAGATGTTCAGCACGATGTAACTGATCAACGGCCAGAGCTTTCAATGGCACGACGACAATAATCAGCGCTTTCTCCTGTTTGCATTCGGTTACTTCGTTCATGGAGGTAGGAAACACCTCCATGCTTCGTTCAAGAAATCTA
The DNA here is from genome assembly GCA_037893225.1 of Hippasteria phrygiana. Taxonomy (NCBI): domain Eukaryota; kingdom Metazoa; phylum Echinodermata; class Asteroidea; order Valvatida; family Goniasteridae; genus Hippasteria; species Hippasteria phrygiana. The sequence continues at coordinate 2,244,150 of JAZGUH010000013.1, read as the reverse complement.
AGACCAATGGAGCAGCTTGAAAAATTACACTCTTGCCAAATCCCGTTGGTAAATTAACAAACAAATCATGGCCACGTACAAATTGATGAATGGCACTGATCTGATGACTTTTTTAGCTTTCCAAAGCCCAGTTTTTTTGCTGTAAAATCGATCGCTTTGTCCACGCGGTCAGACATTTTTTTCCAACAAACAACGAATGGCTTGGTACTGCGCTGCACGTTCATACGTGACGTACACGTAAACCCGACGTGAGTACAGAAACTAGACTAGTGAGTGTTGGCTATTTACATGCGATAATGCAGCTAAGTCACACGCGCATGCAAATGCCACACAGTTCTGCTCGCGATTTCGCAAGCAGAACTTGCGAAATTCCCAAGACGGTCTTAGCGATTTGGCCTTGGCGTGTGTGCGTGTAGCCGGCCGTGCGCGCTATACGTCGCACCGCTAAGGACGTCTTGGAACCAAGACTATATCACGGCATGCATTTCAGTATTTACAAGTTTGGATCACGTCAAAGATCGTTGAAGGGAAAGATCGGACACTCCTCTGAAAAAGTGAAACAGGAAGTAGTTGCTCATTGGGAAGGGCGCCCTCATACCTTTGGTAGGTAAAACTTGCGACCAACCGAAGTGTTCCCTGTAGTTCACAATGAAGAAAAACGAAGACTTGGTGCTCCACACTGAATTAATTGCACTAAATGACACAAACAAAATTTGGCAAGGATTGGTCCCTACATTACATATACATACTTAATATATCTCCCTCCTTTTTTCTTTCTTTCTTTGGTTATTTATTCATTTATTAATTGATTTTCTGAATTGTTAAGAGCCACCTTTCGCAAATATCATTAAAAACAAATATAACTGTACATAGGCCCTATGGCAAAAAACTTAATTATTTTTCAGAGAAATTGATCATTAAAAAGTATTTCAAAATAAAAATATAATAAAAATCTTATTTACTATAATATTTATTTATTGCAATTTTAATCATCTTCAATGATATAATAAAAAAACAAAACCGATTTTGTTTTCAAAATCTTACTTTTCACTGACTGTCGGAAGTAGCAGTTATGGGTATTACATAGTAAAACCATTGACAGAAATTAACACTTCTCGAGTGGAGCAAAGTTTGATTGCATTTATTTTTCAGATGCTTCATTTAGCTTCATAAAATCGTTATAATACAACATGACTGTTACTTTATAATTAACCCTTGCTCTTGTTTACACTCCCAACGCACTTCAAACGGAAATTATTTTAGTCAATGGTTTTCAGACAAACGACGCATTTTCAAGGACGAACTCTTTTGAATGTCCTATTTTATGTTCGCTTATTTTCGTTTTGTAAGAATGGTTTAACAGCAGCGTTTATTGTCAGGTAAATTAATCTCGCTTCAAAGGCTTCAATCTTTCTCTGTGTCGTTTTTCCAGTTATATTTTTATGTCATATTTTCATGGAATTTTTAATTACATTTCATCTAGGCCTACATGAGTTTAACGCTCTGATGAGAACACGGTGGTTTCAGCATTAGGCTCACGAACCGCCGATTCGTCTGCATGATCGAAGCAGATATTGATGTAAAGTCCTTGCACTGACGTCACATTCCCAACGGTCGCGGCTATCTGGTTCCGTGAGCGATCCGTGAGTCGGTACAGATCGTGAGCCGCCATCACGCTCGTCACGGTGGACGTACGCCGCCGTCCGTGTTCTGTACACGATCTTAGAGTAAACGCCTTCTTGAATGCCCGCCTGTACCGGGCGTTCGTGAGCGTGTACACGATCGGATTCACGGCGGAGTTGACGTAGACAAGGATACGGTTGATCTCGAACAGTGTGCTTCTTATGTCATACGGTATGAGGGCGACTTCATCGTCCAAGAAGCTCTCGGCGAAGATAATCACCGAGGTCACTTCGAACGAAGTCAACGTGAGAAAGAACACCGTCCCGTTGGCTACGAGCATTATGGCAACCTGGTTGCGGGTGCGGATGATCCGCTGCCGGTCGTACGTGTCCCGCTGGTGGAGTTTGAGGAGGATGCGCGTGTAGAAGAAGGTGTTACCGAAGAACGCCACGAAGAACGGCACGGTCTGCGTCAGATAGAACATCTGATTGGCCCACTTGCCGTCCACGCTGTAACACCTGCCGACGATCCTCGGAAACTTGTCCAATAGTTCCCGGTCATCCGCGTTCCACGACAGGCAGTACTGGGTGAATTTGAAACTGTAAGGGATGACCAGGGGGGCCAGAATCAGGGCCACCAACCAGCAGACGAGTATCAACTTGGCAGACCGGGTACGGCCGCTGATCAGCCGGTGGCGTATGGGGTGGCACACGGCAATGTAGCGCTCCAGCGATATGAATGTGATCAGAATCATGCCGGCAAAGTTGAAGACATACTTGCTGAAAATCTGCAGCACGCAGCCGGCCTGGCCGAACACGGGAGCTTCGTTCGGTACCCCGTAGACAACATAAGCCCGGAATCGGCTGCAAATAGCTATAAGCAAGAACATCAAGTCCGCCACAGCTAAGTTGGACAGGTAGAAATTTGTTGCCGTCCGCATGCTGCGCACGCGGATTACGGTGAACAGAAAGGCGAAGTTACCGAGCAAACCAACCACCAAGATGATCGGGAAAACCACCTTGGTTGTGATTTCCTGAAAATCGGTAAACAATAGGTAGTCAGAATGTGCTTCTTCAACGGATAAAACGTGAAATGTATTGTTGTCTGTGCAGTCTTCTGTGGTGCTGACGTCAGCCCCCATCGTAGGAAGTTGCCGATTGTGGATGGAAAAGGAAACCGATTTGTCTTCGTTAGCTGAGAAACAAAACCCTGCTCGCATTGCTGAACGGCCAAGACGAAGTAATGTAGTTCGAAGGAAAGCACTGTGAATTGCCAGTAATTGTAGTAGGGGGCATTGAAAACGGTCACCAGGGGGTGGAGTTTGGCTGTGATGGTTAAGATATTAATAACCATCCAGCAGATAATTGGATACTCGGTTGCTCTGGTGGCGAATTTGTAGTAATTGCAAATTGACGTTATTTTGCACGCACAATCATCGACGAACACGCATGCGCAGTTTTGCTCAATGCAAATTCATCACGGGTATTCTGCTAAGATTTTTGCGTTGTCTCAGTGGTTCAAATTTGTTCCCCGAGAGTGTTTGATTTGTGTTTTGACCGCTGCCTGGGTGAATATTGGTTATGGCGAGAGATTAATTAACGGGTAGCATTTATCAAATTGGGTCGCAGCGCAGCAACGCAAAACCAACGATGGAATGAATGGTTGAAAACCGTTAGGGAGATGCTGCAGAATAATGCATCAGGGCAAACAGGGGCTTGACAGCAAACATGTTGCCTTGCCTTGGAAACGCCACCCCGCTATCGTATTTCCTGTAATTGACCCAAATAGTCGTTAATTGATTTTATATCCTTGGACGGTAAAAATAATAGCAAGGTTCGTTATGCCGCAAAATATAATGAAAAATTACCGAGCCATCGAAGGCACAGGCACAAAATTTGTGTGTTTCGTTCCCATGATATCTATTTCGATCCTTGCTTACGGTGGGTCCACTTACAAGTACCCTGTTCCTTCGACTAATGTTCCTTCTATGGAAATCCCGCGAAAATATATTTTTTTTTTCACGAAATACAATTCGGGCTCGAGCGAAGTGACCGGTTGTTCCCTTGAAATAATATACATGTACCAAATGTTAGGTATCACGAGATATAATATTTCGAGAGGATATACCTTGCGCCTATCCATCATATATGATCATAGGCCACAGGACCACAGGCCCGTACGCAAGCTTTTTTGGGTTTGATTTTGCATTCAATAGGGGACCTATAACAATAGAGGACAATAGGGTCCCCGGTTGAGAAAGGTCCCCGTTTGAAAACCGTGCACAAAACCAATGAGGGTCCTTGTCAAAAAGTTAAAGTATGAACAATAGGAGGACAATAGGAGGTTCCCGATTGAAGGTGTTTACACACTTACAGGTTATCCATTACGTCTGAGGACTTGGGACAATATGGGATTAGTGATTACAATACAACTGAGGACCTGAGCCCAAGTCCTCGGTAGTGTTCATGTACAAACCTTATGGGACTTGTTGAGAAAAAGTTTAAGTCCAAACAATGTGAACAATGGAAGAGAACAGCTTAAGCCCTCAGTAGTGTAGCAAAACACGACTGTGTGTGTGTGGGTTTGTTTTTGCATTCAATAGGGGAGATTTAACAATAGAGAACAATAGGGTGTCCGGTTGAGAAAGGTCCAGTTTGAAAACCGTGTACAAAACCAACGAGGGTCCTTGCAAACAAGTATGAGCAATAGGAGGACAATAGGAAGTCCCCGATTGAAGGTTTTTTACACGCAATCGTGGACTAGGGACAAAAGGGTTAGGGCATAGACAAAGGGTCCACGTTTGACCGAACGTCCACGATTGGAAATCGTGTACAAAACATATGGGAGGCCTTTCGAAAAAGTTAAGAGTATAAACAAAAGAGGAACAATAGGAGGTCCGCGATTGCCGGTATTTACACACTTGTGTGGGTGTGTGTGGGGTGAATCCAGTTGTTCAATGGCGGTGCTTTTAATAGACTTTACACACAGGACGCACATCAACGTACAGGATGGTGGGCCTTCCACGATAAAAAAATAAAATAAGAAAGGAAGAATTTAAAAACAATTGACAAACTGAACCTTTTGGGGGGGCGGGGGTACGAATTGAACTGATACTTCCTTTTTGAATACATTTCAATTAGGGGCCTACGGCAAGATATTTTATTGATATTAAATTATTGTCTTATAATTTCCAATTCAGAGGGTAAAATGGGTCAAAATTGTTGCACCCCGATTCAACTTCGTTGAATGCACGGCATGATATCTCGTGTATTTGAACTGGCCTATACTCTTCGAGTTGATGCAGTTAGGCAGAGTTGAACTTTGCCGAGTATCTCCGTCCCTAGCCCCGCTTGCGTCAGTCACGACAGAGTGCTTCCTTTAAAATATCGGTGTTGCCGTCGGGGACTCCTTGTAGACGCCATCGATAGTTATCGGAAATTTACTAGTCTAGAGGTAGTATACAGCATTTGCTTTTGCTGTATATAGGCCTAGTTGTCAGAAAGGTGTTAGTATACAAATAATGAATGTTTATGAGTGCGATAGTAGGAATAATTTCATGAGGTGACAGATTGAATGTTCCATTCCACGAGGCGAAGCCGAGTGGAATGGGACATTCCATCTGTCACCAAATGAAATTATTCTTACCATTGCACGAATGTGAAAAATTCATTATTTGTTTTTTATACAACACCTGAATAAATCCCAGCCATCCGATTGGTGGATCGTCGATCACGTGCATTGAATTATTCGACCCATCACACGACGCGAACCCGCACCGCCCAAAACGTTCTATCACATGGTTCTATCAAACGGTGCGCGCGCATTGATAGAACCAAAAGAACTTCCCTAATTTCACGGTCACTATTTGCGCTACAACAGGGCTGTCATTCACACAACATGGCGGCCGAGTTTCCCGAACTGCCGCGGTTTGTTCTCCTAACAGACGACGAAATATTGGAACTCGTAGGCGATGCTGACGCTCCAAATACAAAGAGACAAATCAAATATGCAGTGAAACGATTAGATGAATTTGCAAGACACGCAGGAACAACAATTGAAGCTTTAACTGATTCGGAACTCGACAATTTTTTGTCGCGGTTTCATTCGGGACTGAGAAGGTAAACGGCACGTTGTAACGTTACACAAAGAAATCCATGCATGCAATCTGTCGGATTTATTCAGGCGTTGTATAAAACAAATAATGAATGTTTCACATTCGTGCAATGGTAAGAATAATTTCATTCGGTGACAGATGGAATGTCCCATTCCACTCGGCTTCGCCTCGTGGAATGGAACATTCAATCTGTCACCTCATGAAATTATTCTTGCCATCGCACTCATAAACATTCATTATTTGTATAATACAACGCCTGAATAAATCCGACAGATTGCATGCATGGATTTCTTGGTGTAGGCCTACAACGTGCCGTTTACCTTCTCAGTCCCGCCGCATAAAACCGCGACAAAAAGTGGTCCAGTTCCGAATCAGTTAAAGCTTTAATTGTTGTTCCTGCGTGTCTTGCAAATTCCTCTAATCGTTTGACTGCATGATATCATTTGTCTCTTTGTGTTAGCAGCGTCAGCATCGCCTACGAGTTCCAATATTTCGTCGTCTGTTAGGAAAACAAACCGCGGTTCGGAAACACCGTCCGCCATTTTGTGTGAATGACAGCCTAGACTGGTTCCCGGTCCCCGTATGTATATAATATACATTTGAAGTCCGAAAGACAACGGAGGGACCGGGAACCAGTCCAATGATAGCCGTGTTGTTGCGGCGGGGAAGTTCTATCAAACGCGTTACCGTTTGATAGAACCATGTGATAGAACGCTTTTTGGCGGCGCGGGTTCGCGTCGTGCGATGGGACGAATAATTCAATGCACGTGATCGACGATCCACCAATCGGATGGCTGGGATTTATTCAGGTGTTGTATAATATTTTATAGCAAATACTGTAACACTGACCTGTTTAAAGTTTGATATGCATAGATGCTGGGAAAACAAAGAGAAAATATATTGTTCTTGTAGTATGGATCCCTGACCCTACTTCAGACAAAAGAGAGCAGTTTATAGACGTCAGGGATGATTATCAGGTCGGGGAACTAGACTAGCTGGCTTGCACCCATTTACGGACGTGTAACCAACTGCAAAGCAAAATGTGGACTAACTAAAGTTGGTAAATTGTCGGCCGACCATCGCTGAAATTGATACATGATTTCACATGATACTTGAGACTATTATTTACTTACAGTCAAGTAAGGTATTTCACAATAATTCAGTAGCTTTCTTTTTGTATTTTTGCAAATGCTGTATACATTGTATTACCATTAAACTCTGACATACTGTTCGATGGATCTAATGTAATGGATTTGCATTGATTTCTTCTCTAAGCATCCGGATGAGACTTTCAATAAAAATGCTTATTGAAAATTTTGTCCAAATTTGTCCGGAGCAGCATTTAGACAGCCAAAACGAAATTAACATGTGATTTTGGGATTTGTTTAGAGGCCTTATTATAATTTGGTTAAAGATTTACAGAGATCAAAATGGGTTGCGGTGAATGCATTATAATGTACTTGTCATGCATGCCACATCCCTTGGACACACACGCCACTGAGCGTTTTGAACATGACTCAGGACATAAGGGGTGTTGCGGGCAGTTATTATTTTTACCGACTATGGCGTCACAGTCAAAAGGGGGTATAAAGTGTTTTTTTCTGTCACAAGTCTATATACATTTTAAACAAAATATACATCTTCATTTTGTATGCATTCATCAATGTTTCAGAACCATTCATAGCGTTGTTATCGTTAGCGTTTTTATTGTTGTAAATCTTGCAACGAACTGGACAAAGCCGTCTCTTTAGTCAGAGGAAATTTTGACATTGGCGACAATGTCACTGTTCATTACGGCGACATGAAATTCAATGTTTAAATATACGCTGAGCCTAGCGCCAACGTTGAAGTGAAACCATTACGGTGAAAGTGCAGCTGCACACAAGATTTCACCACCTTTACCTTTCAATCACATTTTGTTACAGCCTATAGGCTAAGTGGCAAGTTAGTGCTCTTAAATAACGCCACTCTGCAGTTCATTGCAGTTATTGGAATATCACGAGCCATTTGTCTTTGCCAAACCCCGTATATGTCTCAAAGGTATAATGTCTACAGAACTCCATTAGCAACGTAGAAATAGCCAATTAGCGATCCTTCAGAAAAAAAAACATTTAAAAGCATTAACTGATCTCAAATATAGAGAACGTAATAGTTTCAGAACCGTGATGAAAATCATATCAAATGACTATACAGGGTGAGTGAAAAAAAAATCGAACAACCGAACAAAAGTGTTTCCACGTAAAGCTGCAATGTCCGTGCTCTGGCTGAAAAATAGAATTCAATGGATTTTCTCCTACAAACAAATAATGGAGGTTTATTTTTGAAAAAAGAAAATCGCTTATTCGCTTCTACACTCTGCAATTGGTCTTAACATTACGTGCAATTATTGCCCTATACATTAACACTGTTTTGTATAAATAGGAGGGTCCTGCTCTTATTGCAGAAACTGGAACTTATTCAACTGTAAGTTATCTTCAATCGATATTGTGTGTGTGGAATTTCTCATTGGAAAGCTCCCGTAACTTATCTAACGCTAACAAATTAGCAATTCAATTTGGAAATCCATTTTTCGAGGTGCCACGCCCAAAAAGCACGGACACGGCATATTCTACGACATTTTTGCCAATATACATGTATTATTGTGTATTATTATTGACGTACTGGTGAGGAAAAAAAAAGAGGGTATAACAAAGGGAACAACACTGTCCTCTCGTTTTTTCTTTTGTCTGGAAGGTGTCCTCACGAGTAAACGTGTGCTTAGTCTGTGGGGATGGGTTGGTGTGTAGGAACAATAGAAAGTCCTGACCAGGATGGTGGGGTATACTATACTGTATACATTGCAAAAACAGTGTTTAGCAAGTAAACACTTTTCTAAACACTTTCTTGCTATCACACCTACCAAATTCCTATGGATATTTTCCATAAAAATCTATACTTTTTTAGCTGGACATTTGCAACCTCTCTCTTCAATAGGCAGACACAAAAGTTTGCTCGGCCATCTCCGAGTGTACAGTTTTCTTATAATAATGATGGTGTGTAGGCCTATATCTCACTACCGAGTTTATTGATATTAAATATCAGAAGCAATTTTAGAAGCGACACAACCCATGTCAACCGAAGAATCAATTTCAGTTTTCTTTTTGGACTGAAATACCTGTATTATGATTTGACTCGCATAATTTCTGGAAATGACCGCATTCTTTGCCATTTAAGCTTAAATCCACCAATTTCATAACAAAATAGCATTTTGGGCCATTCTTTTGTTAACGCCACAGTTCTATCCAACAGACAAGAGCCAAGTTCATCAACCCGGTTTTTTTAAATAATAAACGGGCCTTAACTGTTCGTCTGCTTGCACGTTTGCTTTCAGCCTCCCCTTGCATGATTGTCTTCTCTTTTTGTTGAAATGCTTGCTTGTCTGCTGGGCCAGCTTGCAATTAATGTTCGTCTTTGCATAATCGTCGGTGCCCTATACGTGCGTGCATGCTCCTCTCGTTTCTTGCGTGTTTGTGTCTCGTTTGTCTGCAGTTTTCGTGCCCGTAAACGTGTTTCGAAAGTAAAGTCCGTCTCAAGCCAATTTGGTTTATCGGGCCAGTGTTTATATCCGGCATTAAACAAGTTGAGAGTATTTCTGTTCCCCCTGACAGGATGCCAGTTCGTCACAGGTTAATCCCCATCGCCGGTTAAAATACCTATCTACTCCTTGGCTTGAGAAAAAGCAACAGCTTCAGGATACATATGATGCACGATATGGGGCAGAGCGAACCCCCCCTCTTTTGTGTTGGTCATTGTGTTCCCGGAATCTCAGGAATTCTTTTCAGAGGTCCAGGGGGGATGTGTTAGGTAACAATAGTCTGGAGAGTGTATAGGGTATAGGGACAAAAGGGGGGTACCCCTCTGCCCCATATCGTGCTGGGTATATCAGGATACACGTGCCATGACCGGCCAGGTCTGGATTCCAACCTACTTTCTGATGACTTAGGTCACGCATGGAGGAAGGAATGCACGGGTCACGCTAGATCGCTCGGCCACGACATTCCAGTTTCATGCGTTCCTGATCCTGCTCATGTATTAATTGTCCACTGCAGATTTATCTCCCGTGTCATTGTCATTTCCCTCCTTTTTCTCAAACACTTCACATTGCTCGAAGCAGGCGTTGGAGTAGGTGGCTGGCCGTGCTACCATTGGGCTCTTTGCTGGAGACTGCGGGCGGGGGATCGGCGTCAGTCCCCCCGCGTTGATATGGTACTGAGAATAGTACTCCGGGAAAGCGCTGAAAATCGTGGAATGTTCCGGCCGTCCGCTGTTCCATGAAGCAGGTGTGAACGCTCTCCTGAAAGCCCGCCTATACCGGGCGTTGGTCACGGTGTAAACGATAGGATTCACGGCGGAGTTGAGGTACAGAAGGACTCGGTTTGTTTCGCGTAGGATTAGTATCACGTCATTTGGGATGAGGTTAATGTTTAGGACGTCTTCGATGAAGCGTAACATGGAGGTGACTTCAAAAGCAGTCAGCGTCAGAAAGAACACGGCACCATTGGCCACAAGCATAAGGGCCACGTGGTTTCGAGTGCGGATGACGCGCTGTCTGTCGCTGGACGTATCTCTCCTATGAAGCTTGATCACGATACGGGCGTAGAAGTAAGCATTCCCGAAGAAAGCCACAAAGAAAGGAATGGTCTGCGTCAAGTGGAACAACGGGGAAACCCAAGGTTCGTCCAGATATGTACACTTCCCAATGACTTCAGGGTAGTTTTGGTAGGATACTGTTTCTATACGGGGCCACTCGACGCAGAATCGTTTGAACACCATGGAACTGGGAATCAGGAGTGTTGCAAGAGCCCCGGACGTCAGCCAGCAGGCAATGACGAGTTTGGCGGTGCAGCTACGTCCGTTGATGACCCGGTGCCGCAGCGGGTGACACACGGCGATGTACCGCTCAAGTGACATGAAGGTGATTAGGATGAGCCCGGAAAAGTGGAAGATGTAGGTGAAAAAAATCCTGGTGATGCAGCCGGTCACGCCCAGGACATAGTTCGGGATGCCGTACACGGAGATGGAGTGGATACGGCCCACCACGACTATGGACAAGAACACCATGTCGGCCACGGCCAAGTTGGCCAGGTAGAAGTTGGTGACCGTCCGCATGCTACGGATCCGGGCCAGCACGAACAGAAAGGCGCCGTTCCCCAGTAGACCGACCAGCAAGATACACGGCAGGACGTAAGTTGACGTGATCTTCTCCAGGCCAGTGTACATGAACACACTGGCGTTTGCGGCCGTGCTAAGAACGATGGTACTGTTGGCCGTGCATTGTAATGTGTTTGTGTCTGAACCCATTGTTATTTCGGTGTATCCTCAGATTATTTCGACGAGAGGTTTTGATGTGGTGGCCCAGTTATGAGTTAAAAAATCAGTCCGTTTTTCTATAAGCAGTTTCCGTCAGCTCTACAGCAATGAATCAAGTAGGCTGATTTGATCAATTTGTGGCTACTCGAGTCAGATCTAAATATGAGATTGCAGAATATACGACGACTTGTCCACTTGTAATCAAAATACTACATTCGGCTGTTGCCATCACCGCTTTAAACTCAGTATTAGGTACTCACGTCAGTAGCTTTGTGGTTGCAATGTTGCCGTGCATCAGAGAGAAAGAGAGCCAGAGAACAAAATTAAACCATCGCGCGAAGGTACTGAATGTTAATTTGGTACCTGGTTAATCAGTGACTCTGTATCCTCCCTGTGTAATGGAGTGCACGTTGGCATGTATTAAAATCGACCCTCAGTCATGAAATGAGCTTCAATGGTGAAGTCAAAAACATTCCTACCGGATTGGATAAAGAACCGAGAGCGTCACGCTATACACAACTTGCGGCTCAGCCCAGTAACGCCAACATGACACCCAGGTTGAGTTTATATTCTCGAGTGATTTCCATCTGCGTCTGATACCTTACCTAATTTATACCAATTTTGGCAGGATGCAGAAATGCTAAACTCCTAACGCTGTGTACCACTCATGGCTCCATGTTGCACCAGCCACAGGAAGACCAAAAAATCTGGTGAAAATTGAAACAGCCAACAAAAAACAGCTATTAGTGTGGTGTCAAAAATGCGTGTACTTGAAACAGTTTTCTCTCCTTAGCAACCGCGCAGTTTTGACACGTGAGAGGGCTTTGGTTGTGCGCCGCAAATTGTACGGTATATGATTGTCAATCAATTTGTATCTATTCCGGCTTTTACGTGTTTTTTTTCTAGTCTCGCTAAAACGTTTTCATCTTGGAATATATTTAGAAAGAAACTTCACAATTTGTATCTCGTGAGGGATTTTTTTAAGAAACAAAAAAATCCACCTTGACCAGCTATGTGTGAAACAATACACTGCAAAAATGGTGTTGCTAAATACACCACGTGGTATCTATAATTATTGGACGAATGGTCCAATATAGATACCACATTTTTCTGTAACTGTATGGCCTAGGCCATATTTTTGGGCGAATCGGGGCGCTGAAACCGCGACGCCAGTTTTAGGGTAACTGGTACAAGTTACCGGTATACTCCACAGTTATTCCACGGTTATTTTAAGGTATGCTACATCATTGATACTTTGTGTGATTCAAGTTCATTCAACATAAACATCAAATAGCAAAATTGTGAAAGTTTGAGCCGAATCCGTTATCGAAGTCATGAGAAAATAGTGAGAAACCGTTCTTCTTTGAGAGTGTTTTGCGTACGTTCCGTTCATACGGGCTTATTCGCTGATTGTTCGAGGTCTTCAGACACAATTTTCTTGAAGATGACATCATTTCAGACAGAAACATTTCTCAAGAGGATTAGTATACTGCTACAATCTTTACAAACAGTAATATTTCACAATGAAACTGTATCAATTTTATTATTGGTGATTACCAAAGCTCATACATTAAATACATTTTCATACTTAGTCATCTAACTTTAATTTAAAGAGGATGTTGATTGTTGAGAGAAGTCTGCGTAAGTTTGTAGTTTAATAGTAGATAGCCAAATATTTCTGCCATGAAATAACAAAAAAGTGACTTTTCGGGGCTATTTTTATCAAATCCCCTCTTGCCCGCTGGTGTCAAATTTGTCTAAAACTCGTCCCTGCGGGCAGCAAACAAATCTGACGTCATAAAACGTAGGCGTACTCCCCTTTTGTGTCTAGGAGAGTGCTTAAATTAGGTCATCGAAATTACCATAGGCCATGTAACACTCCCGTTTGTTCGTATCACCTGGTAGTACCTGACGGGGAACTGATTAAAATAATCAGTTACAGCTATAGTTTAAATCGCTGAAAATCAAATAGTCGGTGTTGTCATTGAAATCGAACGGAACTGGGGGGGGGGGGGGGGGGAGTAAAATCAGTCCTCGAAATCCCCCTCTTGTGCCCTTTAATTATTTTTGAAAGATGCGGCGTTGCATACAATGCTGTCGACAGCTTCGTAGTAGTCTGTTTCCCTGACCTGAAGATTCACTGACGTCTTTATCTTACGTCAGGTATATTACCCACGGTTTGAAATAAATCAGGACGTGCAGTATCAGTTCGAGTGACGTCAGTGGCATCATTCAAATTTAATATTCTTGCAAAATCCGGTTGGAAAAATACTGCAAGAATAGGCTATGGCATTGATTTTTCAGTTTTTTTGTATAATTGAGAATTCAAATTCCAGGATCTGTAACGGGCCTGATAAACATTTTGTTATTGCGAAGATTAACGTTAACAGCCGAATGTTACCGAAAACAAGTTCGGAAAACTTCTGAAATTTTCGGAAACGGGTAGAGTTCTGCCCGTTTTCCTCACTTGACATTGGCGGCTGCCGGACCTAATATTCATCAGAAATAGTCACAATAGTTTAGTCTAAAAACCAGATTATCTTCGTATAGACAAGCTATCATGCAGACAAATATAGCGGCCCCCCGATGATCTCAATGTGAGTCCAACTTTATTGTAAATGTCATGTTTTGAATATGCGTCGCATATGGCCTGAAAAGTAGGTAATGTTCCGTTCTATTCCGCTTACAACCTTCTTTTCTTTTATAAAAAGGAGATAAATAAAACAAAAAATCATTTGAGACGTGTTGGCTTGTATGCGGATTGCACGGCGCCCTTCAACATTTCAGGAAGGCCATTAAAAGTGAACTTTGAGATGGTAATTAAATGGACTGTGCACCGTACAGCATCGGTATGCAATTATCTAGCAGAGTAACGGCCAATGGCCTCTATTTCACAGTCGGTATAACATATTTTGGAGATTGTGGAATCTTATGATGGCGCCATACACAAGAAGATGATAAATGGACGGTCCAAGCTTTAGGCAAAGTATAGGTCTTCCCAGCCAATTCCACAATGTTTTCGTTCGTTTTAACGCCTGGCTCATTCAATTTAGATTGAAATTGAATGATCACGCAGACCGTCATTCGACAATCAAAAATAATTATTCAAATTTACTATCCGAGCATTCTATCGTCTTTTAGCTTCACTCGTGCCTGTAAAAGATGCATTCAAATTCAAAGTATCGTATGATTCATTCAATTTCGTCTGGACCAGCAGTAAGGGGTTGATCGGGCAATCATTTTCATTAACGGGCAAACATTTCACCTTTTTTCAAGCATCTTTTCCTGCATGTCCACATTCCTGCATGTCCTTGTCAGAGTTCTCTAAACTCAAATCATTTCTGACGTCTTCAATCCGTAGATGCACACCTCCCTTTATTAACTAAGTTTTCAAACAGATAAGATGGCGAGCCCTACGCCCTACGCCCTACGCCCTACGGGAGGGGAGGGGTGATCGACTGATGAAATCGGCCCAAGAAAACAAATTACCCAAAAGAAGTGTTCCCGATTGTACAACTATTGCCAAACATACATGCCCCAATGTCTGGCACATGAAGAGATCGATTGGTGAATCAGAACAAAAAAGAACATCAAAGTTACAAAATATATAGATGTCCCTATCAACAGAGATCAACAGTGAACAAGAAAATTCCTTACCCATTTTTATTTCATAAGTTCGTTACATCATCCATCCCTCATATCAGTTCAGATGTTACATTATAAATGTTACAAACATTTCTATTATAAATTTTACACATTTTTTACAAAAACCTCAGAAGACAATAGGAAAATATCTCAATAATTGTTTTTTATTAATTTGAATGACCATTTGATGAGAATGATTGCCCATAAACGAATAAGAAATGAAAAGTATGGTCATACGTCATATGCACACCGACGTTCGCTAACTTGAATGCTTCAACCCTCAAAGGATGTCACAAAACGCAATGTAAGAATGCAACAAATAAAGTCTTGAATGCACCAAAACGAACATTAGGAACAAAATCGTTTTTGTCACATTATTCAAAGAAAAGTTATTAAATTACCTGGTAAGTTTTCCTTGTGATGTTTTTATATCATATGATAAAGAAAGGCTTTAGGCCCTACCTCATCGAGTGGTCCCCGCATTACTGGCTTACTGGCTATGACTTCTGACCAAGTACCAGCGCCCCTTAAACAAAGACATTGATAATTTAGGACACCACCAAAAAAGAGCAAGAAGAGAGCTTGGTAGAATACATTGTAATCCCGAGGTCGCAGGTTTAAATCTCATTCCAGTTAATTTGGCGATTGTGGAGTTTAGGACACCCCCGTTTTGAATTCTTAATTTAAAAGGTTTTGCCGCTTCAAAGTTTGGAACCTCAGACAACGTTTCTTAAATTATACAAACGCTATTTTTTTCAAAATTTTCAAGAGTACAGTGGAACGCCGCTATAACGAACGCCATCCTTGGCTCCCAAATTTTGTGTATAAAACTTACCAAACATTGTTGTTGAAAAAAGGCAACAGATTAAAAAATGTACATGCGTGCAAGGTAAAACGAGGGAGATTTTGGCACGCATTTGCACGCATCGGCACGGACTTGCACGCAGTGGCACGATGTGGCACGCAGTGGCACGATGTGGCACGCAGTGGCACGATGTGGCACGCAGTGGCACGATGTGGCACGCAGTGGCACGATGTGGCACGCAGTGGCACGATGTGGCACGCAGTGGCACGATGTGGCACGCAGTGGCACGCAGTGGCCTTCAGTGGCATGCAAACGGACTCATTTGCAACCAGCCTGAGTGTACAATAGAGATCGTCTCTGGCGGCACCTTTTATGTCCCAGAGTGGTAGGCCCCCTAATATGGAGGCTACTGGTGACAGTTGTTTGTTCAGCGCGCAACGGCCAATGACCTATCCAGATTTTTATGGAGATTAGTGTACGGATTAAAAATATTAATTTGAACAAGACACTAAAATTCCAAAGCCACAAAAAGAGACAAATCAGGGGCATAAACTTGAATAAATATCGCCAATACTGATGGCTATATATGATTGAGAGGCCTACCTGTTTTACAGCGTGCTTCGGTGAAGTCGTTGACGCATGCGCATATCGCCGTGACGCCGTCGTTGGACCAGCACTGGCCTCCATTCGAGCACGGATCAAGCCCCATAGCTCACAGGGATCAGCTGAAACGACACATTAATGTGACTTGTACAACGTCCTTTTATGAGTTGTTGCATTTGGAAATGCATACAATTTAATCGGTATACAATAGACGAATTTCACATTAGCGCCAGCTGCGCACTTCCGGGCTGGAGTGAAAGGGAATATCATGCTATAGTAATTCGTGCGTGCATGGATGAATCAACGTCATAAATGACAACACATCCAACGTTCAGCATAGAGCAAGTTCAATCAAGGAGCATTGGTTGACCAGTACCTTACACCTGCGCAAAACATCCAAGTGCTAACGGCAGTTCATGCAAAACCACAAGTAACTTTATAGAGGAGATTGGCTGATACAAAACGACACTTAAATTGACGTATTCGACGTAAGATATGGACGGTTTGCGGTAACACCGTGTGAAATTGATCTTCTTTTTTGAGTTGTGTGGTTCTGAGAAGAACCTGTTTGTTTTAACTCGACGTTTCGAACAGTATACTCTGGTTGTCATCAGAAAACTACTCGATATTCAATGTATATTAAACTCTATCGCAACACATACATGTACAATGCACCCCCTGAAAGTAAAGTCGTGTTGCCCCCAAAAAACAATAATAAATAAAATTTTCAAAGTGAACAAAGAAACTGGCAGGAGCGGGATTCGAACCTGCGACCCCCGGGTTACCGTACCGGCGCTCTACCAACTGAGCTATTTTTCCCTATGTTGGCGGTCTCCCTAAATTGTCAGTATCTTTGTCATAAACCCAGAATGCCGTACAGCCATGGATCACACCAAATTTTTACGATACAACCCGGGAAGCGACATTGTGGGGATCACTCAATGAGTGATACGACTTTTTACTTTTAATTCGTCAAACAATCCACAAGGGAAACTGACTGGTAAATTTTGAATACATTTTCAAAGTGAGTGATCCCCACAATGTCGCTTCCCAGGTTGTATCGTAAAAAGTCAGGTCTAATTAAAATGTTTCATGTTTTCCAACCAATGTATCCATCATGTTAAAATATTTTTTTTCAAGTATGGCGCTACATGCACTCAGTTTTCTCCAGGATTATAGAAATATTTCCTAAACCTGACATTGATCTTTTTGCGTCCAGATTGAACTACCAAATTTTTCCTGATGTCTCCTGGCAGGCGGACCCATCATCGGTCCACACTGACGCATTTACCTTAGACTGGTCAGATTATGCCTGTGTCTATGCGTTCCCGCCTTTCAGCCTGATAAACAAAGTACTCACGAAAGTTGAGCTTGACGAGGCACGTGGCATACTAATTCTGCCTTTATGGCATGCACAACCATGGTTCCCAACAATGCTAAAACTGCTTGTACAAATCCCCATTATACTGCCCTATCAACAGGATTTGCTCTCTCTTTCCCTTCTCCAACAGGCTCCACCCTTTGCGACATCATCTAAGGCTGATAGCATGCCTCTTGTCGGGGAGACCCTCCGACAGTGGGGTGTTTCGGGGGCAGCTTCCCGACTTATTCTCGCTTCATGGCGTCCTGGCACCAAGAAATGCTATCAATCTGCACTTGGGAAATGGGTTCAGTTCTGTGCTCGGACAAAAACTCATCCGATTCAGCCATCTATAACGACGGTTTTAGACTTTTTAACTGGCCTCTTTGTAGCAGGCGGTCAGTATACAAGCCTGAACATTGCTAGAAGTGCTCTTTCGGCAGTGGTACCACCTCACTATGGGGTTACAGTGGGATCTCACCCATTAATCAAACGCCTAATGAAAGGGGTCTTCAACCTTAGGCCGCCACAGGCCCGCTACTCCCACACATGGGATATAACAATAATTGTCTTCGACTACCTACGTAGTCTCGGTCCTAATGAGGGGCTGTCATTTAAAGACGTTACTATGAAATTGGTTCTTCTTATTGCCCTCACGTCTGGGCAACGTTGCCAAACGTTATCATTACTGAACCTCAGTTCTGTCCGGGTTGGACCAAACAATGTCTGTTTTATTATCGAGGCACCAACTAAAACAACTCGAATTAGCAAACCTCGAACGGAAGTTAATTTAATTGCATATCCACATGATCAGTTGCTTTGTGTTATGACCGTTTTGAAAGTATACCTCGAGAAAACTAAGCAGGTTAGAGGTACTGAAACTAAACTTCTTTTGAGTTATGTTCCACCCCACAAAGCAGTGGGTTCCCAAACAATAGGGCGATGGATTAAATATACCCTTTCAAATTCTGGGGTACGGACGGATAAGTTTACCGCACATAGCACACGTTCAGCCTCGTGTAGTGCAGTAGCAAGGAAGGGGATTCCCTTAGAGATAATTATAAAAGCCGCAGGTTGGACAAGGGCTTCGACCTTCGCTACATTCTATGACAAAGAAGTGATTGATACCCGTAACTGCTTTGCTGAAACTGTATTAGGGTTATCTTCTCCTGTTTAGCGAAATAAACAACTGTTTCCCTCTTGACTCTACTGTCAGACTGTTGCCTTCGTTTAACTTGTTTGCAGTTGCTCCGAACTTCTCCAGTAAGGCCGAAGTGTTATGTGGTTACGAGGTAGAATTTCCTAATTAAACGAAATGGAAAGAAATGAAATTGAAGTTTAATTATGATTCTATCGAGTAACCACTAACACTGAAGTACTTACGTTCCCGCCAGAACATTTTACTCCTACATATACTTCCCACCCAGCTGACTGCAAAAAACTTCTACAAAAATGCCCTGGGGCGTAGCTCGCGGGGCTCACTTATGTAGCGTGAGGAGCCTTTTAACAAAGGACTCTCTCAAACGTGACATAGAAATACCAGTGGCAGGTGCAATCTCCAGTAAGTCCTTCAGTGTTAGTGGTTACTCGATAGAATCATAATTAAACTTCAATTTCATTTCTTTCCATTTCGTTTAATTAGGAAATTTCATGCAAATAGTACCTCCATACACCGACCAATAAACAGTGCCCCTTGACGTGTTGACAAATCACGGCCGCGATTATGTTCTGACACAAGTCCGGCATGCTTGACGGACGTGAGGCGCGCGGCTATGATTGGTCAATGCGTTAAGGGCGGTGCCTATTTATAGGTCTACAGTTCTCCGACGAGTTCGTCTCGAGTGAATTCATCTACGACTACGTGTGTCGAAATATTAAAGCTGGTCAAGGTCCTACGGGACGACACGACACAAGCCAGACAAGGCGAGACAAATCGGTCTTAAAGGCAGTATACATGATTGGTCATTGTTGCAATTTTCAGAAATGGGCGGATTTGGGGGTTAGTATTTTATAGGAAATATCGTTCCACTGACCTGTTCAAAGTTTTGCGTTGTTGGATGGCGAAAAAAACGAGAGAAAAACGGCGCTCGTTTTAAACCGTCGGGCGGATGATAGCCTTTAGTCAAGGCGCGCGTGGCTATCTGGGCGCCTGACGCGCCCCAGATATGCCATGACCCCATCATGTCTAGGGCGCGCTATACTCGTCCGGGTAGCCACACGCGCCTTGACTAACGACTACAGGGCAGTTTTCCAACGATTTCCAGCTGGAAATCGTTGGAAAACGATATATATTTCCACTTTTCTTGACAACGACAGCACACCTGGTGCTATCATTTCACAGGATGATTGAGACTACTATTAACTTAGTCTAGTAATGTATTTCGTAATAATTCAGTACAAAAAAATTGGATGATTACCAATCGTGTACACTACGTTTAACGGGAGAAGTCAAGCTTACCAAACGACGGAATGCAAAGGAATTACACAATGAAAGCAGAGATTAGATTTGACCTGCCCCAAAAAGCTAAACGTGACAATAGATATGTCCATGAAGCCCCTCCCCTTGACGCAGTGACCAATCACTGCTGCGCAACACGTCAGTCACGCGCAACACGTCAAGTCTGCAGGACTTTTGTCGAATCACGGTCAACGCGGCAAGGGGGACGCTTAGTGGATCGGTCTATTTAATGCCAACAACACAACTTGCATTAAAAAAAAACCAAATGGAACTCCAAGCCCAGCCAATCATCCTACCAGCTACCTGTAATTTGGGCTCGTAAAATTTATTCATTTACGAATCCCTGCAGAAACGTGTGCTAACACGCCCCAAACCTGCTGCAACTTTGGAAAGTTACTTAACCCAGCGGTCCCTACTAGGTTTTAAACAATTCACGCGTGACCCTCTTGCTTCAAACGAAACACATAATGCACATAATTTAATATATCTATACCTCACTACGAGAAATTGAGTGTCCTGCTTAAACAAAGAGAGTGTTTTTTGCACGCTACAAATCTGCACTAAGTATTTCCTCCCCACTGGATTGTTTCTGTGTACACACGCAAAACATGCATTCATGCACTCACGGGATTTGTTTCTCATTGAAGAAGTTTTTGGGAATATAGAGCGCGGAGCAAATAATGTGGCAATATCATGAAAGGGTTAACAGCAATTCATTCATAATATCGGTACTGTACAAGAAAAATGCTATAAATGGTTCTGAAACAAATGACAAATACTGACAACTAAATAGTCCGATGTTGTTTTTTTGTAATTTTTGAGGGTTGAGAAAATACTCATTTCTGGCTGTGAGAGGCTGTGACGTCCAAGCAGTCAAAAAATCGGAGGCATACCTCTCATGTCAGGAGCCATGTACAAAACGCAATGTGTACTATGTGTGCAGTGTCGTGGCAAGAAGCTTGGGGATAGGTCCGGGCAAGGTTTTTACGGTACCTCTTTCACAGTTTTCGCCCACAAAACCATCGCTGCACCGGCAGACTACTGCGGAGTTTACCCCCGTACACGTGGCTCTATTCTGACACGGATTAACGCTCTCATGACACGGGCCCACTGTGAACATAAAAACCCAATCACAAACAGATTAGCCTATTTGGTTCAGCACTATCGTATATGTATTGTGGCCCTGAAGGGACATCGCACATTTCTGCGCACATTTTCTGCGCACATTTTCTGCGCACATTTTCTGCGCACATTTTCTGCGCACATTTTCTGCGCACATTTTCTGACCACATTTTCTGACCACATTTTCTGACCACATTTTCTGACCACATTTTCTGACCACATTTTCTGACCACATTTTCTGACCACATTTTCTGACCACATTTTCTGACCACATTTTCTGACCACATTTTCTGACCACATTTTCTGACCACATTTTCTGACCACATTTTCTGACCACATTTTCTGACCACATTTTCTGACCACATTTTCTGACCACATTTTCTGACCAATACGTGGGTCTATTTGGCATAGAGGCGGGGGGCTACATTTAGACCTGGGCCCAGAGATGGGCCACCATTTTAAAGGTGGTTTGTGGGGAGGGGAGTATAAAAAAAATTCCTTCAACTCTCATAAATTTGAAAAGAAAATTATTCTAGGAGTCTTAATCTTTAATTTCCAGTGAAAAAAATATTGCCACCTTACTCCTGAGCGTCACCAGGCGGCGCTCTTTCTTTCTATTTTTGTGTTGGTTACAATGATGAGCGCCGTATTTAGTGGAGTGGAACCTATATGAAGCAAACGTGGAGGCGCCCATATGCCAAGTGTACTCGCTAAAAATAGGTATGTTTCATGTTTTGAACTATGTCTTGAGTCCTTGATCTTCCCCGGGGGTATGATGTCAGTCACCTGTGCCACAACTCCTTGTGTGTGAATTTTGATAACCTGTCACTGTCATCCATTGCAAAGCTATTGCATTTTATTCAGTGCATGCTTAAGTTACTGCTTCCCTGTTGTGCCAATAACCAAAGGCATTTTCTAAATATGAACTAGTTGGTGAAATGAAAATTATTAAATTCATAAAGCAAGTCAAAATGAATTCGATTTGTGACATTTCTCTTTTCTTCAGAGTTTTGGCTTATCTTGCGGACCCGTGCGCACGCAAATTGACATTAATCTATGGTCCCTATAACCGTGTCGGACATCCTCTTCCTCCTGCTGGCTCTGCTGATCGACAATTTGAATCCGTAGGCCTACCTGAATTACCCAGTGCGCACTGTACATGGCGGTGTGTTTGGTTGCTTACTGTACAAATTACACGACGTACACACCACGCACTTTTCTGGGTTGGCACTAGTGACTGTCATGTCTCTCGAGCGGTACATCGCCGTGTGCTACCCGCTCGAGATATCGTGTACAAATATAATACATGCGTGTGCGGTTGGCTTGTTTCCGATATATTTATTAGGGAAATCAATGTATCGAAACATGTACCCTGGCGTCCACATGTGATACTGCGTGAATACAAGTTGATATTGTCCGGTGTAGCGTGAAATTTTGTCACCATGAAATATTGTCCATATACCCTATACACTAAACTAGCTTTTCGCGGTACCTCAAAATGTATTTCTAATAGTTAAAGGTGACTCGTGACTCTGACTCGAGAGAGGTGACTTGGATATGGTGGGAAGGGACATCGGAAATCGTGAATATTCACGTAAATATTCACGTCAATACATCGGAAATCGTGAATACTTACGTCAATATTAACGACAAAACATCGGAAATCGTGAATATTCACGTCAATATTTACGTCAATATTCACGGCAAAAACATCGGAAATCGTGAATATTCACGTCAATATTCACGTCCAAAATTTCACGTTCCTCTCTCCGGTCGCAAATATTCACGCCAATATTCGCATCACAAATTTCACGTCCTAGCTAGGTGCTGGTTGTCAAGTCGTCCGTGCGAACTCAGTCGCGAATACAAAAAAAACTAGAACGCATACACTTTTCTGTATGCCTAAATCTTCTACAAAACTCGGTTTTTTTCATGTTACGTTTTTTCAACAGTGGCCAGTTAGCACACTTTAGTACACGAAAACATTATTTTACCTTTCCGTTGTTTATAAAATAACTGTTTAAAATGAGATAATATTTTATTCAGAATTGGTTTCAGAAAATAATCGATTTTCTGAAAAGGCAGTACCTTTCACTAAAAAGAAAATGTAGCTCACATTTTTCGAATTTTTCCCACTTTTCTTTGAAAATCGTGCTGCATACCGCTCGTATGTAAAATGGTTCCACTATCGAAATCACATGCAATCCTAAAGTGTAAGCGGAAAGAAAAGGCGAGTTTGGGTTCAATATCGACGTCATCTTACCTGACTTCAATATAAGTGTCTGGTTCCCGCTATCATATTCTTATTGAAAACGCAACTATCGAGAGTCGGCAAACAGACAAAGCAATCCCACTGGTGGTACGAAAATATGTGGACAGCGCCCTCATTCGACGCGCACGGAGCCCAATAAACTTTCATAAGTCCTCGAAATTACCAATTTTGACGGGCTGGATAAGTGTCCTGGCTGGGTGGGCCGCGCCGCGCGGCAGTTCTTTTTTTTTTGACGGGGCAGGGGGAATAAAAAGACAATGACAACTTTAACCACTAATCTGAGCTCAACAGTCACCAATTGACCAGTGAAATAATAAAAAACATGGATTACACAACGATAAAACAGACAAAAACGAACAGACGCGCCACACGATTTGTGAGGTGTGAACGGTACTTATGGTACATTTGCAAGTCTATTCGGTCCCTCTGGATTGGTTTCCTTTATTTCCAACACGTGAGTAGAGCGAACGTAAACGGCAACCAGGGTTCGAAATTCGTAATCTGGGGGCCAAGGCCATTTTGGCCTTCGTGACGTCAAAACTTCCTGGGTGCACCAAGGCCACTAATGAAGGCACCAAGGCCAATGACAAAAATTGATAAGGGCACGAAGGCCAGATGAAGGTCTTGCTTGCAGGTGTATTTGTACAATTAGTCTCTCACGGCAGTGAGCGAAACTTTTAGACATGTGGAAGGTGCCAAGAAACAATGAAAACTGAGTATTTGCTTGCGTATTTGTTTTCTAAACCACTTAGAAATTAAAGAGTAAGGAATGCGTAGCACTGTTCAATACGTTGCTATAATATCTTCAGCACACCCATCGATCAATATTAATAAAAAATGATTCATATTAATAATAACATTGAGTTTGTCGCGGTTTTTCTTTTGCTAGTCAATTTTATCACATTGTTAATCAAATGACAATATGATTAGCATAATTTGCTAATCATTTTTTTTTTCTTATTTCCATCACTGCCTGAACACAGCCCGTGCCGGGCATGCCGCGCGACGGCATGAGTGGTTTTACCGTGCGTTGCCGCCATCTTCACCGGCCACGTTGCGTTCACGCCCTGCACGGGCCATTCGGGTTATCACGGTGCGCTATATCGCTGGCGGAAAAAGCGTCAACGTTGTCGATCTCCTTTTCCAAGTCACCCAGTAAAAATGAGTTTGGTTCCGTGGGGCAGAAAAGAGTTTTATCATGATTCATGTCATTCTTGCACTTAATAGCCGACTTGTCGAGTTCAATTTGTCTGGAACGTTTTAATTAATTAAGCGATGCAAGGCATAATTGTTGAATAAATCGCAAACAGAAAACGCTTCGGTTTCCACGTGTCCGAGTCATCGCAGCACACATGCACTATGCACGATCGTTTGCACGAGGGGAGTTCGTTGTGTTAAGTTGAACAGGCAATGCTACTCCCTCTGGATCATCGCTAAACCGCACACATGGCTTAGCCGGCTTTAGGGGGTTCGGGTTACTGTAGTAAGAGCTACCTGGCTAAAGCTAGCCGCGGATTCGGCCGCGGATTCAGAGCTTGTTTTTAGGCTGTGACTGGTTCCCGCCCCAGTGAGAAAGAAGAAAAATAACGCACGGACGGGAACCAGTCTGCTTGGGGAATCGAGGTTTTGTGAAGGTTTTTACATGGGGCGCACGGGCCGTGCAGGCTCTAGCGCGATCACTCATCACGCGCACGGGCAATTACCGGCGCGATCGAAAAGCGCCGTTTCGTAGGATCCGGCAACAGTTTGGTACTGAAAAATTGAGCAATTTGAGGGCTTGGTTCGGCAAGAAGGGCACAACGGCCAAAGTATTAATGGAGCACAGCACAACTGGCCGTGAATAGTGCATTTTTACAAGGGGCATCACGGCAACTAAGCCTTAGGGCATCGACGGCACTGGCTGCCGTGGCCGTCATGAATTTCGAACCTTGTGTGACTGATTTTATTCTGCAACTGTTGCCGTATAAACCGCCCGGAGTAAAAGCCGCAGGGACATTTTTCAGCGTGAGAATCAACGTATAAGCCGCGGTCTATATTCCGAAAATTACGGTATGTGTATGTACACAGCAGACGTAGACGCTGAACATGCGTGCGGGTTCCAGGGGGTGTAGTTTCCAAAAGCCAATTCTCAGAACAGCCATAACAAACGGAAGGAGGTTAAAAATAGCACATAACCGAAATGAAGCGCAAGGGGGCGCACTCCAATATTTGATTCGTTAACGCGAGATGGCGCGACGATACAGCCCCTTTAATCCTTCCCAATATTGGTGTAAATATCGACTTCATTACTTCTGGTCAGAAACTGCCCAACTGTCTTTAGCAAGCCGTTGTGACCAGAAGTTTGTACTAGACCTAGTTATCATGTTGTCCAAGAAAAAAGATTACCATCGAAGACTATGTGAATCACTGGTCACCTATTTAAAACATCTTGCGAACCGTTGGTGAGCCAGCTCAAAAGATGAGATATAACAGTGCAGTTTAAACTTGGAGTTGAACAAGATGGAAGCGTAGGCAAGTCCACTCATACTAGCTATTATTTGATGATGTCTGCACGATAAACTACAAGCCGGCGCGCGCACTAATCTCACGTGTATAGGCGCGCGATAAACGTACTATGTAAATACATGTACATGTAATATAGACCCAAGACGTAATGACGTCACGCTTTGTTTACATGTGCGCTTTCCTATGGGAGCCAGCTCAGGGCACCAGACAAGGTAGGGAAGCGCACATGTAAACAAAGCGTGACGTCATTACGTCTTGGGTCTATTCATTGGCGCGCGCAACTCTCCCAAAGCCCAGAAATTGAGACCAATAGTAGGCCTATTTCGAAGCTATTTGGAGGGCAGTCAAATGTAATGCTAAATATACTAAGTATTACACGGTTAAAGCACAGAATTGCAGGCCGTGAGCCTTAATGGCGGATTTTTCCAAAGTTTCTGGCAGTGACTAATAGTATAATCATTTTTTGTTAGGAGTTTTCAGACGGAGAGGGCATGGCTCTCGGCTCCTCTATCCGCCCTCGTCAACAACCGTCTTTTATAATTCAATTCAATTCAATTCAATTAAATGTGGCTTAAGCATCTGCTGGAGAAGAGTGCACTCATCCTTGCTAATCCTGATCAGCCATCTTGAAAAGGTGAATAACGTTCGATACACAATGGACGTTTGAAACAACTGCCACATTTCTGTCTCTCTTTTTTGCCGGGTTCATCAATTGAACTATATAAACATTGTAGGAATTCAATGTTAAGAGCGAACCTATGGGGGGGCCCATACATGTAATACACAGCCCTTTTTAAAGATACTCAAGAAAGAGATGAACAAGAAAGTCTTGTTAATTTTATTAAGATAGAGAATGTGACCTCCAGTAAAAGGAAGCTTTTGCACACACTTTAGCCCGGTTTGTCCCGGTATTTTCCTGTACTGTCATTCTTGCTGTTCATTTATTTTCCCAGCTTAGTGTTGTTTCCGTTTCAGTAATGATTGTCATCTGCAGTGAGTTTATCAGTTAATCATTACACTTATTAAATATAGATACGGATCATTTTCTAAATGTCGCTTAACCTCCTCTTTTAATCAGTATCACGAATTCGGTTCTACAGGAAGGCTAAAAGGTAGTGTAAACTTCAAAATTTTAGCCCCCAGCTTGCAAGTGACTGATGAACATGCCAACAATATCAGAACATACAATGAATATTGCCGAAAGTGGCACTACAAAACATTTCGAAAGTTTCAGCAACATGTTATCCACAATTTGAAGTAAATTTCTCAGCAAGCGTTAATGATACAATAAAACGAATAGGCCTACATGTACACCAAATTTTTACAAACACTTGCGAACATTTGAAAATATCGCGAAATTCCCAAACAAGTTAACGTTTGTGAAGAATTTCCAACAGATCCCAGAATTTTCTGAAAATTATACGATCTTTAACATTTTTTGAAAAAAATATTTTAAAATGGCATCTGAGAATTTCGTAAAATAAATTGCCTGAACAATTTGGCTAGCTTCAGAAATAGGTTCTGTCGTCAAAAACAAATGGGGCTAGAGTTGCTCTTTTATCATGATTTTGCCCTATATATATTCATCTCTCATAATGAGCTTTGGTCAGCATCATTTCTATAGACTAGTGTCTTAGTTTCCGAATTTTTAGTAGTCTCTTCATACTATAGCTGCTCATTATGGAAATCTCTCATAGTTCCTCTGTCCCATCTTCTAGTCTGACTTTCTCCATTATCTATTCATCCATCTCTACATCTGTCTCCTGTAGTATCCATTTCGTCATTCCTACGTCACTTGCCCTTTGTGTGATCCTCTCACACCGAGACACTCCTTAAACAACCTACCCCAGCTCCGACAGGCGAGTAGCACTTGAATTCTCTCCTATCAGGTAAAAACAATCACTTTGCATCCGACACGTCTGTCCTTGTAGGGTGATCACGCGCCATTTTTGAAGTGGCCATTAGTCTTGCAAAATGACAGTGATAGGAAGAGCTCCGGCGGAAGGCCCTCTACACAGAGAAGAAAGTAAACTGATGAAGACCAACCTCCATTCATTAAGCCTCGGTGTCGAGTATCCAAACGCACTTCCCTCGGCCACATGTTCGAAATTATATTTGCTGGTTACTTGTTATTTAATAAATTGCGAGCGTTTGTGCAAATTTAAGTGTAAATATGCATTCCGATAAGTACTGCACACGCACACAATACACAGCGAGCGGATATCAGGGGAGAGCAACCTGAGGAAATCTAGGTCAGGATTTGGTACTCGCAGGCAATGGAACGGAACATCACCACTGCTACACGGAAGAGTTTTCCCGCAAACACGCAGCAATCCTTCGCAGCCAGACTCATCCGCGGAGGTGTAGACCAAACCAGTGATGTATTGAATTTATTATGGGCTGCGTAGCTCGGCTGAGAGTGCGTGTCTGGGAACATGACGAATATGCAGCATTTGTCATCCCATTGATGCCGGGAAGAATTATTTGAGGATCACGCAGCCGGCCTCGGACTACCTGATGATACGGTGCGATGTCGTCGTGTACGAGCTCATAAACGAATATCCAAGCCTCGTTGCAGGAACGATACGCTGGCTTGGCTCAGTACAAATTTGATCTTCACTCGACGGGATTCACCTTGTTTTCGGATTTACGCCCCTGGGGCATTAGAACCGCATTTCTTCGATTCTTGTGTAGTTATTAAAGATGATACTTCTGTGATGAGTCAGTACGCACTGAGGGAGGTGTTGAGAAAGTAAATTTTAGGGACGAAATGTAAAAAGATTAATTGTAGATCATCGAGATGAAACCATGGGAAGTAATATTCAGGCGGTCGCTCCTTGCGACGCACACGTCAACTTGACCGCTGCAGATGACCAGACCATTTCGCAGTGGATCTACCACGACATCCGGATCCAGACCAGCCTCATATCCCGTTCGATCATCCTGATAGTGGGCGCGGTCGGCAACGGGGCATTTCTGATCGTCATCGCCAAGATCCGTAGCATGCACACCCTTGTCAACTTCTACTTGGTGCACCTGGCCATATCAGACGCGATGGTCCTGCTCCAACACGCGGCCGTGCCGATCGTCAACTACTCGGTGCTCCAGATTCCGTCAGACGGACACCTGTTCGGTGCGTCCGGCTGTATGGCCACCGTGTTCTTCAGCTACCTGGGTTACTTCACCTCCATCTTTCTGGTGTGCCTAATGTCAACGGAGAGATTCCTAGCCGTGTGCCATCCTCTGAAACACCACTCCATCAGCACCAAAGGCCGGGCGTCCAAACTGATTCTATGCGCCTGGGCTCTCGGTGTGATCTTCAGTCTCTGTGCAATCCCTACCAGTGCCATCCACACAAAATCTTGCATCGAGTGGCCCAATGACGATAAATACAGCTCTTACCCGACCTACGCAGGCCGGTGCGTGCCGTTAGTGGACTGGGCGTCGCACGTCTTCGACGTGGTGCAGGCCGTTCCGTTCTTTGCGGCTCTCATCTGCAACGCCGTGTTCTTTACCAAGATCATCCGGAATCTCCGCGGACGGGAAGGGATCGACCGGAGCAGGGGCTCACTCCACGGCCGCCGTGTGGCGCGCATCACGCACCAGGTCACCAAGATGCTGGTAGTGAACGGGATGGTCTTCTTCGTCTGTCACGCTCCGTTCCAGTTCCTGTCTCTCTGTACCCTGGTGGCAACGCTGGCAGGCCTCCCCCTTTTCTCGGATCCGGTTGCCGGAGAGATCACCACCACCGCCTTTCGCATTCTCATCTACGTGAACTCTGCCGCTAATCCTATAGTCTACAATGCCACCAACTCTCGTTACAGACGAGCGTTCGTGCGAGTTTTTGCGTGTTCTTCTCGGGCAAGAGGAAATGCATCACAGTCGACCATAATGGCGGCCAGTACCATCATGGCGACAAGCCGCTCAGTGAGACGGCTGGATGAGATAGGTCGACAAAACAGCGACGGGAGTATATTAGGTGGCACACTTTCGAACGGAGATTCACAACATAGCCAGCAGACAAAACTTTAGTCGCTCAGATTGACACAGTGAGACTATCCTCGCCTTCCAGCTGTGCTGACCATGGTTCGAATCCTGCCAGGAGAATAATGGATGGGGATGTCAGTCTCTGCTTGATGAACGCGTGGATTTTCCCCCAAGAAAAATATTTCGGGTTTCTCCCCAACACCTGAAACCAACATTTCCTGTTTTGTCTTTGCTCGACGGGCTATTGGCTTGTCTAATGATTTGGTTCGATTTTAGAATCCTTGGTTCAAATCTAGGATAAATGAAATGACATGAAATGCATGAATACCAGTTAACACGTCGTCATTGGCGAACAGTTGCGGAGGTGAATGTTGTTTCTATCCGCACTGTGGCGCACCATAATGCTTGTGTCCTTAAGGAAGACAGTTTTCTGAGATTTCATTTCTTTTTTCGCCCGCAGCTGCAAGGGCAGTTTGTTTTGCTTTATGTTGATTACGATAACAGAACCAGCATTATTGAGAGGGGTTCAGGATTGAGGAGCATTTGCTCCTGAACAGACATACAGTATCCATTAAGCCCCACCCAATCACGGCCGCGCGAGGCTTGGGCGCGGCTGTGATTGGTCGATACGCTAAGGGGCGGGGGCTTACTGGAATGGCCTATTGGGAATGAGTAACAATACTGTAGCTTTATTCTCTAATTCGTCCCTCAATCGCGAATAAAGTATTTTCATTGCCGCCTTCCCTCTCATTTTCCCAGCCCGTATTACCCCACCTGCAAGAAAATTGGTTAATAACAAATAATGCAATACATTTGGGTAACACCGAACTTCGATGGCAAGCATTGCCACTGTTATTTATTACAAATATGCATTTCTCAGGAATTAAAGAGCGGGAGGATATGTGGAGCTCTCGTAATATTGCATTAATACATGTATTATCATAATCAGGGAATGTCAAGTTCTAATTCCATGTCTATGTCCAGGTTTTATCTTTGTAAATACAGTAATATCGACGCAATAGATGTGCTCTTATAAACCTAGTTGTTTGGACACCGAGAGTCTGTCTTCTAATGGACTCATGTACATAACCATCCTTTGCTGTCTATATACAAACGCCAACGACCATGCTTTTTAAAAAGTCTGTCTGGCACTCCTATCATACGAGCCGTGCGGTGGCTCCCCCTGCTCTAAGACTATGCATTCCATCCAAAGCGCTTGGGGTCGACTCCAACTGAAGACAGGGCACTTTTAAACATGATGTCAAGACACCTGGAATAGGATAGCTGCCCAGATCTTAGTGTGTACCTGTTCTCTGATGGAATGCGATTAGCTGGTCTACAGAGGAAATCCTTGTCTAATTCGTCATTAAGATCTGCGATGGTAAAATACCTGTTTAAAGCCTGGTTTCCATATACATGTAGTCGTTATAATCGCCGACAGCGTCGCCGAAGAGTCCCCGATGTAACGCCGATAAATAGAAACGCTTCATCGGGGACTTTCCCAACATGGACGGCGACAGTCGGCAAAGATCAACCAAGTTCAACTTTGCCGACTGTCGCCGTCGCGTCGTGAGAGTAGGCCGATTCAAATACACGTACTGTCATGCCGTGCATTGAACGATGTCTCTCACCGCTTAAGTGCCACAAATTTGACCCATTTTATCCTTTGACCAAGAAATATGAGCATAAATGTAACTAAAATAGCTGTCCGTAATTGAAATCTATCGAAATGAAATATCAGTTCAGCTTTCAGAAAAGTGTGAAGTACCAAAAAACGCCATTTCAGTGAGACATTTTCAAGCATTCGGACGCCATTTTGTTAAAAAATGTTAGCCGAATGACGTCCAGAACCGTATCTGCCCGGACGTCTGTGACTTGCCATCTTGCGTGCTGTCGGCGTTCATTGCGATTATATGGAAACCAGGCTTAACATTCTCACTGGGCATGTAGACGTATTCGTAGCTGAAATAAGGACCCAAGCTTCTTGTTTAAAAACATCAGTTTTACTCTTAGCTATAAAGAGATTAATGTACGATGGATGCGTCCATTATCATGGCCAATGTCGAAGAGTACTGATCTTCCTTATGTTTCCTGCAGAAAAATCCATTATTGTATTTTATAATACATATATAACCATTATTCTCCAATTAACAAGTATAACAATAGATATCACACGGATACTTTTACACGTTGCATGTAATTTAGCGTCTTACCTTGCGGCTATATAGCCATGCGGCTACCTTGCCATGCGGCTACCTTGCCATGCGGCTACCTTGCCATCCGGCTACCTTGCCATGCGGCTACCTTGCCATGCGGCTACCTTGCCATGCGGCTACCTTGCCATGCGGCTACCTTGCCATGCGGCTACCTTGCCATGCGGCTACCTTGCCATGCGGCTACCTTGCCATGCGGCTACCTTGCCATGCGGCTACCTTGCCATGCGGCTACCTTGCCATGCGGCTACCTTGCCATGCGGCTACCTTGCCATGCGGCTACGTCCTTGCCATGCGGCTACGTCCTCGCCATGCGGCTACGTCCTCGCCATGCGGCTACGTCCTCGCCATGCGGCTACGTCCTCGCCATGCGGCTACGTCCTCGCCATGCGGCTACGTCCTCGCCATGCGGCTACAAACTTCCTGCACCCTGCGGCAATGATAGTACAATGTTTATAGCCAGCACCGACAAACCGTAAATTGTGCCAAATTTTTTACTCTTTAATCTGACGCACAAAACTTCGAACTTGAAAGATGGCGATCCAAATAAAGATTTATGATTTCGACCTTGAACGAATATGCCTGACGGATCTGAGAATGTTACCGTATTCATGACCTGGCTTCCAAATGAACTAATAAGAGAAGAAGAAAGCAATGGCCAAAAGGGGGCTGAATGCCAGCAAGGAATGACCAAAGTGCCTTCCGCTTAACAAAAATTCAAGTGTCTTAAGACCTCTGGCACCAAGTGTTTAGGGGGGGGGGGGGGGACTAACCAGTAATTTTCTCCTTGCCAATTGCATGAAAAGGCATCTACTTGCTCAGTGCCAGGGGATGAGTATTTTGAATTGAATCTTGGCAATTTTCATCAGCAAAACGATCAATAGTATGAGGACTCCAAAGGTTGTCAATGAATTAAAAAGATACGGGCGAAACGCCTATATATAAGTCATTCCAGTCTACCTCCCTACTGATCTCATCGGCTTGCCGATTGAGCTCTAATTGTGTCCACTGTACCTCTAGTTGGATACTATGGTTCATACAGAATTTGAATATGTCAAGACTTAGTGAAAGTAGTTCTTCTACCATACTGCCTTTGCCGACTACCGAGACCACACCTTTATTGTCAGTGAAAACTTTCACAACTTTACCCTATAAACTGTGAGCAAATGCCTGCAACGCGATGTAAACTGCTTGTATAATTCCCTCCACGTAGAGGTTTTAGTTTCCTCTGTACTCGACCAGTTCCTTTGGAGGACTAACTCCCGGCCACATCCTACTGTCCATGCAGCACATCCCACTGTATATACAAAACATTTGGGAAGAGAGTATTCAGATAAATGCCGTTTGTTCAGGGTTAGAACTTCCGCCTTCCAAAAGGCTAATTCCTCAATGACTCTGCAGTCTCTAGCAAGTTTAAATTCATAATCCCAGTGAATTCTTTGTATAATTTCCATGTGGAGGAAAGAGGCCCAAAGAAATGATTTTACCCGTAACAGAGGCCAGCTTTCGAGCTGGCTGATAAGGAAGTTTTCTCTGAATGTCACTGATGCAGTTCTTAATGTCTTCGATTCTTCTGTCATAGGCTCCGATTGAAAATTCTCTAGAATCCCATACCGGCCCTAGCCAAGGCAAGCTTTCAGTAGCGACCCATTGGGACTTCTGAGCATTAATTATTGGAACAAATCCCGCTGACAAAAGGTCAGATTTTACCCTTGCAGAAACAAAGTTGGCCGTATCCTCGCTACACGCTCTGCCCCACCTGTCATCCAGGTAGAATGTTACAAAGAATCCTTGAGTACGCCAATGCTTGACAAGTAGTCTTAGGCACTTTGTAAAAATATATGGAGCTGTGGATAAACCAAACGGCAACAATATAAACGAATTGTACTTACTGACTTTTTCTGTGGTCCAGGCATGCAGCATACATGTATTTAGAAGGAAGTATTATGCTGACCATATAAATCCACAATTTGCATGACAATAGAGTAAAGTTTCATTCCCTAATACACTAATTACCTGCGTCTGATTTGTCGGCTAGTCTTATCAGCTTGTTTCGTATTTTTACCGCTGCAATGGCTTCTGTCACCAAGGACTGTGCAGACCCACGGTCGTCTTCTTTGAGAAGATTTTCCGCTTTCTCTAATTTCTCTACAATACCTGCGTTAAACTCATGCTGAGTTTTGTTGCCTTTGAAGCGAAAGCTCAGATCCGATGCTCTCTTTAGCTGTTGTACTTGCTCTGCAGTTGTCTGTTGCTTACGCTCATTTTCTTTTCTGAAGGAGTCCAGCGAGGTATCCAAATACCCCTTGAAATCTCCAAAATGCAGCTTTGATGGCGTCCCCGACCAGTTTCAGGGAGACAGGCGTTTCTTGTGCTGAAGTCGATTGTGCTTCGGTCGTTTTCACATTTCCCCATAAACAAATTATTCTGTGATCTGTACACTCAGAACTTCGAAATGGCTTATATAGGTAACTTAGCAAAGAGATGAAATATTGGGTATTTCAGGGCATTGTGTGCCTATACGGTTCTTTTACAGGTCAAAAATTGCTTTGAAATTTTGAATGCACGTGTGAAAAAAAACAGATTGAGACTTTGATTCAAATTTTGGTCAAAACAAAGAAAGAGGAAGTATTCAGATTTCATTTAAAAGCAGATATCAATGTTATAAACTAACGTACTAGATGTTTTGGTCCCTTTGACGTGACGTCACCCGATTAGCAAGAAAATACTTCTAACACGTTCAATTTTAACCATCGTTGTTTGACAGTCACTTTCAGGCCCGTAAGGGGGGGGGGGGGGGGGGGGGGGGGGGGTCGGGGAGTTCGAACGAACCCCTCCCCCGCTCGGTGACGAGTTCCGCTCAGAAAAAAAAAGAGATCCAAACAAATCGGTAAGTCACTATAACTCAGGCTAAGTACACATTTTGAGTACATGTATCGCTGAATGTTCCACTACGGTAAATGCAACTTGTACGACGCTTAAAGGTAGTGTACACGATTGGTAATCCTCCAATTTTTTTTACTGAATTATTACGAAATACCTTACTAGACTTTAAGTTAATAGTAGTCTCAATCATCCTGTGAAATTATGGCAACAGGTGTGCTGTCGTTGTCAAGAAAAGTGGAAATATATATCGTTTTTCAACGATTTCCAGCTGGAAATCGTTGGAATTCTGCCCTGTAGCCTTTTAATAGTCAAGCAAGGCGCGCGTGGCTACCCGGACGAGTGGCGCCCCCCCGGACATGTTGGCATTCGGGGCGCGTCACGCGCCCAGATGGCCACGCGCGCCTTGACTAAAGGCTATAAACCGCCCGACGGTTGAAAACGAGCGCCGTTTTTCTCTCGTTTTTTTCCGCCATCCAACAACGCCAAACTTTGAACAGGTCAGTGGAACGATATTTCCTATAAAATACTAACCCCAAATCCGCCCATTCCTGAAAATTGCAACAATGACCAATCATGTACACTGCCTTTAAGCACTGACTCCGTGGTACGTATTTTATGCATGTGTTCACAATGTTGCGCATATGCCAAAAGTTCCACTTTGGGGTTTGACACCCCCCCCCCCCCACCCCCCCCCCCCCCCCCCCCCCGACTCGAGGCAGGCAACGAGCCTGTTGATACTGGAAGGTGAAGGTTACTCATACATTTGCATGAGACGTGTTTTATTTTGAGCTGTGTTGCAGGTAATTGATTATAGACTTTTAAAACTTTTACCGAAAAGTATGCACATTGGTGCTCATAGGCCTATATCTTAAAGAAAAGAAACGACGTGAACTTTGCAGTAGGCCTATGTCGTGTTACATTTTTGAAAGATTGTTTATTTGAATATTTCAGACAAACTGTTAATTGTTATCTTTACACTAAGTATGTACTTAATGCACGAAACTTAATTACGTGAGATAACTTTATATGAATGTTTCTACTGTTGCGATTAACAAATTGGAAACATACAAAAGAAACTATTTGCCTTCTCCGCATAGAAACGCTGTCAACTGCAGAGCCAATGTCTTCTCATTGCGTTCAGTACTGACAGCGTATAGCGACAAATATTTCCGTCTGAGAGAAGTGCACAATTGGTGATTCGTGACAGGGACATCGTTCAAGAAATTGACAAATGACAACAAATTGGTGAATGAGTATCAAAATAGAAAGTTTATAGGTAATGGTTTTAATTTTCCCCTTGAGTCAATAGTTCTTGATGGGAACGCCGCACCGTAACGGCCGCACAGCATATTGGCGCCATAGTATAAATGATCTGATAAAACACGTACGGCATCGTCATTTGGCGCGGTGAGTTTGCTCTTTACGTTCCAGTCTCCTAGAAACGAAAAACTGCCACCGATGTGGAACGCGGTGTTTATAATTAGTTGCAAGCTTCGTTTAAATAGGATGTTTGAAGCTGTATAGCCTATGTTACAAATGAGATAGATAGATAGATAGATAGATAGATAGATAGATAGATAGATAGATAGATAGAGATAGATAGATAGATAGATAGATAGATAGATAGATAGATAGATAGATAGATAGATAGATAGATTTATTTGCCTATACTACCTATGGGAGCGGAATTATTGCCCGGCCGTAAATAATTCGATGTTTGTAACACAAATATTTAATGACTCATTTAAATGTTTGTAACTTTCGTATTGCTAGGAAATACAATTAAAATAAATGATTTTTCGGGGTCAGAGTCGAAAGGGGAACAATGAGCTAAAATTGCTAAATTAGGGATTCTACTATTTTATCACAGAAGTAATTCCAAGTAACTTCATCTGGACGTTTAGATCCATATAAACTAATGTATCAGCAATAAAAAAAATTTTTTTTAGGTGAGTATACGGACAGTATATCTTGAAACTTGTGTATATATACACTTATTACGCTTAGTAGTTTGGGATTAAACAAAACACGCTTTGAAGTGCGATTTCGCATTATTGCTTACTTCCCATCCAATACTCGCAAATAAGTTCATTAATCATGAACCAAAATCAATCACAATCATGAACGGTTGTGTGCTTACATGTCTATTTGCTTGGCAGTTGGGACGAATTCCTATCCGTAAACCAAACTACCATCAGCATAAAGCTGAAAAATAAATCAAATTGAATTGCTATTTTGTTAGATAAGTTATCAGTTTTGTAACGATAGGCCTGCATTCCACAACAACAAAATCGACCGACGATCAGTAATTGATAAGTTTCACATTTTTAATTATAAGCGGAACGCCTATAATCAATCTCCGCTTCGCACGCAACATAATGAAGACCAAAGTCTAAAGTGCAGTAAGTGTTATTTTTTTCGTTCGCTATATACATGTATAGTACAGTAGGGGAACTCCTTAAATTGAAATTCAGTCAGCGCACGGCCCACAGCAATAATCATTACAGACACTTTTGTCGGTTTTGTTTTTTTAAAGTAAGTTGTTGCAATTTCAGACTTCTTACAACCTTCGTTTTTCTGCCTCGATGAACACTCAGTGGTTAATAAGAGATATCGAGTGAATGGATTTGAAGACCTTTTCGAATTTCCTTTATAGAAACACGAAGGCTTGATTTAGTGGCGCACCCAGGATTTGTCTTGGGTGGGTGATCACGAAATTGATTTCAAAAAATTAATTCTTACTGTTCTAGTGAAAAAAAATATGTTTTCCTCTTTTTTTCTGTGGTTTTTTAATATAGGTTTTCCCGGACGATTTCGCAAAATGTGCATTTGAATTTGTAAAACTTTAATTCAATTTCGCGCTGATTTTGAGAACGGCGTATATCCAGGTTTCATTTTCGCAAAAACGAGCATTCGATTTCATTTTGTGTCATTCAAATAAATGAATGTGCATAACGTTTCACTTAAACGATTACAAATACGCGATTAGGCTTTCGGTTTGACGTATGCATGGCCGATTATTAAGAATGTGCGATCTATTTCGCCGAAAATCGAATTGTCAGTGCGACACGGCCTGAATTGAATATTCTGTTTCATTTGTTATAATTCAAATTCGCATATTCTGCATTCAATTCAAATAAAGTATATATGCCTATACAATTAATGATACGATTTTGATTAATTCATTAATTGATCAATGTATTGTCGGGCTAATTGATCTTTAATGTGTTCTTTCTCTTAATTTTAATGTCTTTTCTCTCTCATTTTATCAGTTCGATTGTCTATCCGTCAATGACCTGTCTGCCAAGACATCGTGGGAGATGTCTGAGAACGGTTGTACCATGCAGTGCATTTCGTAGGTGTCACCTCTCCAACGTTGAGTGCAGCCACCTCCTGGAGACGGAGGGATCTCCGGACTTGCAGGTTCACACCAGCTTGGCCTGCTGCTTCTTGGTCTCCAAATCTGTCCTGCCATTCAGGTATCCCCAGCGTGCGCTTCACTCCCGCCTTGAAAGCTGAGTGCGCCATTTCCGTTGGATTTAAGAATGGCGAGTAGGGGCCAGCAGCTTGATGATAAAATTGTCGGCATCAGGAGGTAGTTGGGCTCGGATATGAGGACGAGCGTTGTCATATATCAGATATATGCGTTCACCTGCGGGGAAGAGCATACGACATTCTTGTACAGTTGTCGCTAAGAACTCCTCAAAAGTCGCTCTCGTCACAGTCTCTGATGATATTCTGTGAGCCACAAGTCCAACCTCACCAGAAATGGCAAACGTCACATTGACTTGCTTGCCTCTCTGGCCATTAACGACACGCGTCTTGCTAGCACTCCACGAGGAGCGCGACTATAAGACTGACGGGTCCATACGTTGCTGTTCTGGAACATTTTCCGCTAGTTTAAGAGTTATAAGCATGCCATCTAGAGTTCTGGCGATGGTACTAGTTGTCACGAAGGGCTTATTGGGAAGATCAGCTCGCAGTTGAGAATTGAGTTGACTCAAAGTCATCAGGGGTTATCATCTAGATATCGTTGAAGGGCATCTCTCATGTCGTCGTCAACCTTCTGGTTTATTGGTCCTCCTTTTGGCAGCTTGTTACGACGACCATCTCGGAGATATATGCCAACGATTGATCTGGCCGTTGAGTGGTTGATGCCCAGCGTATTTGCTACCTCCAGGTAGTCAGCGTCGTCAGCCTCAAAGGCATCGATGAGGCGATTTCGGTCAACGTCCCAGACTCGTCTGTATCTCCCCCTTGCAGCCACTATTGGATATTTTAGGAGGGCTGTGTGAACTGTGAAATCTGGCTATATGATGCGATCGTGGCAAATGTTGAGCAAAGAAAGAACGATTTTCTTCACCTAGTTAGTTCCCCATATGTTACTTTTGTTAACACATAAATGAATTCCAATGCTTGACCAGGCATACATTAAAAAAGCACTGCGCGGGAAATCGGCTGCACATTTAGCGAAATAGATTGGTGATAAATTAAAATGAAAATAGGATTGCGGATGTGCATTCGAATTCGCGCTAAAATGAATTATCAAATACTAATTCAGTGCACATTCGGGAAATCGTACGCTGTTTTTTTACGTCTGAATGCACCTTTATGGAAATAGAATTATCACTTGTTAAATAGAAAACGGGATGTGAACGTTCATTCTATTTCGCACGAAAACGAATGCATCCTTTACAAATTAATGTCCACTATTTGCGAAATCGTCCGGGAAAACCTATATTATTTATTTATTTATTTTTGTATTTATTTATTTATTTATAGGTTTTCCCGGCCAATTTCAACAAAAATTTATTCAAGTTAATACCCGGCTCATTCAATTTCGTTAGAAAATAAATGCTGAGCTACACCAGCATTCAAGAGTTAAAAAGGGTCATTCACTTTCAGCACTTGAGCATTCACTCTACAAATACGATCATTCAAATTCAACTGGTCATTTAGTTCATTCAATTTTGTTCAAAGCAAGTCACCGAGGCTGGTCAACCATTCAATTTCATCAATAAGCAAACATTTTCCAAATGTTTGCATTCAAATTCGTTTGTGATGTATGCGCTTTCTGATTCGTATTTAAAAGAAACAAGTTTGAGACAGAAACGAGTTTAAGATAAACGTGCAAAGGGTAAAAAAATGGACCTGTGAAAAAAATTTCCACAGGGAAACAACATCATTATTCTAACGTACCAATGACCCCCTTGTGAATATAAGCTCATGTTTATATAACAAATCCTTTGTAGATTTTCATTTTGACATGGTTGAAGGAGACGTCAAAAACATAATAACGACCCATACAAGCAATCTCAAAGCAAAACCAAATCATTTTTAATTGCCATAAGTTTGTAAACTGTATTTTAGTGCCTTTAAGACACATATTTCATGTTTAGTCAAGGGGTAACAAAGGCACCAGTAACAATTATTGCAATTAAGACAACAATAATTGAATGAAACGCATAACATTGAAATGCCTAACAGGGAACAAAAAATACCAGTAAAAGAAACATGTTTCACTT
Organism: Hippasteria phrygiana; assembly: GCA_037893225.1. Lineage (NCBI taxonomy): Eukaryota > Metazoa > Echinodermata > Asteroidea > Valvatida > Goniasteridae > Hippasteria > Hippasteria phrygiana. The sequence continues at coordinate 2,203,683 of JAZGUH010000013.1, read as the reverse complement.
TAAGCTCAAATAAGTCGTATCATAGGCCCTACTCGTGTTGAAGTTGAATGCTCGAATGTTGAAATCCGTTGCCCATAAATGAAAAAGAAAAAAACAACAGCTACAAAATCCTGAACGCTTCGATGACTCTGAATTTGATTGCACCTATTGCGAAAAGGTGGTATATATTCAACATAAGAATGGCGATCTTGTAGTCTTGAATGCCTATTAACGAAATGGAATGAAAGTAATGGAATCATGGGTGCACGAAAACGAAATTGAATGCAATAATATCGAAAGAGAAACTCTAGTTTGATTGAACTAGAAAAATCACGTGAATTTGAAAGCGTGTTAATGAAATTTAATGAATTTTTGTTGAAATTGGCCGGGAAAACCTATATTATAGGTTTCCCAGCCAATTTCACAAAGTTTTCGTTCATTTTAACGCCTGGCTCATTCAATTTAGATTGAAATTGAATGATCACGCAGATGGTCATTCGACAATTCGAGCATTCTATCCTATTTTAGCTTCACTCGTCCATGTAAAAGATGCATTCAAATTAAAAATATCGTATTGTTCATCCAATTTGGTCTGGACCAGCAGTAAGGGGTTGATTGGGCATTCATTTTCATTAATAGGCAAACATATTTCACGTTTTTTCAAGCATCTTTTCCTGCATGCAAGTCCACATTCCTGTCCGTATTCCTATAAAAGTCTGAGTTATCTCAACGCTTTCCAGGACGATTTGGCAAAATGTGCACATTAATTTGCAAAAGAAAGGGAAGCAAAAACCCCCCGTTTTATCTGTGATTTGTGCACCATTTTTGACCCCTTTTTCGGGGAAAATTATTTTTGCCACCCCCAAAGAAATTGTGTTCTGGATCCGTCCTTGTTGCCTTGTTCAAGGAAAAAGCGTCCGTCCTAAAACTGCAGATCATTCACCGAAGTAGAACCTTGTAGTGTTTTTTTCTTGTACAAAACCATTTCTTAAAAATGTGCAGTTAATGAAAATCATTGACGAAAAAAATATCGTCCCAGAATGAAATTTCCTCAATGATTTTCAGACAAACGACGCATTTTTAAGGAATGGTCTCGTACATGATTACATTCTACTTTTTAGTAATCTTGCCAACCATGGTAACGCTTTGTGTAGCCCAATCGGGCAGCCTCCGAGGCAATGCGTCCCTTTAATAATAAACGTGTTCTGTTACTTTGTTTCGAAGACAACAAAACAAGAAGAGCTGAACAAAACACGACATCATGACGAATGAGCCTTTCCCGCACAGTTTCACTCTCCCATCAGGAATCATTTCTGTGGCAAGGCGCATCTGTCGCTAGGCCGCTGCCCAAATATTCGGATGGAATTTCATTACATACTCGCTCATCTTTCAGTACGAATAGCTCCTTTTTTGTCAGGCACACTGTCAGTTCCAGACAAATTGATCAAAGTCGAGTCCAGCTGTTTGCACTTCTTTCCCAAAATTGTTGGTTGTTTTCCCGCCGTCTGTCCGGAGTTAAAGGTTAACCCGTGTCCGGAGTTAAAGGTTAACCCGAAAGCCTTGGGATGCAAGACTCTTCATCAACAGGCAGCAGGTTTAGAGTGTAGATTCATTAATGTTCTAATACAGAATACTCTATCATCCATCTCTTTATTTTCAATCAATCTGTTACATTAAAACACGTTCGTTTCTAGCTGTGAAATTTAAATTTTGCCCTTTTTTTTTTTTAAGGTAGTGATAATAGCTTGTGGTGGTGATTTATTTTTAATTACTTTGAATCTGAAAGCTTACTGTTTCAAAGATGATGGCAGTGTGAATCCTCCTGAGAAATATATCCGTCCGACATTCTGTCATCTTCCAGGAAATTTTATTTGAAGATCTCCCCAAAACGCTGTAGCTTATTTCCATTTCACCAACTCATCAAAATAAACATTGTATAAACAGTGCTAAACCAGAACGGTGGTTCACTAGGACCTATTTACTCGTCATTGGGATGACAAATTAAGCTCAGACTTTCAAAGGTTTATTTCATCACACAAAGTACGAACACCATGGTTATATGTAGCATACCTTTAAAGATAGAAGAGCATGCAAAACAGGGCTACTTTTCAATAAGCAATTTACAGACATGCACGCAAAAGCATGAGTATTACGTTCCTATATATCCGTACTTCAACTGAACATTTCAATTCAATGGATTTTCCCTACTAAAGTGAAGGAGCCAATGTATTCCGGTAGGCATCAAATGTAAATTTATGGAAATATAAGTTCATAAACTTAGGAAAAATTAATGTTGCCATTTTTCGACGGCTCTGATGAAAAGGAGTTATGATGACAATTACGTCACCAGTTATCATTTTAAAATGGAACATTAAACCCAACAAAATATTGTAGGGTGTTTACGACTGGTGCCCCACCCCCCACCGATGCACCGCCCCCAAAAGTGTTCAAGAACTGGTCGCAAAAAAATGGCAACATCGGTTTTCGGGTTATAGGCCTAAGGATTCGGCAAAAGCATTTATAATGGCTGCCAAATATTATACATGCACTGCCTACGGGTGCGCGCCCCCATTCACTCCACTGGTATCCCTACTGTTTTCCTTCCATGCTACTACTAAAGAATTAACTTTAAAAAGGGCACTTCCTATACTTTGCAATGTGTTTGGTCTGCCTATAATATTACATATGCTATGAGTGGAGATATTGCTCTAGAACACTGCAGGGATAAGCCAGTTCGGTATTCCAACTGCGCATATGCACAACAAGATTTGACGATTTTCTCTCAAGATAAACATGGCAATGCACACAAGGCTATTGATATAATATGCGGGACGTGGTAACCGAATCTGCATTTTGTGCAATTTTTCGTGCAATCGAAAAAGACGATGGAAACTTTTGTTCAAACAAAAGTTTGGACACACAGGACACCTAAAAACACTTCGCTGTCCAAAGTTTTTTTTTAAATGTTACTTCAGAACACAACGATCTCTTTAAATTTGCTGGTATCCGCTACGCTTTTGCACACATACGGTGAAATGTTTCTCCCGAAAGAAAAATTGTCAAATCTTGATGTGCACATGCGCAGTTGGAATACCGAACTGGCTTATTAGGAGCGTCCCGACTCGACTCCCGTCTCTAACTCAAAGTTATAAACTGAATAAATAAGTTATTGTTCGATGTTTTGTGTGTGGAATGTCTCATTGGAAAGCACATAAATATAAGTCATCAATGCTACCAAATTATCAGCTAACAATTTAAACGCCTATTCTTCGGGATGCCACGCTCAAAAAGCACAGACACAGCATCTTTATGTAAGCGAAGACAAATAAATGCTAATTTTTATTATTTCTTTCTCATGAAATTTTCAGCTGTCAAATCGGAAGCCATTTCATTACAATTTAAGGCTTCAAACTGGCGCCTCGAGTCGAAGTCGTTTGGCAAATGTGACAAGTGCCAGGCATGCTACCCGACTCACTGATACCACTAGGGGGCGCTCTCCACTCAAACCAACAGGCGAACGTGAGTCAACAATTTTCATAAGCGTTGTTAGCGTTGATCGCCGAGAACGTCAATGGCAATAAGCCAGTTCGGTATTTCAACTGCGCATGTGCACATTGACATGGTCACGGTCATTTAGGGACATAGGGCCTGTTTATTGTTTCAATTCACACGAATCCGGATCGCGATAAGTGATCTAGTCGCTGGTTCGCTCCATCCATCAGGCGGAATCTGGTGTGAACCAACGTAAAGGTCACTGATCAGCAGCGATAACTAGATCGGAAGCGCGTATAATACGCGCGTTTTGCCTGGGCGCCGCCATTAGCCTTTTAGAGGTATGGCGGACACAATAGGAGGGCGCTATTTGATTTGGGTAAACATTTTGTGAAAACACAAATTCCAGTGAAAGTCAGAATCAGATATTGTTTTGAGTTAAAGTACAATCCATAGTACAATCCATAGATCATACCTAATCTTCAACTTTGAAATTTCCTGTGGTTTAAAAAAAGGTATACCCAAATCAAATAGCGCCCTCTCCTATTGTGTCCGCCATCCCTCTAAAAGGCTAATTAGTGACGTGCGTGAACAGGGTTAAAAATGTGCACTCGTAATAGTTGTGATAGTGATTAAAATCATTTATTGGCCCAAGGAGATGAAACTTTACAGTATTGCAAGGCTCGTCAGGAAACGAATATGCAGTTATCTCTTTAGTCGAAATGGTTTGATCCTTTTCTTTTCAATCATAAATTCAGTTTTTACCTCGGCTTCATGTTTCCTGAACTGTGGAAATCGCCGCCAAAAAGACTAGCGGTACGGTACGGGGGGATTTTACTTAAGCTGCTTGCGGCACAAATTAAGATTTTTACTACGCCCGTTGCCTCTGATTACTTTACTAAATGCATTTCCCCTTGCTTGTCGCCCTGTTCACGTGTCTTTTTAGCGCGTCCAGGCCATGCGCAACAAGAAATTTAAAATTGTGTATACAGTGAATGGTGCGCGCGCACGTGCTTCCGATCTAGTTTATTATTCCTATGGGGATAACTAACGCGCGCATATGAATGCGCAAGGTGGTCGCACAACGCGCACGCGTTAAATTCAATCAGAATGTGCGTTCGCTTTACATCGCGTGACATCACGGCAGCAATTTTATCCCGAATAAACTTTGGCCTGGAGTACTTCATCGAGATACCGAACTGGCTTATTTAAATCACATCCAATGTACTTGCTTCTCAATATCAACACAAAATACCAAACAAAAAATGCATAAAGAGTAAAAGACATGATTTTTGAGAGTTCACCTTTTTCAATATTTTATTGTCCTTGGCACCTATATGAATGGTACCGAAAGCTACAAAATAATTCATAAATTGAGTTGACGAGATTTTTTTTTTGGAGTGGGTGTCACATTCTCTTCCAACAATAACATATAACTTGTTTTTATCTATCTAGAAAAAAGAAGATCCTTTCTATTTTACACAAATGTCTGCCACTAAAAGAAGGCAGTTAATAATTTTTGTACAAAAAAGAGATAAATTCATTACTAATGACAAAGACTAGTATTTAGTCAGCCGAGTCTCACATTTTCCCCAAAATTTGTTCATTTCTTTGGTCTAGACTTGCCCAAGATTGGTTTCTTGCCGGTCACAAACCAGACTAGCAAAATAAAGGCATGGTATAGCATTGGCAGGCAAAGCCGACGGCACAGTTACAGGCAGTGTTTATACTTAGTTGTGATTCATCAACATATACATGAAATAAACCAGTGAAAATATTGCTCCAATCCCTCATCAAATCAAAAGAAAATAAAACTTTTGTTTTGACAAGTGATTTTGTTTTAACAAGTGATGTTCATGTGTGCCACAGCATATTTTGACGTCTTCAGTTCCAATTTTCTCGAAGATGACAGCATTTTAGACAAATATTTCTCAGGAGGATTGTACTGGTATCATCTTTGTTAACAGAAAACTTTCAGGTTGAAACTAGTCATTTGTTATCCTTACCCAAAGCTACATCATACCTTTAACTTTGTTTAATTTGTGGCCAAATTCACCTTGAGCAAGTCTGAATCTTTTATTACAAGGAGAACACATGATGCTATATTTTTTTATCAGCTGAAATGACGCCATTCTAAACCAACCAATCACATTAAATATGCAAATTCAGTATGCAAATATCTTACACCTTCTTCCATTGTGGAAAATATACAACTGTACAGTTTACTGTAATGCTTAAAAAAGTTACATTCATTTTGAACAAAACTTGACATTCCATCAGTGGGAACAAAAATGGCAAATCAAAATGACCCCAAAAAAAGTGAAAGTGGAATTGGACACAAATATTTCATACTTTGAAAGCGTATTATGTAAATATTAAAAACCAAATCATATCTGTCACATGTGAATAAAATGTGCCGCAGTAGATGACATTAATTTTGTACCTGTCTGAAACATCTTGCTCAGCACACTATTTTCTACTTACGGATGATGTCAGTTAGACCAAATTTCAGATTTGAGACAAACCGGTTCTCATATATTAATACCGACACAAAGTTTCTGACCTAAATATCTGCATTTGGGAGTTTCTGTTTAACATGAAACTGCAAAATGTGCTAACATGAAGCATTAAAAGCAAAACCCTGAACAAAAACAAAAGAAAAAAAGCTGGAATGCACTCAGATGATGACAAATTCAATATATTATAGATATGAACCAGAACCACCCCCTCCCAGTATTTCAGAAAATGCAACCTGTGGTTTTCATAATGGAGCGGGTATATTATGCAGTTGTTTTTGTTTTGTTTACACTGGTTAATAGACCAAACGTTTGGCCAACATCTTCAGTGTTAAAATATCACATTAGACAATTGAATCTTTAGGTGCCCACAGTAAACTCAACCATCCATATGTGTCTGGTGGTATTCGTATCCATCTCCTGAATAAAACAATTTTCAGACAAGCGAAAACGGCACTTGCAGGAGCAGGATTTGAACCTATGACCTCCGGATTTCCTGTACCAGTCTTCTACCAACTGAGCTACCTTGCCCCATATTGGCTGTCTTCCAATTTATCAATGTCTTTGATTGGTGGGGGGGTCCCTAGTTGGAAGTTTTTATCTCATAATGCTACATAGCCCGGGATCACACCCCAACTTTAAGATACAACCCGGGAAGCGGCAATGTTGTGATCACTTTAATAATGAGAATATTACCTGAATAAAATCAGCAAACAACCGTGCCATTAGAGATGTTTCTCGTTCGCACACGGTTAGAGAGACGACATTAGTTTTTGCGCTTGTTTGCCATTTTCCTCACTCATAACGTAATCACCTTGTTTACACGTATATCGGTCGCACTACCCGTGAGAAAGAAACAGATAAAACCAACGGACATTTTTTTACCAATTTTCGTCGCGTACCGTTTAGAGCTAATCGTGGGCGTACGCACTAACCGTGCGCTAACGAAACCTCTCTATTAACTTCAGCTTGGGTAAACCTGGTCATGACGGAAAAGCTTGAGTGGTTTCAATTAAAAGAGCAACTCCAACGGTTTTGAAAAAAAACCTTGGATGTAGTACCGGAGAAAGCCGCACGCTATGTCATGTGCATGTGTACGTGTCGTATTGTTGCATGCTCATCGGTAAAATATTAGAAATGAATATTCATTAGATGTAAATGAGCTTTGACATCACGTTCCTTTTCACGAAACTGGGATAGACTCGTGGAAAGAAAGGCAAAAATAATGCATTTTTTTAAACATAAAAACCGGCGTCAAAGATAGGATCTTGACAAGTATCTGTTTTATTTGACATAGCTCTTCCAATTAAATCAAAACCTAAGAAAAGTTGGGAATCGTTGGAGTTGCTCTTTAAACATAGTAGAACACCACTAAATGAACATTATGGGAGCCACAAAAAAATGTATTTAGCAGTCATTCACGAGAGTGAATTATAGCATGTACTGAATATAATTTAGGAGCCAAAGAGGATGTTTGTTTATATCCATATGATCGGTACAGATCATATCGAATATGAACATCAAGGCAGCCATGTTGTGGGACACAGGCATACAATAACATGGTGATATGATCATATGCCTATCCCACAATATGGTGTGGCCTATTGTTGCCACAGCGACATGGGTATTCAATGTGGTTTACAGTGGTCTCCGTTATAGTGAAGTTCTAGTACAAGAAGACCAAACAGACCAGTAAACTGTACACAAAGTCCAGATATTCACTAAATTCAACGATTCCCCTTTCAAAAAAAAAAGAAAAAAAGAAAAAGAAAATTATACACAACCTTGCAGACAAATGCAGAAGAGAATAACAAGATTAACCAACTTTTGGGGTAATTTTCAGGCAAAGCCAGACTTCAGGCTTTATCATTTGGGCTTCCGTTGCTTGATTTTCAGGCACTGGACAAGAACGCCATTGGCATTCCATCATTTAAATTCTTTACTAGTGTGGTAGTAGTGAACACAGGTTTAGAACAAAATATATTTGTAACCATGGGGTGTTGTGTGGCCTATTTTATGGAACTGTTAAGCAGAGTTTTCTGCTCAGCAAAAACAGATTACCAGGCAAAATTGCATGTAGTGTACAGTTCTTGCGACTGGTTCCTAGTTAATTTGTTGGCATAGCAGGAAAATCTGCTCAGCAGTACTATGTGTTTAAGGCCGGCCATGAAATTTGGCATGGGGCACAGTAAGCCCTTGCTTGGCAAACTGATGTAACTTGACAACGCCCTTTTAACCCTGCGGTGTGGCATGACAATATATACGCACTGTTACACCACGGTGACCTACTTAACAAAACAGCGCCACGGCGCACTGCAGAGTTAAGACAATTAACTAAAAATTAATGTTCTAGTTTTTGCAGTTTCTGTGCTTTTGAATGTGGTCATTTCTGCTTGTTGGGTATTTATTTCTTAAACTGTCCAAATGTCTCGTACAGTCTAAAAGTTTTTAAATTTCAAATCACCTCAAAGATTCATAATTTCAAGATACATCGTTTTGCCATGCAAGAGTCAAGTATATAGTTAGCTCCGGTTGAGTTTGTATCCACCCTGGGTATGAACACCAGCAGCGCTGCTTACACAAGGCAACAAACACTAGGTGATGTACGAGTGCCAGAAACAGTCACCAGCAGCGAGTGGCCAACCTCAGGCTCACCAGCAGAGTGCAACGGTCTCCAGAGTAGGGAAGTCAGGTTTAATCACGTTTTGGGGTATATTACAATGTAAAGATAGAGCTAACTTTCCATTTTTTTTTACCTTTCCAAAACAGTACTATTTATCGGTAAGACTTTACTACATTAACTATTTCAGCCCAGTGATGTTTTTTTTGAAGCTTTTTTTTTCACAAATGAGAAAACTTCAATTTTTTTACCACACGTTTATTAAACGATTAACAAGTCGATTCATGATTCACTTGAAAATTTAGCAAATACGATTTTGTCGGATTCATTTCAGTGATTCTGTAACCATTCCAATGCGATGCCACAAAATACAAATTCTGACTTGTGATGCTATCAGACCAATAAAATGGGATTGTATGGGATTGAATTTTAAGAAACCTCTAAATTTACGAAACCTCTAGTAATATTTGTTTAAAAAAGTAACCATTTGTCCCCAAGTGAAAAGGTGTCTCTGCAACTGAATGTTGTAACAAAGATGATGAAAATTTAGTTGCATTTTGAAACAGCCACACTTTTACCAAAGCCTGCTATTAAAAAAATCTACACCCATTAAAAAAGTACCCAACACTGGAAAGCCAATAGATTTTATGAACAAGACTGCAAATGATATTTCTGAGCATTCTGTGACCAGATTTTCTTCAAAGCAGCTGTTAGTCTTGCTTTATCAAAGGTACAAAAGCCGAATGAGATATGCAAACTACTCTTCCAGCAGAAATCTCACATGTTCGGTTCAGCATTCTGACCAACTTGTTGAAAGTTTGTTCAACTTGAAGAAAAAGAAAATGGCATAGGAAAAACCTAAAATGTTAATCTATCTGGAGTGTGAATCCTTCTCCAAATGTTTGTCTTTCTGTGATGAGGGCTCAGCCGGTGAAGAATTCCGTGCACTGGGCGGCAACGCTAAGCTTGGCGAGGATGTCCGACTGCGAGGCCCGGCAGGGTTTAAACTGATACTAGTTGATGGGATGAGCGGGGGAGGTTGGGGAGCAGTGGACGGGGAACCGTTCCTATGCACACTGTTTGGATACATCATGCTATTCCGGAATAGTCCTAGTCCAGCAGGGACGGGAGGCATAAGCCCCATGGGCCTGGCTTGCAGGCAGAGGGTGGGGTCCACACCTTGGAGTAACCTCACCCGCTCGGCCTCGTCGCGTATGATGCGTTCCCGTTCCTCCATGTAATGCTGTATGCGTTCCTGCTCCAACCGACGCAGGGGATCTAACCCGATGGGGTTGTCCCGTGTGAAGTCGTGGGGTTCCCGGTCCCGGAATCGTTCGTGGTCCATCAGTGGCCCCATGGGTTGCAGCGTGGCACGCATCATGCGGTCCCGCTCGTACTCCCGCAGGTCAGGCCTCACCAAACCTTGCTCTCGCTGCAGCTGCAGGGCTTCCAGTCCCCGCCCGAAGGGGTCCCAGGGAGAGAGTCCTGGGGCTGGTGGCCTCTCCATCGGGTGCAGCTGGGGTGCCAGCTGGGCCACCATGCGACTACGTTCATACAGCGACATCCCCGGCGCCATGCTCATGGCAGGATGCAGGTTGTGGGAGTTGTGTACCGGCCGCTCCTTCTCTGCTGCCTCCTTGCGTTCTTCCTTGGCGGCTAGGAGCCCGTGCACATTGTTGAAAGCGCTCTCCGACTTGTTGGTATGCAGGCTGTCGCTGCCCGGCCGGTAGTGAGAGTCCCTGATTGGGGATCGGGAAGAGAACTCCCGACTTCTGCCATGCTCAGCTGACGCTAACCGGGATTCATGGTCACGTGGGTGGTGGTCACCATCGCGCGACAGCCCTCTGTCATGGTTTTGGACAGTCCTGTTAGAGTCTCTTTCCTCACGGCGGTGCTCGGAATCGTTTGACCAACTGTGCGTTAAAGGTGAGGTTCTATCCTTTCCTGTTCTCGCTTCACTGTCTCTTCTCTCCCTGCAAAAAAATACAAATGCTCAAGCCACATAAAGACACATGTGCCTCCTCCCCCCCCCCAAAAAAAAAATAAACAAATGGGAAGTTACCACAGCTACTTCCGACTTCAAAGTGACTGAACATTTTCACCCATGTAATAGCCATATTCATCAGGATGTCAAACTAAGTGATATAAACCATGTCGAGTCTGTCCCAAGCCAATATTGGCCCATCAGGCCTGTGTTTATATCTGGTTTCCTGGCATTAAATGACTTGAGAATATTTCTACTTCCTTGGAGAGGATGTCAGTTAATCGCATGTTACCCCCCAACTTTCACTGGTACCCATTTCTACTGCTGGGTGGGGAGAAACAATTTTGATTAGACACACAAGCCAGGCCAGGATTCGAACCCACTTTCTGATGACTCGGCCACCAGACAGAAAGGATCTCGCATACTGGCAGAGTTGTATTCGAGTCCCTGCGAGTCCTTTCACAAGTCCTTTCACAAGCCCAGTCAGAAGTGCTTTCATAAAGCCTGTCACAAGTAACAGGATGAACAATGACAAAGGAATGCCTTTTGTCAAAGCTCATTTGAATAGCTTGTGATTGGGATTAGGACTGGAGGGCTTGTGATGGACTTGCAGGGACTTGTGAAAGGACTTGCAGGGACTCGAATACAACTCTGCCAGTATGCGAGATCCTTTCTGTCTGGTCACTCCATAAACTGAGTGTTATGTGACAATGACAAGCCAAGTATATAAGTAAAAACGTGTCTTCCAGTCTTTTTTTGTAGGATCCGATTACATCTGTAACTGGGGCAGAGAAACCTATGTGGAGAGAACCAACTGCTGCAAAGTATCTTGCTCAAAGACACATACTGTGATCCCCTCGCTAGCTTTGTATACAATCAGTATACTGCTGTAGAACATAAGTCCATCACTGAACCAAAAATCTCTCTATTTACAACAAAACAAAGCAAACTTTTCTTACCTTTCCCTTTCCTTATCCCTTTCCCGCTCCCGCTCCCGTTCCCTTTCTCGTTCCCTTTCTCTTTCACGCTCCCGCTCCCGGTTCCTCTCCTCTTCCTTGGCCCGCTCCCGGTCAAAGTCGATGTGGAACCCCTCCTTCAGTCGCTCGCCATCTGGCTTGGCCCAGCCCGGCGGAGGAGCGGAGGGGAAGCCCGGTGGGGTACGGTGAAGCCGGCCCCACTGGGGGTGATGGGGACTAACCAGACCGGGTGGAACACCTAGCATCTCTCGGCCGTTCAAGAAACTGTTCAGGTGTACTGGAGCAGAGCCTGATGAGTAGCAGATTGAGATAATGAAAAGTTAGAAATGCCAGGGGGGTTGGGATGAGGGAGTTGACAAAATGCTGATATGAAGCAGAAAAGAGGGTATTCTAAACCGCTTTATGAATTTTCCACTGACTTTTTGCTTTACCTAGATGCCAAAATTGAATTACGTGGACAAGAGGAAAGCTTCTAAGGAGTCAGAGTTCACAAAACCAAAGGGAGAATTCTAAATGGTTCCTGTGGGACCTGTGAGGGTAAAAGACGAGAGAGCGCCAACATGCAAAACCAGCTGAACCTCACGTCTCAGGCAGCCTCTCACAAGTTACAACACTTGGAATGTCCTACTTGGAACATAGGCTGTTGTAATCAAGATTAGGTCATGTTCCCAGTAGAAACAGTCTGAGAACACCAGGGGCGAATTTCATGGAGCTGTTAAGCAAAAAAATGTTCTTAGCATGAAAATGCTTCCTTGATAAAAACTGGATTACCAAGCAGATTTCCATCTGTGGAATATTGCTTTTGACTGGTATTCAGCTGTTGTTTGCTTAGCATGAAAACCTGTTTTTACTAAGCAAGACAGTTTCATACTAAGCAAATTTGTTTGCTTAACAGCTCCATGAAATTGGCCCCAGGTGATCCCATATGGATTGTTACAGGCTTTCAAGCAGACCCAGGTGAACAAGTAGAATAGTAGGTAGAGCTGTGTCCAATATTTCATCAATTATCAAATATTCAAATATTTATTTTTGAGTTTGAATATTCGAAGGTGAAATACAAAGGAATATATGAAAGGGAAAAGTTCAAATATTTGTAAGGAAATTGTATCTGTGACTTGGTGACTGGTTCCTGTCCAAATAATTGTATGACAGCAGGTTATCTGTGTTAGAAACACGTAATGATGAATGTACCCGTTCCTACTTTTTGTCGGGGAAAGTTAAATTTTGCCACCAGGGCAAAAAAGTATTTCTGCATTTCTGCACGTGTGCTAAACCTTTACTATTGGTGATAGTCATAAAGGTGAGAATCTGTCATAATGATAATGAGCAGTTTCATACGTTGGACTGCTTCTGTACATACTTTGTGTACCTAAAATCAGCTGTCCGGACAACTGAATATTCAAATATTTGATCGAATGGAAGGTCGAATATCGAATATTCAATTTTTCGTTTTGCCCAGCCCTAATAGTTCTATTCTTACATTTTTGCTTCATCCTCAACTAAGCTCTTAGAAGTAAAGTTGCAGTGTTCCTGCACCCAAGTCCTTTGTGTGATTTTCATATGAGAGTGTGTATCACTATTATGAAAAATATTTAATGAGCTTTCATTTTCCAGAGTTGTGGGACAAAAAAAGTAGAATAAAGTAGGAAAAGAATAGGATTTTCAAGAAAAAGGTAGGAAAAGTAGGAGCAAGGTAAAACAAATTAGGAAAAAGTAGGAAAAATAGGAATACTTGAAAGCCTGACGTTGGTCTATGTGTGTACATGCTTATCCAGTAATGGCTTTGTTCCTGTTGGGAACATCCTGGGAACTTGAAACAGGTCAGGAAAGCTGAAAATTCAACCACCTTTTTTTGGTCTGTATTTGGGGAGCCTTGATCTTGTATTCTGCTTGCTATGTTCACTTACCTGGGTTGCCCAGAGGAAAGCCAAAGGTGGGACCATAGCCCGCCCTGGGGATGGGGGGTAAACCAAACTGGCCAGGGGAGGAATTCAGGAACGGACCGTGGTGGGGATTGGTTCCCAGAGGGTTGTGGGGACCTCCAGGAGCACCTGTTCAAAAAAAAAAATAAATAAATAAATTCATGAAATTGCACGGCAACGACCGATTAAACTGTAGGTTCACTACAACACGTGAAAAGGACTTTTTTAAGGTACCCATATTTTTTTAATCAGGTACCCAGTTCTACCCCTATTGTGTGGCTCAGCAGGGTCACATTTCATGAAGCTACCAAGCACATGACATTCTGCTTGTGGAGCCTCCATCTATTCCATGGGAACTGTAAGCACTTTCAAAGCAGCACTTGCAACTTCAAGCAAAATTTGCTTCATAGCGTGACGCAATAATAGTTAGCACAACTCTGCAGTGTCATACCGGGATGGATAGCATATTTGATTTTGCAATCGTTTGCACGACTTTTCTTCTAACCACTAAAGCCACATCGTGCTACTGGCCTGGGCTCTTGAGTAACTGACAGGAAGCCCTGCTTACCGTGGGGAAAGAGGCCGGGCTGCATTTGTAAGTCTGGCGGTCTATGAGGAGAGAACAGGTGATGACTGGGTGGCCTGCCGGAGAACAGATCTGCTTTGCCCATCTGATCTTTGTGTGCATCCGCCTTGGCCTGAAAAATCAATTAAAAGATCACATAACACAAATGACCTCACAGTAAATCAGATGCAGTAATCAATAGAAGTTGTTGAACAACGAGAATTGCAAGTACATGTAAGCGCCTACTCTTCAACAGTAATTCTTTGCTTCTTCAACACAAGAGGGCCAGTGTATTTACTTATCTGTTGTAATTTGTTTTTTACGGGAGTCGCCCAATACAAGGCTGAAAGCTACTCTAGGTAAAGGGCTACAACAGAGGTGGAGGGGTTGGCCACATTTTAGGTTACTAACCCTACCACCCTTACGGTTTTTCCGTTTTTTAATGCAAGTTTGCCCCAAGGCTATATAAGCCACAAAAGGGGCTACAAAAAGAGAAAGATTCAAAGATTCAAGAGGTAGGAATTAATATTCCTCTTGAAGCAGGAAAGATCGTTAGATGAAGGGAAACATGCACCAGGCAAAGAATTCCACAGAGACACAGACAGACACTCTTGGACAAATGATGAAAGAAGCTCACCTTCTGCTGCTGGTGATAGATCAACCACGCCACGTTGACGTGCGCGGCACACCACTTGCCAGGTTTCTGAAAACAAGCACAGAAATCGGACTGAGTACTCTCGGAGTTGGATATTATTCATGCAATGTTCCACGGGTGACATCAAGTAGGTGAGATACATTTTTGGCCAAATGTGCTCCGAGTGCTCCTTCTCAAGTTCTTTCATATGATTTTGTTTCCCCTTTATTTTAAGTAGTTCTGTGATTCAATATGGATTAAGCTTCATGCCGAAGTGACGGACCGAGACATTAGAGGGGTATCTGATCCGTGACTCATCCCGTAGGTGAGGGGGGGGGGGGGGGGATACTCCTTGGGAGAGAAACGAGATACATGTATTCTCTGAAAGCAGAAGATATAAACTTTAATTTGATATTTTGTGTATTGCTGCAGCTCATTCCTAGTCCATGATATTACCTGAAGTCATGACCACTTGGAATTGTTTTCAGAAAATGAAGCTCAAAGATAGTGAGCCTTGTGAACTACACTTGTATGCATGTCCTACATTGTACATGACCAAGACAGTTCACTTTTTGGATGTGTTTTGAGAAGCCGAACTGTGCTGTACAAAACTGGAGTATGTTGCAATAAATCTTCGCTGCAAGCATGGGGGAGGGGGATTTGTAACTCCTTCCTCTTGTTAAGTAAATTTCCTCCTCCATGTCGGCCTGCAGATCATCAACGTTCAGTGGTGATTGTTTCTATGAGCGTCTCGGTGTTTCAGGGAAATACTTGGGCTATTTCTGTGGGTTCTAAACGTGACAGACGGGATGCATTTGATGGAACTGGTCTGACGACACTGCTGCTTCAATATGTGCATTTCCAAATTTTGGAAATTTGTTACCCTAGTTGAAGCAGCTTATGAAATACTGTCACATCACATTACATATAGTTCATCGAGGAAAGCGTAAAATCTCAAACAAAAATGACAGCAAAGGGGTGTAGCTACCAGGTGCGGCAGAACACTTTTAAAAGTTGGAGAGGGGGGGGGGGGGGGGGGGGGGGGCGGTCGGCTGCTGCCCTTTTCTATGTTTTTCAAAAGTGGGGGGGGGGGGGGGAGAAGAAGAAATGTCCCCTTGTCCCCCCCCCCCCCACTTTTGGCAGTTCTGCACTAGAAAAACATAGAAAAGGGCTGCAGCCAGCCGGCACCCCCCCCCCCCCCCCATTCCGCCGCCTATGGTAGCTACGCACCAATTTGTCCTCTAATGCATACAGGATAACTGAGGTTGGGTCATTTACTTACCATCATTGATAACCTAGACAGCGGGAGTCCCGGTGGCCGCTCTGCCCCTCCTTTAAAGTGTAACGCCCCCTCTAGGGCCGACCGGTTATCGGACGATACAACTTGCTGCAAGAAGAATTACCACCAAAACATGTCACAAATGTAGACTTGGCACGTCATGAATTATATAGTATCCTTGTAAATATGAAAACATTTTAGAATGAGAAAAATCTGCAAATAAACGGAATTTTATGCAATTTCCAAAATGGCAATTTTTTTAATGTAGCAGTTGCTATTCCTGTTGTGGTAACAACAGATCCAAATAAAAAGTTAAAGTTAAATAAAAATGCTCAGTGTTCCGGCCTTTCTTTTCTTTTCTTTCCTCACCCCTCCCCCCCCCCCCCGAAAATGTTCTCCAAGTCAATCTATTACATGTTTTCAATTAATATGGTGAACTCCAGTTGTTGAATGTAGCCATCTTGAAAAAGGAGGCTGCCATTTTGGAAAAATACTGCCTAGTAGGATCTAAAAATAGAAGTGTAAAAAAGAGAGCTGGGCCTTCTTTCCCTTTTTTTGATAAGGCCACAATGGCTTGATATATATTTTTCTGCCAATTTTACACATCCATGTCATTCCTGGGGCTTTTCTTAAACCTTGGCTTGGCTTTCTGTAATTTGAGGTCCCTGGATGTGGCAAGAGCTGTGGCCTTTTTTCCTACATGTATACATCAAAGACTTGTATTTGAATCCACAGCCAAAGCCTGTTCATTTTATAAAAATATTCAAGGCTGCAGATTGGCAATGGAGCTTAGGAATAACTGGAACCCTAGCCCAAGCCCTAGCCCAAGCCCTAGCCCTAGCCCTAGCCCAAGCCCTAGCCTGAGAAATGGCCCACAGCCAAAGCCTGTTCACTTTATAAAAATATTCAAGGCTGTAGATTGGCAATGGAGTTGAGGAATAACTGGAACCCTAGCCATAGCCCTAGCCCAAGCCCAAGCCCAAGCCCAAGCCCAAGCCCAAGCCACAGCCCAAGCCACAGCCCAAGCCACAGCCCAAGCCACAGCCCAAGCCACAGCCCAAGCCACAGCCCAAGCCACAGCCCAAGCCACAGCCCAAGCCACAGCCACAGCCCACGCCACAGCCCAAGCCCAAGCCCAAGCCATAGCTCTAGCCCAAGCCATAGCCCAAGCCCTAGCCCAACCCAAAGCCCAAGGCTAGGCCCAAGCC
This sequence comes from Hippasteria phrygiana, assembly GCA_037893225.1. Lineage (NCBI taxonomy): Eukaryota > Metazoa > Echinodermata > Asteroidea > Valvatida > Goniasteridae > Hippasteria > Hippasteria phrygiana. Next base: position 2,186,507 of record JAZGUH010000013.1, on the reverse strand, counting down.
CAAGTTTGAGAAATGGCCCTGATATACATTATAGCTCGACACAGGTGTGGATATAGACATTGAAATGGACGGAGCAACTGGTACCTTTGGCTGGAACGCTCCAGACCCAAAGCTGTTGGCCATGCTGGTAGGTGGAAGAATAGGAGCCATACCAGGTGGGTATCCTATCCCTAGCTGCAATGATGGAAGGGGAAAAACAGACTGAAAATAAAGACCAGACTATGAACTCAATTCTGTCATATATAAGAAAACAGCATCAGCACAATAGGATCTGTATACCATTCAAACAAGTCTAAAATCTATTTAAAAAATTGAGACTGCAAGTCAAAAAACCAAACATTTGGTTGCAGGTGAGATAATATTATATTACTTGGTCTGTGTGCATGTATATTGCCTTCCTAATATTCCCATGACCATTTCAACTTTTCTATGTCAGACATGTTTCAAACCAGATTTTGGAGAAAAAAAACCTTGGCCATTTTTCAATGTGCCTCATTCTGCCTCACTAGACAATGAAAAGCTGCACAGAATTTGCCAAAATTTAGCCAAAGGATGATCTGGCACTCGGCAAACAACACAGACATGTTCGTGTCACACAAATGTTAACCAACAATAACAAAAGCCACACGCAAAATGACTTACAAAACATATTGTACATCATTTTGGGGACGTATCGCACGACATCGGAAGTACCGTATCTTCGTACCATCTGCACTTTAGCCATTTCATTGGATGTTGTTATTTGTCATGTTCCGCATTGCGGGAAAATCTGCTGGTACGTCAAGGAACCCTTAATAGCAAGAACACTCGACAAAAACCAACAAAGTCCGAGGCATCTTAGAGAGGCCATGATTGGTTTTTCTCATGGTTTGGCGGTGACTATTTTTCCATGGCCGTAAATGTTATCAAAGGACAAAAACAACAAGTGCATTTTCCAACAACAGAGGACAGTGACAATCATTTGCTGTACTTTTTAGAATGCCATTCAAAAGTCAGTCATGAAAACATTGCATTTGTTCCAATGGCTAATTTTCTTGTACATCACTAATCAATAGATATGTGAATTGAATAAATTGAAAGCACTATGCTGAAGTTATAATCATTGTGCATCCAATATGCACCGTATGCTTGAAGTTTCAGTATAATGAGTAGTCATGGTGCCTACAAGGTACCACAAGAAGGTAATTAACTATACACGCCTCTTTTAGTCAAAACTTTTGCCCATCCTGCAAACTTGGAATTTATATTGGTAGTAACAAAACACGGAAAAAAAAACACTTTAAAGGTAATATGCAACATTTGCAAACATCAACGAAACAAAACGACTGAATTATTATAAAATACCTTACTTGACTGTAAGTAAATAACAGTCTCAAACATCCTGTGAAATCATGGCACCTGGTGTGCTGTCATTTTCAAGAAAACTGGATTTTTTGAATCAATTTCCAGTGACGGTCGGCTGACATTGTTGCAAAAACACAGACTTTTTTTCAGAAACTGCCCCAAATTTACCAACTTATTCCACATTTTGTTTGGCAATTGGTCACACATCCGTGAATTGGTGCAAGCCAGCTAGTCTAGTTCCCCAACCTGATCATTCCTAGCCTTCCTAGTCAAGGCGCGCATGGCACCCCGGATGCTGGTAACATGAAAAAAGACCAGTGCTAGTGCCGAAGCCACGAGCGCCTTTACTATCTCATGGAGCTAATCATTATTCATTTATTTGCGGTGTCTGAATCATGCATTATATGCTTTGCTCATTTTAAGGGCGCCAGGGAACTTCCCATGACCTTTGTATGTAGTAGCATGCTAGTGTTGTAGCAAGTGGGGCAGTTACAAAATAATTCAAATGCCGATGTGTCGCGCGCTTCATTTCAGCGGCCAGCATATGCACGCACAACTGCAACATGATGATTCGCCATCATCAATCCGTGCGCGTGCGGAAATGCTGAAATTTCTCAAAGATATCAGCATTCCCACGATCCGAGCGAACTCATTTTCTTCGTGAGCGAGTGTGACGTCACATAGATGCGAGTAATTCTACATTTTTATTGGTCAATAGCCACAACATGTAATGCATTATGCATGAGAATTTCTCTACCAAATTGGTAGAGAAATGTAAAGAAAATCATATGCCTTCTCCACGAGATAGTAAAGGGGCTCGTGGCTTCTCCACGAGATAGTAAAGGGGCTCGTGGCTTCTCCACTCACACTGGTCTTTTTTCGTGTTGAATGTAAGCATCCGGGGTGCCACGCATGCCTTGACTAAAGGCTAGATAATTCCCCGTCTTTTAATTACTCCAAGTAGGGTCAGGGAACTAGACTACAAGAACAGCATGTTTTCATTTTGTTTTCCCAGTATCTATGCACACAAAACTTTAAACAGGTCAGTGTTACAGTATTTGCTATAAAATACTAACCCACCCCCCCCCCCCCCCCCCCACCCAATCCAGTCATTTCTGAAAATTACAGCAAAAGCAAATATTGCATACTACCTTTAAACATTGGGTAAAAAACATTAGTGATCTGACTAAAACATCCCTTGTTAAAAAAAAAAAAAACCAAAAACACGCCCCTCGTAAAAAAAAAAAACACACCCCCACCTAGTTCGGTTGCGTGCCTCTACAATCATTTAAGCTGAGCCTAATAACTAATTGGATTATGCGCTCTATATAACCATCGGATATGAATTTCATGCTTTGCACAATAACTAGGCATGATTCACTGATCAGAGTGGTGATTGACAGGCTATGGTCGGAGGTCAAGATCATGTCATAAATGCTTCTTAATTCAGCCACCTGTTGACTTAAGTACATCCATATATCTTTTTTTTGGGGGGGGGGGGGATTAAGTACATCCACAATATTGGGATGGGGGGGGGGGGGGGGCAAAAAAAAAGCAGAAGGGAAACATTGAGAGGCTCCAAAAAGCATTCGTCCTAAAAATGCTATGGATGGAAAGATCATTCAAAAATTGAATATAATAATGTACACGACCATCCCTTGAAAATGCACCGTTTGTCTGAAAATCAGTGACAGAAATAATTTCGGGGGACACCAGTTTGGTTTGGAAAAGTCGGACCACTGGAATTTAGAGTGGTGCCCTTGGTCTGCAGTGCTTTGGTTGCATACAGACTGCAATATGTGCGGCACCAGTCTGAATGTCCGGATATCAATGCTTCTTTTTTTCTTCCCTATTTCTCCATAAATATTACACATACTAGAATATTGACACCCAGACCATGGAAATAGGTTTTAGTTGACTAACCAAAAAGGTGAAATTTTGGGGGATTTCAGGGCAATATGTGCCTTTCACCCTAACGTCCTAGGCATTCACTTGGGGTACAGTACACTGTACTACAAAATACTACTCAATTCTCATAGGCCAGTGTAGTAAAAGTACTGCATACTACAGTTTACTCAAGTAGTATTTTGTAGTATTCGGTGACGTGCTTTGTGGCAGTTAAACAATCTGTTAAGATGGTAACACTGACTGACAATGGCAATCAACTTGTACTGCCTCCTTTTCCCCATTTGAAGGATGAACTGAATCATTAACAGGGCTCTCCCTCCTCTACTGTGGGAGTTGGAAGGCCAGAAAGAGAAAGTGCGACAATGGGTATTTAACATTTGGACACAAAATGGTGGTACACTGATGTATCAGTGCAGGTGGAAGCCATTTTGTGTCCATATTTCAGGACCTCATTGTCCTTACTCTATGGATGGCTATGCCCTTCACTAGACACAATCAGCCCTTGCAAGTACTATCAATGATTGTACTGACAGATGGAGCCTGACCAAAGATAGAGGAAGTTATGAAACAAAGAACAATGAAACTGCAGAAAATCACATGAACAGACAGACGGCTGAGGCACAAGAAGACAATGCTTTAGCAAGGAGTACAACAAATTTGCAAAAAATGGTACAGTGATGGAATTTAAGAGTGCTGTCACTCCAAATATTCCTTATTTGCATCTAGTAAGTTATGCTAGAAAGATGGCAAGATTGTTCCGGTACAGGGGATTGGGCTATACAAACACTGCATGGCGACAATGGGTTTCAATGATTCTACAGATTTTGTGAGGAAACTCCAGTGAGAAAGAAAAAGGAAAAACTAAATGAAAACTTGTTAACTGCACCAAGTTGAAAATGCACTCAAGACCGCAACTACATTCTCAAAGAAAGCGCGAGTTGAAATGATGAGCCTTGCTTGAGAAACAGATGAAATAATCAGGTTATTTCAATGTACACGTATGTATATATAGGCTCCATGCACTTTCTGGCACTGTAACGAACATTGGATACCATCTCTGAACACAGGCGACACTTGACTGGTAGCCATCAATTATGGAAAGTAATGATGGAAAAAGCAGCAGGCCAACCAGTTAAATGCCCGCCTGGGTTGTAACTTGTTGCTAAGCATAGAGCGTGGAGCGGATAAAGTATTAAAACCTTCAAAAGTGTCTTAGATGTTGAATCTATGTGGACTTTGTCCGTAAAAAAGCATATGCTGACTACAGGCTCTTAGCAACATGGAAGAGAGGAATTCTGGGAAAGACCACTCACGTGGCGGTGCAACAATCCCGGATCAATTTCAGAGTAATTGTCAAACTGCAAGAGATAGAGATAAAAAAAAAAGAATATTGTGAGGAAGACTCTTTTAAAAAAAAGGGTGCTGGTGGTGGGTAGGGGGCATTCTTTGACATGTAAATACCAAGTCTTTGTTTTGTTTGATTGTTTATCGTGGTTTTAACACCACATTTAACTTGAGTCAACTTGGATAAAAATTAACATCTGAATTGCCTTAGTCGACCTTGTGAGCTGGCAGTGCAATATTTCAAAAGCAGCACTGTACTGCACTAATAAAGAGAAGAATCTTGGGGCAATGATTATACTGTAGTCAAGTCCCTCTGGTACGATGCTGTATCAGTGCACAAACATGCAAAATAGGATGACAGATAAATAACACCACATGTATACTGCACAATAACACACCCTCCCCACCCATAACCTCCCTACCCTTCTCACCCATAACCTTCCTACCCCTCCCCCCCCCCCTCCAATCCCAATCAAACCATGATGGAATAGACGATGTGTCCTCTGACGTCACATGTTCACATTAAAATGTGACCGGCAGCATGCACTCGCATCCTGTTTTGCATAAAATCTAGTTCAGGACCGAGGTCGTAGGTCAGATCGCCTTTGAATGTCACTCCTTAACCAAATTTATGCAAAACACGATGCAAGCGCATACCCCCAGCACATTTTAATATCGGGCTGTTCAGATGTAAACAAAGGACGCATGATGTGTAAGACCGCACTATAGAAGCAGAAGTGAAATGTCCACCTGTAAGCATTTGTGTCATTTTGTGAATGGCATTCATTTGTTGCCAGTCGTTTGAATGGCAATTGCAGTTGTGCCATTTGTCTATGTCCGTCCGTAAGTTATTAAGGTACACAAGCTCCATACTTCACCTTATACCTAAATGTTAACATGTTTTTGTTTACTGATCAAAATTGCGTACGTATTGTTCAGTGGCATTAACTATGGTGGGAGGGAGTGGGGGAACATTAACCCCGGGTGCACCCCAAATTATACAAGGTACTTTAGTGCCCCCTTGAAAAAATGTGTGCACCCCCAGGTGCCCCCCCCCCCCCCCCCCCCAGCAATTTCACCCAGTTACACCACTAGTATTGTTCACCCTGTAGTTTTACATACAAATATCCTTATAATCAATGACTGTATATTATTATGAATAGCAGCATTATTATGAACAACAAAATGTAAAATGTACGGGGAAACAGGGAAACGCACTATGTATTCTTCCCTAAAAAAAAAAATATCTCACAAATTATTCACAGAAACTTTCAGAAACGGGCCAAAGCAATTCATGTGCCAAGTGACAAAAACCCTAGAGGAAAAGAAGGGGCTGGTTGTGCAGCAAGGAGTATAGTCTAAAACCCCCCCCCCAAAAAACAAAAAAAACCTCCCAAAACCCACCCCCGAAAAAAAACAAAAACAAAAAACAAAAAAAACCAGGGCGGTGTCAATTTTTGTGATGGGAGAATGAGTGCATGACAAGTCATTGTGACACCTTGGGTGCTTTGAGGCAAACAAGGAAACCGGCCTGCCCCCCCTGTACACCCTCTTTGATTTGTCATCCTGCCCTCATGGTAATCAACAACGACTTGCCCAAGCTGTGGGATTCAGTGAGTAAGGGCGCTCTCTCTGCACTGTTCGTTAGCTTCATTTCCTCAGCCAATTTCCGCTTGAACTCAAAGAGGCTGGTTGATTGTTAGGTCTGACATGGTCCCACCTTGACAGACTGCATTGAAGGAGGGGGGGGGGGGGAGTTGCGGGGGGAGGGGGCAGTTGCAGGGTAAGAGGGCTATGATAGCAGGTCGGGCTGTCTGAATATACCGAATAATCGAATATTCGATCGTCAACCGACTATTCAAATACCATTTTGCCGGTTCGAATATTCAAAAAGATATGCACGTACAGATACGACTCTGATGCTATTTTAATAGAAAAGTTACTGTGCTTAGCAGTGTCAAATGCCGCATTTTTGTCAATTGTAACTTTTTGTGGACGGAGGTTTATTGTTCCCGTCCGTAAAACCCTCGATACAATAGGGGCATGCAAAAAATGCCGATCGAACAGTCCATAATATCGATCGCCACACGTAAAACACCGGCGTGCTTTTACGTGCAATTTTTGTCTACCGGCGCGGCATGCAGTGAAAAACTTGATCGGCGAGTGTCGAATATTCAAATATTCGGTCAAACCCAGTTGCGAATATTCGAATACTAAATTATTCGAAAATGAATGGCCCTAATAATAGCAGGTGACTAAATTGAGGTGTGAGCTGTCCAAAGCCAGAAACCATTGTTTTGTTTGAATGTTGAATCAGTCTGGTTTTTGTAGAGTACTAAAAGTGGCAATACAATAAGGCAATAAACATCTGCATGAGATTTGGCATTTTGATCCCAGGCAAATCTGCCATTAACTGCTTTGAGGCAGATTTACACTAATGTGAGTGGAGAGGCTTTCCACGTTTCCTCGGTGATGAACTCTCTGACCCTCATCAAAGATTTCAATTGTATTCACTCCTTTGGCTCAAAATTGACTGCTTTCAGCCTCCTTTCTGGGAATTGTAATTTTTCAACTCTCTCATCAACTTTTTCCCAATTCCTTGAAAAATCTTTACTTAAGTTTTGATACAGCAAGTTCCTAGTTTACACCTAACTTAGTCACTGAATTCCCCATTTTCTATTTTCAATTCATGCAATCAACAAGTTCACTTTTCAAATAAATGCAAGTTTTTCGAGTTGAGAAAAACAAACCAAAACACCCTTCCGACTGATTAGTAATTTCCTTTAGAGCCCAACAGCACAAGTTTCCTCAATTCTGAATTTAATTAAACACGGCATCCATGCCCATTACCCTCGGGAAATTTGCAATTTGGGGGATTACAGCAAAATAATTGGGAGATCAAACAAAACACAAACAAAGTCCCAACACGCTTATTCACCCGCTAAGAATAAAGTCTCTGAACCACACGGCTTTGCTTTTAAGCCTTTTGTTTTAAGTGACCATCCACTTGTAAGATCTCCAGGATCCAACTCAAATTGACGATGACAGTGCAGCTGTGACTATTACGTGAGTTCTTCCTATAGATGCAGAACAGTGGACTATCGCACACTAGGGGAAGACCTATTTTAATGAAAGGGGACGTTTGGATGAAGGGTTAGCTCAGGATTTGGGTTGTGGTTAATTAATCTTACAAGGGCCACAGAAGAGTTGGTCCTTAAACCAGAGTTGTATTCGAGTCCCTGCAAGTCCTTTCAAAAGTCCCTGCAAGTCCCTGCAAGTCCATCACAAGCCCTCCAGTCCTAATCCCAATCACAAGCTATTCAAATGAGCTGTGACAAAGGCATTCCTTTGTCATTGTTCATCCAGTTACTTGTGACTTTATGAAAGGCTTTATGAAAGGACTTCTGACTGGGCTTTCGAAAGGACTTGCAGGGACTCGAATACAACTCTGCCTTAAACTGAAAAATAGGTTTATACAATTATGCTAACACATGCATGCTCTGGCAGGTCACGGAGGTTATAGTTCATCAGTTTTTGTCCACAGTCTGAAAATAATGCAACGACAGCCTGATTATACCTGTACGTATATTAACCCTAACTCCTTTGCTGTATTTTTAGCAAACTCCAACACTGTGCAGTATACCTATGGCACATTTTTAGTAATTGGACGAATTGGGCAATCATAGCTCCATGTAAAGTAATGGAGCCAAGGCTCTACAGTCCTGAACCCATCAAAATACAACACAACATAGTGTTGGATTTTGGCCCCATTGGCGGATCAGGGATGGTTAGTTGAGGTCCAAAATTAGCCAGGCATTCTACACGAGAAAGCCCGAAGTCTGCCTTTTGCCTTGGTCCTAGATCTATGATACATGTGGGTCAGTTGTGTCCAACCAAAACAAACGGGTGGTCAGAGAAGAAACCTGTTTTATCAGGGTTGGGAGAGGGGGGTTTCTGGTTTAGGTTGGGGTTCGGGATGGGTGTTAATTAGGATTACACTTGAGGGTTTGAGGTATCAATTTATGAATTTAAAGTGGATTTTACAGAAACTATGGGGTTTGCAGAAATGTTTTACACAATGTATTTAAAAAATCAATTTCAAAATCCTGGATGGATTTAAGAATTTCAGCCAGTTACTTCACTAGTGAAGGGGGAGTTGAGTTGGTCTCACCCCCCCACCCCCCCCCCCCCCCCCCGACAGTGGAAGTTACCCCGCCTGGGTCTATAGGTCTGACAAATTTGATAATTTCTCTGGAATCTGTTGAAAAAACTTTCCTCTATTTAGATCTGAGCCCAGGAAAACCAGGAAAACCAAGAAAACCAGGAAAACCAGGAAAACCAGGAAAACCAGGAAAACCAGGAAAACCAGGAAAACCAGGAAAACCAGGTTGGCAATTCAAAATATTGCCAACCCTACCACCTCTGATCACAACCCTAAACTTGATGGCCATGAAAAAAAGACTATGCAATCAATTGCAAGATAAACAAAATTGTCCAATGCCAAAAATCTGAAAATATACCTGATCAGGGCCCAATTTCATGGCTCTGCTAACCACAGCTTTCCGCGCTTACGATCATCATTTTGCGCCAACAGCGCTAGCGGAAAATTTCTGCGCTAACCCTGTAAGCACAGAATCCTTAGTTACGGGATGTACGCATGCTCAGGAGCCAAAATTCCCCGCTAACGAGTGAAATACGCTTGCCGTAACAACAGAGTTTCCTGCTGCAGTAAGCGGGGATTTTTCGCTAACGGTATAAAGCAGAACCATGAAATTGGGCCCTGATGTGTATGGTAGAACTTTATTTTAACAAATACCATGATGTAGCGAACATAGGTCAGTTTTCACAGAAGGGCACTTCGGCCAAAGTAATATAGGGCACAGTACAGCTGGCCGTGGGCCGTCGTGGATTTCAAAAGTCGAGTCTTACCGCGCTGCTGCGGTTAACGATTCTTTGAAAAGAGTAGGCACGCGTGTTTGTAATTGTGGGCATACTCGGGCCGTTTATTTTTACTGGCCAGCCGGACCATTTGGGGAGGGGTTTTTCAGCTGGTCCGCTGCCGTTTCAACTGTCATTTTGGCCAACGGGCCACCGCTAAAGTCGAACCTTGATCATTGTCTCCGAGTATAAAGGGCTCATACAGTAAGTCCTTTCTCTCCTGTCCGCTGTGGCTCTCATGACTCACCATTATTTACAGTACCAATAACACAAATTATCTGCAATGATGTTTTTGTAAATCCCAGGATGTTTGTCACAACATTCTGCTGTACTCATTTAAACGCAAGGGTTACACTGAACAAAAACACACCATAGCCAGACACCTTAACCGTGGATGAGATTGGAGGCAAATGAAAAATCTTGAAACATTCAGGGCATTTGATTCTGTATAGCATTTGCTGAAAAAAATGTATAAAAAAACTGCATTTTCTACCAAACTTTCAAAATTCCAAAAATAGGGTCATCAGAATTAAATAGAGACTGTTTCATCAGGTTGCAGTGGTCATTTTGGAGTGATTAAAAACCATTTCAGGACCCAACAAAATCCTAAAAATCAGGAAAAATCTGACCCCTGCTTTAACCACGGGTTGTCCTGCCGTACAGAACCCTGCATGGGTGTACGTACATGTTCTACATGTACATCAGAATTGTGTTGTTATTCTTTAATATGCTCTTCCTTTCTGCCTCTCCACAAGACAAAATGTAACTGTGTTAAATGGCTGCTGTGTCGTTGCAGGGAACAATGTCCCTATGCCCATGTGCATACATTTATTGCCGATGTTATGGATACCTATTAATCTTAATAGCACGACTGGGCTTATGGTTTGCCATTAATTTTAAACAGCAAGGAGTGAATTATGCAAATGTTATTTGGGCGACTTGCCGGCACAGACAGTCTCGGCTGAATTATTTTGAATACCTGAATCCATCTGTTTATGAGTGTTTCTGAAATGTTTGTTAAAGTAAACTTCCAGCCTGAATGGGCCTATATTTCATCACCTGCTGGTACTTAATGGGCTATCTCTCTGTACAGAATCTTGTATGGAAATGCAAGATTGCAAGGGATGAATGACCCTTTCTGAACTTGAGACCGGTTGGAACAAGTGAGGTTTTTTGTACCTTTAGTTCCGAGCACGAACCAATCTATTAAACGCTGTCTAGTCCTATATTCCTTATGGCATGAACCAGATTACTAACCATGACCTAGGCTGCAGGTGAATGGACAATATTACTTTTGACAGTTTTGTTTTGGTCAGGCCGGATAGATGTTTGACATTCCATGCTCACGTTGGTTTCAACTCTAATAAGAGTGTTAAGCCGTGTCCGCACTGGACATTTTTTTGGGAAGGTTTTACCGAGACGATGGTAAAATGAAAAATGGTCAAATGTGACCACTGTCCGCACTTGGACTTTCGACACGGGAAAATTTTACCGAGACCATGGTAGAAGTAACCAAGCTGTCATTAGGACTCATGAGGGCGCTTTGCATGACCTTTCTACATTGACGCGATTGACCCAAATTACGCGTGCCTTTTCATTTTTCCGACTGTATCAATAATAAAATATGCCATGATTGCGACCAAAAGAGGAACAACACACTGGAATTTGGAAACTTGCCACGTGCACCGCATGACCTCGCACTCGGGCCGGATGTATGCTTTCCTGAGCCGCTTTTACCGACTCGCACTGACCGCACTGGACTTATCGTCTCGGGAAAAGTTACCTGGTCAGTTTTCCTGGGCAGCAGTTGCCTGGTAGAAGTAACCGCTGGACTCAGGAAAAGTAACTGAGAGGAAAACGTCCTAGGCTGTCCGCACTGGACTTAAAATGGGAAAAGTACCCATCGTCTCGGCAAGTTTTACCAAAAAAAGTCTAGTGCGGACAGGGCTTTAAACATAGGACCTGCCATGATTAACTAGGATGTCATATTTTCACCTTGCCCGCAAAGTCGTCGAATCAACCTGTACCAGCATCCTCAATTTGTGGGCATGGGTACGAGCAAACTACTGCAGCTGCAATGCATGATGGGAGAAACATTCTACTCCGTCTTGCACAGCACGACCAAATTGTACGTGCTATATAGAATTCAGATTTGCGCTAGCTTTACATTATCGATTTAGGTTTTCCATGCCCACAAACGGTCTGAAAACTCGCATTTTACAAGGTGTGAACATGAAGAAAAAAAAACCTGCACACAAAATGAAAAACATGCCAGCTATTAAAACTTGGATGTCACAAAGTTGGAATGCAGCATTGGACTATCAAAGAAAGAGGATGCATGGTACCAGACCCTCTTAGTATCTAAACCAGTGGAACCAGACTAACGAAAAAAAAAAAAAAAAAAATAATCACCGAATCCCACACTTAAACTTTGGAAAAAAAAAATCAATCTGGACCCGAACGACAAAGGAACAATCCTCACCATGTGCGGTGCGGGCGTGGGTACCAGAGCGCCTCCCTGGGGTGGCAAAAAGGAATGCTGGTGTGTATGCTGATGCTGATGCATGTGTTGGTGTTGGTGCATGTGGGTTTCTTGGCGCATGTATGGCGGCGGGCCAACGTTCATCCTTTGGTCATTGGAAGCCAGAAAGCGGTTGTTCAGCTCCTGCTGGAGGATCTCCCTCTGTTGATCTGTGCAGAGGAATAAGAGGGGAAAAAAGGAAAAGAGAGGGGAAAAATACGGTCAAAAATGACTGCTGCTTGTGTTTCATGAGAGCTAACTGGTTCATTTTGTAGCTGGGCCTGAGAAAAGAAGGAAGGCATGATTCTGGGATTGGCAGCTTTTTTCTATTTGGTGTTGGTCGCTAATCATTTTTGAGATTTTTATGAAATTTTTAGAGATTTGTTTTAACATTTATTTAAATATTTGAATTCTTGAAAACCTATGCTTACATGTACATGTACATGTACTTAAAAGTTATTTTTTTTAAATGGAACTTATTTTGTGACTGAATTTTGAAATGTTAGGAGAACCTTATGAAATTTTAGATTTTTTTTTAGAAATTGGAAAATAGTAGAGTCCACTCCTGCACAGAGTTAGCCAAGCATACGGCTCAGTGCCCCTACCTTTTTGGTATGGGCTTAGTTGCCAAGTGAAGCTGCACACTCCAGCAAATCCAGTGTGCAAAAGGCACTGTATCCATCAACATCCAGCCAATACATGTAGGTGTTGCACTTTGGCAGACTTACAATATTTTAGGGTTAACAGTACTAAGACCCCCCCCCCCCCCCCAAAATATCTTTAACGGAAATGAGCAGAAAACAACAAAACAGTCACACCCACTGCAAATGCAGTCATAATACTATGAACGTGGTACATGATCGGCTCAAATGCATGGAATAAAAAGAGCAGACCATTTCATTTGGCAGCAATAAACCATCAGTGCCATACCAGTACGTAACTCTGCAGCGAGTATCCATCGTAATCTGCATGTAGCCGTCTAATGCAGTACATGGATCTATGCATAATAAACCTGAGACATGTATAAGCCCAACTGATCGGCATCAAAGCTGCCCAGCCGAACTTGCCTAAATCTGAATAATTATGGGCAAAACCACTGGGGCCCAGTGGCCATAACAGCCACAACAGCATGACGATATGGGCTCGTCAAATTTTATGATGAATAGTGTATGCTAATAAAAAGTTAATGCATGCTCTCGTGGTACCTCGGTACCGCTCCACACATGTACATGGCCAGTATGCTCCAAGGCAGGTAAAACTGCCATAAAAATCTGGCATGGGATATTCTTTAAGTCGGAAAAACAATTTATATTAATGATTCATGATGCCCGCCCCTCCTCCGCCCCCCCCCCAACCAACATAAAAATGTAAATCGGTAATAAAAATATGCACATTAAAAGCAACAAGCTTTGCTGCATGCCATACCATAATTTCCACCATTACCTTTGAAGCCGTGGTAATTCAATACTAAAAGGCAACAACAATGAAAGAGGGTTTTGTCCATCCTCGGCTCGGCCAAATGCATCTAACTCGACTAAACAAATCAAATTTGATTCGCATATTTGACAGCAAGGGAGGAAGGTGGGGGGGGGGGGATTTTACTGTGGAGGACAGAATGCAATGCAGGGCTGCTCCGCCGTGTACAGGAAATCTAGGGAAAAATTGGTAAATGAACGAATTACGCAGACACATCGGGACTTCCTCCGAGCAAGATCCAAGGAGCTTCGCGGGGAGAAGAAGATCTAATTAGGAAAGGAAAACACTTGAATGCTGGCACACCAAAAAAGAGACCAAAAAAAAAACAGCCGGAGAAATAAGTGAGAGGACAGTCGAGGGGAGGAAGAGAATTAAATCAAGTCCCAGATGCCTGAGCAAATTGGAAAAAAAAAAAATTTGGGGTGGATCGATTGAGACAAACAAAGAAAAGGAAAAAATAAATGCATCTGCTGACGGCAGTTCTTTAGTACAACTGTGTTTTCTTATCTTTCAAAATATGATTGCACTTTTTGCTAGGATTCTCAGGGATTTCCATCACAGTAGCATTAATAAGTTCACTTGGGGTATGAAGAAATCTTAACAAATTTAAACTTTGAAATTCTGTGAAATAAAAAACAAAACAAAAAAACCTTTAATTAGCACAGGACAAGGTCATTTTATAGTGTTTGTGGTTGGACCATAAATGGCTACTTGAGGTCACAAAGAAATGGAAAACAACATTGTATTGGTAGGAACTGCGGCAAAAGAATGGGGGAAAGTAAATTTCACTACAGCAGTAGTGAAATACCAAGGTAAAAAATGCTGTAAAACCGAAAAACTGCAAACCCCGAGCTAGACTCACTTGAAGGGTTGTAGTTGAATCCTGGCTCACCCCTGGCGTGTGCCGACGAGGCTTGTTGATGTTGCTGCTGTTGCTGCTGCTGTTGCTGATGCTGATGATGCTGTTGTTGCTGCTGCTGATGCTGCTGATGCTGCTGCTGCTGCTGCTGCTGCTGCTGCTGCAAGGGCAGCGGCGGTGGTGGTCCCGGCTTGCCCGGTTGGCTGCTGTTGGCTGCCGCAGCTCCCAGCTGGTGTGGTAAGGCGTTGTTGGACGTCAGTGGCGGGGGTGGTGGCAACGTGGGGCCTGGGTACATAGTACGCTGCGTCTGCGCAGGGCCGACCGGGGTGGGGGCATTCGAGGAAGGGTGGTGGGCGTACGGAGGGGGGTGCCCCTTGTGGGGGGCTAGGTGGGTGGGATACTTGGATGGCAAACTGGTGGGCACCTGGGAAGGGTGGGTGCGGGATGGCGGACTGGCTCCTGCTTGGGCCGCGTTACTGTGGGGTAAAAAGAAATAGAAACAAATCTTTCAGTTAATGCGCTAAGAAAAAAAATCTGTCACGGAACTCTGCCTTCTCCCCAGGCCCAGAAAAAATGAAGTGAGCAATCCTGAAATAAATAAATAAATAAATAAATAAATAAATACAATACAATACACAAAAATCAATACACAAAAATAAAGTGAAATTTTCACCAGTATTCTCAAACTGCCCATTCAGCAAGAAACTTTGAGGATATTAAAAATCAAACGGGGGTTTTATACGACAGCTGAGATGTTAGTCTTTCTAATATGTACATTGTGTAGCCTTTGGTTTTATGATTACATGTATTCCCGGATAATGGAAGAAAAATTTCCCCTTTCTTGGTTTCCTTTTTTGGGGGATACCCTGTAAATATTACTTATTAAAAAAATAAATGGCAAATGCAAATAAAATGAAAAAATGTAAAAAGTCCCAGAAATCTACTCATAAAAAAGGCAAGAAAAAGTATCGGGTTTCACAACATTTCTGTACAAAATCCTGCTGCCTGGCATGTTTCCTCCTTCATATCCCCCCACAAAAAAACCCCCCCAAAACTTGAATAACTACATCTACAATATCTGGGATTTCAGTTTTCAGTTGTGCAACTGTTAAGCGATTGACTAAAAAGTACGGCTGACCTGCCTCAGTTTCCGTCCGATAACAAACCAGTCCTTGTTTACTCCCCCACCCATCACCCCCCACCTACCTTAAGAAAAGCAAAGATCATGAAGGCGGGGGAAAAGGGGTGCGAACATGTGAGCTCCGTGATAAAGGGGGACTTGTCCCTCTTGTACACGCAGATAATCCCCCTTGGAATCCAGACCACAGGTGCTAAGCTTACAACATGGCTGCCTGCAGGCTACCTGTACGGCCGGCCGTCTGGCAAAGTCCCCACATTGTAAATGCTAATCTTTTGATGGAACATTTTGGGTGAATGGCAGAGTTATTGGACCAGGGAGGATTTGGACATGCGAGTTTGTTCTAGAGAGTCCACTATTCTTTGGATTACTGGACAAGAAACCGAACTTGGAGATGCTGAGAAGAATCGGTGACCTAGATTTAACAAACTGAAGATTGCTATTGGTTTTTGAGTAAGTTTTGCAGAGTTTCGAGTAAACAGCTTTGTTAAAATCAACAAGAATTATCTAAGTGTTTACTCCAATAGTGCCCTTATTTGTCAGGTAGATGATTGTAGTCAATTATTTTCCCATTCACTTGCTGGGATACTTTAAAGCCACCCTAAGAACAGCAATGACTGGCAGGATGTGTGAATTATGTGCCTGACTAAAGAACACTTCAAGTTGTCTAAAACGTGTTGCAAGTTTGTTCTGAACGTGTCTCCCATGCATCTGTAAACAACCAGAATAGTCGTCTGAATGCACGCTGCTTTACTCACACACTTAGGTCATGAACACGCATTTGGTCCGTACATTTATCCTGCTCAGCCTTGACCACTGAGATCAACAATTTTGAGTTCTTGAAGGCAAGAAAATCATCACGATTGCAGATACGCAAAGAGCCATATTAAAAACATAGTAAAAACGTGCACTTATTATCTTGCTATTTGGATAACATGATAATTCTTGTTGATTTCAACTCTGCGAATCAAGTTTAACATCTGTTTACTCAAAACTATGCAAAACTTACTCGAAACGTGCACAAATACTGATCATTTTGCACCCAGAATAGACAGTTTACAAATCAGCTGAATTGCTAGAGATCACTGATCTGTAATCATAGAACTGTGACTGCCAAGTAGGGAATTACAGTTGTTTAATCGGCTTTGGTTCAAAATAGAAATCGGGAAAAAAAGAGTTCCTGAGGCCTTTTTCCCTCTCTAAAATGCCTCGCCAGTCTGTTGGTCAACTATTATTGCAAGCTTCAGGCCCACATTCATGACTCCAAGGGTTAATTCCCCCCCCCCCCCCAATAATCCGGATTAAAATGTTTCGAAAAAATTGCTACTGGAGGCCCACCCGATATTCCTGTGAGAATAATTCTAAGTAATTCTCAGTTAATGGGAGCAGAAGAAATAGCAAGGTCACTGACCTCCAACACAAGCAACTGATAAAAAGACTACAATTGAGTAATCCTTGTTTTGCTGTGAGCCCACTTTTGAGAGATTGTGCCTCAGCTTCAAACTTTTATATTTCAGGCGTGAGAGGAATGGTCTTGCCAGTCAGCGCTGAACACGAAAAGGTCTCTGAAGCCATAGCTGTTTGAGGAGCTTCCAGGGAACAAAATTGGACAGGTGTGTCAGACTAGGGCTGATTCAGCGCTAAGTTATGAGCAATTTCCCGCTCCCCAAATGGGATAATGAGTGGTAATTTGGCCTCAATTCCCGCTTAATTCTCTTCCCGTTGAGGGGCTCACGGGGCTTCTGGGCAGGGGAAACGTGGTGCTGTAATTTCTTTTGGGATCAAGTTACAAATGTTTCAGTGAATTTTTTTCCCCTTTGGTAGTTTGCAATGAGTATTCTGTTAATGCTTAGTGCCAAATACTTTGCAAGTTGTAAAGAGTGGCCCCTGTGATAATTTGAACTTCAAATTACCTTGACCAGCCAGAAAGCCTTGGATAGCTCGCCTCCTTTTCCCTGGGATGAAGCAGACACGACTCTTCCTTTCTGATGTCCCGACTGCTATCTCTGCCTCTTATAGGACCTCTGATGGGACCTCCGATGGGACCTCCGATGGGACCTCCGATGGGACCTCCGATGGGACCTCCGATGGGACCTCCGATGGGACCTCCGATGGGACCTCCGATGGGACCTCCGATGGGACCTCCGATGGGACCTCCGATGGGACCTCCGATGGGACCTCCGATGGGACCTCCGATGGGACCTCCGATGGGACCTCCGATGGGACCTCCGATGGGACCTCCGATGGGACCTCCGATGGCACCTCCGATGGCACCTCCGATGGGACCTCCGATGGGACCTCCGATGGGACCTCCTATGGCACCTCCTCGTCCAGCACCTCCTGCACGGTCGCCTCCACTGGGTATTCTCTCACCTCCTACGGGCAGAGTGATGGAAGGGGAGGAGCCCAGCTGAGGGCCAGGAATTGGCAGCGGGGACTCTGAGTGGTGAGAATCGTTGGGGAGACCATTGGTAAGGGGTGCTGCTTTGGCTGGAAGGACAGGCTCTTCTGGAAACAGACACGGGAAAAAGAAGGTTTTCTTTAATGGTTTAAGAAAGAGCAGACTGTGAAAGTAGTGCCATTTACATGTATCCATGATCTCATCCGACACAGAATTGCACCCAGCAGCCAATCCTTTGATATTGTTTAATATATTCAATGATATCCAACAGTGGGTCATTTCTGCTGCCTTTTGTTAAACCATGGTTTCCGACCTCCATGGTTAAACTATGCAGTGAACAAAATACCCAGCAGGATTCACACTTTTCTGTTGTTGGATTCTGTTGGATTCAGCAGGGTGCCTGGAGAAAACCTGAGGGGGGGGGGGGGGAAATCAGGGTAATCCTTCTTGTGTACAATCAATGTCACACTGGATGTACTTCTCACGATATCTCTACAGAGGGCCATCTTTGAGAAAAAATCAACAGACTCTGGACAAAAATCAAGACACCTAACACGGAAGGCGTAATCGTCCCCGCCTGTCTTTCAGATCCCTCCCCATTCCCCTCTCTGCTGGCTGGCCATTCAAGGCGGCTGCTAATTTGCAACTGGTAAATGTGTTAGTAGGCCATAACAGTTGTGGTATTACGCACACAGGCCAGTCCCAGTTCAAAGTAATTAAATTGCTTCACCAGGCAAGGGGGTTCTGCCATGTTGTTATTATCATTACTAATACCCAACATGATACTCACCAGCCACCGCCAGGAAAAAAATAATAATATAGAAAGTGCTTTGCCCCGCTCAATTCAGTAATTGGACAGTTGCTCAAGGCTTAGGAAAACAGGTGTGGTGAATGCATTACTATCAGCCATGGCTGAGTTGGATTTCTGGTGAGAAAGCTATCAATCAGCCTCGCTGAGCAAGTCTGGAGACAGTAAAATGTCATTAGTGTAGGGCATCAGGGGATTGGGGAACACATTACTCGGCCACATTACATTGCCTTATTATGCATGGCGGATTTTGGAGCCAATTTGTACCGTAAAATCTCTTGACGGGTTGTGAGTTGGATCTAGGGATTGCAGAACCATTAAAAAAAATGTGAAATCCCCCAAAAACCATCAAATTTAAATTTGATCCATGCGTGCAAAAACAGTTAATACGCATGATACCAAAGCAGTGTGCGTGAGCGATTTGAACATTTCGTTTTCGCTCTCAATATTTTATTATCATTTTAGTTTCTGCGACTGGAATTTAAAAGATCCTTATTAATGTCACTGTAATATTACAGCCATTAAGCTGCATAAAGGCAGGTGATGATTTCATTGCTACATGTATTAATGATAACCTGGTTTTTAATATCACACATTCACACGGTAATCCACATTCAACACAGAAAACACAAAGTGGGTCAGGCCAATTCAAGAATTGGTCTGGTTCCGACCGAGAAAGGTATGAATACTGTTATGCAGTTCATTTCCGAAACCAGACCTGGACATGAATGACAGGCCATTGAGGGAAATGAAACATAACTCGCACTGTTCTGGTAAAGGTTAAAACATAATTGGCGGACATGATAAATTTGGGACAGGCCATCTGTCCACATCCAGACTGTGAACCATACCTGTGACTGGTGCCCCACCATTGAATCACTGGTGTTCGAGTCCGCTAAAGCTAGAAGGGGACCAGCCAAAGTGACATTCCATGTGCCCCTCCAATAGGGCCTCTGCCAGGGCCCACATATGCCGCCAATTACGGACTGGTTACTGGACCCTAATTCAAAGCATATCTCCCAGTAATTGGCACAACTGCTAAAACAATCCCCCCATGCTCTTGGAGGGAAGGGGGGGGGGGGGATTTCAATAGTATGGAGTAAGTGTAGAGAGGGAAGAGTGACAGAAGCAGCCACCTGCCCTTAATTGAGTTAAGGGGGGAGGTCAGCTGGGGCTGTGCCCCTGACTGTGGCCATATGTGTTTGCTGTTATTATGACTACTTGAGAATGTCACATTATGGCACAATATGCATCCCCAAGGCTTCTGCAGCCTGGGCATGTTGGTGTTGGGATGGTTGGGGAGAGGCTTTAAACGTAGTGTACACGATTGGTAATCCTCCAATTTGTTTTATACTGAATTATTACGAAATACCTTACGAGACTGTAAGTTAATAGTAGTCTCAATCATCCTGTGAAATGATGGCACCATGTGTGCTGTCGTTGTCAAGAAAAGTGGAAATTTATATTGTTTTCCAACGATTTCCAGCTGGAAATCGTTGGAAAACTGCCCTGTAGCCTTTAGTCAAAGCGCGCGTGGCAACCCAGACGAGTGGCGCGCCCCGGACATGCTGGCATATCCGGGGCGCATCACGCATCCAGGTAGCCACGCGCGCCTTGACTAAAGGCTATCATCCGCCCGACGGTTGAAAATGAGCGCCGTTTTTCTCTCGTTTTTCCCGCCATCCAACAACGCAAAACTTTGAACAGGTCAGTGGAACGATATTTCCTATAAAATACTAACCCCCAAATCCGGCCATTTCTGAAAACTGCAACAATGACCAATCATGTACACTATTACCCTTAAAGTGGCAGGGTATTATTTTTAATCATGTCGCAGGGAATCTACGATAATTCCCACGACTCCTTGATTTCCCCGCCTCCTCCCCACTCAGGCATCGGCGAACCTCCCCACCCCTAAACAATAGAAAACCACCCCAAAATTGTCTTCACAACCCAAGCAAAAGCATCAACAGAATATGTTTGCCAAGTTGTACTTTCCTTGCCTTTTACTTCTGGTTGTCCCAGGTCTTTAGCCAGCCCCAGGCACAGTATCAACTACCCCTTGACATACCGACTAATTACAGCCACAGCTAAGTCTGACGTTAATCCCAAATGGGTGCGCATATGTCTGCCGTGTGCAGTTGCAGTATGCATGGTGGCATTGCAGAGGTGCACTGCACGAGCAGTGGGCTTGGCGAAATGGATCTATCTACTGGGATCGTTTTCCTCATATTATTTTGATTCTCGTTAAATTTCTCGTAAAGTAACCAGGCATTTTTCACGAGCTCTTACAGTAGGCTACTGAGGGACAGTAAAAAAAATGTATCTAGGGAGGAAAAAAAAAACAAGTATAATGTTCCAAAAGAAACCCAGAGGAGCAGGTAGGGACCAAAAACCTAATCCAGGTGGGAAACGAATCCTGGTGAAAGAGATAAATGGTGAGGAGAGTTCCACAAACCCAGTCATACAAAATAGTGTATTGATGACTTCTGTTTTCAAAGAGGCTCGGTTCATCTGAAGAACTAAACACAATCTTCCCATCAGCTGGGGAAAACCCAACAGTACACCCATGGAGTAAGTCATCGACTTCAATGCTGGAATAATCAACATCGATTTCTAGTTTGAAAAAGAACCATATCATTTCCACAACTGCAAAAAAATTAAGACCAAAAAACAGATTGTTCAGTACAATAAAGAACTTACCGGAGGCGTCCCGACAAACCTTCTGGGCGACTTTGCATCAACTCGGTAATATTAATCCCCAGTGTAAAATCCAGAAACAAACTCTCATCAGAGTCTTTGAATGTAATTACTGTCAGGGTTACGGTACTCCTGTATGATTATCCACTGGAAAAAAGTACATGTGGAACCACGCATATTGCATTAACAGTTGGGCGAATCCTGTAAAACCACACTGCCACTATTTGTTGGGGTTCTTTACTCCAACCCCCAAAAAGTGCCTTCCCCCCGAGGAGCCAGTGAGTCACTTAACAACGGCTGCGTGTGTCCTGCTGAGCCGGTTTCCACATCAGAGCCTACTGCTGTCTTGATGGATAAAATCCCCATCCGAAATGACCCCTTTTGACATTGGAAAACCAGCCTCGCCCCGGACTATCCGGCAGAGAGGAGACCCCCGTCAACAAAAAATGAAGGAAAAAAACACACACACACAGGCCAACAAAAACCAAACAAATAGCATAGCATTACACCGGTGCCCTGCGATGAATACGTACTGACTGGGTCCATTACCACACATGGCATTAAAGGCTAACGGGTACCGGACAGGTGATTCGGAGCTCCCGATTATCCAAGGATTAGTGGAGGTGACATGAGGAAGGCTGGCGCTAATCCCCACTTAATGCCAGTCCTAATCCTGGTTTCAGTAACCCCGGGTTTAATAGATGAGTGTCATATCGCCCAGGGCGAGTGACTAACGAGTAGTAAGGCAGAAAGCCAGAATGCAATGGCAGCGCTAACACAGGCCGTACACATTTTCTTCTTTGTTACTTGTACTGCTAGGGCACTTTTAAATACAAATCAAATTCTTAAAACACTTAACAGCAACAAGGAATATTAGACTAATATCAGCCTCCACTGTTTTATTTTTTTTTACATAAAAAATCAGAAGGGCCTAACATTTCAATCCCATCAGAATCTTTCTCAAGGGCTGCAATTTAAAAAAATAAATATTTGGTCAGTGTTATTTATATAAAATTAAGTCAGCGTGGGATTTTGACAGATTCTGGAAGGTTCCGGTCAACAATTCCTGGGGGTGAAAGTTAAAAAAACAACCACTGAAACAATACAAGTTTTCCCATCCGCATCCCCCCCCCCAGATAACCCGAGGAAATTTCTCAGCTGGCCAGCATCAGGATAAGCATCAGTCAGTTGCCATATGCGTCAATCCTCACCCCTTCCAGTATAAGCTAGGTTGGTCACAGGTCGTCGCCTGTCTGAGTCCCGTACACAAACAGTGCCTACAATCTACCAGAATGGTTAGATGTGATGATCTACTGGTCCTGCTGAAATTATCCCAGGTGACAACAAAAAGTGAGACATTCTGTGTTTATTACCCTTAGCACAGTGGCTGACTGAACAGCTGCAAACTGCTACTGTATTCATTCCTCTTGCAGTTTCTCTCTCTTTGTTTCCAGGACAGACATTTTTTGTATTAGGAAAACAAATCTGGAAAGACAACTAAAACAAATCAAAATTTACTAGTGGAGCAGAACATAAGAATTCATTAAAGTCTGCAAAACAAAGTACCAAAACCTTCTTTTCAAGGTCACATGTACATCCCTTTTACTCTCACTTTCAACATTTGCTTTGCCATTATAAAGGCATTCTATGTCCTTTTAGTACTCTTTTGGATTATATGCTAATGTCGATTTACATATTCATTAGCAAAGGACATGTCACACAAGGGGAAGCTTCAAGTATCACGATTGATTTGTGCATGAAAATGGAAGGAATGTTAAAACTTTTCCCCCAGGGTCAATTTTCTGAATGTTTGTATTTTTGCACCGTTTCAGTGCTCAGTTGGCCAGTCAATAAACAAATTTCACGCAAACTGCTAAAATAAGTGAAGTTGGCTTCTTTTTTTCTACTTTACATGTAAGTGCCTAAACTGTTTAGCGAGTACCTTGATTGATATAATAGCAACAGCGCCCTCACATGTCAGGAAATAGCTTCAACCTTCTGAACAGTGAAAAAGAACAATTAATTCTTGAAAGTGTGAAAAAAGGAATTCTTTTATGCTTCCACAGTGGAAAATATATCTGAGAACCATTTTCATTTCGCAGGACCTTAACGAGGGAATTAAAGTTGCCTAACTCTGTGGAGGTAACTGGAGTAGGTGAGTGTAAATGCTTAATCCTGACAGTCGGTCCAAACGGGGCTGTATTTTGATTAGAAGATGACAAAGACTGAGAATTAGGCTATTTTTGACAGGTGGGTGGTGAGTTTTCTGGCATATGAACGAAGTATGAACATATTAAAATTTGGTTGGAACTTTACCCTACATGTACTTTCCAATTCAACTTTAAAATGACATACATGTACTCCATGTCGAGTTGAGTTTCATCGTCATCACACGGGAATAAGACAATTACATTCACCATTCATGAATAGCAAGGCACATTATTAATGTTGTCGTAACCGACAATGTTGGCCAACATTAAAACCACCTCTTCCCACATGACGTTTCCTGATGCCCAAGGCTGAAGGGTTCTATTCCAGTCATCTTGGTAACTCGCCAACCTAATCCGCCAGTGCAAAATTATGATTTTTAGTTGACTTTATTTTTGGTCGTTTCTATTACATGTAGATCAGTGCTAATAAGGTCGCTTAATAGCTTTTCGATTACTCACTTTAATTGGTCGGGATTTGGCAGATATCCTGGATCTTAACAGCTGATGACAAATGGATGAGTAAAAGCTCGGTAGCTTCTCTTTTTTGTTCCTGTTGGATTCTATCTGCTCTTGTCCAAACATCATTTAAGCTGTTAATTCCATGTCGATTCTATTCTAAAGTATTTGATGTTGTCGCAACATGAGACTGCTGGCTATATTTCTCGAGAGGAAAGTCGTACAAGTGCGCCTATGATGGCATGTCTTTTTTTAGTACCAAATATGCCGCCCTCAATTTTAACCACTGGCTAAGCCGCTATAGGGGATACCAAGTTGGATCCCATACAGATAAAAATGACTCTGGTTGGTGTTAACCCGAGTGGATACCCCATACCCGACTCAACAACCTGGAACACTGCAGGTGTGAAAAGCATACAAATGGGGGGGGGGGGGGGTGTCAATGTGGGTCTGACCATGGTCTGACTAACAAGGTTGTTGCTGAAGTTTGAAGACCTTTGTAAATAAAATTGGATTTAAAAAGTACTGACAAATCAGGGGTCATTTCACTTTTCTCTCTTTCAGAGGCATTGCTAGAGGGGTATGTGTATGGGGTGGATAGCCCTTTTAGTTGTTTTGGTTGGCAAAATCTTTTTACCATTTTCAAAATCATGTTGCTGTCACAAAGTGAAGAGAAAAGTATAGTGAAGAAAAAATATATATAAAGAAATCCCAAGCAAAGCATGTAGAACGAGAGCTATATGTCTGTTTCCTAAACAGAACATAGGGCTTTTCCATATTATTTGCTATAATGTCACTTAGAATATTGCCTACTAATGAGAAATTCGACTACCCACCAAGTTTCGTGACAATCCGACGGATCTACCAATTTATATGTGTCTATAAATTTCGCCTTTAATAACGTCATTATGATGTTCCACATCAATTGCCTCTATTTTTTACATATTATTTATGACCTAACAAACTTATTTCACAAAGAATTTCGAAAGTAGTTTGTTCTGTTGACGGGATATGGCTTACAGATTCAAGAACGTAACCATGTTAAAATCATATTCAATTACCGGCCTTTTAACATACCAGGTTTCACCCTAATCGGTCCAACAACTGTCTAGATATAGCCCCTTTTAAAAACGCACCTTTAAGGTGACGTCACGTGACACATAATGACATCATCATGACGTCACTTCGGAGTTTGCATTCTTGTGACAATATCTGTATACCCACCAATTTTCGTGACGATCGGATGTACCCTTATACGTGTTTCAAAAAAGCACATTTTTTGATGACGTCCTCATGACAACACACATTTTTCACATGTATATACAATTATGTATGATCTAACAAACCTATTACAAAAAGAATGTCTAAATTAGCATGTTCTGTTGATGATATATGGCTTTAAGGTCCAAAAACTTAAACAATACTATAAAATCGTATGATGACGTCAGCATGACGTCACATCAATTTTCATCTATAACATGCTCACCTACCAGCCTACCACGTTTGATCTAATCAGACCTACGGTTCCCTAAATATAGGCCCTTCAAAAATGCACCTTTAAGATGACGTCATGTGACACGTGATGACGTCAGAGCAATATGCACGATTTCAGCACAGGGTCTCAGTCTACGCAAACTTTCATCAAGATGAAAGATCTGTTTACTGGCAAAAGCGCCGGCGAGAAAGAAACGTGCATTGCCTATGGGATTTTTAATATCCCACGATTTGCGATGTCCCTTCTGAGCCACCTTACACCATTGGTGCACGCTGCATGCACTGCAGAGCTGCGTGTATCACTTTGTATCGCACCCCGCCGGGCCACAAACACTCTACACTGACTTTGCTCGTACAGCGCAACTCCACACACGTTTACGTTGGATTGTAGAAACGTGCAACATGACACCCATGGTTACACTGCCTTCCCAGAATTCCTTTGTTATCATATTGTTTGGGGGCTAAATATTGAAATGGGTATATTTTGACGCTGGAGTGAGCTATGATCATAAGAACTTGGAATTAGGTACACAAAAATAGTGTATAACACTTCCGAAGGTTTTTGTCATAAGAGATTGTTAAATATACCAAATTTTGACTTGAATTTAATGACCTCTAGATGACGTCATCATGACGTCATCATGACGTCCCATCAATTTTGTTTATCTGTAACAAATCCTGGCCTATCAGCATTAACACTGCACCCAATCGGACTTACGGTTCTCTAGATATAGGACCTTAAAATGTGCACCTTTAAGATGACGTCACGTGACCCACGATGACGTCATCACAACTGTACTTGTCGAAGCAAACATTTGCAACGTGGTCTTGGCCTGGATCGAGTTTGTAATCAATCTGATCAATGACAGTGTAAGTTTTTGAGTGTATAATGAAATTTGAAACATTTAAAAAATCATAGAAAATCAGCCGATGACGTCATCATGACGTCACTTCGGATTTTGCATGCTAGTGGCAATATCTGCCTACCCACCAATTTTTGTGACGATCGGACCTACTCTTATATGTGTTTCAAAAAAGCACATTTTTGATGACGTCATGATGACGTCATACGTTTTTCACATTTATATGTAAGTATCTATGATCTAACAAACCTATTACAAAAAGAATTTCGAAATTAGCATGTTCAGTTGATGAGATATGGCTTAAGGGTTCAAAACTTTAAAAATTACTGCAAAATCGTATGATGACGTCATCATGACGTCACGTCGATTTTCATCTATAACACAAGCCGGTCCACCAACAAACCAAGTTTGAGCTCAATCGGACGTAGGGTTCTCTAGATATAGGCCCTTCAAAAACGCACTTTTGAGATGACGTCACGTGCCACGTGATGACGTCATCATGACGTCAGAGTAATAGGCACTACTTCGGTATAGGGTCCAAGTCTATGCAAACTCTCATTAGGATTGATGTCTGTTTAATGGCAAAAGTGGCGGTGAGAATAAAACGTGTGCTTTGTCTATGGCATTTTTGATAGAAGAACAAGAAGAAGGAGAAGAAAAAAAAAAATCAGAACAAAAACAATGGCTTTTCTGAAAAATTTCGGAAAAGCCAATAAATATACTGGAAGTCAATAAATCCCCCTCCCCCCTTAAATGTGCCCTCAATGTCACAGGACTCCTTACCCCTTTGCCAGTGCCTCCTATCATATTCTTTTTTGATGAATGTTTACATTTTTTTGTTGAATTGTTGTTGAATTGTTTTTTTTGTTGCTTACACCCACCCCGGGCTGGCAGTTTTTGTGAGGATCCCTCCCCAGCTTTTTTTTTTACGTTCTCTGGCAGATTTTCTGACATTGTTAAAACTCTTCAGAACAAAAATTTAAGTTGGAGTCACAGTACACCTGTTACAAGAGCTAGAAGGTCATCTAATATTGGGAAAGATAACCTCAAAGGGTATTTGACAAGCATGATAATTTATCACAGTTTTTTATACTTTTGACCTCACCACAGATATCCCTGGTTGACTTTGGTAATCCGATATTCACACTGAGAACATAGGGCATTCTGCAGTCTAACCCTCCCAACACACAATATCATAGCTGTAAAGAAAATGTGCGTGTTTCACTATCCGAACTCGATTTTGAGTGACATAAAAATGTGCACATGAACTGCTGTAGGTCTCAGAGTCAGTCTACTTGCATGTTGGAGATGGAATATTCTCACTCCCCTACGGCAAGAGTTATTGTGGCGTTTCATTGCAAGGGGCCTTGCATGTGAAGTCATGAACTGTAACTAATAAATCAGCATGTTTTTGTTGGAAAGGAAAAAAAGAGAGAAAAATATGGAATGCCGACATGAACTGAAATTTTTGTTTCTCCTTCCAAAGTTGCCTGGAGTCTTCTTCGTAGAGGGAGATCTCTGGTGCTCACACTAATTGGAATCCATTGCATGCCTGGGGGTGGGTCTGTCTGGTACCCGGAATCATTGTAATCGAAGCCGCATGTCACAATATTGAGCAGGTGAGACCATTTTATTATTAGCTGTCTCTGCTGCTGTTGTTGCCTGTCTGTCAAAATGATATGATGACGGCTGCGACAAGATGGCAGCTGCGGAGTCCAATGCAATATTGCAAAAAAACGGAACTAAAAATTGATTTAGAAGATCACTTTGATGCCATTGCTCATATTCACGGAGGAGCTGGGTAGTAGAGTAGGCCATTTGACAATGAATGACAGAAGATATATCTGTGTCTTCTCTCCTGGACCCTTTCGTTGTCATTGAACAGATTAAAGAGGTTCTCATACGAATTTACACATTTTGCTTTGAAAAGAATAGAACCTTGATGAAAAGTCTAGGAAATCACAACCTCCTGTAATTGTACATGCTCTGCTCGACAAGAACCATTTTCAAAATGGGCAAACAACGTATAATATTGAATGGTACATGTACATCCGGGTATTGTGCATTCTACTTGCCTTCTCCGAACCTACAACACTATGATTGGGTTTATATGAGAAGCTGACCATAAGCACCCATAGGATAGTGCGTGTGTCCTCTATGCTTCATGCGCATCACCAATATCTTGCCATAATTATGGAACAAGATAGTCATTATCCACTGTGCACCCACGCTGAGGTACACACACTGGACCAGGGCGAAATGGATGCTGCAGTTTGTCCACATTCAAGTTGCAAATTGGTCGCGTTCTTATGCGAATCATACACGAGGCTGGAACTTTACGTACAAGCTATAGTTCCTAGATTCTCGCTGCTGGGCCAGAAAGCACCTTTAACAACTGCCACACAGAGCCGACAGCCCCTCAAAAAATAATCACACCTGGAAACAATTTAGGGGATAATTTTTCCAGAGGGCAAGCCACCGTGACCGTTCCTGGGCAGTGCAACGGGGGTCCCATTTGTCTAGCCGCCATCAAGTCTGTAATTATTTCCCGTCTTTGATTAGTGGGCTCTGAAGAGTACGGCCCAGAGAGTGATACAACTACATGTATGGTCAAATTAAAGAGCCCACTGACAGAAAAAAACTAAACTAGATTATCACCAATTCAGCCGACTTTTTCATATCAGCTCGGCGCACAGCCAGAAAGGGGTAGGGACATTCAGTACACCAGGTTGGCCACTGGTCTGCATGCTGTTCAGACCATAATTCAAGAATTTCAGTAACCATAAACAAAAACCACACCCACTATCAACGCATCATGTGAAGACAGCAAAGTGTGTTTTGCAAATGAGCATTAAAACAACAAACTAATTACCCAGAACCCACTCAAGGCAACGACCTTTTGTCCGATAAATAAAATGGATGCGTAAGACACGTACCAGACCAGAAAGAGACAAGAGTTAGAATACAGAAAGTTACACCAAAGCATGGTTTGAGTTGCATGCACTAACCAATGGCACAAGATCGTGACAAGTAACTGTACTCTGATCTGCCTACACGTCTCATGAATATATGCAATGATACTGCACATTGCATAATATATAAATATCAATTACAATTGCCAGTAGAAACTTGATACATTTTTCTCATCAGAATTAGGTGTCAAGTAACAACAAGAGTACCGATTCAATTTATTCAATTTAAATTAGAAATAAAAGAAACTTAATCCTTATACAAAATGTATATGTACACATGTGCATTAACTTGACCCATCTATTGACAGCACCCACTGAGCAATGATATTGACTGAATGGGTGATCACAAACTTATGGCAAGGATGCTCACTGGTACAATAACCTGGTGGTTGGTACATGTAGATTCAAACCCTGCATTGGTCAATTTTCTTTATTCATTACACATGTATATTAGCATATGACAGATAATATGTACATATGGGTCATTCCATAAATTTGGGGTCCAAAAGTGTGACATTTTGCTGGTGTCCCTGTTACACCTGACCTGTTTAATTTCCATCAAGTATCATTAAAATTTACGTTTTACTTGTTGGGCAGGTACTTTGCTTTACACAATCACTCTTGCAGATTTAGAAGGCATCAAAGAATGTGTCCGGAATTGCAAAATCTTATAATACGTGTCACTATGTAACGGGGACACCAAAAATGTCACACTTTTGGACCCTAAATTTATAGAATGACCCACATATACAATGCATACACAAAGAAAGTGACCTAGCAAAATAGAATGGGTGGACTACATATGTACGATCAAATTCTGAAATCACTGTGTTCTTTCTTAATAATTTGATGTACTACATGTATGTAGCTCATTCCCAGCTCACACTGTAATCTTTTGAAGTTGTAGAGGCACGAATCCTTGCCTGGAGAAAATTAGGCCCCAAGTCCGTGAGCAGTGTAAACTTTGCTATTAAGCACACACT
The DNA here is from genome assembly GCA_037893225.1 of Hippasteria phrygiana. Classification (NCBI taxonomy): domain Eukaryota; kingdom Metazoa; phylum Echinodermata; class Asteroidea; order Valvatida; family Goniasteridae; genus Hippasteria; species Hippasteria phrygiana. The sequence continues at coordinate 2,156,092 of JAZGUH010000013.1, read as the reverse complement.
ACAAAGTATCATACAAGCAACCACTACGAGCGCTTTTTGGTTTATCGGGGGGGGGGGGGGGGGGGGGGCGATTTGATGAAAACGAAAAATCCACAAAAGATTCAGAGGCATTTCATTTGTATGGCATTGCTGAAAAAATGCACAAGAATACGGCATTTTCTAACCAAAAGATATGGTTCGAAATTGTACAAAATATGGTAATTAGAATAAAAAGAAAACTGTTTCAGGTTACAGAGGTCATTTTAGAATAAGAAAAACAATTTAAGGACCCAAAAATATCTCACCACAATCCTAAAATCAGGAAAAATCAGAAGGAATCTCGCCCCTGGTTTATAAAACTTTGGAATATCGCAGAAAGAGTTTTATGGATGATAAAATCAAAACACTGACTTCCCAGTGGAAATAGAATTGCCAATCTGCTTATAACCAAGCATGGGCAAGCAGCCATGTCACACAAGTATCTGTCAGCCTGGATAGGCATGTATGTAAGTCTGAACAAACAGGAAGTGTGAGAGAAGAAAACCCATTTACTGGAGGCAAAGGCATCTTTAACATTCTCAATGGATTGTTGCAAGTTTACGGCCGCCGTTTGACTGGAGAAGGACTGTGTGGTGCCGCAGGACAAATATTAAGACATCTATAATTCATTTGGCTCTGGTGATAATGGATCCGCAATCCCGAGGGGGCTCGAGCACAGTTCTCTAATATTTCTCGGTTTCTTCCAAATTACTGTCCACTTAAAGGTGAATTGTTCACAGGTGTACATATCCTTGTTTTGCAAGGGTTTCCCAGATGGCTTGTACTTACTTCCTTGATTGGGAGTGGGGGATAGGGTGGGGGGGAGAAGCATTTCTCGAGGGGAAATTGGTCCCGACAAAGTAATTAGGTTAGGGGGGTTTCGACCATATATTCATCCCCTGGGTCTGGTGGGCCTGTGTATAAAACTTTGAGTGGTGCAAAAGAAATGATTGACATATGATAAAGGGCTAAAATCACCTCTGCACTTTGGTAAACTTTATTTCCCCTCCCTGCCTGGAAATGTTGTGTCTTTGGGGTTCATTTGTTTTCTGGCTAGGAAACCAGTAAAATGTTTTCAGACACTTAACCTACTTTATAGAAACAAGTACAATCTTCTCTTGGACCCAAAGGAAATCTTCCTATGCATCTACCCACACGCCTTGGGAAGTTCGGCTGACCCATCGCCATGTTTTTACTGCTTTGTTCTAGTTGTAACACCCTGGGGGACATAAAACTCGCTTTTGGCTGTCTGAAGTTGCCACAAAACAGTAGGTAATGGTTGAGTGCAGTTTGTAATAAAGAGAGTTCCCATCTGTTGAAACTCAACCTCTGCATTTGTCGAAGAGCACCCCCTGTTGCTTGTAATTGGCCAGGCCCATGCAAATTTGATACCCAGAATTCCCACACACCCTGTTCTACACAGTCAAAGATTCTAGATGGACAAAATGTTTTGCAACCTAAAGTTAGAAATCAGTAGCTTAATTAGAGGCAACCCATGTGTCGGCGGGAGTTTTTCCGATTGTCTGAGTCGTATTTAGGCAAAATCTACTTGAATGACTATTTTTTCCCCTTTTATCAAGGCTGTTCTGGTTTGAGTGAAGAGTCCTTGGATACTGACCAAAGTAACACAAAGCAGGGCCTTGTATTAGGTGCCTTCCAAAAAACAAAAAAAAGGATCAGACATGTGCCAGTGTGTACATGTCACACCTAAGTAATTTGGTTTTTTTTTCGCGCAGAAATTCTTGGCTGGAAGTGTCCGCAAGTGTCAAGTTTCTACAGAAAGTACATCAGTGAAATCGGGTCCATGTTTCTACACTGTATTCATATATTGCTGTTGCTATGCCGACGTGACAATGGAGGGCCGAGTCTGGTTCAACAAGGGGCAACTTTGAGCAGTAACCATTTATCAACTGGTGGTTGACGTTCCATGTCGCTGGATTCTGTGTTGACGGCCTGCAATTCTGTGCTAACCAAGCTAGCAAAGGAATTCTGCGCTAACTCTGTAAAGCCCAGAATCCTTAGTTACGGGACTGACACATGCACACAAGCCCAAACTCCTTACTAAAAACCTGTGAAATACGCTAACCTGCCATACATGTAAGTGAAGAATTTTGTACTATAGTCAATAATAATAAAAATAATAATAATAGTATAGTTAGTGGCATTTTTTCACTAACTGTTGCAGATTCCATGAAAATCGGCCCTGATCTACACTTGAACTTGCTCAAGGCCTCTATTGCAGATCTTGGGAGGAAGGCATACCACAATACATGCAATATGGATCCCACTCACCATACGTGTATACTTTGGGACATTTACAATGTACCAGCTCCTGCACAGACAGACACTTGGCCTACATCTGTCATACACAACAAGCACACAGCCAACAAATGTGTGCTGCCCACATCCCTGCCTAACTGGCCACTCTAGGGCCCAATTTCATAGCGCTGCTTAACGGTAAGCAGAAAAGTTGTGCTAACTATAGCAGGAAAATTTGCTTAAGCATTAGCGTATTTCATGGCCAAGTCATGGTAACGCTTGCGCGTGCATGGAGATCTATATTGTTGCGTCACTAATAAAAAAAAGAAAACCTTCTTCCGAAGTTAGCGGGCTCTTCGCTGTGCTTACTGCTTACAGTCTCTATGAAATGGGCGAGGGTTTCATTAGCAGAAAATCAAGTGTTAAAGCAGTGCTATGAAATTGGGCCCAGGTTTTAAAAGTTAGTATACAACATTTGCTTTTGCTGTAATTTTCAGAAATGAATGGATCTCGGGGTTAGTATTTTATAGCAAATACTGGAACACTGACCTACTTAAAGTTTTGTGTTCATAGGTGCTGGGAAACCAAGGGAAAACAATTCTGCTCTAGTAGTCTGGTTCCATGACCCTACTTTAGACAAAACTGAGCAATTTATAGACATCTTGGAATTATCAGGTCGGGGAACTAGACCATTTCCAATAATGGTCAGCCTATCATCGCCAGAAATTGGTAAAAAAAATGGCATGATTTCACGGGATGCTTGAAACTATTATTTACTTACACTCAAGTAAGATATTTCATAATAGTGCTGTCATTTTGCTTTTTGATGTTGGCAATTGTTGTATTACCTTTAACTTCACATTCAAGATGGCATCAGGTTCAGAGCAAGCAAAACAAAAAACAAATGTGACCGTCTACTTTTCCCGCGCCATTAGAACATAATTGACGTTTTGCATGATTGACTCCAGACACGCTGTCGCACTTCTACTCTGATGCTCCGAGCTTCCTCCCCCCTCGATCAATTTGTGCAATCATTAACTCGTTGCCTAATGTTCCAGTAGTGGGGGCCATAGACATTCCTGGCCAAAACTGACAGGTTTGTGTCAGAGTGCAAATTAACATTTTCTTGGCCGAAAAAATGTTTCCAAAATTCAACCCAAATCTGACTGCAACACTAGTCTATAGCACAGTGCAGTGACCCTTTGGAGGGTCACTTCATGAAGAACAAAAAAAGCTTTGTAAACTAAAATAATAATAAAACTGATTAGATTCAGTGTGAAAGCTTATCGACTATAAAGATTGTACAAGTAGCCATTCTCCTGAGAAATATTTCCGTCTGAAATGCTGTCATCGAGAAAATTGTATCAGATTACCTCAAAAAAATGCCGTGGCGGATTTGGATTCCCACAATCAAAATAAGCACAATTTTAACGTGCACAAAATCAATATTACTAGAAAACAGTTATTTTTTTCTCGTCAGTCCGAGGATAGATTGAGCTAAACCTTTCACAGGTACATGTATGTTGAATCACGCAACGCATGAACAATGTCTTAAAAAAAAACATTTCACTGAGTTATGGACTGCATGCAGAGCTACAATACAAAGCGATAAAAATGTGTACTTACTTCTTGGTGGAGAGTTGGCAAAAAGATCAGTGTCACTTTCAGAAGCCTGCAGAGAGGAGAACAAAAAGCAATGAGACATCTATGAGTCAAAATATAGTGCCGTTTGTTTCAAATTTGTATTTGAAATTAAAATACAATGAATTCCATGCATTCTGTCTGGTAATGAAACAAAGGATTCCTGAAAAGTGCGGAGAGAAGACAATGAAGAAAAACTTTAACCAAATCCCTCTTTAACATTAATTCCCATTGATGTAAATATCATTTGGTCGAATATATGTAAAGAAGCAGCAGAAGCACAATTCTCAGGGTCAAAGGTCGTGGGAAATGGGGACTGGGGACGGGATGCACATAAAATTGTGTTAACTTCCATCTCAACCAAAAGCATGTGCCAACTTTGAATTTGTATGTAAACAATTGTTGATTTTCACAACACAAGCCAGTTTGTGCATGTGATTTCAATCTGTATAACCCCTTTAACATGCCTCCTTCCACTCCAGTGGAATTCCCTAAATCCCATCTATTTTGATCTCTGGTATTTCATCTCCTTCCTCTTAAATTATCCCCTCTTTCCGACCCTGGATGACAAGTTGGGTCACACTGTTATTGTACTTGGGGGAATTGTTCAAAAACCTGCAGGCCAATGGAGTGTCAACTCCTTCAGTGTTTCCCCTCTCTCAATCCCCTCTCCCCCCCAACCAACCTCTCCCTCAGTTGGGCCTCACTGCGTCTGTGAGGGACTCCTTCAGGCATAATCCCAATCTGTGACAACTTAAGCATACTGCAAAGCCCTATAGGCTTGGCTGTCCCACCGTGAACTATCTGCAAATTCGCTTTGCACAACTGCAAATTGCCAGAAAATCGCTCTCAGCTGTGCCTGCTTGCTGATCAACAACCTTGAAAGCCAAGTTTTCACACTGACGGGCCTAACAAATAGCTTGACCTGTGAAAAGGTTGGTTAAAAAGGCACCAAATTCTGACACACGAGATGACCCTAGGTCTGAATACAAACATTGCACTATGACCCAAGTCCCAACATGGAGCAAGTGCTTCGTGGTCCCAACATGTGCAACTACATGTACACACGCTGTCAAAATTGAAGTAATTCAGCCAAGTCTAGGACTATAGGGCTGTTCATCTTCTAATTATTCAGTATTCGATTATTCGAAACTGGATATGACCAAATATTCGAATATTCGATACTTGCTGATCAAGTTTTTCACGCGTCAGCTGCAATTGCATGCCACGCCGGTACGCCGGTGTTTTACGTGCGGCGATCAATATTATGGACCACTCTCAATCGACATTTTTTTGCATGCGCCAGTTGTATCAAGATCATTATGGGTATGTAACGTTCTGATAAGAAACCAAACTGCACCATCCTGCATTTTTGCAGGAATATTTTGTTATACAAGTGTCAATGGTTTTACGGATGGGAACAATAAATCTCTGGCCACAAAACGTTACCGTCGACAAAAATGCGACAATGAAATTGGGTCCTGTAATAACCCTATAACACCCTGACTCCCTTCATCATTTTTCCTCCAAGTAACCTAAAAAATCCAACATCCTCTGATTTCAAAGTGTTAAAGCTGCATGTAAGCTGAATCCTCCAAAATCCTCTGATCCAGACCGCTGCATGAATTCTCTAAAATCCTCTAGGTGTTTTCGTAAACACCCTAGTAACCTCAATCCTCCGAAATCAACCAGAATCAGATTGGGCCTGATGACCTGGATCCTCCATTTTCCTCCAGAGGCAAAATCCTCTAATGCCCTCAATCCTGCAAAATCCTCCGATGCTTCAACTTCCAGAGACCCTCAATTCTCAAAATTCCTCCATTTGGCAAAGAGGATTTTACAATCAATTTCCTATCTTTTCCTGGTTCAACTTTTGTTCCAATTTTCAAACACAATTGAAATGTCAAAGGAATATGGAACTTGCATATAATTGTTGGCTGTTCCGTTGCCTACACGAGTCTACTGTATTTATAACTGATTTGCCACCTGAAAGCAGAGTTATAGTTGAGTCCCTGCAAGTCCTTTCACAAGTCCTCTCGCAAGTCCTTTCGCAAGTCCAGTCAGAAGTCCTTTCATAAAGCCAGTCACCAGTAACTGGATGAACAATGACAAAGGAATGCCTTTGTCAAAGCTCATTTGAATAGCTTGTGATTGGAATTAGGACTGGAGGGCTTGTGATGGACTTGCAGGGACTTGTGATGGACTTGCAGGGACTTGTGATGGACTCGACTACATCCCTGCCTAAAAGTAACGGGAAGAGAACTTCACGTTCATTTTTAAGCCACTGCATAAACAGACTACATGTACTTGTACATCTGTCGCCTGATGTACTTCACATTTCCAACATGAAGTACAGCATGTATGTGTTGTAAAAATTCTAACCTTCACGTGCGGTTTTAGCAGGAACTGCTGCACATTCTACCATGTCGAGCTCTTAAAGCACAAGCCGGAAGGCACATTTTATACAAAATTACTTCCCTTGCCTGAAGGCCATAAAAATGACCCTCAAAAATACCTTTAAAAAACCCCAAAACCTGTAAAATATGCCATCAAGGCAGCCTTAAAAAAAAATGTCTAAATATAAAAAACAAAAAATCCCTTGCAGGTAATCCGAGCCGGGAGCTCATTGAGAAATGCATCACACACGCACTCGACTGCACTACAGCGCACTCGGGCCTCTCCAGCACGCGAGACTTCAACAACACTCCTCCTTAAAAACTTATGCAAATGAGTCGCCGATACAATGGCAACCTGATCTCCACGCACACAGAGGTAAACGGGCTCTGGCCACACAACAATTTGACCCACTACCACTCAGTCTCGAAAATGCACTCACTCAATTTTTCCCAAAACCGTGACACTCCGCAGAACGCCGGTACGGGCAGAAAATTCTCTTCAATTTAGGTGCGGCAGATCAATGAAGCCCTTTTAACTTTCACTTGAAAATATGAAGGAAAAAAATCTCTGCCCGAATAATTACCACATTAAAGCAACATCAGAATTTGACGTGTGATTTCTGCTTGAGATTCCACAAAAGTCAAGCCCATATGAGCACGTTTACTGTACATGAATGTATACTGAATCAGTTTGAGATTCTCTTTGAAAAATGTTTCTTTCATTCGTACAAAGTTCTGATAATTGTATTATATTTTTAAGCCACTGACTTTTCCCGAGAATTGTTGATATTTCATTTACCCATTAACCCTGCGGTGTACCATGACAATATACACGCACGGTTACACCATGTGACCTACTTATGTAACAAGACAGCGCCATGGCACACTGCAGAGTTAACTGTACAAAATTCTAACATTATTCTGAATTTGGTTTCTACCCAGGACCATACACAATGTACATGTCTAATCAAGTTCTGGTGACTTTTAGTCACTTTTACTGCAAAGCTACATGTACATGAATGTTAAGTAGCTTTACCCGACGTATTTCTCTTCACCGGCCAAATGGCCTACGTGACATTATTACCACACTCTACCAGAATCTCAACCAATCTGAATTCAACATACACAAGAAGTCAATCTAGCGGTTTCTCACCCTGACACATTTACATCGACAGGTAATCAATTTTGTGTATTTGATATTTTCATATTTTTTTGGCCGTTGGGTTTTGTTCTGTGGCATTTTATTACAAGTACCTTTGTGTTTCTATAGACCCCCCATCCTGAATTACTCAAAACATACTCACACTTTTGACTAAACCCTTTTAGGCACATTTAGAGTGGGAATTTTACCAAAAAAATATTGCAAACAACTCATACAGTCCCTGCTAAAAAACAAAATGACAAAAACATATTCATCAAAAGACTTTTTGTGCAGCTTACAATGGATTGCAATGAACACACATTCGCCTTCGGGGCCACAGCATACAAGTGCTTGTTGCAAAAGTACACTTGCCCTCATGTACATGTAAAGTTCAGTAGTTTGGGGGGGGGGGGGGGGGGGTTCGTTCTACTTTTCAAGTGGTGGGATAAAATTTAAATGTAACAAGTACCCATAATAGGATTTACATTGTATCCATGAGTCAGGATTCTGCCAAGCTGGGGCCTATATGAGTTTGAGGGGGCTTTGCAATCCACACAAAAACTTGACAGAAAACTACATCTGTTGTGTATAAAGCCGTGAATATGATTTTAAGCCCCTAATCTCCCTTTTTTTGTCCCACTCCTGCTCCTCGTTTCAATAGAAGTGAGGGATTTGACCTGAAAAGCTGGGAGGAAAGCAGGGGAATTAGAGGATTTCAGTTTGCCCCTGAGAACCGCTCATACAGACAGGTACCAAAGTGTTCGTGAACCGAGACACTATCCCCTGCAGGCAATACGTGGGATTTCTGACCTTAAGACATCTCTGGGAAAAAAATACTATATTCATGGGAGAGATTTTGTTTCTTGAGCATAACCCCCCCCCTGCAAGGTCGATTTGGAAACTGAATTCACAGCTGAAAATAAAAGTATATTTCCTAACAATGTCCTTGCAAGATTCGCAACTGAAAGACTGAAAGGCAAATTGGTCAGATTCTATTGCTTTTTGAATTTTTCTGCATTACTATAAACAAAACTTACTGGCAGATTTACAATTAGGTTCACTTTCAAAAAAAGAGAAAAAAAGGCCATTTCCGATACTGTTCACAAATTATTACCAGGATGACTACTTTAGCAGTGAATCATTTTATAACATCTGTCCAGTTTCAATAAACAAAATTAGCACAGTAAGGTTCACGTACGTGTAGTTTCCTCTCCTTCCAACTACATGTATACTGACCCAGGTTCCAATCCTGTCATGAAAACTATGAGGATTGGGTTTGGTCCCTACATGATCACGTGGGTTTCCCCAGAGAAAATATTTCAGATTTTCCTCACAGCTAAAACTGGCATTTCTCAATGATTCAAGACTAGTTTAGCGATTAATGTCTAGCTTTCCTGAGATTCCTTGGTTTAAATGCAAAACTAACCAATAATAAATTTTAAAAACATGTTCAAAAAACAACAAACAAAAACAAAAAACTAAATGTACACAGAAAAACAGTACATATTCGTGCAACGTGCACCAACCTCGGCAAATTTTTGACGAGTTTGCGTCATTCACTTGGGATTAGCAAGGCAGCCTGCCATCCCCATAAGACACTGCAATGCAGCAACTGACCCACATTGGACAGGGCACAGCCGATTTTCTGGCCTGGGCCGGCCCGGGCCCCGACGATGACAGGAAGGCCAGGAAGGCGACCCAGATCCCAGGAAACTTGGCGTGATTCTTCTGGAACAAGACTTCTTCTGCACTAATGACAATTTGGCTATTACCGTACACTCACCAGGCCCTGGGGCACTGTGCTGTGTACATGTACATGCACATGATACGTGTTTGCCCAGACATGTAGGAAAACCTGGCTTGTGAAGCGACTGTCATTTGCCTAGAATAACATTGCAAATGAGACCGTCATGTTTGTTTATGGTTAAAGGTGATTTACGCCAACGGATGAATTATGATTAACAGTCACGGATTTGAACAATTCATTTAAGGGGGGAAAGACAAGAATGGCGCTCACACAATTTTGTTTTTAATGGGGGGGGGGGGGGGGGAACACCAAACTCTTGCTTAATTTTAAATGTTGAGCAACCAAAAACCATAATAAAAAAAAAAAACCAATGCAATGTAACATATTGATGTACATGTAGTAGTATTATTCATATCTCAGAAAAACTTGTTTTCCCAACTGATTCAAGTTTACATGGAACACTAAATTGGCACTCTACTTTTTAAAAATCCCCTGAAATGCATTTTGTCCCATACACGGCTTTTAGCAGAATCTCCCAACCTTAAGTCCCAAATCCCGCAAAACAATTGCAAATTCATTTTTTTATGATTGCACAACTACCATTTTTTGTGTACTCAATATATCCACAACCGCCTCCCTCCAACCATATCATTCCCACACAATCAACGCCCGACCCTGATGTTTCTTACGTTGCGACGACATGCCCAGCAACTTGCAACAGCATCATCCAAAAAAATCTCGACTCCCCTTAATGCCCGACAATACGCTCCGCACTCCTAGTTCCCCCGCTGCGGCCAACTGGCCCGATCAGACATCTGCCCACAATATTAGAGCTGGCAGTTGCAAATTTGAGTTAATAAGCCGTGTTGGGTTCCAATAAGGACTGCATTAGGGTTTGTCACAAAATTTTCCACTAACGGCCACAGTGAATTAATAGTGATTGCTGCGGATGCTCTACAGGCTCTCCCGCGTCATGCCGCACACGCATTGGCCTTTAATATTCCGATGTGATTATTGTTGCCGGGGACATTTCCGTCGCAGGTTTTTTTGGGAAGTGAATGGAAATGAGCGGAAATTACTTCATGATATTAAGAAGGGGAGGGGGGTATTTTGTTTCAAACCTGCAGGAGACGGGGCAGGCATGGGAACTAACTACTTTTGACTGATGCCTTGGAGTCCCGCTGACACCTTTACAGCACGGCAACAAATCAAACTGCCACGGCGGAGACGCATGTCGTGTTCCCGTGTCTCGGCTGATAATTTGGCATCAGGAAGCTTCCTCCCGCATTTGCTGGATTCCTAGTGGCAGTTTGCGTATTTTCCCTTCCCCTAATACCAATAGTAATAATGCGCCTTGATCAAGCGCTACATGTACAGTACAATTACCTTTGTCTAGTTACCCCTATCATGGGTAAAAAAAATAAAGCACTTCATCACATATCAAAGGCACCAGTTTATTTTCAGGCAAAACCACAAACGGAGAAGCACAAACTACCACTCTAATATGCACTCAATAGCAAACAACATAATTATGTCCGCATGATGCACGTCCGATTGTTTGGAAATCATTTTGAGTCAACTGATACGAGGTAAAACCACCAGCACATTTTGAATAAGATCCCTGCAGATCTGGGAATGCAGAACACCTGCAGGAGAAAGATGGCTGCCCGACTCAGCAGGCTGGTAATCCGATTGCTACATGAGAGAAAGAGAGCCTAGTTTGTGGACAATACTTGATCTTTTCACAGTGATGGCTCGCTCTTAATACAAAAACATGGTTGTCCCAAAGCGAAACTAATGGGAAAATGGTGATGTGTTAGTCACAAATCTTATCAAATACTGGAGCAATCCCTTAAACTTCCTGATAGCGTCCAGCATGAAGCAACTCCCAAACCTCTACATAATTGGACGCTGTTTGGGATCAGGTTTTCCTCAGCTCCCCCCCCCCCCTCTCTCTCTCCTCATGACCAGATGCAGGCCCCCACCCCCAGGGGGAATTGACTAATTCAAAAGTGCAAGTTTCTGATTATCTGATTACCGCTGATTAGCTCAAGGTGGTTGGGGTGATGCAGAGGGGCATTATGGGACAAACAGCCGGTTTCCTGTTCCATAATTGGTATTGACCCGTGGGGCATAAGCGCTGCTGGATGGGGCCCTGCCAGCGAGCTCACTCCCAAATGAAATTACTGCATGTTGAGTCAGTTCGGGGACTTGCCAGAAACATGCAGGCTCATCAGCGCCATGTCCGTGCATAGAGGCTGCACATTACAGGAAAATTCTGCGAGTTTTAATCTCCATTAGTCCAATGCCAGTATGCGCGAGCACCTACCAACCAGCAACTGTCTGAATTACACTTGTAAAATGAAACGGCCCCCGTCAAAACCAATGGCACGGCACGATGTAATGACAGGACCCACTTATCCTCGCTAAACACTGCAGGAAAATTGCCGGCCGTAAAACTGAAACTCCTCATAACATCCGAGGATGGTTTGTTTCGCTCATCAGCTACAAACTTTATATACCAGCATCTTCAAAATACCACCCATCAGAAAGTGAGGAAAAGGCTATTTCTGCTAACGAGCATTGAAGAGCAACAAAGCTTTCAAGAGAAGTTTATGCCGGTCCAGAGCAAGAATCGACAGTGCAATTACTGCAAAATGGTACCAGCATCTATGCTCAGCACTCAAACGTATCGGGCCACATTAGTTATTTCACAGCCAGCATAATAAACCCAGTTATGTTTTGATGACGAGTGTTTGAGTGGTGCAGCAAATGTATGAAAAAGCAAGGGAATTGGAATGGCTCATAAAAATATCTGGCTGTACACCTCCATTTCTTTCTCTTTTTTCCTCCTAAAGCCCAAGTTCATTTTATTAAACACATGTATTAAAAAAAAAATCATCATCTCTTTGCGGATCAAGAAAAGAAACCATTCTAATCTGGTACAGTTTTGATAAAGATGGACACAATTATTTTATGTACCATTAAAATAAATGGTGAAGTTGATTTACACAGCGTTGCTAACAAAACGTTTATGAAACCAGCCAGTGATTACAAATAAATCACCATCCAATGTGACAGATTTGTCGGAGATACATGTAACAGAACCCAATGAAACATCACATGCGTTTGCTAAAATATCACTTTTACAAAAAATGTAAAGGACACACGCAATGGATATCCATGGATATCACCATGTGTTACAATACTTACATCATCTGAATGCCCGTTTCCATTTAACATGGGAAGCAGGCTGTGGTTTAAAATTATCAAGTCCTTCCAGCAGTTTATGCAAGAGGTTGGCAACTTCTTTTCAAAAACAGCATTACAGCAGTACGTTAATTTAGCCCACCAAAGTTTTGAAGAACCATTGGCTAATGGACTGTTTAACATGACAATCGAGTTAAACATTGGAACCTACAGTGTACTGCACAACAATATGGAGAGAAACTTAAAATACTTATACACAAAGCTACAGAGACCCTGCTCTTGTGCCTTTGACTACGGAAGAGTTTATTAGCATAACGACCCAAATGTTGATATCACATGATCCCATCCCTAGAATTGCTGCAAGGGAGGTGGAAATTCACAGTGAGATCTGAGGAAAACAAAAAATCCACAAAACATTCGGAAACATTTAATCTGTATTTTCTACCAAAAGTTCAAAATTTCAAAAACAAATAAGGGTCATTAGAATAAATTTTCTTAAAAAGACGACTGTTTCAAGTTGCAGAGGTCGTTTTGGAATGATAAAAACAATTTAAGGAGAATTTTTTTTTCCTGAAATCTGGAAGACATCTCACCACAAATCCTGAAATGAGGAAAAATCCGGACAAATCTTACCCCTATCAAACAGCAAGATATTAGGGGGAAAAAAATCCACCAACACATCACAACAAAACTCCAAAATATCAACTTGCCAGCAATTCATGCGATTGCACCCAGCCAGCAATTCATGCGATTGCACCCAGCCAGCAATTCATGCGATTGCACCCAGCCAGCAATTCATGCGATTGCACCCAGCCAGCAATTCATGCGATTGCACCCAGCCAGCAATTCATGCGATTGCACCCAGCCAGCAATTCATGCGATTGCACCCAGCCAGCAATTCATGCGATTGCACCCAGCCAGCAAAGTAACAGGACTCCCAATCTTTCTGTCCCACAGTCCCTGCCCAGTCCCAGAAGGGGGTCACCATGTGATGAAGTGAAGTTGTGTCAGAAAATTAACCTGCCAAGTCACATTACCTCCAATTTACTTGATGCCTTGGGCTCAGACATATATCAGTATCTGGATATACACTGCCTTATGCATGGATTCCTCATGCTGAACTTTTGGGGACTTTGGTTGGTTGGGTATGATAATTTTTTTAGCAGTGAGAATACCGGTCATGCTATTTAGCGTCAACAAGCTTCAACAAACCCGATCAGCATCAACAAAGCGTCAACAAGCTCAAAATGCACATTTAAGCTTCACAAAAGCTATACTTGTATTCAACAAACTCTCGCATCTCGTATTATGTAAGAAATTGGGCGAATTCTCGTTCACAATCCCACATAAAACAACATTTTATGACGACAAAATTACGATGAATGGGCGCCGCCATCTTTGTTTTCTCTTTTGCACCATGTCCCAGAAAAACAAGATGGCTGCCGGGAAAAAGCACCGTTGATGTCGTCCGTTTTCGCTTAAAAATCGCACATTTTTAGATACTTTTAAATACTTATGATACTTTTAAATAATCATAGGAGCACAATAAATATTGTGAACAACATGTTTAAGCTTAACAGTGCTTCTACAAGTTGTTGACGCTTGTTGACGCTAAATAGCATGACCCGTGAGAATACTACACCCATAGTAGGATTTTATGTACATGTACTAGACTAGCTGTGTTTAAAGCAAGGTTGTCACCATTTTACAGTTTTTACAATTTCCTTAAATCAAACCGAAAACATTTCCTCTTTATGGGAAAACAAACTGAATAAAGCTTCACTTAAGAGATCAAATACCAACAAAACAAATTGAATGTCATCAAAAAAAGTTCTTTAAATTTCATTCCGTGAAGAATTCATGTACAAGCAATTAAAGTCTTGTGGTGGTGAATAGAACAAGGGATTTTAAGTAAATCAGTTAATGGGAAAAAATGGTATATTTACCGATTTAAATTTAAATACTGTAATTCGTATATTTCCTGGTTTAACTTTATAAATTCTCAAGAGCAATTTTAGTGCCCCCTCGATCTAGAACTTTGCTTGTTTGAAGTCTGTCTTACCTATATTTATATCCATTCATACAAGTTCATTTAAACCCTAATCCATATCAGTAGATAAGCATCCTCAATTTGTCACAATAATTACTGCTGCCATTGGACCGTAATTAGTTGTTTTCTCACCGACAGATCGGCCACGAAAACAGCAGCAGACATCCGAACACAATTCCTCTATGTGGCAGGTAATCAAAAATTCTGACAGCCTGTTATCGAAACGGGCAAATTTTTACGTTTACTGATCCGTGATTTGGTTCAGATTCCTCAAATCATTAAAAAAGGTAGGTGACTGGAAACCGCATGGCCTATCCATCACAAATTCATCAGCATCAAATTTGCACTGCAGTCCTAATTAACTGCACAAATTCACCTTTTCAACCAATGTGTAATTTAGTTGTCATCCAAGTTCCAATGTGCGGGTGATAGTGTACTTTGGGACCCCCACTCCTGTAAGAGAATTAAAATCTACTGCTATCGGACTCTTTGAAAGAGCTGGTGATATCCTTTTGAATATCAGCAAGAGCAATTTTATGGACAAGCGGACAGGAAAGGGATTTTATTCCCAAAATATTATTACAATTTGAAAATCTATAGTTAGAATTAAAGAAGACGGAGGTTGCAATGTTATTTTACAACCCCCCAAAATTTAATTACTGAGAAAACAGAGAAAAAAAAGTGTCAAAGGGGGTGTCCTAAAGTACACAATATCCAACATGCGTGCCTTCCAAATGAATGAATAAAAAATGAACACTCACACACTGAAGTAAACAATCACCAACTTCTATGATAATCATGCATACCTCTGTGCATTAGTATCTCAAGCGCATGTAGTGACTACCGTTCGTATACATGTACACATAACTGCAACTAAACCAGCTAATGAAGTTGTTCTCAAAGCCAACCAGCTTCGAAATCTCAAACCACAAATTCTGCAAGAAAACCACGAGTCTACCCCCTGAGACAAAGGACACCTCCTTTTTCCGATACGCGCAATAATGTCCTACCTTCAAATCAAATCTCGATCAGTTAACGGTCTTAGGGAACAATTCCAGCATGGAAATCCAATCACTCCTCCTGCCCGATCTCGTTCGAAACCCGATACGACCATCTTTGTGTGCGGCCCCCGCGCAAATTCCCTGTTTATGCAGCAACCCGGTCGATACACAGCCGAAAACGATACATCATGTCCAACAAAGCCGTGCGGTTATGCATCTATTTTTTCCCCTCTACCTCCCCCCCATCCACCACCCCCCCCCCCCCCCTTCTTCTTTTCAAGAAAACGATCGACTACTGTTAGCTGAAGAGCAAATAAAAAATTAATATCGGGGATATTATCCCAGCCGAGATGTACACACAGCCTGGGTTAAAAAAAAGGAAGCGGGAGAGAGATGGGGGGGAAAAAGAGGTAGTACTAATAAAGCCAGTGCGGCCAGCAATGAATGCATGCCTGTTGATCTAGTTCGACAGGGGATGCTGGCTGTATTACGGGAACAGCTAACGTAAACAGTGACAGTCACGACTCGCGGGCATTGCATACGCCTGCCAACGGATCCAGTTGCATCTGACATTTCCCGGGACTCAACTGTATACACACGAGTGATGGGATATCATTTCAGCCGCGGGTCTGTCTCTAGGGCAACATGGCCGCCGATTGAATCCAGGCTCTTCCAAGACTGCTTCTACCTTTTTTTCTCTTCTCTGTGTCCTTGTTCAGGCCCGGTAAATTTAGCACAATATTAAACCGCCTCTGGTGTTGGGATTGAAGTCCTAAGAAAAAATAAAAAAGGCCTGTGGTGGAACCGAGAGGAGCAAATGTTTCCAAAACATAAATCTCTTTCTCAACACACATGATCAACAGAATCAATTTATCGAACTGACAGGGTAAACCAGTCACAAAGACAAGAAAGACAAAAACCATCGGATGCACATGATATTTATTGAAGAAGCCTACACAAAATCAATCTGGCCTTCTTCAAATGATTTATAGTTCCATCACAATCAAACAAGTCTCCCCCCTCCAAGATCGGCCTAAGTTTTCTTTGTTCGGTGCAGGTAGAGAAACTCCCACAGCAGTGAGTAATGACAGAGGAAATCTCTTATTTGTAGCGATGTTATTTTAGCAATTACGGAATAAATCAGGGGGAAATGTCAATTATCCTCTTCAGCTATCGAATTATCGTGGAGGGCAGGGAGGCAGACAGCAGCCCTCAACAGCTTCGGTTTTTATCCGTCGGTTCTGCTGCAACCCAGACTTCACTTTTGACATGTCATGTGTGGGAGTTAAAAATGTTCTTCGCACCCATCCAAAATCTCAACTGTGTCAAACCCAAAACTTCCGTTATCAGCCAAATCAAAAATAATCAAAATTAGAAACAGTTGAAACAAAGTCAAACATTTGAAAACTGGCTAAAGTACATTTTTCTGGCAATCAAACATGCCACATAAAACAAACATTCAAATTGAAAAATTGGCCCTGTTCAAAAAATTAATAAATAAATAATAAAAAAATTGGGACCCAAGCATGTTTAAAAAGATTTTAATTAGCAATCTTGATAGTTGAAATATTGAAGGTTTGCCAAAGCAGATACTGTTCATTGTAGCATCACCTACATCAGGCCATCGATGAAGGCCAGTTCGTAACAGATATAACGGACACTGCCCTATAACAAATCCAAAATATCAATACTGCAAATCCAGCCCCGTTGATATATTATCCTAAAGGAAGAAGCCAAAAAAATAAGAAGAAGAAGCAGACGACAAATTACAACAAAGAGCACCTGCAGGACAGTGTTTTTAAATTAACAGCACGCCAGCTGTTTAAATAGCAATAATAAAATGAATTGGTATAGAGCGAGGCAACTACTTGAGCAAGTAGCAGACCTAATCTAGTAATAACGACAGCCGGGTTAATTCTGTGTGCCAAGGCCTACAGTTGTAAATGTTGACCTTTTTTTCAAACCCAGGAAATGAACTAATTGTATGCGTGTTCAGTCCAGAACACTCCAGAAAGTGAACATGAAATCAGACACCCGTTGGGGGGGGGGGGGGGGGGGGGAGGACTGTAATTAAATTGGAACAGGTCGATGAGGTTTTTGCAGATGGTTTTTTCCTGTCATAGTTGAAATTGGGAGAAAATCTGTTATCATGATATAATCCCTTTTGGAGGTTAATTAATCGGCCTTGGGGGGGGGGGGGGGGCACACAAGATGCCATTCTTGTCATGAGGCTTGCTGACTTGTAAATCTGACATTTTTTTTTTTAATGCCGTGTTTCAGTTTTCATTTTCCAGTAATGAAGACTTCCTGCATTCAAAGTGTCACATTCTAATCAAATTAATTTTCTTACAAAGTGCAACCGGTTGAAAGGTATTAAAAGCTTTCATGACGAAAACGGTTTTGCTTTTTTTTTTTTTTTTTACCAACATCAGGCCAATAAAATTAAGCAAGATCTTATCAATCAATTATTACCATCATATGAATTTTTTGAACAGTTGTGAGGATATTCTGGCATTGAATGAACCCACAACAACTGTGCGTGAAAATGTATTTGTTTGCGAGATGACTCCAAAATATACACGCGTGGCTTTGCAACTGAGAATGGAAACCTTTGTCGCACCCCAACCCCTCACACTTGCCATCAGAAATGACGCACAAAATTAGAAGCTGCATGCGTACAAACCAAACAACACAGGTCAAAGTTGTTGACGGAGGTATTGACAGCCAGTGTTCTGAAAGGATCTGTAACAGAACCACAAATATAGACACCTGCTTGCAGAAACGCCCAACAAGAGACATGCGAAATCGAGCGGAATCATGTCGCGGAGGGTGTCAGCAAATATCTGGAATATTCACACTTGAAAAAATTTAGCAGATGAAGGCAGTAAATGTAGCCTCCTCCCCAACACCCCCCGACCACATTACATGAACAGCTGCCTGGGTGCCTCATTGTTAGAGAAACAAAATGTGGCCGACAACACGTGTCCGGCATTATGGACGAGCCGACCCCCTCCTGAAAATTTATTTGCCATGTTCGGGACAAGCCCTCCAAAAGAATCAACTGTTTGAACTCCGTTTAACAGTAAACACTAGAGCGTGAATCAATAATGTGCACTACTGAGGTTGGAAATCGATGCTAACATTGTGGACGGGCAAGAGGTACTCCAGCCCATCAAAGAGAGGGATAATCATTGGATGGAATAACTCCGTCCCGCATACGGGATGCCCTCGTTTTTCTGAATAATTCCATGCCAGGTGAGGACGCGAGCTATTGAACCAATGGTTGAAGAGGGAAGTAAGAAGACTAGACTGGAATGCTATTCTCTCATGGAGTGATCCAAAGCTACTGCTGAGTAGAGGGGGGGGGGGGGGGGGGGAGAAGAAGTCTAGTTGTTATGCCGGCAAGGACTTGAAAACCGCTCGTCAGTAGAGTAGCCCCTACCAATACGAAATTGGAAGTAGAAAGAGAGAGAGAGCTTGAAGAATCTCAATTCCCTTTTTTCCTTTCCAAGGATTGTCAAGTCGTTCAGGAAATTGAAACCTGTGCAAGAGTGTGTGCACGGTCGCGGTTCTCTCCCCCCGCCGCTGCTGATCGTTAACCCAATCACGAGCGTGGCCAAAGCAAACATGTTAATGGAACACTACTGCATTAGAGCACTCGAGCCGGTGGGAGAAATCACATCTCGATTGTGTGCACAGCACTCTAGGGCCCACTTCTTGACCGAGGGAAGGGAAGTGCTATGAACACACCGACCATGCTGAAATGGGGTGCTGTATAAACCTACAGGCGATTGCCCTGGCCACTGACTACTACCCACCACCCCCCCCCCCCCCCCCCCCCCCCCCCCCCAACAACTCCTTCCAACACCACACACACAATAAAAATAACAAAGACACCACGTCAGGGAAGGGACTCCAAGAATTGGCACCCGGTGTGCATTGAGGATTTCACGCCCAGCCTCCCCGCCATATGTCGGTTTACAATGCAGGGTGGTGAGGGACCTCCCGCGCGCGTGATTGAGTTGTGCCGGGGCTATAATGAAAAGCCCACTGACAGAATGCCATGGTAACCTTGCGCCGCACCAGCAGTGTTGTAAAATTACACTTCAGCCAGCTGAGGATGACTAATATCCTAGTTGTGTGTGGCGCTGTCACAATGGGGCTACTGGTATTCACAGCAATATAAAAAAAAATACAAGGCTGAGACTTATTACAGTTAATCATTCGGACACCGCATGAATAATCTGTCCTAATGCCCAGCCATTTCACCCGACATTGTAGTAAGATTCTGGCCTGTGCCACTGCCAGAAAAAAACAAACATCTTAACGCATGAGCAAAGCAGTTGAAGGCTACAAAATAATGGCAACTATTTTTTTTACGCTATCTCTTCCATAAATAAGAGATACATACATTACATCCTATTAAATTTTTACCACAGCTCTTCTATTATAAAAAAAAAAGTGGGCACAATTAATTTTCTTGAAAAAAGCAAGTGACCAGATTGGGAGATCTTTAAAAATGTCTCTGAGCAAGAGAAAAAATATTGAGATGGACAAAGCTAGATGTACATTATGTACATCCACATCTACACAATGTCATTGCACATGTATTGTACATGTGGGCCCCATCCATGTACATGTACATGTACATGTACATGTACATGTACATGTACATGTACATTTTGCCCTGTCCCTAATCTCATCCAACATTACACAGTACAAATACACTAAATTGTCTAAACTCAACCTACCGGTACAAAATCATCGGTGCACATTACTCATTGCTATCACTGGGTTCAGCCTGGCAGCCAAACTCATTCTGACAGACCGCTGACAAATTCGGTTCATTCTTACCCAAGTTCCCATGAGCTGCTGACACTACATTATCACCCTGGTGCACACTGGTAATCCGGAATGAAATTCCTGCATTTTCCCATCAGCCCGGCCGAGGATTAATGGAACCCCGTTTGCATTACTCACGCCAGACTAGGAATGACGACCACTTCAAACCACTGAGCCCCGTAAGACCCCCCAATAGAATGAACAGGCAAGAGGAATATAGTGTGGCAAGGCCAGACCTTCATTACACACACACCCATACACGCATGCATGCAAGCAGGAGCAAATTCTACACTAATGGCCGCCAACAAAAGCTCACAGTCTCTGCCTAAGTACACACACCTTGGGAAATCGGCTCCAGCGAGAAAAAAGAAAAAAAAGAACCCAAACAAAATGGACCTTTCCTATTCTGATGGGATTAATCACATGCCTCGATGGGTTTACGCCTGCCATAACTACCCTGTTCCTTTTATATTCACCCCCTTTTCTTACTTTCTTTCTCCTCCACTCTCATTCCACGCCAAAAGGATTTTGAGCGTTGTAGGGGGGGGGGGGGGGGAATAAAAGAATGACCTGAATGGAAGGAAGGAAAAAAAAACAGTTGGGATAATCTGGCAAAATTGGGTCAAAACCTTGTTAGCTGGTTGTCCCCGGAGAGCTGCTGTCTCTTTGCAGTGTCAGTTTGGGACTGATTATGAAGAGGCTTGCCTGTAGGTCTTACCTCAGCGATACTGCCCTCGTCTGGCTGGGGACAGACCCTATTTGATCAGTGATTTTGTTTCCCCTTTCTAAAAGGAGCTGGCAAGTTCCTAACCTGATTACACATAACCTAATTCTTGTTGGGCACGTAGTTAACAGGTCATCATTTCTCTCCAGAGGAAAATATAAACAACTTTTCACTTGCTGTGAATTGGCTTTTGGGCATAACTTGCCAGTGATTCTCACCGAAACAATGCTAAACAATTTGGATAGAATAAAACTCTCGATAACAAATTTGGCTGGTTAAAGATACACATCGTGTTCCTATTACAGATGTAGACCGTCTACTACACAGCACAAAACAGTTGCATTTTATTGACTACTTGCAGCAAATATGATGACTGTTATAAACTACTTGTGACAACTCGGATTACACAATATGACCATTGTTAGTCCATGGAAAGTTTCAGAAGGTGCAAAATACAGCTTGGAGTTTTTAAGGCAAACAATCTTACTGCAAGAAATCCAAGGGTGACCATTCTCATGGTACAACAAAACAAAATATCAAATGTACTGAGTTAAAAAAACTGAACATGCATTCATAAGAAATAAGCAGAACTGTGAGATGCAAACCTATATTACCACATTTTTTTACCACTGTTACCATGGCAACTGTCATACCGGATCCAAAAACTGTTTATCAGTTTTCCTTTGTGTACTTGTGTTTTGTTTTTTTCCAAAATCATTACATTTGTATCTAATCATCTATAAACTTACATCACACTACAATGATGGACATTTCAACCGATCCATAATTATATTTTTCCTCTCCCTGGCCGCTACTCTGTCAGGACGAAAAACTCCAATCAATAACGATCCAAGATAAATCACCCCGGCCATATTTGTACAGCAATTGTGCACTGGACTTTACAGCTGTTCCACTCCAAGCTCTTATCTAGAAAACCTGGCTTCCACAATTCAGACGAGTACTTCTGAACGACATGTACACGTGTCTAAAGAATGATTTCAAAGGACCAGATTTTAGGTTCCCCAACCTTCATGGGGAGGTGGAGGGGGCATGTGCTGTGGAAATTGCATGAAATTGGGTTGCATTTATCATGCCTTAGAGTTTAGACCAATTATGCAATTTTTGTCTTTACAGATATGAACAGTAGGCAGTATTCATACTGGACTTTTCTTCTGAAATTTTACAGCAAGGATGTTACAATTTCCAGTGGTTAAATTGTAACATTTTAATTGATGTTTTCAAATTTAAATATAATTTTTTTTTGTCAATTGTCAAATGTCAATTGTGGTGCAAGAATTGAGAGAAAAATTCAATTGAGCATTTCATCATCTATCTATCTTACCTTTAATCCATAGATGATGAAATGCTCAATTGAATTTTTCTCTCAATTCTTGCACCACAATTGACATTTGACAATTGACAAAAACAAATTATATTTAAATTTGAAAACATCAATTAAAATGTTACAATTTAACCACTGGAAATTGTAACATCTTAAAGAATGCCAAGATCCAAACAGCAAGCAGCTTTTCAGTATCTGCATGGGCTTGGCCAACTATCAAAACACTCCTCATGCTGTAATGTGGTCCTGCACTTCAAGCTAGCCTTGGCATAATTATGTTTATCATCCAGACTGCATGGATTTTGATGTCATGTTTCCTGAGTGGCAGCTATAGAAAACATTAGAAGCCACCCACAGAAGGGGAGGCTTAAAGACACAATTCTTGTTTGTTCGACTGCATTTCTTCAAATTTATTTTAAAGGTAGTATACAACATTTGCTTTTGCTGCACTTTTCAGAATTGAATGGATTTGCGGTTAGTATTTTATAGCAAATATATGTACTGTAACACTGACCTGTTTAAAGTTGTGTGTGCATAGATGCTGGGAAAACTGGGAAAACAGAGACAAATTTTGTTCTTGTAGTCTGGTTCCCTGACTCTACTTCAGACAAAACGGAGCAATTTATAGACGTCAGGGAATTATCAGGTCTGAGAACTATTCACTGGAAATTGATACAAAAAGTACACTTTTCTTGAAAATGACTGCACACCAGGTGCCATGATTTCACAGGATGCTTGAGACTATTATTTACTTCCGGTCAAATGAGGTATTTCATAATAATTCAGTAGATTTGTTTTTTGATAGGAAATGGAAATGAACTTTTGATTATTTAGTTTCATGTGAACAGTGAAGTCATGGCCTACAAGCAACAACTGAACAGCCGGTCAAATTTACAGCATAAGACTGAGCCAGAAACTGGCATTTTTACAATGACTATGGCTATTCCCCATAGCACATCATGGTAATAAAAGTCAAAGCCCAAAGCCACTAACCTACTGTTCTGGCATAATAACAGGCTTAAATTTGACTTTGAATGCAATTACAAGTATTATGTAGCATATTTATGATACTTGGTCATTGTATTTCATTTGTTTAATTCTTGATTTTTGATTTTATTACTTTGATATATATATATATCCTATTTGAAACTTCTTTATGCACCACCACGGGACAAAAAGACAACAATTTCAGGTTAAGCCATATAACTCAAAAAGGGACCTGGATTTACATTTATTTCTTAAAAATGGATTTGGCAAAATCAAACTTCTGCTGTAGGCCTAGGCCTACACCTACAACAACTTCTGAGTTCCAAGCTCTCAAACACAACCATAACAAAGGAAACCAACCGTAAAAAATTGGGGGGTTTTAAGGAACCAGTCTCATTTTAATACTTGTAACGCGCCTTTATTCAGGTGAAAAGTTTCATTAATTCAGCTCTATGGTACCCATACTTTTCATCAGCACAATGGTTTCCTTCCTGGAACTGTGAAAAGACCGCTGATGCAAATCCCAGCAAAGCGATTCTAAAAAGGAATGCAGCTCGTCATTCAGCAGTTAAAAAATACTGCCTGTCACACTCCCACAAATACATATTAATGACAGGTCAAACAATTGACTCGCCCCCTTCCTCCAGAACGGGCAAACGATAAACATCCGAGATCAATGAAGGAATCGGCTAGTTGAGAGCCCGGGGCAGTTGTTTATGCTCTTAACACCACTCGGTAATCCCCTTCTTCATACCCTGAACAAAAGCGACAAAATCACAGAAGCCCTACCAAAAAAAATGTCAAAATTCAAAATCCCTGTGATGAATAGGACCCAATGAAGCCCCGCGATGACCTCAAAGTAACAGGTTCCTTGTTTAGTTCAAGGCAGCGGCTTGGGGGGGGGGGGGGGGGGGGGGGTATGAAAAACAACAACACTGAAACCTGGTTAGTGCATTTTAAGGAGTCTGAAAAATAGTTATGTTCCAAAACACTGGTCTCTTGAAAAGCCTACACTAATAGGGGGAACCGGTGGCCACATTAACAAGGTCGGCACTGCATGGCTTCCGAAAGTACCAGTACCCAAGCAAGAGCTTGTCTTCTTTGGGTTTTTATCTCTCCGGTTGCAACAACCGTGAAACCTTACAAATACCGTCAATGAAATATGTGAGACAATTTAGGACAAAAATGGTGTTTAACCCCTTGGGCACGGTATTTTACGGGAGACGTCGGGGTGTCGCGGCGGTTCTGACAGCCAAATCGAAACCGCTACAATGTGTTTGTGCAGTCAAGCGTAACATAAACAATAATCCAACAATGTATTGAAACTGCACAAACAGCGGCCAGTGGCGTCATCCGGCCTGGTGACACTGTTTTTTTTAACCCACAGGCGTCATCCGTACGCAAGGGGTTAAGCTGACTAAATCACAACACCAATGGAGAAAAGAACCCCACATCATTTACGTCAATTCTTCAAAACACAATATCAACCCGCACACATGAATACAACCATTCACTGAGAACTAGCCTATTACAAATTTGAAAACAAGGAAACAGTTGCAACTACATGTATTACCGAGATTAAAACTGGATTGATTCTTCCCACTCAATATCAACTCAGAACCACAAATGTAACAATGCTCTGATGATGATTACAGAGCTCCCAATTAAAAAAAAAAAAGAAGATGAATAATGAATTGCTGCTTTTTACTCTTTAATAACCCTTTCACGACCAAATTATTTTTCCTTCACTAAATTTTACGTTATAGATTCGGCTGGGGACTTTAAAGTACCGTCGGGCGCGAATGGGGTAATCCTGAACAAGAACAGGTCATATTTTTTAGCCATTGAGGGTGCTTCAACAATGTCCCTTGTGGCACAAAAAGAAGCAAAATCCACTCAAGTCTTACTGGCATAAATTCATACCGATTTACATACTAATTCACATGACCTTGCTACAATAGAAACGACCAGTAACTCAACCAACCTAGACACATTTGATATTAATGTTCATGTTAGTAGTTTGGGTGTGAGAAACACATGACGCTAAAACCTTAAGTGAGTCCATGGTTCCACTACAAAAACCAACAGCCATGGATCGGCAACTTTAATCAGATGTAATCAGAGGCTATGTGATGCTCTTGCCACAAGAGGGCAGTATGCATGACCACCACACAGAACTCGAGCACATGCACTTCACTAGAAATGTACAGCTTCCTTGGAGAACAATTACTGATAATCAAAAAGGAGGCTCCCTACCCAAGTGCTGTCAACCATAATAATACAGTTATCCCTAACCACGTTGCAGTCATACACAGCACTAATCAGTCACCCAATTATGACTGCATTAAGAGCCCCAGCCAGTGTTTATTGATTTTAATGCCCCTGGCTTAATTTGATTACAGCGCCCCCTAATTGACCAATTAAATGGTCAGACATACAGGGCTGCCATGCACTAAGGGGTGGTACCACTCTGCTGAACAGGGGTGCAGCTCTCTTCTTTAGAGGGTGTGGGGGTTGCAATTTTTAAGGGAGACGATTAATTTGACATGTAAAAGAATTTAAGACAGAGACTTGATTTACCAAAATGCCATCATGGAAAAAAAAATGCAGACAAATTAAACATATGAGATGCAAGTTTTCACATCATACATGTACACTGCGTACCATGGGAGATCGACAACACCACTATACATAAAAGCACACTGCGTACCATGGGAGATCGACAACACCACTATACATAAAAGCATCAGGTATCATGCAACGACACACACCAATGGGATTCCGCGCTGTGATTCTGTGCTTAATTTTGATTTCGCCACTACACAATGAGTTAAATGGATGCGATACACCATTTATTTCACTGTATTTACTGGATTCTACCATGGCAGGCCTTCATACAGAGAACTGACAAGGTTTTACACCCACATGACATCAAACAAAATATACGCATGATCACAGACAAACTCAAAAAAGTACTTTAACACAACCTATTAAGACAGATCAACAAATTCACATATAAGCAAATACAAACACAATACAATGAAATATTCACATGCTGACCAAAAGATGGTTTGGAAGTACCAAAACATGACACAAATCCCTACAGATTCTAGTGATTCCCCACACCCCCCCCCCCCCCCAAAAAAATATATAATATTGTTCATACACACACTAGTCTTTTTAACACACTTACCTGTCAGCGAGATGTAAATATCGACCCCCAAAATAAGGTTCCGAGCACTAAAATAGTAGTAAAGATCCAATGCTCCAGTGAAAATATGAACAGTACAAATAATCCTTGAGCTTTCTCCAACAGCAATTACCAAGGCGACAATGGATTAACGTTGTTGAAGATATTGATGTCTTGCACCACAGTTGAAAGACCAGTGGTACACACTACACAGATCCTGTACATGCAGTATTCAAGTTCAGTTGTTCATGTAGTGTGGATATACTGGTAGAGTACAGTACATAATGTACATGTATTGCACAGTACACCTACTGCATGTAAATGCAGGTTGTGTGCTGCTGGTTTGTGCAATGTGCAATGTACATGCACGTACGCTCACTCCTCGTCCAGCAGTGCGGCTTAACAGCGTGGAGTTGATCTTCACAGTACAGGTACACGTAGTCGTTAACAAACAGCTCCCACAAAGCAACTAAACCCACTCAAACATCCTGACAAATGTTGTGTACACTCGAGTATCTAGTGGGTCTGATGCACAGCACTAACCATGCGGCACGACATAATCCCGGCCGTAGACATGCCATGAAAGACTAGTCTCGGAACAAAGCAATAATGACCCAGCTGCTACAAGTAATGTGTGTACGCACTCACTCACTCACACACACACCCACACATGTAGGCTACGAGTGCATGTAGTTAAGGGTCCATCAATGGTTTGCCGGCGGATGGATGCATGAAAACCGTTCCCCAGCAGGAAAACAAAAAGGTCTGTCATCGACGGTCTTCCCAAATTCAATCCATCGATTTGTACTGAGCAGCCCAAACCAAACTGCCAGGCCTAAGTCTGACTGAATTGAAGCACCGTTGCATGCAGTAGGTTTCTCCCCGGCTGCATTGAAATAGCCACGTCCCCTGTTCATTTAGTCAAGGCACTGCGGCGCATATTCACAAACAATGCCAGTGCAGTAGAGCCCAAGTGCCTGTATCCCTTCACATTACTCACAGCACACACACACATACATACAAGCTGGGGGAGTCCACAAGGCACACTAAGCATCACACATGTACACACGGTCCGGTCGATTGAGTCCGCCAGCGTTGATCAGCATACATCCACTGCCGTTGCCGCCCAGTGATCCTTGTGACCCAGTCCCCCGATTTATTTATATTTTTTGTTTGTGTTGTGAGGTTTTTTTTTCTTCGTATGATCAGCCAAACAACACATGCATTAATGGACAGCAGCAACTAATTAAACCGGCCCCCGTGCATGCTAGGGCCTCCCCCAGGCCCCCGAACCGTTGATATTCACTCCTGGGCCTGTCCAACACCTCGGGAGTTGTGGCGGTGTTGACACAGGGAACAGAGGCCGGGCAATAGCAATGCATCAACGACTGACTGGATGGATGGATGGCTGGATGGCTGGCTGGCTGGCTGGCTGGCTAGCTCCCTCTCTCCGCTCAGTCAATGAGACCTGCTCGCATATTAAAGGAGCGCAGGATGAAGGTAGTCGCAGTCCTTGGGTTGTTTTGCTTGTGCTGTTGACAAAGGGAGCTCGGAGAGAGGGGGAAGAACGACTGGAGAGAAACCCCCCGCGGAGTGGCTGCCATGCATGGCCCTAGTGCTCGTCAAATGGAGCAGAAACTGTGGAAGACTACTCTGTCCCGTCTTCATCTGCGCTTTCGAGTGGCAGGACACAGAGTCTGTGTATACAATACACACACAAAACACAAACCACCAACACACTAGGACTCGGAGTACGCATGCCTAACAGTAACACTAGGTTCCGACAGGAATGTTGAATGACACCCTGAAGAAATAATAAATGAATTGGGGGGGGGGGGGGGGGGGAGGAGGGGGGAGGGGATTGGCTACCATTTTCACACCACAATGAGATATAAGGCAGTCGATCCATTTTCTTTTTAGAGATGGGCGATGATGGGATTTTCAGTTCGATTTCTGTTTTACAGATGGCCACAGTTTTTATCAACCACACTGAAAATAAGTCTAAAGTAAATATCTCTTCTTAAAAAAGAAAAGAAAAATTAAACAGGAAATGGTACACGTGGTTACTGGTACACGTGGTTACCGGTACACATACATGTATTCAATGTTCTACAACTATGGAATGTTCTTATTCCATCCTTCGACCAATCAAAATTGACTGAAGATAAGGGTAGGTGACTGAGCTAGAGCCACTCTGATTGGTTGCTTAACGGCTGACCTCACAGTTTGGAAGAGGGGCCGACCAGAAATAATCCGATTAGGCAACACAGTGGGTCATCAGCGAATGATGCCAAGTGATGCCTTGATTGCATTGGCGATTCAATAGTTTAATGGGGAACATTTTCACTGTGCTTCAACAATGGGGTAAAAACTACCATTGTGGGGTATTAAAGCCATTAAACCTTGAACAAATTAAGTTCAACTGGTATAGTGCCATGTTTGTCCCAAATAGTGTTTTCAACAACAAACTGGTTAACTTCAAGATTTCATTAACTATAGAAAATATTTCTCTCTGTTTTACTCTAACGGAAGAATTGTAGCCATCATTTTTTTTCTCATCTGCCCTCCAAATTCAAATTAGTACCAAAAAGATTGAAAAAAATTGTGAGACATGACAATTTCAACTTGTATCTTGTTTTATCGAAAAGGGTGTTTTCAACAAGCATGTGGGTTACGCAGAACATCAAAATTTCAATTATCACGATTTCGAAATATTTTTCCATGTTAAATCTAATGGAAAATGTTTCACTTTGGTCAATTTGAAAATGGATAAAAAATAAGATAACATGAACCATGGATGCAGTAATATTTTTCCATGTGAAACTGATGAAAAAATTGCATCAGTTTCTTTTTCCATTTACTCTCACAATTCAAATATGTACCAATTGGGAAAAAATAAATAAATAAATGAGTTTAACTTGTATCAACTTGTGTATCTTGTTTTTCATTTAAACTGCTGTTTTCAACATGTACGTTTGGGTAACATGTACGTTTGGGTAACATGCAAATTTCAGTTAACAGGTAAAAACTATGGAGAAATATTTCAAACGGATGGAAGAATTGTAGTCAATTTAGATCAAGAATAACAAGAGCTGGCAACATGCCAACTCTTGTTTTCAGGCACTCAATTGCAAACTTGGACAAAGGAAAATTCAACTGATGCTAAACTCCATATTCCGTCCATTGGTATCTCAAACAAATAAAGGCAGAGGAAATCCCGTAGCGCAATCCAGAATAACCATGAGGAATTTCCTTCTTTTACTTGTAAATGTAATCACCTTCCCGGCTGCCAATTCCCCAAGATCTCTGCTTGGACCCAATCAAATGAACTTTCTTTCTAAGATGTCACTTGATATTTTTAATATCGTGCCCCAAATAATGGATGTCTGTGACACACATAATAATACCCACAGGTTGAATTTTTTTTCTTTAAGTTACTGAATCGGCCATTCTTTTGACGGGACCCAAGGAACGGTATTGATATATTCTTGAAAGGGTGGTATGTCCTCGGGCGAGGAAAGACTACAAAATGACAGGCCTGCCTCTGAGGGGAGGCCCCACGGGTCCCCAAACGAAAGAAAAACACCCTTTCTCACATTGAAAAACACTCTGTGGCCATTGTTCATCCTGACCGGAAAGACTACCGAGAAGAGAAAGAAGAGATTGCAATGCCGGAGAGGGGCAGAGACAGTGAGAGACAGCAATGGCAGAACCAAGACAAATCTCAACTAAATGAAGTTTTCCTGCAGGCGGACGACGCATTAGTGCAATGCCCCGCGCTTGTTTTAAAGTAAAAAAAAAAATGCAATAGGATGGAGCGGGTTACCGGTGCTAATACAACCTCCCATCAGCACTAAAGCAGAATGAAGAGAAAACCCCTGGAGGGACACCAATTCTTTTTAAATTTTTTTTTTTACTAGCTACAACGAGCAGCGCATCCATCAGGCCATCCCCTGGCTGACTGCACACCGAGTGAGACCTTGCAGTGTTTTTTCCTTCCTTTCTGCCACTGAAACACGGGGACCGGGTACAAAAAGCCTGCTGGGGGCTGTTTTACTGGAGCGGATGTGTTCATATTGGCTTATTAATCACCAAGAGCATTGCATCCAGGAATTATTTGTTAGAGGCCGGACGGCTTCAGCAAAAAACTGCCCCATATAAAGGAAGTGCCTTTCACATATGCCTCCATGAACCGCGATCAGAGATGTGGGCAACTGATAAGGGAATGAAAGATTCGTATATTTTGTACAGATCTCTAATCCACTGTCATCAGTTAGCGGGGAAATCATCGTTCCGCTACAAGAATCAATTTTGTTTTACAAGTACAATTTTTTGGGAAAAAAAATGCACAGCATGTCACATATTCAGGGAATCAAACCATGCATGTATTTTATACAAACATTCAGGGTTGCGTAAGATGAAAAACAGCAATCAGTTGAAAAACAAATTTTCAAAACTAAGCTTTCTTTTTTGTTGTTGAAGTTACATTCTGCACCACATGTAGGCTTTGATTTAAAAACAAAAAGCAAAGAAACTTTGAGAGAATCGGGACTCGAACCCAAGACACCTCGACTGCTGTTCCAGTGCTCTAACAGCATCACAGCAAAGTATGTAAAGCAAAGTATCCGGGAAAGAAACCACTTGTCTGAATGTTAGGAAAATGCTCAATCAAGGCCCATGCAGGAATGACAGGGAGGCAAATAGGACTACATACAATACCAAGAATCACTATCTCGACCTCCTGTCTGTTGGGCGGCAAAAACTGATTTCTGAACAAGCAGTTTTATGCTTGGGAAAAAAAAAACATTCTTTTTGTTTTTATTCATGTTTTACAGTGACAAATATAATTTTTACGTTTTGCTCTGCGCCCCCCCCCCCCCCCTTGTGGAAATGGTTTATATAATGTTCACATTCCAGCAAAGGGTGTCGGTGTGTGAAATTGGGTGGCAATGGTAGGCATGTTTCTTAATCACCCAGCTAGAACAGAATCTAGATTTAAAGCTAGATTTCTTTTAAATCCAAGACGAATTCCTGTTCCTGTTTCCCACGAACGAGAACTTGCAGCTCTGGTTCAGAAAAGAGAACCACAAAACAAGATCCTGAGAAGTCCCAGGCAAAAACTCGGCAAGACACAGATTCATGTACCTCCAAACCCTCGATGACAGCAACCCCCACGTTAAGTCGGATACCATTTCTCCGCACCATCCATCAGTCGTTGTGGAATTCGCCCAGCGTAGTCCGAGATCATTAGCGCTGCGAGCAGGGGTCGCAGGAGATCAGCGACAGGCGCGAACAGAGACCACTCACTCAATGGATGGGGGCCAGTTGTAGGGTTCATATCATCCATGGATCACTCCCAATCGCTGTCAAACAGCCAGCGTGTGGGATGCTTACAGCTTTTTAACCAAGACCTTATTTTACAAAAATCGCTCCCTTTCCTTCGTGATCTCTATGTGAATTTGTTACCCCCTACACTTTAAAACAGACCAACTGGAATTAACCAATATATTGGTAAATATCTAACAATCCTACCAATGTATAGGTTATATCAACCAATTTGTTAACACATCCTAGTCAGATGCCTTGTGGAGAGTCATGGTCTCATGGTGTTTAAGTCTTACTTGTGTAGTTTATGGCAGAGTCTAGAAGACTGTGGATTCGAGTCCCATCAAGGTATCATGATGCTTGTGTCCTTGAGTAAGAACTTTACCACATTTGCTTCTCCCCACCAAGGGGGACCCGGGAGGGCAGGGTTGGTCATTGAGTGCCCAGTTGACAAAGTTCAATTATTTCCTATTTTATTTTATGCTTGGTTGCCTGATCAGTGCATTTAGCACTCATCTCAGTATTCAAAACAAAATAAAAAAATAAAGCCTTGGGAAATCGCAGACAAACACCTAATCCATAAAGTACAATGGGTTCATTGGTTGGAATCGAACCAGGGTCACCAGGGGCCGAAGGCCAGTAAAGAACCATGACCACAAGCCCATCGATCAAGGGTAACAATGTCAAATCTTATGCTTCACAGCCTCCAGTGAAAGTGACACAAATGACCGTGTTTCATATCAATACATGCACAAACCACCTATTCATCAAGAAGGTCCTAAGTTTCCTAACCCAACAAAACAAAAGAAATTGGGTTTGTGGCAAGTCAAAAGACTAAATATCCACTGGTCAGATTGTTGAGTTGCTTTCATTACCTAGAAATTTCAAATGCCTCTTTTTAACAGCTACTTTACGGCCTTACTATTTTAGGGTCACAGATCTTCATCATTTTTTACTATTTTGTACTTTTTGCAGGTGTGCAACATTGCGAGCAGGTAGTTTACATATCATGAAAGTGCTTGACAGCATTGTTCCCGTAGGCATATGAATTGTGCCATGCACAAATTTGTCAAGTAATTTCTGCACATTTTGGTGCATGCGTACAAATGTGTTCAAATTAACTGGATCAAGTGAAGGGTTATGGTAATGCTCGCAAAAATATTGGATTCAACAGTTAAGGGGTGTGTGGTAGGCCATATCAATGTACTTATTGCACTATGGTTTTCCCGAGTAACAAGCTGAAACAACAGTTTTCAACTGAAAAGTCAATTTGGGGATTTTTAACAACTGTATATTTGAAAAACTCAAAGTTTTTAAACTGAATCTATTCTCAACAATTATTTATGTGGAGGGGGGGGGGGGGGGTCTTTTTTGAACTTGGTTTAAAGTGTGCACAGATCACAAATTTTGAGCTATATTTTCTAAAAACAAGGAGTCAAGACTCCGGCAACTCCAAAAGGTTGTATCAGGAGCTAGGAACGAGATACCACAACACACAATATATCAAATGAAAGCTTTTAACCTGTACTTTCAGGAAATACCATAATCTTAAATTATGTCACTTTCCACAGGTCACAGTTGTGAAGAGAACCGGTCTAGGACACACATGAAAACTAAATTAACTTCTTGGTGGTATTCTGGATGACTTGCTGATTTGTGCGTTCACTCTTTTGGGAGTGTTAACTATGGAATATGGACTGCCTAATTTATGAAGTGCATTTCGAATATTTGTATGCACATATTGATTTCGTTTCATTGTGTTGTCAGTCACAGGCTTGCTCTGGCCCAGTCCTGATGTGTATATACGACTTTGTCAATGATAGAGCATTTAGATTGTATACTGTGAACCGATGCTGTTCCAATCAAATTGATGCATCGAGGAATATACTCACTGTAATGTAAACAGAAAAACGTGTTTGGATGTAGCAGTGCACTAAGAACTGCATGCTGTCCGGGAACACCGCATTAATCTTGTTTTATTCACTCATCATTGTTTTTATGTCTCGAGCGTGCTTTATGATAAACCAGATGCTGTCCCCTTCAACTAGAGGTTTGAAAATACTTGGCTTTCAGATGTTAGCGTGACTGGCTGAATACAAATAAACACCTAACTATAATGCGCACACACACACACACAGAGGAAAAAACGTAGCCAGAAAAAAAGGGATACAGACAAATGTTAACGAGGGGAGGGGAAAAACTGACAAAGGATAATATTTTTATAAGGTCACTGCACCGGCGACGTAAAAATACACCCACTCAAGAGCGTGCAGTCGGTTTACCGCATCTCTCCCGAGATGCGCCGAGACCTCTTGGACTGGCTTTGGGAAAACATACAAGATGTCATCGCTTGGCCGAGTGTTATTGTAAGGTGGGGAGAAGTCCTGGTTACGGTTGGTGCCTCGCGAGTGCACTACGGAGTCGTGGGGAGGAGATGCTCGCTGAATAGCAAGTGGTGAACTGGAAATCAGGCCACGTACAGTAGCTTCTTCTTCCTTTCCTATTGTTTTTCTTAAGGATGGGGGAAATTTTCTGTAGAATGAGAGGATGTATGCCTGTACGTCTAGCTGCTTTTGAGATTTAGTGACAGATAGTGTGGATTGGAACCATATGGAATATATATCTATATCTTTGTATAATTAGCTAGGTTTTTTTGTAATGTAGGCCAATGACACCAGAACATACCATATGTCACCATGCAGTAAAGTTGCAAACAATAGATCTGTGTCTGCAGTGCACACCAGTGCTCCCTAAGATGATAGTCATTCCCCTAGGATGACAGGCATTTCTGAGCCATATCTTAAAGCAGGGTATCTGCACATTTCAGAAACTCAAATGTAAGACTTTTTATTGCTACCCTAAACAAAATTTAAGACCAAAAAATAAGCCGACAACAGCTTTTGGGGAGCTGACAATGACTTAAGACAATGTCCTCATCAGAATGTGTGACCGGTTTACTAGACTGAGCTAGAGCTGCAATTACAAAAGGCACGCTGGTCCACTGAAAGATTAATATGGAGGGGGATTTTGTTTTACGAGCTAAGAAAAGTCATTACTTTAATACGTCCATTTTTTTAAGACCTTGGAGAACTCAATTTAATGTTTTTTAATGCTTTTTAAGGCCTTCAATTTAGAAAAGTCAATTTAAGACTTTTTAAGACCTTTTAAGACCCGCAGATACCCTGTAAAGACAACGGATACTTCATATATTTTGGATATATCACACATCAAATCTTGCCTGATATTCCTGTAATCCAAATTTGTTTCACAATAGCCTAATTAAAGTACATGGTACATGTATATTCGAGTCAGAAAAACACGGGTACATGCATTTTGGGCAAAAAAATCAGTGAGGTAAGATACAATGTATTAATCCGGGACACTAAAAATAACTCACACAAATATCCACTGGACCAGAGTAAATTGACAAGACCAGTGGTATCAACGAAGAACATTCTATGCAGACATGCTGTACTGACAATAGGATTCCCAAATAATTCAGAATTTAAAAATTGACAAAATGAATGTCATGAAACGAGGCAGATTTCATTCATTCAAAGTGTCAAATCTGAGATTATTATTATTTATTTTTTGGGGGGGAAGTGTAAGATTATTTGAAAGAAAGATTTCCAGCCGATGGGTCTAGTTTGGTCTTTGAGTCTGGTGGGCCACTAGACTTGGTCCACAGCTCTAGTGCTAATTTCATGCCCTGCAGTGTGTAATCTCTGCCAACAATCCATACTTGAGATTCGAACCAACCAGCCAGCCGACTCTGGCAAGCTCGGTAGTCGAGTGGTAAGCCGTCTGCACTAGAAAATGGGAGGTCCTGGGTTCGAGTCCCACCCGAGTGATTTTTTTTCTCCAAATAATCATTTGGGACAATACCGAGTATAGAGTTTATAAAATATGTCGGTGAAGGGCAAAAACCCTATATATTGAATTTACATCTTATGAAAACCATACTTCCCTTTCATGGAGTAGTAACCTGCAATGGCAATTTTGACTGATTTCCAATTTTGATTAATTCCCAACCGAGTGAGGTCAGATGGATTCAGAAACTAGCCAGCATTCCCGAGAATATGCTACAAGCTGCATGTACCACTTGGAATAGGGCTGTCCCGAATATATTGAATATTCAAATATTCGATCGGGCAGTCCACCGTGCTTTGCGTGCAACTTTTTACCGGCGCAGCATGCAGTTGCAGCTGACGCATGAAAAACTTGATCGGCACAGTTTCGAATAATCAAATACTAAATTATTCGAAAATGAACACCTTTAACTTGGAAGCAGCATAACTGAGTTTGGCTTCAACCATTTATAGAATTTGACCAAAATTTCTTGTGTTGTCTGGCCATGCCTCGGGAGGCCATTTACGTACATCATGTACCTGTACCTCATGTACCTGTACCTCATGTACCTGTACCTCATGTACCTGTACCTCATGTACCTGTACCTCATGTACCTGTACCTCATGTACCTGTACCTCATGTACCTGTACCTCATGTACCTGTACCTCATGTACCTGTACCTCATGTACCTGTACCTCATGTACCTGTACCTCATGTACCTGTACCTCATGTCCATTACTTGATTCATTTTAGCCTGCTCAAAAATGTACATGCATCCATACATGCAGCCGAACATATACAACCAGCATCGATTGGTTGCAAACACACACATGGCACAATTGGTACATGTACAAATTTATACAGCAATACTAAGCTGTCTGCTTTTTGTTATGTATTTACACACATGTGTGCATACAGTATTAATCACAACATGGGAAAAAAAATAAAAATTACATTGCTTCAGAGAAAAAATGTCTTTTGTCCGGTCCCTGATGAAATATCTTTTAAATTAAGTTAAGGAGTACAAGCGTGCAGCGGCAAAATCTAATTCCACCCCCGAGAGATTTAATTTGATTTTTCAACATCTGCAAACAAAATATCGCATTCCAGTCTGGAATAAGTATCAAATAAGTCTTGAAATTAAGACGAGACGTCAGACAAATAATTTCAATCAAACTTCCTTCCAAAAAGGAACAAATGGTTATTTTTTCCACCACCCCCCCCCCCCCAAAAAAAAACAAATCAAATTGTTGAGAAACGTGCACAAGATGACACAACATCCATCTCATTGAACAGTCAGCCAGCCTCAATTTCTTTCAATTCCGTCAGCGATATTAAATTTGCTTCTCTTATTAGTGACGATGAAATTCAATATTTTCACCTAACTGAATTGATAACAAACCGGTATAGTATGCCAAGGATAAATTTAGATTCAAATTCAGGGCGAGATTAAATTCTCTGCAGAATGTTTTTATATTCTCTTTGTGGCACCAACTTCAAATGTTTTCTCAAGCAACTGAGTACAACGCACTTGGTAAAAGACAAATGTGTTGCATACGATCCAATCGTTGACAAGAAGTGGAGACACTGAGAATGACATCCGAGTTGTATACGAAGAGAGAGTGTGAAAATGACTAGACTTTTTGGGGGGGGGGGGGGGGGGGGGGCTACCTACAAAGTAAATCGTGAAAAAAAACAAATTTAAAAAGAGCTTCAAGATACACTTTTTCAGAAGGATGCAGAATAATTTTTGTCTATTTTTCTACAAACTTGTCAAAAGCACTCAACACCATCAAAATTGATTGAAATTTTTATCAAACAGGGCCAAGCAATATGAAGTTGAATTCAGCATGATTCCGTTTCAAATATATCAATATTATAAAAAAGTGAAACTTTAACTCTTCTGCGTGGGCATCGACATGGATGTACATGTAATGAAACAAAAGGTAATCATATTATCTCTATAAACGTGAGAGGTTTTAAAGCCAGCTCCAAGGGACAAAGTATTTCCTCGTCCAAAATAATAGCAAATGCCTCCGAGAGAAATGAAGCTGCAAAAACGGATGAGCGCAGCCAGCGCGCTGTGCAATTTACCTAACCCCCATACCCAGGAGGGACAACCTCCATCTCATTCAGATCCCGAGTCAGATGCGAGGAAAACAGTGTCTGCCTCCAAGACTGCAAAGGGTTTCTTTTTCCAAAATATATTTCTTTCAAAAGCATCTTTAATTATCCCCACTGCAGGACAAAGAAAACAAACCAACAATTTGTGTTATCCACACTGACTGACACATCAACAACCTTTGTGCAGTTGGTAAAGTTTCTTACCTGTATATGTGGGGATTTGCAATTTCTTTGGTTTTTATTGTCAATCTGCAAATAAGCAGGCTATAGAGGAATTTCACATTAGCCCCTTCTGCACACTTCCGGGTTGAAAGCGAGAATGTCAGTGGCAAACAAAACAATGCTTTTCAGCACATTCATTCATGCATGAATTAATCAGGCCATAAAAGGAAGCGCAGGCGCACGATCAGCATAAAGTTGTTTACTGTGACATTGAGATCCTCGTTTTCAAACGTGAAAGTGCGCAGATCGGCGCTAATCTCGTCGTTGTGGGATTCCTCTATTTATCCTTCAGGGATGGGGAACTGACTAGAGATTGGACAAATCACACAACAGCTCCAAAAAAAAAGAGAAAAATTAGTTGAAGACCTTGCGATTTTGAATAGGCCCCTGGCCTTATTACGATATTGCTACTTTTCCCTGACATGGTGTAAACCTGCAGTATGTTTAAAATGCCCTTGGTAGTATGCCATTTCTACACAGAGGCATATCAGATACATTTCACTTCATTGGAGAGGCAGTAGTTACATTTTATTAAACATTTATAGCCAGTAAAAAAAAAAGTGAACTTTCCCTCAAGCACATTGCGACTTTTTTCAGCCAAGTGATCACATTTATTTGGGTTGGCATGGCCAAGGACTGGTTTATGATGGGGGGGGGGGCATATGAGAGATGTTCTAGGGTCTCATCAATGCTCCCAAATATTATGCAGACTACAGAGATTTGTGAATGAAGTGATCCCTAAAATAGAGTGCACAGTTACCAACTCTCAGACTATGTTTCAACTCCCTGATAAAAGGGAATGAAGATTACGTTACCTCAGGCAGTTTGGTCGACTTTAAAGGTACATGTAGTATACACCATTTGTTTTTGCTGCAATTTTCAGAAATATATGGACATGGGGGTTAGTATTTTATATCGTTCTGACCTGTTTAAAGGTTCATGTGCATAGATGCTGGGAAAACAGAGAACAAAAAATCTGTTCTAGTAGTCTGGTTCCCCCGACCATACTTTAGACAAAACGGAGCAATTTATAGAGTCGGGGAATTATCAGGTAGGGGAACTAGACTACATGTATTTCGAACGATTCTCAGCCGACAATCGTTGGAAAATGATATAATTTTTTACTTTTCTTGAAAATGACAGCACACCTGGTGTCATGATTTCACAGGATGCTTGAGACTGCTATAATTAACTTACAGTCTAGTACGGTATTGGGTAATAATTCAGTCGTTTTGTTTTTGATGTTTGCAATCACTATCATTCTTCAAAACGGGATTCCTGAATTTGAAACCAACCATATAATTTTTTTTTTTAAATAGTCCCTGTAGAGAGCTCCTTATTAAAGCGGCTTGTGGAAGCCTGCATATGCTTAATTTACTCTCTTTACAATGGGGTGTCAAACAAATGTTGAATACAGGGTGGAATCTATACAATTACATGGACTTGAACATTTTTACTTGAAAATGGTAGAATCATTAGAAATGAAAGATCGTTTAAAAAATAATTTTGGTTTGTTTGTTTCTTTTAGGGGGGGGGGGGGAGGGGGTAGGCCCTTGCCTCCCATGTACATGTACACATGGTCAACTGCCAATGTTTTCTTTCGGCAGGGGAAGGGGAAAAGGGGGCAGGGGTGGGACAGAAGGGGGAAGGGATGGGAGAAGGGGTAGGGGCAGGGGTAGAAGGGGAGAAGGGGTAGGGGCAGGGGTAGAAGGGGAGAGGGGATGGGCAGGAGGGGAAGGGGTGGGTGTAGGGATGGGAGCAGGGAAGAGCAAAGGGGGGGGGGAAGTACCCATTCAACTAGAAGAGAATTTGCCCCATCCCTGCTGACTAATGTGGTCTGTGCATTTGGCACAGTGGCCTATTTCATATTAGAGGTGTTCATTTTCAAATAATTTAGTATTCGATTATTCCAAACTGTTTGACCGAATATTCAAATATTCGATACTCGTCAGCTGCAACTGCATGCCGCGCCGGTAAAACGTTGCACGCAAAGCACGGTGGTGTTTCACGTGCGGCGATCGATATTATGGACCGCCCGATCGACTTTTACCTGTGCCTGTTGTCTCGAGATCATTACGGGTACATATATTGTTATGATAACCAGAAACCAAACTAAAGCCTACCTTTTTGCAGTAATTAATTTGTAATGTCAAGGGTTTTACAGACGGGAACAATAAACCTCCCTCCACAAAAAGTGGCATTTGACACTGCTGAGCGCCGTAACCTTTCTAATTAAAATAGCATCAGAGTCGTATCTGTGTACATGCATATATATTTTTTTCGTATAAATCGGTTGACGAGCGAATATTCTAATATTCGGGACAGCCCTATTTCACATCGAACAAACAAAATGAAAAATCTTCCAAGAACCTACATGTACATGTAACATGGATGTCTACGGCTACAACAAAGGTGGGGTTGGGGGGGGGGTACAGCCCTAGCATCAATCACCAATTTGTCGACTCTCTCTCATTTGCAAGTGGACTCCGAAATACCTTTTTCCATTAGTTGGCTCCCTTTAAGATTCCTGCTTCCATCGTCAATACCCCCCCCCCCCCAATCCAATTCGAATCTGTGCAACTTGTACCCGGTTCTGACACAACACCATTCTGACACAACAGGACCTGACAGGCAACCAACCCATTCAGGCACAATTTCCTCCCCTGTGTTCTCAACACATGCCTCAATTACACCCTGGCGAAATCCAGTACAAATTACAGGCCCAGTCAACTCCTGAGGAAGGATGACCCTGGGGGGGTATTCTAATGCTTACAACCCCCCCCCCCCCCCCCCCCCCCCCCCAGCAGTCCACCAAGTGAAGGTAAGGTGATGAAATTCTGCATGGCGACCGGAGGGTGCTTGTCACAAAGGGTGACAGCTAAATGCATGACCGAAAGGGAGAAGAGAGAAAATGGCAACACTACTTGTTTTGTGGTGAGGGGTGGCGATATCAGAGATTGTGACTGTGCCTTCAGTATTTAATCATCCATCTTTCTAACTCTGGGTACGCTAAATGCCGGCAGTTCGTGGTCACATGTACAAATCAGTTCGTGGTGACACGCACACCTATACATGTGTACGTGTCCGATACCGACAGATTTCTTGTGTGCCAATTTGAAAGCATAATTTATGTTATTACAGCACTCTTCCGTCAATATGCATGAAATATGCAAAAGGCTGCTTTCTACAATACTTTTTACCCCTAATCAACAAGCTTATTATTCCTGGAACTATTATGCACAGCCATGAGCAAGTTCGTCCGAGAAAAACTGATTAACCAGTTGTCGAATTGTGATATATCTTACGGCCGTGCAATAACAACGAAGTCGAACTACGGTGTCACTGGTCCTCTCACAGTTTCGTATAAGCAATGTTGCTGTTGATAACCAGTGGAACCATGCCCTGTAGGTTGGTTCCATATGGTCGACTAGACGTGGTTAACGAACCAGTGTTCAGGTAAAGTTAGTCCAACAATTGTGGACTGCAGTTAACCATAGTCCTTGAATGAACTTGCTCCATGCTGGACAGCCTTAGCAGGTGAATCGAACTAAAAGGAAGCCTACCTTTTCAGCTACATGTAGCTTGCAAGTACATGTATGTGTATAATATCGACATTCAGCAATTCATTCAAAATGGACACTCCCTGCTTTTTCTATAAAATCTGCCAATGATTTCATCAGAACAGCTCAATAAAGAATCCTTTTTTATTCCACTACCTAAATCTTTAAAACACACACAAACAACGGCATGGACCAACCAAAAATGAACCAGGAGAGGTAGGGCACCGGTTTAGTCAAGTACACAAACAACTTATAATGATGCTGGGTACCAGCTAATTCCACAAAATCAATGTCAATGTCATTAATGCATTTCTCGTTAATAAAAAGAGTGTTCATTAGTCTTTGGAGTAATAAGGGAGAATGGGGGGGTTGACAACTAAAGGTGTGGTTGTGCTAGGGTACCAGCAAAACTAACAACACCAACAGCTATTAAGTATTTTTGGGTAAAACGATTGACGCCACAGGATTTAACGAGGCGAACAGGACTCAATGTTTTATTCTGTTGGCCGGCATCGGTTGTTTCTTTGAAGTTGAGGGAGGCCTTGAAAAGAAAGCTTGAAGGAGGAGGTCAATAGTGAGTAGTGGGGGACCACTTCAGAATTCTGTTACACACAATTTGGTTGAGAAAAACAAAGACTTCCAGTCAAGGAAATCTATTGCAAGGCACAAAAAAAAAATACAGTTTGGAATTCTTTTTTTTTTTTATATCACTATTGGCCAGGGAGAAAAGTGGGTAGGGGAAATAACACAAAATATTGTTATTTATTTACCAATTTTGTTTAAAATAAACGGATTTACTCAAATTATCAATAGAAACACAGCGAGTGATGCATAAGCATTCCAAATACATCTGTATATTAAGGTGTAAACAATGACAGCTTTATGGGTTCATCAAACACAAACATATTTGGTTTTAAGTACATTCCATGATCCTCTGAATATATTTGTTTCCATTAAATTTGTCTTGTAACTTTCATTTAACGTAGGAGTATAACAAAAACTGGATAGGGAAAAGCTACAACTGAGTGCAATGCTATGGCACAGCTGCGTGTACATCCTTTTGTGTTGATGTAAATTAAATTCCCCGAACAATAAACTACAGGTACAGTGGAACGCCTCTATAATGAACACCGCTATACCGAACATTCGGCTATAACGAACACCATCCTTGGCTCCCAAATTTTGTGTACAAAGCTTACCAAACAACGGACGGCGGCAGCTTTATGTTGAAGAGTGACAGGTGGCTATTATTTCCCCAAGGAATAGAAGGGAAAAGCCAATTGTTCCTTCAGAATTCGGTAAGCTTAATAATGTATGAACATGTAATTACATGATTCAATGGGCGAAACATGTTCCAAGTCGTCCTAAAGCAACCGCCAGGGCGTGCAGGGTGACGTGCTGCCAGATGACACTGACAATGGTCAAAAGAGGGCGCACTTCAAATACGACGCAACTCACGCAAGAGGGCGCTATTTAAAAGAACGGACGCCATGTTGAAATATGGGCATTTGGCAGAAAATCGCTATACCAAACGATCGCTATAACGAACAAAATCTGTGGATCCCGCGATGTTTGTTATAGCGGCGTGTAACTGTACTCATAACGTGAACATTCAAATTAAATTGAAAGCACAGTGAATATATAATGAGAGTTTTGTATTACAAACATTGACTACAACTGTGTCCGAGATGAATGAGACACTATTGATAACATAGATGAGGTGGACAAAATATTAAGACTGTAGTGCCAAAGAAAATGCACAGTAATAAGATATTCACATTAAAGTTGCATTCCATTACACACAGCAGACTGGGAACTACATGTATGTACCAAAAGCCTGCAGTGTGCCATCCATATTTTGCACACAAATCGATAGACGATACATGTGTACATATGCCAGGCAGTATGCGCACTCATCATGTCACAGGTCAGATCACCTTTGAATTATGTGACATTTGATGTCACTCCTTTTAACTAAATTTATGTAAGACATGATGCGTGCACATACCACAGGCAATTTTAAATATACATGATACTAGGGCGGTTTAGATGTAAACAAATGGCAGTAGGACACACGTCGTATAGTAAACAAAGGGCACATGGGGTATAGAAAAGAAACTAGAGATCAAGACAGAGACAAACTCATTGAGTGACTAAACTCACATGCAGAATTCTACGTCATTCCCAAAGAATCAAATTGGTTCTTTGGTCACACATATGATACACGCATCGCTTCAATCATGTATCCCGTTCCCATGATCCGTGTAATGATTGTCCCGGGTGCCAAGAATTTCCCTGTGTGGGTAGAAACACGCACACATGCATTTATGAACGAGGACTGGACGGAATCACTAATTTGGCTAATGGTGAAAACAGTAAGGAAAACAATTATAAAAAATAAAATTAAATAAACATAAATGATACAAAGGCATTCACTCGATATAATGTCATATTGAAACAAAAAATGTTGCCGGAAAAAAAGAAAGATAAAAACGTTTTAATTTGATTGGAGTTGCGATAATTGAGATGGTCGACAATAACCGATATTTGATCTAATGGTTGTACACGCATCATCAGCAAGCAAGGCATGCCGGTTCCAGTAAACCAGGACCCTAATCAGCCAGGCGCTTGCTTGGGCACGATCCTTAATTGGTAAATTAATCATCATTTGCAACACTTGTCCGCAGCTTAATTGAACACTCTGGCGGAGCCGGGGCAAAAAGCGTGCAGACAATCATGCTGCTGCTCCCCCCCCCCCCACCACCACCGCAACAATACAATGGTAAATTAGGATGCTACAATTGGTTAGCACAAATAGGTCACATTCATTCTCTCTCTCGCTCTCTTCCCCATCAGCCGAATTCGTGTAATGAGGCTAGGAAGTTCACAGTATTGGGAAATAATCCTATTATAATTAGATTCTACGGCAAAAAAGCTTTAGTTAACTACACGGCCTACACGCTTGCCCGGTAAAAATATGTGCATAAATGGTACTTAAGTGCATGCACACATGCATCTCACATGTGTGTACCCACTTGTGTAAGTGCATGTACTTTCAATGTAAACATGTTAGTAATAATATTATCAGATTCCGACAGCCGATTCACTGACGGATATAAATTTGACTTCCTTTGTCTCGCGCATCTTTCAGACAGGCTTACATGTAAACCCTCTCGAAAATAAAAGGACACCGGTATAGGCACAAAGTCAGACAAGTGTCTCTAATTCGAGCATAAATGTACGTGAAATGGTGAAACAGCGCGCACATGTACAGTTTGATATT
The DNA here is from genome assembly GCA_037893225.1 of Hippasteria phrygiana. Classification (NCBI taxonomy): domain Eukaryota; kingdom Metazoa; phylum Echinodermata; class Asteroidea; order Valvatida; family Goniasteridae; genus Hippasteria; species Hippasteria phrygiana. The sequence goes on along the minus strand of JAZGUH010000013.1, from coordinate 2,111,181 downwards.
CCGAGGAAAAAACAAAAAATGGCGTCATTTGGAGTTGGACACTCACGATATCACTCTCACTATGACAGCACTCACCATGGAAACAGAAAATTACCGCACTCCTTTGACACCAAGGTCCGACATAAATTGGCTGCTGAATGCGATACCGCAATGCAAATGCTGCATGCACTTCCTTCCAAAAACCACAGTTCCCCAAAATGCGATTCTGTGTTTTGAACGAGTAGCATCAGTGCTTCTCTCAAACTGCAATGGCGGTTACAGTGGAAACGGTAAAAAAATATTCACTGGCCTGGTATATTAATGTGAAAAAAACAAACATGAAGAGCCGCTAATTCAGTCCCTTACGGTAAACACCATGCAATGTTTTGTTTATTCTGAAATGGGTCGGGGTGTCATTTTTTTGTTTTGTTTTGTTTTGCTTAAATTTTTTTTTTTTTTTTATGCTAGTGATTGCCGGCTTGAATGTCAGCCTTAATGACATGGAAATTACGCAGGAGCACAGGGAGAGGCAGCCAAAAATTTCCCATTCCGGACAATTAGGCACCGCGCCCGTGGTGCCGGGGTGTGCTCGCCGGATCAATACCGTATGGATTCCCCCTCTCGTCCGCCTGATGAAATAACCAGCGTTAAGTGACATAACTGGGTCTCGTTACGAATGCTTGTTGTGCCTAACGATTTACCGCTATCGGTCCGAGCATTGCTGATTATTATACGGCCCCTCACGGGCCAAGTGGGGCTGGTTTGTTTTAGCACTGGCGGCTGCCTCCCTGCTGCAGTGAAAGGAGGGAAGGGGGTGGTAAGCTCACCTTATCAATACAGAAATGCACAATGCAAATTCAACTGGGGAAATGTAAGATGGGGGGGGGGGGGGGGGTGAGGAATGGGAGGGGGGGGTAAGGAATGGGAGGGGGGTGGGAGAGGTGCGTGATGAAAGGCGATGAGTCGCCATGGTTAAGAGCGTCTCAGAAACATTATAATGTGAGAGGATAACGGATTGACACTGGTACGTTTTAATGATAGAAATGATAAAAAATGGTCGCAGCATACGAGGTGCGATCAAAAAGTTCCCAGACTGTTCCTGTTGCAAACGATTGTAATGTGCATATAGCAGGTGTAAGCAATAACTTTCATCGCCCCCCCACCCCCCTACTCGCCGGATTTGGCTCCCTGCTACTTTTTTCTGTTCCCCAAAATGAAGTATGAGCTGAAGGGTCGCCGTTTTGACACTGTGGAGGAGATCCAGCGAGAATCGCAGATGGTGCTTGACGCGCTTACGGAACAGGATTTTCAGGGAGCGTTCCAAGTGTGGCAGGAGTGCTGGGAGCGGTGTTTTGCTGCACAAGGGGACTACTTTGATGGGGATGGCGGCCAGATTTAAATCACGTATGTTTTTTTGCTTGTTAGACCGCGTTCCCACTCGAATTGGAAAAGGTGGATCAAGTCGCGTTCCCACTTATGCTTGATCCACCTTTTCGAACGGAAGTGTCGAGTCCGAAAGGTCACCGAGTTCAGTATTGTGTGGCTGCGTTGCATGCTGGGACGGGTCAAATACATGTGCGATGTTTTGATGTTCGAAGTTTCAACATGGAGGAAGAAATCCAAATGCTTCTTGGTCTGATTTTGCCCATGGATGCGGAGAGCAGTCCAAACTTAATCGTATAAGTACTGGCTCGAATTGGATCGTAAAACGTATTTTCTTCAAACTTTGCTACGGTTGTTGTTCTACGACACGCTGCAGGCTATACACTAACACGGAATTATTTGTGGATGGAAAAATAAGTAAAATTACACGAATGAAAAAGGTTTAGAAGTGGACGACTTTCCAGTACGGAACGAAAGGAATACACATGTACGCTGATGAATAGATGCATGCACGCTTGCATCGCGCACGCGTGGTGACACATTTTGTATACAGCCCGTAGTTCAGTAGTTGTTTATTGTGAATGTCGTGCACGTGGGAAATTTTCACATGAGCTACATGCCTAAACGTATTTCTTCGTTCATCAGACCGCAAACTTTTCGCGCCACTCGTGCACCAGCCGGATGTCGACAGGTCAAATTGCCGGATCAGATCCACCTTTTGCGTTCCCACTTGATCGTGATCCACCAATTGCAGGATCTGATCCACCAATTGGGGGATCTGTATCCTGGTCTTTAGGTGGATCAAGAAAGGTGGATCAGATCCTGATCCACCTTATAACGGTTAGCGTTCCCACTAACACAATTGCAGGATCTGATCCACCAATTGGGGGATCTGATCCGGCAATTTGGCAAAAGGTGGATCAGATCCACCAATTGGTGGATCTAGTGGGAACGGGGTCTTATAGGCGCACCTCGTAAGTTTGGCTGATGTACTAAAGATTACTGCCATCCAAATGATTCTCAAGGGCCAATTACAAATCTACAACAAAAGAAATTCAATTTCATGTGGCGTTACCGCAAACATTCACTATATTGGGTGGTTACCTCATCATGCAAACCTTCAAAACGTATTTAAATTTTGGTTTTAAAAACATCACTTTGAACTGTGTGACTTATTTGGCAGCACGAAACGAATGGGAAGTCGCACTATGGCTTTCTGAGTTTACAAGCAGAAACAACAATTTTTCACTTAACAGTTTATTTGGAGATTTTTAATTTTATTTTACATTTGAAAAGCCCTTTTCTATCACATTATAAAGTTTGAAAACTGAATTCGATCTCGAAATACTTTTGGGGGTGATTTCTTTCTTTGAACTCCCGTTATAGTGTGCATACATGTAGGTAACAAATCTTTGACCTTCATTTTCTCAAAAACAAGGGGGTCAAGACTAACAACTTCCAAAAGTTAGAGCAGGGCCTAGGAATGAGCTACAACAACACACAATACATCAAATTAAAGCTTACTGCATGTAATCTCGGGAAATACCATCATCTCAAATGTTTAACTTTTGCTAGTTTCCACCCGTTTCGTGGTGCCAGGTCACAATCAGTGTTGTAGGTCTCGAGACCTGGTCTCGGTCTCGAGACCTGGTCTCGGTCTCGAGACCGTCTCAAGACCTTTTTTTGAGGACTCGGTCTCATCCTAACAAAGTCTCGGTCTCGGGAGGGCTGTCTCGGTCTCGGGAGGGCTGGTCTCGGTCTCGGGAGGGCTGGTCTCGGTCTCGGGAGGGCTGGTCTCGGTCTCGGGTTTTACCCCCGAGACCCATTGAGCCCACAGCAAAAATACGTGCGATACGCCACACAAATCTAGTCTTCTTTCCAAACATAAACGACTTTGTAAGTGCAAGTTTTCATGGAGAAGAATTAGATTGAAGCTGGAAAGGAGACCAGTATATGTGGCTTGTTTGTTCGGAGTACTGCACTGATAGTACCCGCGGATGTGCATCGCCCATGTATATTACTATTTTCCCCCACATTACAGCTCTGGAGTGAGTTTTTGTAAAAACCCAGCTCTGCAAACTATACCTAGTCATTGGGAGGGCATTTCATGCGGCACCTCACTCATCACTTTTTGTTGGCGTGACTGTTTATAGCTGGATGGGAACTTCCGATGAAATCAAATAATTGTTATTCAGGAAAAAAAATAGGAAAACTGGATTTTAAAATCTCTGATTTCTCCCAGTCAGGGTTGTGTTGGAAATAAAACTGCACGTGATGCCATCAAGTTATTTTTAAATACATTTGTTACTAACATTCTTAAAGCAGTATTCCACGTTTCAATTTGATTTGTCTTCAGTGTTTTGAATACATGTACACAACTTCTTGGAAAAGCCAGAGTCATTTTCCATTTAGGACAATTTTTATGCAAATAATATTTGGAGAAATTAGTCTGTCACAGTGCTGTAGGTCTCAAAGCCCCAACTACATGTATTTACCAGAGATGAAATAAATAACTCAAATTTGTGGAATCCTTGAATATATGTGAGTCTTTATAGTTGAACATTTATTTAATTTAACTTACATAATTAAAGATAGTGGCCCTTGATAACGCCGACTTCATATACATGTATATATAAATTTATGAGATGTTCCTTGATGTTCACCTTTCGTACGAGTTAGCACAAATAATCATCCACGCATTTTTAAACCTTTTGATCGAAAGCAGGGCACAACACCCGATCAGGGAAATCGGCTTTATTTAACAACACAATTTTTTCGTTTTTGGTCTCGGTCTCGGAAGTGTTGGTCTCGGTCTCGAAAGCCTTGGTCTCGAAGTGTTGGTCTCGGTCTCGGACATGAAGGTCTCGACTACAACACTGGTCACAATAAGCCTTTTGCGAGTGACCCGTACTTTGACCCCGCTGCATAGTGATTGTTGCCACGACACGTGATTCGGGGCAAGCTTTCTCGCATACGCGCGTGCAGACACAATGTCAATGCATATCGCATATACGTGTCCACTTGCCGTGATCGAAGTACATGTACGCGATTCATACGTTTCTTGTCACTTTAAAGCGATAAATTTCCACGCAGATTTTGTCAGACTCTAGTACTGGTTATTGTTAGAATCTAGACATTAACATAAAATACGAAGTTTGTGGGATTTAGTGCTTGAGAATGCCTGCGAAGAAGCACTGTTCTTACGGAACATGCAACAGCGACTCGCGCTTTTCGGACCGTCTCCACATGAATGCCGTTTGTGGCTACCCTTTCCGAAGCCGAAGTCGAACCGTGAGAAGTGTCTCCGTTGGATAAAAAACTGCTCCAGAAAAGACTTTTCGGCGGAGAATGTAACTTACAATACTTACATTTGCTCCAAACATTTCGTCGGTGGAAATGGGCCAACAGATGACTACACCGACCCAATACCAGCTTCGACATCTAGCGCGGTGGAGATGAAATTTTTTTATTTTTTTTTATTGGGAGGGGGCGTAATCATACATGCAGACTATGTGTTACGATGTTATCCATTAAAGAAACTATAATTGCTAAAAATAGGCCGCGTTTCGAGAAGAACATACATGTACTGTAACGATTCGAGCGGTTGTTGTGTTTTAGAGTGGTGACAATCTCTATCGTGCGCTGTTTCACCCAGCGGTAGTTCCAGATACCAGACAGGGAAACCACCACTGGCCGTGTGTCGCCACGTTGCGGCTTGCCCCGAATCACGTGGTCTAGCAACAACGGTACTGACGTGCATAATAATGATCAGTCTTTGCAACGACCGGCGCACGCTGTGCATCTTAGATTGAGCGAAGACGGGGTACAAGGATCTATGCAAATCAACGCGCAAAAGGCTTATTGTTCACCATGGAACTGATGAACTGTTGACTTTTTCATGGCGCATGAATAGATCTTCTGTCTTATTACCCTCAACTTAAAACAAAATAAAAAATCAAACAGGCCAAACAATGGCCAAACACAAATATTCCTAATTGAGACTTGATTGGAAGGGCTCGGTCTGCCCACACTAATTGGGCCTAATAAACATTAGCCACCACTCTGACATATGTCAATTAACATAGGATTGCCTGCATGCATAGGGGGGGGGGGGGGGGGGGGGCGTGGTGATTAATCAGTAATGAATGGATATTGAGAGATTGACAACCAGTTGTCAATTACTCGGGGAAAAGATGGATGATCACACAATTCTCAGTAACATTTAACAACTGCCAACTGTGATGTGATGTGGGGCATGGCCGGTTCTATTTTTTATGTGGACTTACTTAGGGAGATGAATTTACTCAATGCGGTGTGAACTTTTATTTTAAAGCATGGCCCAAGATTAATTAAGGGGTGGCCGCTGTAATTGAAGACGACAGAGAGAGAGAGAAAAACAATACTGCGCCCAGCCAGGCAAGTTTGTAGTTTGTTAGATGAATTTTCTTTTATCAAGTGCCCTACTTTCAATCACCTAAAGGTATTTCCAACCCCATAAATGCATTATGGCCAACTTATCCAACATCATCCGTGACCTTGCATTGGCATGCTAATAAACTTCATAATCGGAAAGTGCCACCAGAAACAAAATATTGCAAATTTCATTCTAAGCTTAATGCTTTTTTTTATAGTGGCTATCCAAAAAAATGATAATTCCCATTTATCCCCGAGTTAACGGTTTTACAAATGGGAAACTTAATATATTTGATATAGATTCAATTTGGCATTAGTCTAGATTACCTTGCGTGAAATTATTTCCAATACATTTGAATGCAGAATAGTACATAACGTATATGGAGGAATGAAAAAATACATTCTGTACTAAATGTGTCGTTTCTTTAATCGTTTTAAACCCCGACATGACTTATCCGACATCTCCGCGCCGTTATGTAGCGCACATTGCGTGGATGCGTATTCCATCGTTAGTGTAGTCTTGGTCAAATGCAAACAACCGCACTGAATGCTACCATATTATTCCCAGTGTCGAGAAAAGGCTACTATGTAAGGCATGAGGGGGCCGGGGTTATTGCTCAATATGGGGAATCCCAAAAGTGCATCTGCGCATGCGCGTTGCATGCTTTGTTGCAAACAGCTGGCCTTGGCTGGTCAAGTACGTACAAGTAAGTGCGCGTGCAAGCATGGAGGAATAAAACACACTGGATACTTTTACCTCCGATATGTCGGAGAAAATGGGCCCCAAATCAGACAAAAGATCGACATGGAGTAAGGAGGAGGTGAATGCTATATTGGACTGACAGCTCCATCCAAAGCCAGCTCGATGGAACGACGAGAAATAATAAGGTTTTCGTCAAAATAAGCGAAGCGTTGATGGCTGCCGGGTTTCCAATTCGATACGTAAATTCAGCAACGAACCTGCAGCATTGCGCATGCACGCGCACCACACACGTAACACGGTTCCTTCCTCCATGGTTCATGCTACTTTCATGAGATTCTTTTACCTCCGATATGTCGTAGAAAATGGGCCCCAAATCTGACAAAAGACCGACATGGAGTGAGGAGGATTTGGGCTGACAGCTCCATCCAAAGCCAGCTCGGCGGAACGACCAGAATGCAGTATGGGGGATTTTCCGATTTGACCCGTGTTGAACGGCCGGCCGTGTGTGTCGTGTGAAACGATCGCACAATACACAGGTCGAAACATTACACGTGTAGCAAAAATGCTGGCGCTGCGTTGAGTAGTGTGAAAAGGCAGCATAATTGACCCGTGTTGAAATTTTAAGAAGTCTACACGGGTCGAATCCGTGTCGGACCCGTGTAGATTTCAACACGGGTCGAACGTACATAGTGTGAAAAGGCCTCAAGGCTGCCCCATGTCCACCCACATATGTTTATGTGGGGATGTACGGTGTCTTATCAAGCTGTGAGATCTTTGTTCTAGTTTACAAAGAGTACGATACTTATGTACATTTTGGAAAGTTTCGGAAAGCGAGAAACCATGTTGCTTACATAAAATCTAATCTTTTGTTGTCTTTTGGTGGCAGATTTAATCAATGGTCAGTAATCTCAGGAATCACGATTTTTGTATCACGATACCATATCACAGCATTTGAATAGAGGGATTATTGATATACTGATGAATCATTACGGGCCTAATTTAATCCCCCTTACCCCTTTATTGGTGCATGGTGTGCCCTCCTAAAACACCAATTGTTGAGGGAGGTGGGTGTGGGCACATACATGTACGGTGAGGGCAAAATGAACTGCAGGCACTGAATATCTAGCCTCATGGTGTATGCGACCTCACTTGTCACATACCCCTGTGTGAGCACACAATGACAAAATGGCGACGGGGCCGACTCCGTACAGTGATTTCTACATTTCCACCAACAGAGGGCTGCGACATGCATGGAACCCATTATAACTGCTTACTTTTCATCATAAATTCTTCCAATGTGATTGAATGCTGCATTGCAATTAAAATGTCGGAGTTTAATTTCGGGGGGGGGGGGGGGGGGGGGGGGGGGTGAGGAACAACATGATTCATTCATAATTTGAAAATGAGCCTTAAAACATCAGTTTAATGGCAGGTGGCTGTATCCATCAGGAGACAATTAACGTCCAATGCCGCGGCAACATTAACGGACGACATACCCGCAGGCTACATTACCTGATAATTTGACATTGGCTAAACTTTCACATCCTCTAATTGGATGTTATTGGAGAATTTTCTCCTTTTTTGACAACGTGATTTCCCAGAGAGAAAATTGCCGAGGCATATTAGTCCTGGCACATAACTCAATTACTTGTAGTTGCATCATTTGACGACAAATCGTCAGTGACGTGCTTCAATTTTAATCACAACAATGGCCGTTATTTCGTCAACTGCTCACTTGAGGTTGCGGGAAAACTGACGATGCTCTCGTGTCGGTCGTCTTTCCAAACTCGGAGTGTAACTAGCATCATTGACATGATAGTTGTGTTGGTCTTGGAAATTGTCCATTCTTAGAGGATTAAAAACTTGGAAGTTTGATTACAAACATTCTACCTCCTAACTGCAGCTGTGGGAAACTAAACGAACCTTACAATCCCAAAAATGCCTCCGTTCATCAAAATGGCTCTTCCAGCAAACGATCCGCTTGGTCACCCAGCTAAATATTACACGATCCAAGGTGCTGTCACGGTTTGGCTGACGACAACACTACGCACATGCAGATGGTAGGCGTTTGTTTCAACACTGAGTTCTTTCTCCAGAGCCTATCATGCACGTCCTTGTGCACATGTGCATGACTGTTAACCACAATACCAAATCCATGCACGTGTTTCTGGACCCTTTATTTGGCTTTTTTGGTTAACAAACCATCTTTCAGAGCTTATTTTAAGCACCTGTCAGTACAACGATGGGTCCTTATTACGGCTGTCCAATTATTGCTTACAATACTGAAACAAGGACATGTGCTTTACAAATATTTTTAGGACTATTTGTAGAAGTTATTGTAGTATGCAACACATCCATACAATTAATATTCATAGATTTGTGAGTCACAGAGATCGTAAATTGTAAACTGCAAGCCCAAAAAAAAAAAAAAGCCTTGGGGTACATGAAGGAACACAAACTTGGAGGCTGCATATATTACTGGTTCTGCTTTATCTAAAAATAACTTGTTTAGTCACTAGTAACTTTTTAGGTTTCAACGCATTTAACCTTTTTAGGTTTACACGTGGGTTGCACCACACGTCTTCAGATCCAAGTTTTGTTTTTACATTTTCTCAATACAAGAAATACATTTAATACATTTAATACATTTCTTATATCAGTCAGCAATATTTGAAAAAAGAAAATCTGTTACATTTTTTTTTGTGCAGTGTAAATGTACATACTTAATGACTGTGAGATCTGAAGGTAAACTGTGTCGTGCAATATTTTTTTACTGAAGGGGTCAAGTGAATAATTTAAATTGTTGGGCCAATTTATATTGACGAGTATACATGTAAGTCCAAAATGCATGTCCATGTCCTTCTGGCGTTTACCGCGCTTCCGAAATAGACTCCTCACTCCTTGTTCCTGCATACATTGCAGATCGCAGGAAAAAGCAGTGAATGGCATTTGTGTTCTTTTGGTCCTGTACGTAGTCCCAGCCAGACCACACACGTTTTTGTAATGGAGTGCAATTTTAATGTATTTCTTTTTTTTATGCATTCTGTATCCTATCATTAAAACTAATGAACAGCGATGAGGATGATCCTATCTATTCTTGATCATGAAAATGTTACATTAAATGCACTTCTCCCAAATGAAAATTCTGCAAGTGTGATTGCTGTTGGTGTTGCCCAAAATAGCTAGTAATTTTCTTTGTGTGATAAAAAGTGTTCCACCATTACTTTCTACATTTCCAGCTGTTTCTTGGCTGTCCATGAAAACCTTCCTGTGTTGACCTGAAGACACAGGGTACCACAGTACATTGTATATCCTATACTGTATAATGTATGCAGACATACTCCACACAGTCACACAATGTTGCATACACTAAACAGTGTGTGTGCAGTTATCAAAATCCTTCAAATTATGCTGTGAATGCTCTGCGCCAGTGGCCCACATTGCACATTTCAATGACAACAGTATCCTGAGGGTGTTAAATATCCCCGACAAGTGTGAAACAACAACCGGGAAACACCAGAAACAGGGGCAGAAACCCCACAAAATATTTGGAAAACAAAGATACTGTACATACCCGATCGCCTTCGCTCTCGCTGTCACACTGTGTGTACCATGAATGGCAGAGAACATAAGAAAAGAAAGAAAGAGACCCGATAAATGCACAATAAAAAACAGCCTCATGAATATGGAGGAGGTATCTGATTCAAAGGGTTGGGGGGGGCTTTGAATGGGGAGATGAATATACATGAGATATCCAGCCCCAGGCAGCAGGTGCAGTGGGGAGACTGGTGGGTATCATCAATGAGCAGGCTTCTGGGGACGACGAATACATGAATATTCATGAGGTTATCATTATGTGCACAGAATGGGGTTTTGGGACAGGAAGAGAAATGAATTCTCTAAACTGATGATCTTCGACTCAAAAAGTGTCACCACATGCAATTGTACAACTTGTATCATTATTATTTATGTATTTATTTATTTATTTATTTATTTATTTATTTAGATTTTTTTGCAATATAGTCAGACAGCTGGAATCACAATGACTGAATAACGACGAGAGTTGGATAACAAGGGTCAAATTACAGGTTACACATATTTCCCATTATTTACAAAATGTAGACTAAGTTTTTTTTTAAATTTAAAAAATTTTTTTTTTTTTTTTAGACAGATGGTGTAAGACTGTCTGAAAACAGGCATAACACTCAGGCTACGAGAGTGAAGGAATATCAATGAAAATGTTTTAATTCTGCAGAATTTACTGTATTTGAAAAATTTTCTTGGAAAAAATTCTTCACACCAATGACTTTCAATTTCAAAAATATCTGCTGTGGTAAACTGCACATTCTGCTTCAGCCAATAGATTAAAAATGTGTTGAAAAATTAAATGTACCACGTCAAGGGGAAGATCCAGCAGCTTTTGTCAAGGGAGAGGGGCAACAAGGGGGGAAATATGTAAAAATGCAATAATGCCCAACAGAAATGAAAAAACAGCACAGAGTAAGTACACGACACTCCAGAGTTTCATCAAATGCATAGTTTATTTCAAAGAGGTACATGTACAAAAATGTAGTTCTGTTCATTGTGCACACTTCTAGTTCTTATTGGAAAACAGTAAGCACTATAAAATACATTTTCTGAGCTTAAAATATCTAAAAATACTTTTATACACTAAACATAAAACATTAGTGGATATTTTCATAAATTTAGCGATGTCGTTGGGTAAAATTTAACTGAGGCCTTTTTCTTTTCTTATTTTAATTTCCTTTCAATTAGTTCTTGTCATTTCAAACAAGGTTAAAGAAAGAATGTTATTTGATAAATCAATTTCAATTGTGTAATTTACACTACGTAGATCTGTGAATTTTGCCCAAAAATGCATATTAATGAGGAACCCCCACATTTCCAGAACATTTCCACACACTGTTTTCAGACTTTATCAAGAATCTATCAAGGAAACAGCGCATCTTCCCCAATGTGAACAATGTATTTTCCATGCATCCAATGGACTTAAATATAATTCAGCTCTGTGTGTACTCGTCTGTAATTGCTTCAGTAATTCATTCCGGGGAAGTACTTCCATTTTTAGCAATTGCATTTTGTTGTCATAATTAACAAATTTATTTCACTCGCCATCCCGATAGTAACAACAGCCCTTCATACAGTTGCATATTGATACCTTCCTTACGCTCTATTGAAACGCGATCACAGCACCACCCGCGAGCGGCCATTTTTTTCCTTCTCCGAACTCCTTACCAACAAAGTCTCACCTTAGGAGAGAAGAGGCAGGCGCGCATGCAGGAAACCCTAGCCGTACATCTCGCAACGCTTCCTGCAAAATGATTGATCGCTGGCCGGCGCAGTGTGAAAAATTTCCCCACTGATATTTCGGTCGGACACACACAATTATTAGAGACACCACGGGCATGGATTCTGGTTTCGCGCTCTGGTGGAGCAATCCATCGTGTGCAGGCACCCGTGCGCTGTGTAAAGGTTGTCATGTACATGTAAGTAGGGTGTCAAGGGTCAGAGGTTAAAGAGTAAACACAAATTGGGATGGGATGTGATGTATCCTGCAATCCTCCATGTTTAAGTTGTTGTCTTTTTGTGGTTTTTTTTGTCTGATTGTATTTAAAAATATAAGCAACTACTCTGATTCATATTTCATGGCAATTGTACCTGAACAATTTGTACATCTAGTTTTGCAAAAAGGAAATTGTAAACTTGGCACAAATACAGTGGTGTGCAAAATTATTCTAGCACTTGCCATGTTTTAGTTGTTTGTGATGAAATGGCAATCAATATACCGATGTACATTCAAATGAAACCCTCTGGAATGAACTTCAGAAGACTTGGAAAAGCATTAGTGTAGAAACTCTCAGGAAATATACAGACACTATGCCGAAAGATATGCCGAAAGATGTGCCGCAGTGATTGCTGCCAAGGGTGGGCACACCAAATATTAGAATAATGTTTGATAAAAAAGATGGTAGGACTGGCAGATACTAATGCGAGCTACATGTATGCTCACAACAATTACCTTTCCTATTTAATACAGGTGAAAAATGTAAACCAGGCATTGTATTGGCATTAAATATCAATTTCTTCAGATTATGTCAAGTGTTTGAATAATTTTGCACACCGCTGTACAGAACCCAGAAACTTTTTTTGACGGCTTCTATATTCCATCTTCACATTGATTACGCGGTACCCGCTGCTGCATTGGATTCGAATCAACCAGCCGACCCTGGCAAGCTCGGTGGTCGAGTGGTTAAGACGTCTGCACTAGTAAGCAGGAAGTCGTGGGTTCGAATCCCAACCGAGTAAGCCTGTGAATTCTTTTCACAAAGGCTCTCGGAAGGCACTGAGTATACAGTGCTTCATACATTACGTCAGGAAAGGGCAAAAAGAGAAAAATCTTTGTTCTAATTTACAGCTTCTTTATTGCCGGAAGAAATGTAAGAACAACAGAAAAGCCTCACTCGTATAGATGAGCATAATTCAGGAATACTTAAAGTCTCATTTCCTCTGGTTTTAAATTCCACACCAGAGAGTCTTCACAGATACTTAAAAAGCTGCTTTGTCCATACTTTTTGGGGATGAATCATCCTAAAAAATAGATTTTCAAATTGAATTAGAAATTTGTTAGCATATTAAGATATTATGTGCTGTCCAATGAGACCATTCCACACAAAAATTGAACACCGATAGGTAACGGATTTATTAAGTTTCAAGTTTTAAATTAGGACGAGGACGCTCCCAATTCCTACAGTATTAACCCTAACCCCCCAAAATGTGTGGAAATTCGTATTGATATTGATGGATTCAGCAGTGTTTGTACATGCACATCAATCTTTACATGCTGCACATATTAAAAATAAAATAATATATTTCAGGAAGAACAAATAGAGTGCAGTGTCGTTAATGCTCTTATCAGGGTTGAGATTGGCCAAAAAATGAAAAATCCACGAAATTCACAAAAAATCCATGAGGACCCCAGGTCAACATATAGTTTGTATTTGCCTAAAGGCAACCCCTTAAAATATCTGTTTGTATTGGTCTATATCCACTTTTACAGGTAAAAACACCTTTACAACAATTCTAGATTGCAAAAAAAGATTCTTTAAAAATTCTGAAATCCCAACAAAAAAATCCTGAAATCAGGAAAAATCCTGACAAATCTCACCCCTGTCTAATGTTCCAAATCCATTCAATTCAAACTTTTAGTCAGTGTACGGACACAGTAGTATTACATGGCATTGTTGCCTGTGAAAGCCTAATTCGCTGTTAGCTACAACGTTGGCTGAGATTTGTACTTTGCATGTTAATTAATGTGACTGGACAACATTTCCCAAGCTGCATTTAGCCAATTCTACAGCGATATGTTTATTACAGATTTGATATTTTAATTGATTTGAATAGGTTCTTACTGCGAATTCAGAAAGCGATCAATGGAAATCTTAATGTGTTCGGCATCCGCCAAACAATTTCCGGACTCTAATCCTTCTAATGAGGCATTCCAGACTGAAGTCGCCAAATGTCTGATGATGATTGCTCAATAAAAACCGAATAAGCTTTATAGAAATAATTGGGTCATCCGATAATTAGATACAAGCTATGGAGCAAATTACAATCAACTAATATTCTAGGGCAAATTAATTCAACCACACTCATACCACTAATCCATTTCTCAAATTATGAGTTTTGCCTTCCAATCTGCAATTTGCTCTAAAGATTACAAGATTACAGTTAGTTTTGTTGCGTGTCTGATGACTATGCTTCACAAGCTTCAGCTTATCCGAACAACCCAATAACTCTACTTCATTGCTTTACGTATCTCGCAAGTATTTACCTAACTTTATACAATTATGTGCATGAGTTTTGAATTTACTCTTTTCACTTATTTATAGCATGGACATAAATGCTGAATTGAATGAATGAATGAATTTATTGATGCTGCAAATGGCAAACAAATTAGAAATGTAATGCAGAATTATCGGTATCAAATGGCATGTATGTATGTATTTAGCTAACCCAAACCATGCTAAATCCGACAACATCCAACAGTGGGTACTTCGGTTGGATTTTGTTGGTAATTATATAGACTTATAACGTGCACTCCTTCAGAAAACCAATCAAGGTCCTACATTATTACTACCCCTGATCATCAGACCTATCAATAAAAGAAATAATTTTTTTTAAAGAAAAGTCAACACTAATAACCAAAAAAATGCAAAAAATCACTTCAAAAGGTACATGCAGTCAGCAGGGCTGTGGCAAATATATTATGCTAACCAAAAATCTGCAACTCTCCTGACAAAAAAAGAGTGTTCTCATCGTTGAAGAAGCCGAACATTTGCTTAGGGGGATCTGGAATCACCGCTTCTCCCATGAGGCCGTGCGGATCCCGCACGGACAAATGCATCAGTGTAACATTCAGGTTTAAAAACGAGAGCTACCGAGCCAAAGAAAAAAAATCAAAAAAAATCTGCCATGGCAGTAGATCACACACAATTCATGCACAAATACTCCCTGAGAAAAACCGACAGCGACAACGGAGTTACAGAAAAGACAGGTCGCCGTTGACTGACTGAATGAATGAATGAATACGGCTAAGCTAGCCTGTCGGGATGACAGACCCAGGGGAAATTATAGGGCTTAGCTATCTAATTCATCCCGTAAAGGCCCGGTGGTATAGGGCATCAAGAGATTTAGGGGTTCCAGGGCTTTTGCGGACTATTACACTCAGAAAAAGGCACATGTCGACTGGCCGGTGGGGGAAGAAAAAGCAGCTAAAAGAAGAGGTTTTTTTTCTTCAGTCTTCTGATCTGGATGATCTGTCGTGACCTAAGGACGCCTGTACGACACTTGGTTGTATTATTTACCTCCATGGCCAAGAGAAGATAATACATGTCTGTGGTATTTATTAACATCTGTGTCATACCGACATTCATTTTTGGGTAACCTAATGTGTTAGACAAGTGATTAAAATTCAAACTCCATACATGTACATGTATTTGACTCTGTAATAGTGTTTCATGGTCATCAATGATGGTGTACGACTATAAATTTACAAACATCTGAAAATTATTTTAAACTAGAAATCTGCCAAGACAGCCATAAGACATCCATATTTATACATGTACATGTATGTACAATGTGAGTTGCAAACAGCTATATATCTTTTTTTTTGGAGGGGGGGAATTTTTTGGTTCTAATAATTTGTTGATTTTTTTTCTTCTAAAAAGATGCAAAGTAACTCATTTTTACAAGTTTGCAGAAGGGCTACCACATATTCCATAATACATATTTTTGTGTAACAACCAGAAATTTGGAAAAGATAAAAAAGTTTGATAAACCTGAATAAATATTTCCTTCTACATCAATGTACATACAAATTTACAGTCCAGTGTTGCTGCACATAATATGGAGTGCATTTTAATAAATGAAATGCATTTTAAACAATATTTTCGCTGAAATAGTGCACAACTTGTGTTACATGTATCGCAGAATTTTGTACAAAGCAATTATCATTTCTAATCAGATCATTGAATAGGCATTTTTCAAAGATTCCAGAAAATGGCTAGCAATGCAAAAATCCATCAGGATCTTGCACTTTGGGTCCCTCGCCTGTGGCGTTCCGCAACGCTGCGCATCCAAATGGACTATCTTTGGTCAGGAACGACAGGACAACTATCAACAAGGTACAAGCAATTCAGCATGGACTCCTTCAAAGAATGGGAGAGCGAATCCCTTACAACAAAGCCCTTGATATTGTGACCTGGCATCACCAAATGGGTGAAAAGTAGCAAATTTATAAATCTTTCATTTCATGTATTTCATATATTGCTGAGGCTTATTCCTAGCCCATGTTAAACCTTTTTTTAAGTTGTTAAAGGAAGTATACACCATTTGACTTTACTGTAATTTTCAGAAATAAATTGATTTGGGGGTTAGTATTTTATAGTGTGCTAGCAAATACTGTAACACTGACCTGTTTAAAGTTTTGTGTGCATACATGTATTTTAGATGCTGGGAAAACAGAGAGAAAAAAAATATGTTCCAGTAGGCTTGTTCCCTGACCATACCTCAGACAAAACGGAGCAATTTATAGATGTCAGGGAATTATCAGGTTGGGGAACCAGACTATTTCCAACGATTGTCGGCCGACAATCGTTGGAAAACGATATAAATTTCCACTTTTCTTGAAAACGACAGCACAACAGGTGCCATGATTTCACAGGATGCTTGAGACTGCTATTTACTTACAGTCTAGTACAGTTTTTTGTAATAATTCACCAGTTTTGTTTTATTTATGTTTGCAAATGATGTATACTAAGTTTAAGTCATGATGACGTCTTTTGAGAAAAATGAAGCTCAAAGTCCGTACACTAAATTCTCAGTGTGAAGAAAATAAAAATCACCAAAAAAATATAATATTTTGATACTTTTGGGATATGATAGAAAGTAGATTTTTCGGATGTAAAAATGTTAAAGATTCCCAAATCGACTCTCGACTGAAATTTTGTTTATTCTTGCTTGTATCTGAGGGTGCCATTGTGCAGCTTTCCACTCATTTCCATGCGACATGTTATGTCCACAGCCATAAAACGGCAACCTCATCTTCAGCAGACGTGCATCGGGCAAACTGGCAGAGTCTTCCCCTCCCGGGGGACCCGCATCCATTCTTCTTGGCAAATTCCCCCTCCCGTGGCAACCGAGCCGTCACCGCGCAAAGCCCCGGGTTAATACCCCAAACGTGACTTCATAAATGAGAGGGATCATGCGAGTTCCCTTGGCGAGCTTAACTGACAATACCCTCTGCATCTGCACCACACACCGCATTGATTGTAGCAAAGATTCCTCTCCAGTTTTTGTTTGTGTGCTTTTTTTTTTTTTTTTTTTTTTTTTTTGGAGGGGGGGGGGGAGGTCGTCTTACATTTATCCTTATAATCTCTCAATTTTGTTTTCCTCCGACTCTTTTTCTGCGCTAGATTGTGTAGTTTTATTTTGGTTGCATTTTTCATTTCATTTTG
The DNA here is from genome assembly GCA_037893225.1 of Hippasteria phrygiana. Taxonomy (NCBI): domain Eukaryota; kingdom Metazoa; phylum Echinodermata; class Asteroidea; order Valvatida; family Goniasteridae; genus Hippasteria; species Hippasteria phrygiana. The sequence continues at coordinate 2,093,667 of JAZGUH010000013.1, read as the reverse complement.
TTGTGTACACAATGTGCAGTGCAGCTGCTACACTTGCAAATACTAGACTCCATGCAAATTTTTTTTTTCCTCAAATTATCGTTAATGTACGTGTACCTTTAGGCAAGTCTGCAGCATGACGTTTGCACTGATGCCATTAGGCAAAATAAAAAAATTAATAAATAAATAATATAAAACACAGACACACACACACACCCATGTTTAGCGGTGTGCCTTTTAAAAAAGCTGCTATGTGCATTACCCTGAATAATAAATTTTCGAATTAAATTGCAAAATTGTCCGCAGTGAATAAGTTGTGAGCTTTCCAATGAGACATTCTTCTAAAGAAATTCACAGACGGTAAGTAACAGATTGAATAAGTTTCATATTTTGAATTACGAGCAGAACAGTATTATTCAAGCATATCAATCTTCGCACGTAGCAGTCAAATAGAATGCAATAGTTTTCTTCCATATTAGTGGGGGAAATCCACAAGTTGGAATTTTCAAGTCATACATGTAGCACAGAAACGGCAGCTTTTAAAACAAGTGAGGAGGCCCCTATTTTGAGTGCTTTCCACACAACCGATAAACTGGTAGGATTTTACTCTCTTCATTTTGCATTTTTAATGTTTACATGTTTAAATGTTTTTTTTAAGAAACGTATAAAAAAAATAATAAAAAAAATAAAAAAATGGGAAAAATGGGAAAAATATGTTGCATCTAAAAAAGCAGTCAAGAATACCATTTTTTAACTGTGCACTTTAATAACAGGAGAAATTATCAAAACTTAAACCTTCAGTACACATACATGTACCATACTATTCAATCCCCTCATAGGCTACTTTAAAAGCAATATTCGAACAAGTGCAATTATTATTTCAATTTCATGGCTCTGCTAAACACAGCTTTCCGTGCTTACGATCACCGTTTTGCGCTAACAGCGCTAGCGGAAACATTCTGCGCTAACCCTGTAAGCACAGAATCCTTAGTTACGGGATGAATGCATGCTCAGGAGCCAAAATTCCCTGCTAACGCGTGAAATACGCTTGCCGTAAAGTACAGAATTTTCTGCTACAGTAAGCAGGGATTTTTCGCTAACGGTAAGCAGAGCCATGAAATTGGGCCCAGGCGGAAAGTAAATATTCATTCAATTTTCAAACAATGGCTCTGTCACAGCTGACAGAACAAGCTGATGCCAATGTACTATGCAAGTAGACCAATTCGGCCATATTTGCTTTAACCCACAAAAAGCCGTCATGTATTTAAACGCAAAACAGAAACACAAAACAAAAACGGTGCCTTTATGGATTTGACATGTACAGCTGCCACAGCTGGGGCTAGTGCATGCCAGCTTGGATGCAAGCCAGGCAGGGCTACATATCTGTGATGCGATCAAGCAAAATCAGTCGGAAACTCGGCAATCCTTGTTTTGAGATATGGGCCAAAATATGTTCGTAGTGGATAAATCAAAATTGACTTTTTTTACAAAAACAGACGGGAAAAACATTCTTCTTTCACATGAAAATATGACGTGTATTATCAATGTGCTAAAAATTACTCAATTAAAGTACTGTAACTCTAAACTTGATTTTCTCAGTTTCTTTCTTTTTAGAGTGCCGGTGTTCAAATATTTGTAACTTTTTAACAAAAGGTGGTATTTTCATGGGTTTTTCACTAATATGGAGCTCGAAGTACAGTACAAATAAATATATGTAAAAATCCCAAAATTGACCAGGGCCTACTTCAGACTGATTTTGCTTAATCGCATCACATTTATACTGCTATTGGCTTTTGGTGGATCCGCAACCGCGACTGCATTCTTGCCAGCTAGCACAGAGGGTTTGTTCAACTATCTACACACATCAATCCAGGAAGAAATCTCTGGGTTTTTTTTAACACAAAATATGTTTAGTGCTCAAACAACTTCTACTCTGACTTGAGTATAAAGGCGGACACACACTTTGCGAGAGAGTGAATGAACAATTTTCAACCGACATGAAGTGTGTTCCATTTCTGCACCTAGTTAGAATACGGAACCCGGTTTTGGGGCTACATATTCTTTTTTCTTATTTTAAGCAACCGAGAAAAAGGACCCTGGTCCTCTGGTTATGCTGTCTGACTCATGTGTGCAGAATGTGGGTTCGAACCCCGCCGGGGGATCATGGTGCTTGTGTGCTTGGGCAAGACACTTTACTGTCATTTCTTCTCTCAGTCTCCCCACCCAGGAGTAAACTGGGTACCTATGAGGGTCCGGAACAGATTGCGCTGATATTCAATAGCTGCATAAGTAGTGATCTAATTGCCTGATGAAATGTGTTTTCTGATATTTGTAGAAGGCACTATATGCACTACTATTATTAAAAATATCATACAATCCCCTCCCCTTGGATTTTTTACAGCAAAAAAGAAGAGAACACTGTTGGGAAAATGAAGAATTGAATTGAATTGAATTGAATTGAATTGAATTGAATTGAATTGAATTGAATTGAATTGAATTGAAACGAAACTGAAATACATGTATTTGTGCACTCTTTATCTCAGCAAATGTTACATGAGCTAATATTTCTAACAATGCTTCCCTAATGAAACATTCGAAATAGTGGTTCCTTGCTAATTCTACTTAAATCATTCATGCCGATGACACCTCCCCCCTCCCCATCATATAATTCAATTTCCAAACATGGCCATCCATTTTTTCCCCTTTTCATTTCAATATTTTTCTCTTCTTCCCCTGTGCCTTCTTTTCTCTCGTCTCCCCTGGCTTGTTCGTCGTCCTCCCCGCGGGGCACGGATTGTGAATCCAATCATGGCGCGTGGGGGAAGAAAACAAGACTGACGGAACAATTTGCCGGGTGCGGACATGTGTGCGGAATCGGCGAATCATCGTCGCGTAAATTGCACACCGCCTCAGCTCCGGCCGGGGTAAAAATGCGACAGGCCCCAGCGACGCGACTAGCCCCCCAAATGGATTACATGTATAATTTACGGATTTATTAATAATGTGTGCTGTCACACCGCGGCGGAGGTGGCAGAGGGGGTCGAATCTTGTCGGAATTATTAAATGATTGAAAGGTCAAATGGAAGTAATGGGAAGGCCGGTTAGGATCGGGTGCAGTCACTTAAAAAAATTCCCCGGCAAAATAGGTGCCGCGGGCTAAATGAAGGGAGTCGGAGGGGAGTCGGTTGGTTTGCAAAATTGATTCTATTTTCTGGAATAAACAGTGGCGAAATAAAAACCAATGTGGGATGATTGAGTAGAAATAAAGACAGGTGCATTGGAGCAATAACTAGGAATGTTCACAGTTTATGACCACACACTTATTAAATTGAAACTAATGTGGCTTCTTTCGTCAATTAAACCCAACGCCCACTAATTCAACAAATTATGTTTACTAGTTAATACTGTACTTTGTATATTTGAAGAAGAAACAACGCTAACAGTCTCTTTGTATTTGTTTTCCAATTTCATCCATTCAACTGTTTCAATTTTCAGTTAGCATTTAATTTCAATCCATTTGCTTTTGTTCGTCAAACAATCTACAAGGGAAGCTAACTAGGTAAATTTGAATACATTTTCAAAACATTTTTAACATTTAGGCCAAAAAAACCCAGTAACTTGTGTTGCCCTTAAATTTGGAAAAATTGGGAGGGAGGGTCGGTCGATTTATTATTTTGTTTACCATCCATGAAAACATCAACACAATACTACTTGCGTAACTCGGAAGTCGGGCGGAAAAAAAGGAAGCTTATTTAAGTAAGATGGAGAAATGCACGATTGTGCCGTCGTAGCTGTATTTATAGACATCGATTTCAATCAAACTTGTTCATTTTGTGCGGTAAAAGGCGAGACTTTGAAAATTCCTTTAACCTCTTGCACCCGGTTGACACACATACATGTGCGGATTGAAAATTGTCACCTGGCCGGTTGACGTCTATACATGCCAATCTCTGCATTTTCAATCCATTATTGGGGTATTGTGTACGTTATGCTTGGCTGCACAAGCCTCTTGTTTCCGTTTTGCTTGGCTGCACAAGCCTATTGTTTCCATTTCGCTTGGCTGCACAAGGGGTTAAAAATAAAAATAAAATACATGTTTTTTTTTTTAAGGCGACCCGACTTTTGTGACTTTTAAGGCCGGTCGTGGAGGGCAACACTATTGGAATATTTTTTTATAAACATTTGTAAAATGTGCATGTGTTTTAGATTTGTTTATGGTGTACGTTTGCCAAATATATAAAACGGACTGCGTCACAGTAAAGCATATACATATGCTTTACTGTGACGCAGTCCGTTGCATATATTTTTTTATTTTATGTGGAACGGCAGTTACCATGGAAACTCTTCGTTTATAGAAACGTCTGCATGATGGAGCGATATACTTACCATGTACCCACTGCCAGAACGAGAATGGGAACTCACCTGCGCAGAGAGGAGAAACAAAAATATGCCAATGTCAAAGAAAAGGATTAGAACATTTCAATTATTCCAATTACGTTTGGCTTACAAAAGGGGAGGGGGGGGGGGTAGGGCAGTGCATCCGAAATGGAGATATTTTTTTTAGTGCTCCATTAAATTGATTCCTAAAGAAACAGCCTTCATGTTGAAAACATGACACCCCATGCCAAAACCAGGCACTCCCTGCCAAAAATCAGAATGTGCTATTCGTTTGGCCTCTAACCCACCTCAATCCTCAAAAATCCTCCTTGCAGTTTTGGAGGATTTTGGAGGATTGAGGTATGAATGGTGTTTTACAAAAAGGAGGATTTTGGAGGATTGAGGATGAATGGTGGTGTTTCAGAAAAAGGAGGATTTTGGAGGATTGAGGATGAATGGTGGTGTTTCAGAAAAAGGAGGATTTTGGAGGATTGAGGATGAATGGTGGTGTTTCAGAAAAAGGAGGATTTTGGAGGATTGAGGATGAATGGTGTTTGAGAAACAGGAGGATTTTGCAGGAACATAAATGCAAACTTTTGGAGGATTTGAGGATTGAGGATCGAGAATAAATGCATTTTTGGGGGCAGGGCAATCGGAGGATTTTGGAGGATTGAGGATGGTTCCTAGCAAAAAGGGTCTAGATTCAAAGAGTTAAGGAGCTTTAAAAAGCTCTCTTTGGGGTCCATGGGTAATGCATTTCTCAAGTTATTGAATGTTTCAGTTGGGGAATGGGGGAAACTGGTTTCAATCATTTAAAAATGTAAACGCCTTTCGTTAAATGCGTAGTTCGGGGCGTGGGCAATCACAAATTTACAGGAATCAAAACAAGACAATAATCCTCTCAAGCATCTGGGCGCTGCTTAATACATGATTTTCTGCTAATGGAACCCTCGCCCATTTCATAGAGACTGTAAGTAGTAAGCACAGCGAAGATCCCGCTAACTTCGGAAGCAGGATTTGCTTAAATTAGTGACAATATAAATCTCCATGCACGTGCAAACGTTAGCACGACTTGGCCATGAAATATGCTAATGCTTAAGCAAATTTTCCTGCTATAGTTAGCACAGCTTTTCTGCTTACCGTTAAGCAGCGCTATGAAATTGGGCCCTGCTGTTTTAGCATTCCATCCAATGATTGACACAGAAGTGCCCAGTCATGTCAATGTCACAGAGCGAGTCATTTATTCCTTAATTTGACAGAGGCCACATATCTTACATGTACTATGCATTGCAAATAATCATATCCGTTTTTTCCTACGCTGCAATATTGGTCGTATTCATTTCATATTGGAGACCCATACACGTATCGCTTCTTGTGTCTTTGTCTCGTACAGCATCACAGTACGTGTAACAATAGTCCCTCCAAACCAACGGGGATTGATACAGCAAACCGAGACCGGCAGATACACGCTCACTTCCACGCCATGACTCACTAAACTACCAAGCAAAACACCGACTCCTGGCACTGCCTATGTCAAAAGCGGAACATCAGATATCATCAACAAGGGACAAAAATGGCCTCCCTTATAAGAAAAGAAAGAAAAAAGAATTTCCTCCCCCCCCCCCCCCCCCCCATATCACACATAACTCCGGGCGCTGTTAGGCCCGCTCATCCGATCCTTAAAAGCTTTTTCAACGCTTGTATGGATTTTTAGCCCCGTTTCCCATTTCCCCCCATTGGGGACTGCTACCTTATAGCCCTTCGTCAGAGTCTCAAGATACCGCAATGGGAGGACAGACAGGAATTGATGCTCAATAACATTGTCTCCTTGCTCCAAAAATCCTATCCCATTCCAGGCTTGCTGCTTCATCACCCCCCCCCCCCCCCCCCCCCCACCATTGTACATTTATTTTCCGGAGGGAGATGGGAGGAAACGCCACACAGATCGTCCCTGAGGGGCTTGGCAGAAAGTCCAACAAAAATTGTTTTCTGTGTTTTATTCCAAATGGTATATTCTTTCACAAATGGGTTTAGTATGCAGATACAGGGTGTATCACGTTGCTCCGTTTATTTTCTTCCTTTTTGTTTTTTCTGCCGTCAATTTTGGGGTTTTACGGGCCATTCAAAAATGTTTTTAAATTTCGATTTCTTTTCAAAAATGTGGGTGGGTGGGTCAAGGAAAATGATTGAAAATTGAAATTCTCTTTTCAGTAAAAGCTCTTTTAACTTTCCGATTCCACTCCCGCATTCCAATTATTTATTTTTTTTAACCCTGGGCCAGTACCAATCAGAGATGTGGTATACATGTACATGTATCTGCAACCCTTAGAACACCACAGGGACGAGGTTTTTTTATTTTTTATTAAAGTAACCAGTGAAATGGACTTCACAGAAAGTCATTTGTGCACAGGTTCAAGGGGAGGAGACCCACAGCTGCATCACACCGTTTCATTATTGTTTTATTGAATGGCAAATCAATATTTCAATATTTTAAGGTCGAAAATTGGGGTGGTTGGTTGGTTGGTTGGTTGGTTGGTTGGTTGGTTGGTTGGTTGGTTGGTTGGTTGGTTGGTTGGTTGGTTGGTTGATAACCCCTTATCTGAAAAATGATATCTGATCACATGAAAAATTGCTTTGCCTTTGAAGACAAATTATAATACAAATTATAATCAGGCCTCAAATTTAACAGCGGCCACGACGGCCAGTGCCGTCGATGCCCTTAAGTTTGCCGTGGTGCCCTTCACAAAATCGCACTCTTCACGGCCAGTGTTGCTGTGCCTTTTTCCCAACTGGCCGTAGTGCCCTCGTTGCCGGCCCACGCGTACCCACTCGTGCCTGTTTTGTGCCGTGCCGACGTGCCGTGCCGACGGGCCGGGCCGGCCGTGTTCAGCGCGGCCGGCGCAGCGCGGCAACGGTGCACGCGGGCCAGACCGGTACCGGTATGTACTACATGTACATGTACGTACCGCTGCTGCAGCATGCATACGACACGAAGCTTGATATAGACTGGTTTCGATCCCTCCATCAGCATTTTATTTTCCAATGCAAGGGGCAGAAGCCAGATTTAATCTAAAGCACGTACACGTACGGCACTGCCAAGTTCAATCAGCGACTATTTGCCAACCACTGGTCAATTGTGCCTGGTACCCAGGTTATATTTTGTGCATAGGTTACCAAGCAAAAGCGACCAAGTTGGTTGTCAAGTTCGCTCGCGCTTTCATCATGGAGTTGTGTACGTGCGGCGCATGGCATCATTCATTGTATGACCGATGTATTGTGTATTGTTTATAATATCCTGAACTATCAAGTTTGTAAAAATGCCACAAAAAGATCTATTAAAGCGACAAACATTCATGTAAATGCACATGTATCTGTGGAGTTTTACAGAGCTTGTAGAGTTTTACAGGGCTTCACAGAGTATTTATAATAGAAGTATTGACTGGCCTCCGTGCCCTTTTAAAAAAATGCCATTGGCCTTGGTGCCCTTTGCTTTGGCCTTGGTGCCCTGCAAACAATTTCATTATCGAAGGCAAAATGGCCGTGCCCTAGAAAATCTTAAATTTGAGGCCTGTATAATGATTTTTCACTTTGTTTTAACATGAAAGTATTTGGACAAATCACAATGAAAATTGAAGTTTCCAGTTCAGGCATCACTCTTTATGTCTCAATTTTTATAAACATGGTATCAACCTTCCTAACATATAACATCATTCGCTAAATATGAGTATTTTTCTGTGGCATGGCTTGTTTGTTTGTTTGTTTGTTTGTTTGTTTGTTTGTTTGTTAGAATACAGCCACCTTGCTTAACCCCTTGACACCGGATTTCATATTGGCGCCAGGCCGGCTTGTGCAGCCAAGCAAAACGGAAACAAGAGGCTTGTGCAGCCAAGCATAACATACACAATACCCCAATAATGGATTGAAAATGCAGAAATGTGACCCGCTCTGCAAAAAGGGCACATAAGTCGCTGTATGCTTTTACGAGTTATGGGCCGTTCAATGTGAAGAGGGTGAATAATTCTTCAAACAAGTGATTTTGAAGGGAGGGAATTTTTTGCATCTTTGATACCTATATTATTCTATTTTATTACCAAAATCTTTGATTTCAGTGAATAAAGTTGGAAAAAGAATGTGTTTTTGTCGAGTGCTTCCATCTATTGCTTTGCTTTTTGTTGTTTTAAATGGTTTGTTTCTCCTTAAGTCATTTAAAGAAATTCATGAAAAAAATATGCAGATTTCCAAATATCTCGTGATTGCAAAATGCTAGAGACCTCAGACATATACCATATGAAAGCTTATAAAATGGCCTTTCCAGCTATATATAAAACTCTATTTTCAAATTTTGCAACATAAGTGCCCTTTTTGCAGAGCGGGTCACAAATTGACATGTATAGACATCACACGGCCAGGTGGCAATTTCAATCTGCACATATTTGTGTCAACCGGTGGCAAGGGGTTAAAAAGGTGACACATGATATATACCTCCTACATCCTGTTTATTATTCCTCCTGACCCCCAACAAAACCAGATTATTTTCCCCTAAGAAATGCAGTTATTTTTTATTTATTTATTTATTTTCTTTTTGGGGGGGGGGGGGGTTAACAGGGGTGAGATTGCCAAAAATGAAAAATTACACTGTAATTTATGTATCACTCATTGGAGCCTCGCCCCTTAGACAACACTATAATTTTGTGCAGAATCGTTTTTGGTCTAAGATTCTGTGCATTCTGCATCAAGTTATGGTGGATATGAATGCACAATATTTTACAAGCTGCACTTACATGTACTACTATAGAACTATTGCTTGGGGAGAGGGTTTTTTTTGAGGATGTAGATTTTTCCTGACTATTTTCTTAAATTTCAAAGATTAAAAAAAAAAAAATTTCTTTTAAATTTTCAAAGTGAACAAAGAAACTGGCAGGAGCGGGATTCGAACCTGCGACCTCCGGGTTACCATACCGGCGCTCTACCAACTGAGCTCTACCCTATGTTTGCGGTCTCCCAAATTGTTAGTATCTTTGTATCTTTGTTCATAAACCCAGAATGCCGTATAGCCAGGGATCACGCCCAATTTTACGATACAACCCGGGAAGCGACATTGTGGGGATCACTCAATGAGGATACCACTTTTTAACTTATAATTCGTCAAACAATCCACAAGGGAAACTGACCAGGTCAATTTGAATACATTTTCAAAGTGAACAAAGTAAACTGGCAGGAGCGGGATTCGAACCTGCAACCTCTGGAACACCGTTTTCTTTAAATTTTAGTTTTTAAATAGAGGATTAAAAAAGGAATTTGCTTATTTTCTTAATTTCTATTAGTTTTTATTCTTTTTTTTTGGGGGGGGGGGGGAGTAGGGGCTGCCATGCAATTTGAAGGAAGCCCATGCTAAATCAAAGACTACCACTAAATCCAGCTTCATATGCAGTGTCAATGCTGTTGCAGAAACACCACTGGAGCTATTATATGTATCTCTTCTGTGCAGATAAACCAAGTGGCAATGAGTGGTGGGGATATTAGTAATCTCATGATGAGCAGAACCCATCATCACCACTCCTCGCTGGGCAGAGCTGCGGCAAGTCAACCAAACAGTTCCGGGAGAGGGGGGGGGGGGGGGGGGTGCATCACATTGTCAACGTCGTCGAAAAATGCTATCAGAATTTCTTTTTCTCCGTTTGTCCCTCCCGTCTCTCTCCTGGAAGTAATCTGTTCTCGGGGGCGCCCGGCTGTGAAACAGTGACAACCCTACCGAAAGAACAATTAATGAACCGGTACGCATGGCCAGGTATGGAGCCTGCCAGCCAAATCAAAGGTCTGTCAAACGGTGGCTTTGATGCCCACTCGCAATCTTGTTTCCCCATCAGTATTTTTGTGTTTTGTTTTTTTTTGTTATTAGGGGTGCATTCTCCATCTTGGACAACCACATTAAATAACCGTATAATTGTTTGTGATTTGATGAGGTTTCCTGCATGCAACACTGAGCTAAGAGCTTCCTATGGGGTGGCAAGGTCAAGAGCTTCGAGTCCAAGGAGAGGAGGGAGGGGTTGGCCAGTAACTCAAGGGTTTAGAGAGCTCTGTGAGCTGTCTCAAACTGTTTATTTTGACATCAGCTTGTGAGTGGATGAATCAGTTTAGACTGGAAGGCTCTGTCCAATTCTGACAACAATACCACTGCTCCCAACTTAAGCAATGAAAAAGGGGGGGGGGGGGGGATTCCCCACTTGGGGGAAATGCCTCCCCTTTGTTCCCCCCCCCCCCCCCCCCCCGACTTTCAAAAGTGTTCCGCCGCAGCTGGTTTAAACAGTTTAAGAAACTATATTTTAGTGTTATTCTAAAAGTTTAAATGAAACCGAAACAACAAAGTGGTTTAACTTGAAACTTGAGTGTTTAAATAAATAAATTAAAAAAATAAAAATTCATATTGTTTTGTATGAGTGCCTAAGTGTAAATACAGTCACCTTAGTCTTGGTCCAGTTGTGTAAATTTGCGATGTGCATGCCACACAGTTCTACTTTAAACGTTTAAACGCTATCAAATTAAATGGAAAGTCACATGTCCTAACAGCGACGATGGTAAAAATTGAATGAAGAATATTTGAAGTTATTTGAAGTTTGTAGTGGAACTGTGTAGAGTAACTAACACAGAAAAACACAGAATGAATCTACAAAAATAAAATTAAAATTCAATTTTTATATCTTTTCATTTGTCACTAGACTTGAAGTTGGCCATTAGATGACCACTCAAAAATCCCCAAATTGTAACTCACGTGCATGTCCTAGAGTCAGACATTCCCAATTTCTGAGCCAAAACCATCCACAAACAAGGATGCAATCAAGAGCTTCCTTCATATGCTCAAACTTTGCAATTTTTCGCGGCCATTATTAACGGGAACAGCTTCCGATCAACGTTTAGATGAAAGTGGCCTTCCTTGCTGTTATTCCATGGAACCGAGGCCTTTTTTCACAAGTACATGTATGTTGCAGGTGATACTCATTCAAGACATAGACCTACATGAAGTTATTACATTTGGTAAGTTATGCAGCAGCAAAATGCCACAATGAAAGTGACCTCAACTGTCAATATTTGTGAAGCAATGGAGCTTTTTTTGGACCAGTTGTGCTGGACCAGTTGTGTTGGGAATACAACAAAAATCAAAATGGCCTTAAAGGTAGTATACAACATTTGCAAACATCAAAAAATAAAACTACTGAAATATTACGAAATACATGTACCATACTAGACATAGCAGTCTCAAGCATCCTGTGAAATCATGGCACCTGGTGTGCTGCCATTAGAAATAGTCTAGTTCCCTGACCTGATAATTCCCTGACTCTATAAATTCCTCTGTTTTGTCTAAAGTATGCATGGTCGGGGAACCCGACTACTAGAACATAATTTTGTTCTGTTTTCCCAGCATCTATGCACACAAAACTTTCAACAGGTCAGTGTTACAGTATTTGCTAGCACGCTATAAAATACTTACCCCCAAGTCCATTTATTTCAGAAAATTACAGCAAAAGCAAATGATGTATACTACCTTTAAATACATCTTAGTTTGCTGTAACCCAACCTTTGTATAACTACATGGAGTTGTGTCTATTGTTTGAACAGGAACGCACGTGTATAAACAAAAACAAAACAGATGTACAAGTCACATTTTTGTAAAAAAATAAATAAATAATGATCCAAACAAAAAGATCCAAAGAGCAAAGCTGTGGAAATCCCAGATCTTTTAGAGGCACAAGGCCTTCATCTTTGAGCTATTAATTAATGACCTCTGACCTTTTGAGTGACCTTGACCTCTGACCTTTTGATCCCCATAGGATATCAACCCATCATTCTGGGGGGGCCAACCTTTCATCCGAGTTTTATGAAAAGAATCTCACCGTGGTGTTGCTGTCGAGTACGAGTTAAAATATCAGTATGAGTAAAAACATGACTTTTACAACTCTTAGATTGCAGTTGAGTACATTCTGGTACACGTAAGAAAAACTCAGGAAAAATGTACTCCAGTATGAGTAAATTTGTGAGTACTGCAGCACTGTTGAACACAAGTTACAACTGAAAACAAACATCCAGATGCCCCGTAGGCTGGACAATTCCAACATCGGAATCGCGATTCCATTTTTTTGGGGGAAGCAGCCAATTTCTGCTTTCGTTAGTAGATTCTTGGCACTGTCTGACAATTCTGAAACTTGACAAACAATATGTGACCCGCTCCGGAAAAAGGTGATATAAGTCACGCTGTGCATTTACGTGTAATGGCCCTTTCAATCTTGAGAGGGTGAAATTTTTAATCAAAATTCATTTTTTGTTTTTTGTCTTTAATGACATCTTAAATATCTAAAGTTTCAGGTTTGGTGCACAACAATGTTGATTTCAGTAAATAAAGTGAAAAAATAACCTTTTTAGAGTGCATTGTTCTATTGCATTGTCTTAGAACTACCTATTTCAAAGCCTATTTTCCCCGTTGTGCAATTTGAACTCCATAGAACTAATTACTATGCAAAAACGCGATATCTCCAGAACGGAAAGGGCTTTGGAGCTTTATCATGTACCAAATGAAAGCTTACATTGCAGGCTTTCCAAACATACATAAAACTAATTTTTCATATTTTGCGACATCATATACCTTTTTCCAGAGCGGGTCACATATATCAAAAACAAAATCCCAACAAAAACATCTAAATTAAACAACGGCAAATGAAACCCACAACGACCAACAAACAAAACCAACAAGTCCACTTACATCACTTGAGGGATCGTGTGAGTTGGGTCGGTTGTTGCCATTGGCAGCTACGGGCCTGGTGTTTTCGTCACCACTCGGCAGCGAGCCACGATGTGGGGACCGATTCTGCAATAAGACAAAACAAAACAAAAAATGATTGAAAGATATGAAACCATTCCGTTTCCAATGCCAATCTTTTTTAGGATAAATCAATGTTGTTGTTTTTCTATACAAATCACAAATATAAAAACAAATTCATTTTTTCTCCAGTAAATTTTGTTTGCCTTTGAAGAATTTTATTTCAATTGTAGTTCATGTAAAGGCCGGTTCATACTCAGCGCGAAAGTGAAATGAGAACGCAAATTTGTGACGCCAGGGCAGGTTTTCGCGCTGCGAATTCGCTAAAGTTGAACACATTTCAACTTGTGCGAATCTTCGCCGCGAATGTTTCATGCCGTCAAATTCTCTTCGCATTCGCATGAAGTATAAACCGGCCTTAACTGGGCTGCTTGGCAAACTGTCCAGCCATTTGTAACACAGCCCACTATGCCAAATTGAGCAACTCTCCCCATAGCTGAAACACACATGCACTTTACATGTAGGCCTGCGTGCAAAATACAAACTGTACGTGAACTGTTAGATGGTATGCAAAATTTGGTACTGAAACTGTCAAACGGTTTGTAAAGTACAGTAATCAAACTGTTCAGCCAACCTGGCCTCTGGACCCCGAGTACTCATACCTTTGGGCTGGGGATTAATACCGTTCAGCCTCTTATTGTTTGCAGACTGCGAAGTAACTTAGTAACGTTATTTTGCATACGGGCCTTATCTGCCTACCTGAAGTAGAAAGACCCATCAAAAAGAGTGAAATACGGTCCAATTTTCTTAATAGTAAAACAAAAAGTGCTACTGGCTAGTATTACTTCCTGAAGTTTTTAACATGTAGTTACTCGATGGGCCAGTTCTAAAAAAAAAACCAGCAGCCTACCTGTATGAAACTAGAATTCCTCTTGAAAAGAAAAAAATGAAAGCTGTTAAATAATTCTATAGGCTAGTAAAACTTGGTGTGGGCTTGTGTAATATGCATTGAACTAGCCCAGAAGAAAAGTCAAGAAAATCTTCTTGTGCAAGGCTATAAATAAAATACACAGATCAAAAGCAAAATAGTTTGAGCCAATCAGTTCTGTCTTGGCAGGGAGACTCCGATATTTACAGCCTATACGCAATGTGAACAAAAACTAATTCCTTTTCTTTGCCGGTTCTCTTTGTTCACTTTGAAAATGTATTCAAAGACTAATTCTATTATCACAATCCCGCAGGATACCCGAGGATAACACACATTTATGTTTTTCAGGTTTTTTTTTTTTTTTTTAAATCAACGACCTCCTGTTGGATACTGAATCCGAGTCCGCTGATAACAACTTCTGCATAATATCTTCGCAACTGATATCAAAACATGTGAAGTGTTATACACAAACATAGATGCAAACGAAAACAGAGTGTTTCTTCATAATGCAGTTTCTCCATCAAAAACCCATCCCCCAGAGCAGAACAGCATTACAGCATGGGAGCGCGGTTAGACAAAACACACCATAATTCAATCAACAATTTCAAAGAGGCGCATCTACTGGGCCTTCAATATGTGATTGTAATTCCACACTCGGTATATCTGGTTCCCCAATATACAGCAATGTAAGTAAATTTCTCAATTATAGTACATAGATGTAAGTATGGGGTGAGGAAAAAGCAGTTACAGCTGTAAAACAGTTGTGGTGAACTGCGGTATACACAATATATTGCAATTTGCATAATGCCTGGTAAAATGAAAACTATAATGGCTGTAGAACATGTGAACTGCAGTTCTATCACACAATCTATAATTTCTATGTTGGCTCCCAGCCAAAGAACCCTCCGAGTGTACATGTTTTATGTTACAACTCCTACAAGTACAAGTAGAGCAGCTTGTTTGCGTAATCATTTCTAAAAGTACTGCAGCCTGTTTGCATAATTGTTTGCAATCTCCCGGTGAAAAAACATCAGCCCAACGCCTTTACATACATGTGTAAATTTGATGTTTTCTGCAACTCCGATGATTTTTATTTCTGCATGATAATCAACAGCACATTTAAGTGAATTTTCTTTATAAAGATGAAATTTTTAAGAGCAAAAACAGAACAATTAAGGTAATTAAAGATTTCAAAGAAAAATCAAGACAGGTTAAACGACTATCCTAAAATCAGGAAGAAAGAGTGTCACTGCCCTACTCATATCTTGCAATAAGTTTCACATGTCTTAAAGTCGGTTCATACTTCACACAAATTTGAGAGTAAAGCAAATTTGCTAGTCGAACGGCAAACGTCATAATAAAAGAACAATTGATTACATCAAGAAATTCACTTTGCTTTCCCATTCGTGGGAAGTATGTAGGCATTGGCCTTTATACGAAAGAAGGTAACAGGGCTTTAGACACATCAAATTCAATCCACAGTAGCCATGTGTATATCCTTGATGTATATGGATAGTTGAATTACACTTGCACGACACTCCTAAATAATGCTCCTCCCATACTTTTGCTCTGCACACCTTCGACCTTTGAAGCCCCCTGCACACCTGTGCCGCTATACATCTCCGAATGCAAACCATTCCAAATCAACACGGCAGAAGTTTGACGTTTGAAGCGCGTGGGAAAAGTTGCACAATATGCAAGCTTCTTCGGGTGAATTTCTGCTCCTCCGAGCACAAATCAAAGACGTTGCAATCCGAGTCCCCAGCA
The DNA here is from genome assembly GCA_037893225.1 of Hippasteria phrygiana. NCBI lineage: Eukaryota > Metazoa > Echinodermata > Asteroidea > Valvatida > Goniasteridae > Hippasteria > Hippasteria phrygiana. Next base: position 2,077,807 of record JAZGUH010000013.1, on the reverse strand, counting down.
CACCAGCGGCTAAACTAATAGAGCACAAATGGACGCTGCATTAGCGGGACTGCATCCGATATGGAGAAATCATTGATTCCGGTTTGATGGCCGACTGTGTCTGAATTTATGCCGAGTTAATTTTAAATTGCTCTTATGCCTGTCGGGCATCATGGTAAATAGCACTAGCCAGGCATTATGGGAAGTCTGACACTGTTTACCAGTGTCATTGATAAGTCCGAACTCTGATGTCACACTTCAGAGGAGCGTTACAAATACCAATGCTGTTGCCGAGTACTCTTTGCTGAATACGAGTACTAAAAAATAAACTCAAGTGCGACTACTCGTGCTTGGGTTGCCATTGAGTGCATTTTGGTTTAAAAAAATGGTTTTAGAAAAAGAACTAGCATGAATACAGGAACCATCAATTATACTAAACTTCTGTAATAAGTCTAATAAGAAAATCTGCCCCACCATCCAACAAAAATCAAACCACTTCCCTTCCCTATAATGAAACAAAGACACAATCACTGTTTACAAAAAAAACCAGAACAAAAACTTTGTACAAATGTGAAAGAACATGTTTAGAGTCACACCTCTTTTAAACAAAGAAAGGGCCGCTCCGTATGATTTTCATTTCTTCACTTTTTCAGTGTCTGTCGGGCAGTATTTTCCAAGATTTCTATCACCATCAGCAAAGTCCACCAAATTGATTTAAAAACACAACAGATCAACCCGGACAATTTTCCTCTCTTTCTTGGCATTCCTTTAAGTATCTTCTTTGAAGAAAAAGAGAAGCACACGCCTCTGCAAAGGAAGTGGACAGGGGCATTCAACATGTTTCCTTTCAATTAGCATGTTATGCGATAGCTGCTTGAGTTTTCAATTTTCACTCTGAACAATGTAGCAAAGATACCTTCTACTTGTGAGTATGCATTTTAAGCACATGCAACACTAACACATGGGAGATGTTTAACTGGACTTCTTACTGTTCCACTCCGTTGTATCCAAATTGAAGGTTGTTTTATTTGCTCTACTAATTTACCAAATTAGCCATCAACCCCTTGCGTACGGATGACGCCCGTGGGCGAAAAAAAAACAGTGTCACCAGGCCGGATGACGCCACTGGCCGCTGTTTGTGCAGTTTCAATCCATTGTTGGATTATTGTTTATGATACGCTTGACTGCACCAACACATTGTAGCGGTTCGATTTGGCTGCCAGAACCGCCGCGACACCCCGACGTCTCCCGTAAAATACCGTGCCCAAGGGGTTAAAGGTATGTAAACTGGCTGAGCATGCTATATATACACAAATGTTTGCATGTGTTGGTTATAGAAACCCAATGAAGTGTCCTCTGTGTAATACGTCCGACAGCTGTTTCTATAGGGGCTTCTAATATAATACTTTATGATAGGGCAGAATGCACGTAGGTACGGTGTAGTAAAATTTCAAAACTCAAACTGTTCAACTTCAAGCAGACAGCATTGTTGCCACCGTTTTCTTTGACAAGATGCCCACACAGTAGTTTTCTGAAGTCACGATAGCCAACGCATGGGATAGATTTGTCTACAAGACAAATGCGATTAGGCTTTTATGGACAGGATTAATGTAGCCATGATAGGGGACTGTCCACACTTGTAAAAGACATTTTGTATGACTGAGCGAGTGTGTGGTCTAGCTGTTTAATGATTTGTGGCTCATGATCAGAGGGTTTAGGGGTTCGAATCTACTGGCCATATGTTGTGTCCTTGGGCAAGCCACTTCGTCCCCACTTGCCTCTCTCCACCCTGGAGTATAAATGGGTACCAGCATTAGCTGGGGAGTAACCTGTGATGGACTAGCATCCCGTCCTGGGGGGAACCGAAATATTCTCAGGTTTTTCATGCTACTGAAACCGGAGATAAATGCCAGGCCTGATGGGCCACATTGGGATACTAGTAGGATACTAGTACATGTACAGGCATGTTGTAAGTACAAGAGAGAAACTTCAGAAAGGCAGGAAGTGGGAGAGTTACATGTAGCTGGGCTGATAGGGTCTGCTAGGCAATGGGGTATGGGGTGGGGTGTGCATGGGAGTGAGTTGGCCTGCATGGTGAGACTCAGGTAAATAATGAACAATGCCAGCTGTTCCCTTATTTCGAACTCACCCAATGACCATGATTCTAAGCCTGATATCAATTCCTTAACAGGCAAATGATTTTAACAGGAAAATGACTTTAACAGGCAAATGATGTAAAAAAAAATACATGCAAGGTACAAGAGTTCGCCAACCAAAGATCTCTTACTTGTAGGATATGCTCCAAGTAATTAATCTTCTCGATGGTTGTGCTCTGAGCGGCAATCTCCCAAGAGGTTGTGTAATGTGCATATTCAAAAGTTACTCACAAAGCATCCAATAAACCTTGAATATTCAAATGAAAATCCAGCCATATGCAAATCACAAGCATCAAGTATTCAAATGTATGCATTGGTTTCTCCCACTCCTGACAGCAGTTCTTTCTTGGAGCCTCCTAAGGTCTTGTGCATTATGCTGTAAGTAATGGCTGACCATACATGGCACATGCCCCCAGGGTAGCAATCACCAAGTTACTTTGGTGAGGTGAGAACTTGGCAAAGGCTGTCACTTCCCATCCATTGTATCAGAATTAATGTCAGTCCCCTGGCACAGGCGTTAGACCCAAGTACTGTTTCATAGTAGTCCCTGATACAATAGGCATGGGGGAGGGGGGGGGGGGGGGGGTTGCTGGGGGAAGATGTTAGATCATTTAGTTCCTCAGGGGAGCATTTTAGCACCCTATCTGAAGCCTGGTGATGATGATACATGTAATTACGATGCCAACTACGCAAAAAAGGAAAGTCTCTCTCACAGTCACAGGCATTTGAAATCCATGAGGAACTCCATTGGATAGGAAACTAGGATTACCATGACAAGATTCTTGGAAATTGGCTGCACAAAGGCAATCAGCATCAAGTTTTCAAGGCAATCAAGTTCTCTTGAATGCTGCATTTACGCTGACTTTCCAGCAGAAAAACATTCATTCTGTTTACAGCATATTCTTTTTGGTTTATTTATTTATGACTCTAGAATTTAATAAAGAATTCTTATTAGGAACTCAATCATTGGCCAAGAACACATCCAGGGAGGACATTTAACAATTGCTGACTTCTGTGGTGTGGGATATGACGTTTTTAACACCCGAGGGACGCACGGCACCCGAGGCGAAGCCGAGGGTGCTATGCTTTCCAGAGGGTGTTAAAAACATCATATCCCACATCACAGCAGTCAATTGTTTTGTAAAATCGCCAAACCCAGTTTTTCCAGTTCAACTTGCCTTGCTCGGTGGAAATTAACTCAAACAAATCACGCGATCAAAACAGCTGATCATCTGCTAGTTCGCTGCTCCCACTATAATTTACTACCGTCAACAGTGTAGGTGAAAATTGCGTGGGTACCAATGATACAGCTGAATCTGCTAGCTGGCTGGTGTGTAATATCATGCTTGGAGTGCGACAGTCGTTTTTATACACCGAACATGTGATCGTTCTAGGCCAATCAAAATACAGTATCCAAGACAGCGATATAACAATAAGGTTAATTGAATGTAGTTACTCATAAAACATTTTTTATTAAATGTCACTTTTCAAAACAAAATTGCAATGTTGCATCAGACCAGGAGACATGCCTTGACTGCTAAATGCAACAACTTTTTACCACTGGTGCATTCTGTTGCATTTAGCAGGGTTAGGGTCCTGATATAATGCCTGGGGGGGTTGTTTGGGCCACCCAACACCTTGTTGATGGGGTAGTTGATTGATTGGGGTCCATTGTGGGCAGAAGGTCACTGACACTAGTACTTTTTGTCAGTGGAGTTGTAGGGTGTACATGCAGCTTTATAAAAAAATGGGGCTTGATAAAAAATGGGGCTTGATAAAAAATGGGTGTTCACTCCATTTCTTATACCTGTAGTAGGCAGGTTCACTCATGCACAATTATTATCAGCCGATTGTGCACTCACACACACACAACTTGGGCCATTTCATGACTGACACACAAAAGAGGGCGTATAGTTTAACACGTTCATGCAAAAATGGGGGTGGTTGAAATAACGTTTCATATTTTGAAATTGGTCGAAAAATAATGATTTTACAGCGATTCACAAATGCCTTGTGTGTCATTTCCGCACAAAGGAGCGTTCGTTTCGAGCCGTGAATTTAGTGCTTTGTGACGTGCTACTCCCTATACCTGCCAAATAACGGACGTTTTCGGTATGTTTCCAGTAACGTATGACTCTGGCAAGCAATTCTTTTTTAGTTAGGGGGAAATCCGTAGTAAGAAAGCTGTGCCTTTTGGTTCGGCGAAATATGATGTAAATACTATAAGGATTCAAAACGTTTAAGTGATTTTAAGGGCTTTGTCACTGCTAATCTTTAATTTAAATACTTGAATTAGGCATTTTTACACCTTTTTTCCTGAAAATAGCACTGAATGCTACCGTCTTATTCCCATTGTAAAATGTACGTACACGCAGCTAGGGCATAGCGAACTTCATCTTGAGAAAAGACTAAAACCTAGGGTATGGAAATTGTTGCAATAAGGCCAAGCGCATCTGCGCATGTGCGTTGCATTGTTGGTGTAGTCTTGGTCAAATGCAAACAGCCGCATTGAATGCCACTGTCTTATTCCCATGGTACAATGCATGTACACTCCGCTAACACGAAGCGAACTTCATCTTGAGAAAAGACTAAAACCCTAGGTTTATGGCCGGCCCTATGGTGCACATGCGTGGCATGCATTGTACATGTACAATGGCTGTCTGGTGTAAAGACATACATATATACAATACTTTTTTGACGTCTTTTGACAGCTCACGTGTGATCTTCCATGGTATTAATTATCAGCTGTTAAGTCAGCAATGCCGAAATAGAAACAAACGCTCGTCTTTCTAGAGTGCCGTAAAGAAGCCAACTGAAGGTAAATGTTGTAGTACTGAAACTACAAGGCATGCAACTCTTCAATTTCCAAAAACGCGGAAAAAATGCGAGCGCATAGCGCTAGCGTGGAGCTCTTACGACGTCGTGCAAACATGTACATGTAGGTATAGTGTCCGTATCCCGATGTATTGTATTGTATTCACTGACGCGAGAAAAAGAATGCGGAACCAGACTATCAGTCTATAGTCGATTGAGGGCGCTATAGCTACTAGTTCATACAACGGCAAAACTATACACGTACGCTAAGGCTGTTCGATATCCATTTATTTTGATACCGAAATATCGGCAGAAAAATATCGCGATATTCGATATTATCGTGATGACGTCACTTTTTCATTACCGGAAGAACGGAGGAATAAAAAAATACATGACGGAAGTCACCACGGCATCATGAGATCGGGGCCACAGCCGGGATCGGGCCCGCCGAGATTGAGCGACAGGAACGGGGGGGCCGGTTTGACAAAGCTTCCCTTCGCTCGTTGAGTATTTGGAGTTTTACGACATTTACCTTCAGTTGGCTACTTTATGGCACTCCAGAAAGACTAGCGTTTGTTTCTATTTCAGCATTGTTGATTAGTAACACAGATGATAATACCATGGACGATCACATGCGAGCTGTCAACAAACGATCGTGTCGTATATTTTGTGAAGACGACATGACATTGCACAATGTACAATGGATGCGCGGCACGTGTTTTAATCTTTTCTCAAGACGCGGCGCAGTTCGCTACACGTAACTGCACCTAACTGCATGTGCCTTGTACACTGGGGAAAGACGGTGGCATTCAGTGCGGTTGCTTGCACTTGACCAAGGCTAGCAACAAAGCAACGCGCACGCGCAGATGCGCTACAGGGGTTGACCTTATTGCAAACAATTGCCATACCCCTCGATCCCAAGATGAGTTCGCAAGCGTGTAGGTACAGGTAGGTACGTACATTGTACACTGGGAATAAGACGTTGTTTGCACTTGACAACGTACGGCGCGGAGGGTAAATTGCTCGGAAGGTAAATCGCGCGGAGCGGAGATGTCATGTCGGGGTTTAGAAAACGGTCAAAGAAAGACACATTTAGTGCATGTATGTATTTTTTTTTATTCCTCCATGGTACATCATGATACATTATATACTATTCTACCGTCCAATAATTGGAAATAACTGGAATTTCGAGCAAAGTAAACTGGACAAATCCACACGTAATGCGGCCAAAAGGAACATATATCGCGATATTTTTCGGTATATCGAATTCCCCGATATTCCGTTTTTTTTTAAAGGGGCCGATACGATTTTCGATATGAAAAAAATATCGAAATATCGGGAAATATCGTCATATCGAACAGGCTTAACGTACGCGACAGAATGTGTACGGAGTCTGTGTCTTGCACCTTTCTATGTAATGTATGTATACAAAGTACGGAGCCAGACGATATGCGCTAGCAATATTGGTCATGTTGGTGGACGATTCCGCGGTCAGCACGGTTGCATGCCTGAACTACTCAATGAGTGAAGCCTTGTCAACCCGGCCCCGGGGGTGCATGAGCTCAATCCCGGCGGGCCCGATCCCCCTGACCCTAATCTCACGATGACTTCCATCATGTATTTATTCATTATTCCTCCATTCTTCCGTAAAGGAAAAAGTGACGTCATCGCGATATCGCGCGTTTTTTTTTTGGCCGATATTTCGGTTTCAAAATAAGTGGATATCGAACAGCCTTATTGCCCACACCAACTAACTCCAACAGAAGGCAACCACTCTTGGATATTGTTGGAAGTTGTGGGATTAAGCATGGGTAGGGTTAACAGGATATAGGGATGGCACAAAACACTTTTATGACACCTACAAAAAGGGGGGGGGGAAACGATGGCATGAATTGATAATTACTCACGTCACTAATAGTGGTAGTTCAATGGAGCAAAAAGGTGTGAGCAACATGCATGGGGAGCCACACAGGCACTCATCAACAGGCAACATTTGCTGCCAATAAATTATAGGCTGATGCATAATTGACATCCATGTCACCATAGACTAACACCTTGCCTCCCACAGGCACCAGACCTCCTGGCTATGCACCACAAGTGAATAGTGCATGAATTCAGTGCAGGGGGGGGGGGGGGGGGGTGAGGGAGAATGACACACAAGTGAATCATTGTCTTTCGTTCATAGAAAGGTTGTACATACATGTATGTCTGTCTACTTTTCATTGTGGAATACCTTGTAATGCAGTTTAAGCCTGAAGAAAAGTAGGAAAGGGTGGGGTGGGGGTGGGGGGGGGGGGGGGGGAGGGAGAGGGGGCCGGGGGAGGGGGAGGGGGAGGGGGAAGGAGTTAACATAACTTGGGTGGTAACTGGTAACCACAGGGATGTGTGTTTTTGGTTTGTCCAGAGTCTAAAAATAGGAAAATGGAAGCCTGATTATACATATGCTACGGCCTAAATAACCCCAACATTTTACACAAAAACAGTTACATTATGTGTACATTAATTTACATGTGCCTTAACCACTTTTTTGCTGCGTCGCGTCGCGTCGCGTCGCACGCAGACGGGGCTCTATAAGCGCTTAGCGTTGTGCCAAATTCATTTTTGGAAGACAGTTCAACAGAAGAGGGCGCTACAACATTTACTATGCTTTACTGATTCATAGGTGGACGACGCGACTCCTGCACGAATTCGTGCTTGTTTAGGACCCGAATTTATCAGATTGTTTCCTAAGTGTTTAGAAATTGACAACAATTTATTGTTCCGTGAGAGGTTCAGCAATGTTAAAACATTTTCAAAATTTCACAGATACTCAGACAAAATTAAAAAATTAACTTAAAGGAGAGCCAAATGATTAAAGGCTAAGCCTCTCTCCCCCTCCAAAAAATAAATAAATAAATAAATATAAAAATAAAAATAAAAGCTCAAGAGTACAATACATAATAACTTCAAAGCTGTGTTAAATAAATCCCAAATCCTGAAGATTTATCAATTTGAAATTTGTCCTCCCGTACCAATGAGCACCAATGTACATGTATGTACAATAACTCTACTAGCAAAGTACACTGTACATGTACATGTATGTGCCAAAGCTGAACCTAAAGGCCTTTTCACCCAACAACCTCTCAAACCAGGTTAAAATCAACCCAGGGCAAACCCTGGGGCGCCCCGGGTTGAATCACAATTTTTCAACTCTGCGTTCAAACCCTGCATCGTTTCGCACTTGTTTCAAGTTCAACCCTGTGCGAACTCAGCCCTGCTTATTTCACACTGCAGTTTTCAACCTTGGAGAGTATCTCAACCCGGGGTGAGAAATCTTAACCCAGGTCTGGAGCAGGGACGAGTTCAACCCGAGTTGAAACCAGGTTGATGCAGGCTTGGCGCAGGGTTGACAATCGTCATGTGAAATGTCGCTTGTTTTCAACCCCAAGATTTATCTAGTGTGGAAAGGCCTTATAACCTGTTGTGTCCAGCTGTTATTGATGGGAGCTGATATGCCAAGAACGCGCTGTGCAGCCAAGCGTGAACTCAAACAATAGGCACCAAACTGAATAGAGTGGTCCCATTCATCACACTTGGACCCACCCACCCCCCTCCTTCGTGTGAATAATAGCTTTGTTTGAAAAATCTCCATCTATTCATTACAGTCCCATTCAAGAACAATATACATGTAGTTGAAACATGAATGGATTGAGTACGCACAGGAATGTGCATATAGATGACAACTGGCCAGGTGGTCTTTCTCAAACAGCAGCTATGGCTACCGTCCCTATTCAAGAGGTTATTGATACATGGACAGACAGTTTTTCACTGCGCCAAGCATACATACAAACAATAAGGGGATGAAAGTGTGATGACCCGGTCTTTACCACGTCAATAATAACCGAGGTTATTATTGACTGGTAAAGACCGGGTCATCACATTTTTATCCCCATTCATAAATGCCTTCTTACGAAAAATGCAAAAACCTCCCTGCAAAAAGGACAAAATGCAAAGCTTTTTCAACCCACTTTTTCTCCCATTTGCTCAGTACAAAACACATGCGCGTGAAGGCGCTCCGCGCCTGTCTGTCGCGTGCGCGTACGCACGAGATGCAGTGTTTTATATAGCGTTTTTTTAGCATTGTCTTACATTATGAAGTTCAGTACAGTACATCTAAGTTGTGCGCGCACCTACTACGCTCTCCCTGTTGCGTATCGGCTGAGAACAGCTGTATGCACGCCGTGTTTAAACAACTTCTAGCCGTGTTTAAACAACCGTTTAAACACCCACGTGACAGGCTCTAGACCAATAGGGATAGTGAAACTCGCTGAGGCATTTATGAATACGTGTTTATGTACACATGAACCTTATCAAAGTACTTCTGGCTCAACATAGCGCTGGCTGCCCATAAATTAACAAAATTTGAATCCATAATTCACCACAAGGGACTGAAGCCTCACAGCTCACCTTTCCAGAGAGGCTTCCAACTTCAGCCCCCACCCCTTATCCCTCCCCAGGGAGCATGTCAGCTGCCTGGAAGTGTCATGAAATAAATACACCTAGACTGAACCTACAAATCATTGTTCATTCAACTCCAGGGTTGTAGGAAGGATTCCCAGGGCATGGACTGGAAGTGAAGAATGGAGGGATCAGATAGAGAGCTACACTTGCCAAATTACACTGTATACCTTTACACTGCACTACAAAAAAGCAAACACTGCACTACAGAAAAACAAACACTGCAGTACTCACTGCATAAATACCTGTAATCAGTGTTCTAGCCAGGCATTAAATAGAGCCCTACGCTTGAATCCTGCCACAAATGCTACGACTACGCTATCAATTAAAGAGCAAGAGTATATTCTAAACAATTTTGAATGAACTAAATTCTGCCTATATAATTTTAAAAACTTTTGCTCAAAACAGTCAAGGAAAAGTGGCCAGAAACTGCCTCGGATTGCACCACAGCTAGAGCATCTACATGTAGAATCCAAATTTCAAGCCCCTTGAGCGGACCCAGGACCCCAAGCCTCGGTAAGGGCTTCACGCTCAGCGCTCGCATTGTCCATCCTTGAGCAAAATGCCCCAGGCTTTCATTCCACCCTGGCTAGAACACTACATGTAATGTTAACATAGAGCCTTTATTCCATGTACCTTTAAGACTTTGTGCAATGTTGAAGGGATCTACATTATTTTTAGTGCTCCAATTAAGCCAGTTCGGTATCCCAAAGGTCAAAGGTTATTCGGGATAAAATTGCTGACGTAATGTCACGCGACGTTACGCGCACACCCATTCTGACTAAATTTAACACGTGCGCGGTTGTGCGACCACCTTTTGCATTCACATGCGCGCGTTAGGTCATTCGGGATGAAATGTCATTGTGCACATGCTCAGTTGAAATACCGAACTGGCTTATTCCCGTGGGTATACATGCATTTGGCAGACAACAGAGTGTCTCCAAAATCACATCGCTGAGTACTATGAACTGTATATAAATTTGCAATTCTCATTCTCTCAACCCTGTTGCTCAATTAACCCCTTGCGTACGGATGACGGAATTTGGCGCAAACAAAAACAGTCCCACTAGGCCGGATGACGCAATTGGCCGCTGTTTGTGCAGTTTCAATCCATTGTTGGATTAAACAGTGCCACCAGGCCGGATGACGCCATTGGCCGCTGTTTGTGCAGTTTCAATCCATTGTTGGATTATTGTGTATAGGTTACGCTTGAGTGCACAAACACATTGTAGCGGTTCGCTTGGCTGCCAGAGCCGCCGCGGCATCCCAACGTCTCCCGTAAAATACCATACTCAAGGGGTTAACCATTAGCATTACCAATCGTTAACTTTAACTATACCCATTTTAGCTATGGTGTTTGGTTATGTTGCGCTATTGACTCTTTACTGTCATAATACCTCCAAACTACAAAGGTTCTCCTTTTTAAAAATGTTTTACCGTCACTAATAAACAAAAAAGGAAGATGGATTACTTGTTATTTATTATCTGAAAAGAATTCTGCACGCATAAATTTAACAAAGACACGCCATCAGCACATTGGTTTAGGTGCTGTTCTGGTGGCAGATAAAAAAATGATTTGGAAGTAGCGATGACGTCAACATGATAGCGATTTGGCTGGCGATGGGGCATCACACAGCATAATAGAGGGCTCTCCTGGTAAGGACACTGCTCATGATCACTGTAGAGCTGTTGAGATGTCAGATGGAGGGGGGGGGGGGGGGGGGGGGGGGTCGGTAAAGTAAAGTAGGAAAAATGCTAGAAAGGCTGGCATGCGTATGAATGATTGAAGGCAGTCGATAACGGCAGCGTCCCAGAATGGAGAGTTCGGTTTTCATAAAAACCAGCAACGGTGTTATGGGTAGAGTTGAGCTGAAGTGTCATTTAAATTGCATGCATGTACCAGCGAGCACAAACAACAGGCCTACAAAGAATGCCCTACATAATGTACATAACATGTATACATAATGTACACATTAATGAGGGAATGCTATTTTCATCTCCCTCTATAAACACAACCAGAACACGGGCCATTTCTGAAAACAAAATTAAAGTGCAACATCACAAGGGGAAGGAGATAATTACAGGCAGAGCTTCGGCCCTGCTTTCCCCCTGACTGACCAAAACAAACCGTTCATGCTGAAATCATTATCGATCAGATTTGCCGTAATCTAAAACACATCCGATTTTATTAAAAGAAGAGAGAGACAGAGAGAGTGTGAAAAAAGAGAGGGTGCATGTACATGTCTAAACCACGAGCCGTCCGACACCGCAAATCAATTCGAGTGTGCTTTTCCCGAGGCTTTCTACCTGACTGAATGACCCCACAACTATCAAGTAATCATCAGCTTCTTTGGTCGAACCAGAGAAAAAGGGGAAAAGATGGTGGGGAGACACAGAGAGAAGCTCTAATGGATTGAAGACCATCAAGTGTGAAATTGAGGGATTTCAAACTGTCTGCCAGGAGACACGATCATGGGGGGAAAGGGGAATGTTTGTACAGGCTGTATTTTCTGTAATTACACGGCCAGATGCGAAGCCATGGCTGGCTTGCTTTGTGTCTTTGGCCATTAAGCATGCCACACCGGTATCCATTTACACATGTGCTACTCACATGGGGCAAGACCAACCTATATATATATATATATATATATATATATCCATCCCTTCCCTTTCCCTTGCCATTTTTTTCCTGCTCGTGAGACCGAAACTGACAATTTCACTGGAGATGTAAATAAACCGTGCAGGACGGAGCAAAATAAACATGGTCTGTAGCCCTGGGTTCGTCACGCCAGGGCACGACAAAGCAACAACTTAGAAAATTGCTGCTGCGTTGGTAATAAAAATCATACTAATGACTATGGTAATTGGAACCTTGGAGGTCCTTATAAATGATGATTGCTGAAATCTGCTATTAGACATTGGGAGGGACAGAGGGTAGGGGTCTGCTGTTGAGGTGTCCCAAGGTGTTTTTTTGCAGCCTATGGCCATGGATTCCTTTTGCACTGTGTGGTAAATACATGTAGTCAAAACCTTGGTCTACATGTAGATTAAATTGTCATTGTTTTTAATTTTCACTTCCTTTTTTTCCAATCTTGTTTAATTAGAATTTTCCAGCAGCAATAAACAAGTTCCTCACTGCCTTGTGAAACTTCCTCTCTCTCATAGGACGCCATCTTCGTAGGAAAATTACAACTGCGTGTTCAACGCCATCAGGTGCGTGTGCGCGCAGTGTGCAAAATATTCTAAACACGCGTGCATGTTGCTCGAAATCTCTTTGAAATACGGCGAAGCCGATGCACGTCACGAAAATTTGACGCCCAAAATGCCGAAGCACGTTGCAATTTGTAGGAAGTGACGTCATTTGAGAGAGACCTATAGAGCATTCATTAACAAAAATTAGTTAACCAGTGCACGACTTGTGGTGTATCTTACGCCTGTGCATTCGTAGTAAAGTGTGAATGATCTCTAGTTGATCAAATGTTACAACTAAACATTAAGGTGCTGGTTCCCGGCTGTACACTGTGATACTCACATCTATTGATAACCAGTGACTAGGGCTGTCGCGAATATTCCAAATATTCGAATATTCGATTGTCAACTGAATATTTGAATACCTTTTTGCCGGTTTGAATATATATTGCACGTACGGATACGACTGTGATGCTATTTTTATAGAAAAGTTATGGCGCTTAGCAGTGTCCAATGCCGCATTTTTCTTGATAGTAACTTTTTGTGAATGGAGGTTTAATGTTCCCATCCGAAAAACCCTTGAAACTTATAAAATAATTACTGCGAAAACGCAGGCTAGAGTTTGGTTTCTTGTTATCAGAATATTAAACGTACCCGTAATGATCTTGATACAACAGGCACATGTAAAAAAAAAAAAATGTCGATCGGGCGGTCCATAATATCGATTAGCGCACGTAAAACACTGGTGTGCTTTGCATCCAACTTTTTACCGGTTCGGCATGCAGTGGCAGCCGACATGTGAAAAACTTGATCGGGGGAGTATCAAATATTAAGTCAAAATCAGTTTCAAATAATCGAATACTAAATTATTCGAAAATCAACAGCCCTACCAGTGACGTGACCAAGCCCGGGAGGTTGGTTCCAAATAGCCGACTTGACGAGTCCGACCATCGATGACTAGCCAAGGTTCAGAGTAAGTTAGTCCAACTTGGTCCCAGCTCCCCGCTCTGATTCTCAAGCAAGGCACTTCATGGAACCCCAACGAGGATTGCCGGTTCCATTCGTTCCTCATGCAGACTCTCCGATCCATCATCGGGGCTGCTTAATAAGCACTAAAGCCTCCTTTCAACCAGGCTCTCCTGCTGACACTTACTCTACTTCTGTGCAATGGGAGTCAGTCACACATGTCAAAGTGCTGTGACGGTTTTCTAAATGCTTCATGGACAGCTCATCTTTAAATTTGTTGTTCCTTTATTTCTGTGAATGCAAATACACGTACTAATGTATGCTGTTGCATTGACTAGAACATATACATGTATGACCCGCTCTGCAAAAAGGGCACATAAGTCGCTGATACCTACATGTATATTATTCTAGTTCATAACAAAAATCTTTGATTTCAGTGAATGAAGTTGGAAAAGGAATGTGTTTGTGTCGAGCGCTTCAATCTATTGCTTTGCTTTTTGTTATTTTAAATGGCTTTTTTCTCCTCAAGTCATTTCAAGAAATTCCTGAAAACAAACCATTCCAGATTACCATACTAATGCTCTACCAACTGAGCTATCCTGCCCTATATTGGAGGCCTCAGAATTTGTCAATACCTTTGCTTATTAGGCGGAGGTGAGTCGGTCTCTCGCCAACCATGGCAGTTACTCCACCTTGGTGTATGGGTCTATACGTCTGAAAATTGGGATAATTTCTTTAGTGTCTATTAAAGATTTATCCTCCATTTAGATCTGGCAACCTAAAATGTGGCCAACCCCACCACCTCTGTTGTAGCCCTTTATCTAGAGTGGCTTAAAAATTGTGATATTGTAAGTTCAAGCGGAGCATCCAAACCTCTACACGGACTGTCAGTCAATATCATTTTTCGAGTCGACCAAAAGCTGAGTAACAATACGAAAAAGAAATAACTAGTCTACAGGTTTCTCTGAATGAAAATAAAATAAATAAAATCCTCAATTAAGTAAAATCATAAAATGATATCTACATGTACATGTATATATGTAGTAACCCTCTTACATTGTAAAACAATCAAGATTTCAGTGTTTCTATTTCATAAGCCGTGTCCGCACTGGACTTATTTTCTGGAAGGTTTTACCGAGACGATGGTAAAATGAAAAATGGTCAAATGTGACCACTGTCCGCACTTGGACTTTCGACACGGGAAAATTTTACCGAGACCGTGGGAGAAGTAACCGAGCTGTCAATATAAGGACTCATGAGGGCGCTTTGCGTGACCTTACTACATTGACACGATTGACCCAAATCACGGCGTGCCTTTTCATTTTTCGTGCTGATTTGTACACATAGGACTACACCGATTAGCACTAATCAAACTTCTGACTGTATTAATAATAATATCTGCCATGATTGCAAACAAAAAAGGAACAACGCACTGGAATTTGGAAACTTGCCACGTGCACCGCACCGCGGTAAAGCAATGCAAAGCGCATGCGTGGTGTCCCAGTGTAGCATGACCTTGCGATCTGGCCGGATGTATGCTTTCCTGAGCCGCTTTTACCGACACGCACTGTCCGCACTGGACTTATCGTCTCGGGAAAAGTTACCTGGTCAGTTTTCCTGGGCAGCAGTTGGCCGGTAGAAGTAACCGCTGGACTCAGGAAAAGTAACTGAGAGGAAAACGTCCTAGGCTGTCCGCACTGGACTTAAAATGGGAAAAGTACCCATCGTCTCGGTAAGTTTTACCAAAATAAGTCCAGTGCGGACAGGGCTTAATACCCACAAAAACATTACATGTATGTGATTAGGATGATTATGTAATTAAAGAAAACACGGTGCGTTATGTACGAGACTGAAATACATAGGACCTTCTCTTATACTCAAACATTTAATAAAAAATAAATAAATAATGAAGCAGCTAAATTTATAGAATAAAAGAGATACAAGCAAACCACTCAAGTAACATAGCTGACATAAAACCATGCTGAAGTTTTAACAACTGTCAAAACCTGGCTCTGGTAAATTTACGACTTTGGTGGGTTGGGACATCACTGAGTTAAGTATGTGAGCACTGTCAAATTCAAGGTTCCCAGTCAAATCCTGAACCCATTAAAATCGGTGGCGTAAAACGGCCCATAACATTTTAGATACCAAGCCAAGGCATTATTCACACATAAATGTGTGCACTGTATGGTAAGCGGCCAGACAACCATAATGCACAGAATGGCGCCAAAATTATAGAGTACAGTCAACTCACGCTAGTTTATTTTTCCAAACGCGACGATGTTCCGGAACTCCAAATGCCAACAGCAACACACTTTATCCTACAAAGGGTGAAGTGTGACCATCAGGCAAGCAGGAAAAAAAAAAAACACATTCAAGGCAGCTGACACATGTTCGCTTGTTGAGGTCAAGACATTCAGTTTGTTCAATCAATGCAGCAGGCCTGCATGGCATACATGTACGTGTGCGGGTCGATCATTCACATACATGTATTCGGTGCATTGCAATGTACGAGGCTCCACATTATGACATGATGTACACGGGTTACACATACATGCACCTTCCTTGTTGAAACATTATGTCGTCAGCTCACCGTGGCAAGATAAACACATTCGTGTATGCGCGCAAACAAGCATCAGACGGCAGTTCGGTGGTGGTCCAAAGAGAAACAAAGGAAGAACGGCCAAACAGCGAGCGCCTCCGGGTGCAACATGCTAAACAGCAAATTACACAGGCTGCAGCTGGGTTGCGGGGCTGTATGAATATTAATAAACACTGAACATCACGCAAGCATTGCTTTGAATTTGTAAATTTCAGTAAATTTCAGGCCTACGCATCTACACAACTCAGGGATTGAAATTCCCATAATTTAGGCAGTGGGCTGGTGATTTTTCTTTCAAACAATCTTACAAATTATTAAAAAATGAATGTTAGATTTCACACTGAGAAAGAAGTTTTATTTTCATTCACTTGGCACATTTTCAGTTATTTAAGATGGGACTCCAATTGCAGTTTACATGCAAAGAATGTCCTCTCCTTAGTGAATTTTGATAGGTCTTCAAATTACTGGTTAGTAGATCGCTCTTACTGCTATCCCAAAGTTATAGTGGATAAAATAAAATCTCTCGAAATTTTCATAACCAATAACTGCACTTGTACATTCAACTACAATCTGCAGCAGATTGTGTATTGTCTTCAGCTGGAATATTATTTCATTTTTTGGAGTTATTTTTCTTCCCGTTTTAGAGAAGCCAAAAATTCTGGCAGATACAGTACAGTTTACACTGCGAATGCACATGCAATTTTTGCTGAAATGAATTCCAATTCCCATTTCACAAATGTTACACAAATTTTCAGCCAAACTTTTTCCTGTAAATTTGCAACAGATCTGGTGAGAATAAAGTGTGAAACCAGTGCAGAAATTTGACAACCACGAAAACAAGTTTGTCTCACATTAATTTCTATTTCAAAAATAGGTAAAAATGGTTCTCACAAAAGTGAAAAAAAAGGTTACAACAGGCATCGAAATAGTACTAGCCCGGCGTACAAATTCTAGTGAAAAACGCTCCGGGCTACCTAAACTTGGTTCCTTGGTTGCCCGGTGGGCTAGTAAAAAATTCAGTAACCTACCTGTCAAAATTTAGATCAAAAACATGCTTTCGGTATTTATACAGGATCGCAAAAAACTGAGTCATTGTGAATGTGTTTTTATTTGTGTTTTTCCAGTGTGATACTCGCGCGATATACTCAATCGATAAGCGATAAGCGACCGCGCGCGCCGGCGCTACGAACAGAGTAGACTGGTGGGATGTAGTAAGCATAGCACAGTAGAGCTCACGGCGAGGTACCGCACATGTGCACACTATTCTCGTTCACATCGTTTATCAATTTTTCTAACCTTAACTGGCTACAGCTAGCTGTACTGTGCGTTGTGGGAGTCACTTATAAAGCGTTTCATACAAAGTCTACACAAAGCCGCGTGTAAACAGCGCCCTCTGTAAACTCAAAAAGGTTTTCGCATTGCCACCGCGCACCAAGCAATGTTAATTCATCATCCGTATCCAAGCAAAATGTGGTGATTTCTACCAAATGTCAGTAACCCAAATGAGTGTAAAGATGGGTCAAAGAGAGCGTATGATCAATCGTATGACAAAAATAAAAGGCAACGAGTTTACAGGCGGGAGTGGGAACGGCAATTTCAGTGGCTGGAATACAGTGAAAAGTCATTTACCATCAGCCTTTTATTTTCCAAAATATCAACTTCTTCATTGGTGAACTAAATATATATTTTGGGGTTTTCTTATTTTTTATATACGGGCTAGTAAAACTCAGTTAACTAGCCCAGTGGGCTAGCCAGGAAAAAAAGTTAGCGCAAGGCCTGTACAAAAGTTTTTCGCGAAAGTGAGAAAAATGATTAAATTGTTTTTGCGCTTTAAGGGTTAATAAATCCCTCCTACTATTTAAAAGGTCAAAATCAGTCAAAATTTCCTTCCACCTCCCCTGCTATACTTTTACACAGACATGATCAGATTACATGTGGTTTTGTACTATGGCAGGAGAGTCAAAAACAATCACCTTGACTGATTTTGACCCATACAACAACATGGCTCAGAATGTATGTTTGCATAGGAGGGTTTTTTAAAGAGAAATGTTTTCTCTCTTTGAGAAAATATTTTCCCTTTCCTCGGTAAGAAATGACAATAAATTCCCAGTAAAAAGAACAAATTTGAACAGAAATTCTCACACCCATGTCAAAACTCCTATGTCCATGATGTGACTAAAACTTTCAATTTAATGGATTTCCTGCTACTAATGAATTGTAGAAAAAAAACTATTTGGAAGTAAAAAGCACTTAGTACCAGTACACTGTGCACTCTATGTAGTCTGCCTAAAATATATTATTCTATTATGTCCGCAGTACAAAGATTGATATTAGGGCTGTTCATTTTCGAATATTTCAGTATTCGATTTTTCGAAACTGGATTTGACCGAATATTTGAATATTCGATACTCGTCTATCAAGTTTTTCAAGAAACCAAACTCCAGCCGGCATTTTTGCAGGAATTTTTTTTACAAGTGTCAAGGGTTTTACGGACGGGAACAAAAACCCCTGGCCACAAAAAAGTTACCTTTCGACAAAAATGCGGCATTTCACACTGCTAAGCTCCTTAACTTTTTTCCTAAAATTGCATATATATTTTTCTGAATATTCAAACTGGCAAAAGGTATTTGAATATTCGGTTGATGATCAAATGATCAAATATTTGAATATTTGAATATTCAAATATTTGAATATTCGGTATATTCGGGACAGCCCTAATTGATATGCATTTATGCTCTACTAATTAGGAGTGTTCCGCTCCTAATTCAAAATTTTCCTCGGGGAGGGAAAAGGGGACAAAATAACTTGAGATGGGTGAACAACAGAGGGCAGCAGACATGGCTGCAGGGCCCTCCACATGTTTACCATGTCCGCAACATCCAAACAACTGGTCCGGGGAGGGGGGGAGGGGGGGGGGGGGGGGGTATCAGTCATTAGAGCATGAACCCGACAACAGAATGAGAAAATCCAGACAAACTAAAATCAACTCTTGACAGCAAAAGAAACCCAAAACAGCAAAATACTGCCAACAAAATTCAAAAGTAAAATGAGGAACATATATACAAACACAAACATGACTAAATCCACAAAATACCAAAATACCACCAAAGCTTAAACAAAATCACAAAATCACAAAATCTACCACACAACCAAAATTGATTAAAAGCAAATTAATATCCCCCAAAATGTCATGACCGAATCAACTACCGTAATTTCCTGATTAAAATAATAAAAACAAATTATCAGACTAATAAGTTTTTGATTTTTTTTATCAAACTCCCTCCCTAAAAAAAGATAGCACTGTAATTACTATGTAAATTAATAGAAAACAAAACCAACCAAACTTTGGACTGCTTGCCTGTTGCTTTTTGTTTTTTGCAAGAAACTTCCTTACAACCAAAGTTCTGGAAAACACCAATGTTTGCGCGAGATATGATCCGAGATTATCTTTAATTAATGGCCGTTCCAAACGCATTTATAATTTCAAAGGTGTCACAGAACAAGGCTGCCTTTATCTACGAGATTCAATCGGACCAAAAGTAGAATGTTCATTTTGGCAAGTTTTTTTTCTTTTCTGTGAGAGTGGCCCCCATTTATTAGCACCAATGAAACACCTTATTCAAAGGGTGACAATGGTTAGGATATGACAAATTAACACCCTCCATAAGTGGGCTTGCCCCATATGGGGAAGATAAGAGCTGAATTTATTAGGTCAGTTTGTTTGTTTTCCAAATCAAGTCTCAGTGATTAATGTTCCACGCTGATAACGAGACAAAAGGCTATGATTCTGTTTTTTTTTTCAACATCGCGTCTCACGTTATCTTTGCCAAGTGCAACTGGATGACACACATGGTGTGAGGCTATTTCCCCTGGATCGTCCGCACTGTATTACGCTCGAACGACTTTAGCATCTTTCGGAAGTTTAAAGCACTTTTTCGCTGCAGGTGAAAAACTACTTAGCACTGCCAAAAAATGAAGGGGTTAGCAGAGGTGATGGAGGATGGTTCCAAAAAAGTTTATAAAAGTGCAGCAACATGTACTTGAATCCTCAGTCTCTTTGATAATGTTCCAATTTCACTCCGCTAGATGCAATCCTGACAGCGACACTAAATAAACGAAGGACAGTTTAATCAACCAACAAACTCCTCATTTAAAAAAAAAAAAAAAGGCGACTGTTCGCAACAGTGCAACAGGGCCGGGTTTCCAAGGTGACAAGCGGATTGTCCCAGGGAACTGACAGCCCCACAAAAAAACAAGACAAACATGGGCCATAAAGGTGTCAGGCGATGCCTCTCGGATACAGCGACAGCTACACAAAGGACAGACAGAATTCATTTCCTGCGTGAGTTGGAAACCCGATAGGAGCCTGCGCCCCTCTCCGTTTGATCTACGCAAAGGAGATGAGGAAACAAAGTGAGACAGAAGAGCTCTCGGGCTGTTTGAGAACCTCATTCTCCTGTGTATGCTTCCTAGGACGAGAAAAGATAAGGCACTAACACGTACTAGAGACAGAAAGAGCAAAGACGGAGTTTGCATCACAAACTCATGACAGAATACAGAACTGGAGTAGAATCCACAAGCTTGAAAATCTTATTATATATTTACATGGGAACCTGGTTGAACTAACAGCTGCAAATAATTTTGCAGATGAAATTCAGAAATAGGCGGACAGCCACCTGTGTTATAAGAAACAGACCACAATACCTAAGGAAAGGACAACCCAATGCTATTAAATGGTTCAAAGGTACATATAACATCGGTAGAGTTGACAACCGTTGCAGACATTGTTCAGACTTTGTGCAATTAAGCCAGTTCGGTATTTCAACTGTGCATGTGCACATTCACCTGGGTCACGGGTCATTCAGGCTAACCAACGCACGCGTGGTCGCACAACTTGACACGTTAAATTCAATCGGAATGGGCATTCGCATAACATCGGGTGACATTATGTCAGCAATTTTATCCCGAATAACCTTTGACCTGGACTACTTCATCGGGATACCGAACTGGCTTATTCATTATTTGTACATGAAATAAAGCTGTGAAAGTTGTAGCTCAATCCATCATCCATGTCGCGACAAAATAATGAAAACAAAAAAAAACTTTTTAAAGTGATTTTGCATTTTAGGCATCACTGACACATTTTCTCCAGATTGTTGAGATATCAAACTATACCCTATAGATGTAGAGAAGAAAAACCTGTAAGAAAAATTTGATTTCATTATTGACACAGCAATAAAAACATTTTACATGTACTTGAGAATTAGAGAGGAAAAAAACGTGAGAAAAATTGTGTTAATTACAGCAAGCAATCTTACAACTAAGAATAAGAGCAAGAAGTTGGGGCCATGCACTATCACAACCACCCATATCCGTTAATCGTGGACTCCACTGTGTGTCTGCTATGAAACGCTTTAGTGCCTGTCCTCCAAAACCCGTATCATTTTGGGGCATAGAAGATAAGCGAGCACAAAAGATCTAATCAAGACAGGTGCTCCTCAAACGAGATCTCCTGACCCTTTTAGAAAATGGCCTAGAAACTTATCACCTGACAGCTTTTTGCAGCAGGTTTCAAGGGGGGGGGGGGGAAGCGAAGCTACTCCACACTCCAAATATAAAAAGTATACTGATAAACCGATGGTACATGTAAGTTACCAGGTGCAGAGCTGTTGGGAATTGCTACCTCCCCTCGTTTTTTTTTCTCTATAAGAAAATAGATTTGACAAAAGGGTTCGGGGGTTACAGCTCAATCATAGGGTAAAATTTATACCCAACTCTTAATGATGGACCCAAGGGAGAGGGTGGAGAGAGTGAGAAAAAAAAATCAATGAATTTACTCCAAGTTCATCAAATGACACTTGTTTATTTTGGATGGTTACATGTACTGGAGTGTCTGGGACTCCACAGAAAAACACACCCGGTGCCCCATCTCCTCAAAACCAGAGCAAACAACGCAGCCGACTGCCAATAACCTACCCAGGGTGAGCCCCCTTGGCTTCACCTGGCAACCCCTCTTTATTGACACACACATACACATATAACCTGTCATGCTAGTAGTGATAAATGGTGTGGGGTCAACCCCAGGGTCACCGGATACTTATGTTTCCGTGCCAACTGACACTTTAAAGGCAAAACTAAAAATAATTGGGGTTTGGGCTACTTCAGGACATGCATGCACAGGGGATCTTTCTTCGGTTTTTCTTTTTCTTTTTAGTTTACCCCGTATCTTTCTCCTTCACTGTGTTAGCCTTACCGTTGCTGATACTGTTCCAGATGTGGGTGATATGGCATGATACCAGAAAATCAATTTCGTCTGACAGTTTGATTGATTGCGAAATTGCTTATTTTGTAAATTGTGAAAGGTAAGCCCAGGATCTTGTCAAGGCTGCTTTGTCATCACCTGCGACGAGAACGAAGAGATTCAAACCAATGACATTTGGGTAAACTTGGCAATTATACACCCGCGAAAAGAAAAAAAACAAATTGTCGATCTAATCTGACAGGTGCTTATCATTCGATGCAAATGATGCAGTAGAATGTTTATGACTTGAATAAATGTAGGACAGCTTTCTTGACATTTCTTTCATTTCCACCACCTCTGTAGCAATTCTAGGCAGTAATTTCCACAACAACAGAGTCTCCAAAACTTTGTGTCCAAAAATTATCCAAAGTTTCTTGAGGAGGTTCCAGCTCCGACTTTTCTTCAAAACTTTCGTTTTGTCATTTTGAAGAACTGACATCGGTACTGTTCCTATGTTCTTTAGACGAGTAGTTCCTTTTATTACGTACCAAACAAAAATAGCGCCCTCTTGCATAAACTGATGACAGGATTTTCTCAGAATTGAAAAAACACCACCTTCTTTGAACTTCTGTTTGCATTTTACACAGGGTAATGTGTGCAAACACATCAAACTGGATATCACATCTCTCCTTTAATGGTAATTTCAGTTTACCCAAGCAAAACGCCGTAAAAAAAACCCAACAATATGTATATTGGTTTTTTCCATGATTCTTCCACAAGAAAAATCCCCATCCTCAAAATCCTAGCTTGCGATCTATATTGTGGCCTTGCGTTGTCTACCATCTCCTACACACTGATGGCTTGAAGTTCCTTGCCTGCCTGCTGTGAACATTGGACTATCCATCAAACGTTCCAATGGCTTGCAATTACAAGACTACAAATCTAGACCAAGATCTGGTGAAACTCAACCCGGTAACACAATACCGAACAATTCAACATGCCTGGAATACACACAAGTACATGTATGTGCATATGGAAGAATGGACTGCATAGTTTGTCCTCCATGCGCAAAGCCATGGGATGGATAGTTTATTAATTTTGACATGGTGCACTAAAATGAGCAGAAAGTCGTTACATGAAAGTTTGAGTAAACAAGCAGAATTAACCTTTTTTCACTGCAAACCTCAATTCTGCTATTTTTGCATCTGAAACACCTTTTCTACCTCGTCCCAAAATTGTATCCGCAAAATGGGAACAAAGTGGTTTCTAGGGTCAGTAGGGTGATGGGTCATTCTATAAATTAGGGGTAAAAAAGGGTGACATATTTTGGTGCCCCTGTTACACCTGACCTGTGTAGTTTTCTTTAGGCTTTGGAGCTACAGTGCCTAGGGTGCTTTTGAGGAATCCTTGGTTTCATTACCAGAAAGAATTAATAACCAAAATTGGACCACTAATTTATAGAATGACCCTGTACATACATGTATGCATGTATATGTAGTTTGCATAGTTCATGGACTTTGACCTTCAATTTCCATGGGGTCCTGACTCTAAACAACTTCAAAAGAACATGGACTAGGAGTGACCCACAGGCAAAACAACACGTTGTACATCAAATTACACATATTCTAAAACTGTGTTTTCATTGGACTTTTTCTTCCGCGGCCTCGCAAAAACTTTACAATGTACCGCGACATGCCTTCGTGTAATTCCACCGTGCGTTTCCATTTGGACTTTTATAACCGTCACAGAACATGTATTCGCCTTGCGAGGCTGGCAGAATGTCGAGTCAAATCTCTAATTCCGATCTGGCTTGTTAACTTCTAGCTTTCGAAATCTGTTATTCATTGTGTCTTTCTATGTACTCATCGCATCTGTCCAACTGCATTCTATTTTTTGTATCCTCAAAAATATAAAAAATACAGAAAAAAAGTACTGGCTTCCAGACTAAACCACTGTAACTATGGCAACATATGATTAGAAATTCCAATAATCTTTGCGGGTAGGAAAAAAAAAAAGGTAAAAAAGAAAAAAACACAACCCAGTATCTACCTTTGTTAATTGTTGCCAGGCAACGTCTAGAGTCAGGGTGAAGTTCAACCGATACTGTTTTGATCCTGCCTGTGCACTCTTCCTTGGCCCAGAGCTGACACATGTTTAATACACATCATAACACTCAGACAGAAAATTGTAGTGAGCACTCCTCATTTTTTTTTCTCTCTCTCTCTGTTTTTCTATTTTTTTTTATAAGTAATCTTGTAATTATCAGCCAGGGTACATAGTGCAGACTGTTAAGTCAACAACGGTATCTGATAGTGAGCTGCTGGTTCACACTAAGCCTGACAACTTTATTGCTGCTGAATATCCCCAGGATGATTAATCTACTGCCATTTCTTTTTTTTTGGGGGGGGGGGATGCGAATGGATGGGGGGGGGGGAGGCGTAAAGGCTGTCAATGGAGTGCTGAGGAGCACCTACTGTATAGAATAGATACAACCAATTCAAAAGTAGGCTCTCCAGCCATACATGTATGCCTTGGGAAGAATTTTCATTTTTGTGCACAACTAATGACTACTACCCTAACTGTTAGCATGGCAATTCTCCAGGGTATCTTTGTTGCAGTCAATTGTCTGGAGGTCAACTTTTCAGTGACACTTTAACCAGTTCCTGACAAACAGCTCAGGAAGGTTATTTTATTAAAATGTGATCTGGCTAATCGAGTTATGCACCTATCAATTGCAAGACGGACCCTCGGGGAATATGTGTCAATGTCCAATGTGAAGCCACATTCTAGGGTCCCTTGATGCACCCTTGCGCCCTGTTCGTGACGAACCATCCACGTCAGGCCCGCTTTTACCGCATATATGCACGAAACACGTACGCTGACTCGACAATTCCTATCTTATTCTGTTTGGTTTTCTGCCAAAAATATTGTTTGGTTCCAAATAATCCGACATTTGTAAAGTAATTACTTTGATAACAAACATGGGTGGAATTTTTGTTCGATATCTTATTTAAAAGTGAATAACTTTTGCACTGCTAGAAAAATAGCAATTAAAAAAATATATATATATATTTTTCGGGGTGAAACTCGAAAAGAGTACGGAGTATTTTTTTTAGCTTGAACCTGCTGAATGCAACAAGATTTTGTTGATCTGAACAGTGAACAAAAAATATGGTTTCTTTTAGCTGTTGGATTAAGCAAGCTTCACACTAGTACATGTAGCTGTTGGATATTTTTGGATTCAAAATGCTTTAAAAATACTTAAAGCAGGGTTAGGGTGAATAACATTTATAAATGTGATGTGATCTGGAAAAAACCTTCACATGGTGAAATTTATCATTTATATAAATAAAATCAATGAAGACACTGTGCTGTTATCAAAACTGTTTAATTCACGACACAAGGATGTCTGTAACTTGAGTTTATGCTCTCAGGAAGTTAAGAAAACCAGTTTGACCTCATTTTGAGAAATCAAGCTTTAAACAAGTAACTGATAAAGTTTGCACAAAAAATAACTGAAAGATTGCCAATGTTTCCATACATGTATATCACGATGGAATTTTTATTTAATACTTCCAAAAATGCTAATTTAGATTTTAATCACTAAAATGGAAGCTAAAACTCAAATTGTCAAAAAAACAAATATTAAAAGGGGACTATTTTGCCACTATCTTCAACATAGGTCAGTATATGTACAACTTGTCTCACTGGTAAAACTTAAAAGCCTATTACCACACCAAGCCATCCTCACCATGAGGACTGAAACCTCATGAGCCTTCTGTCCCAAGTGTGTGATTCACTACCCAGAGCACCTGCACCAAAATCTACAAAAATCCAAATTAAAGCCACCCTTAGAGCCCAACAAAAATCGGACGTGCAATATCAGCAGAGTATACTGTCTGCAATGTTGGCTGATCAACTGAATTGACCGGCCCGGTGAAAATTGGGAAACGCAGGAGCCAAATCGGTTCCACCTGGCAAACGAGACAACAGGGAGCTGATGCCATAAGTCTAAATAGTCTGAGGATTCTACTGAAAACCCCTGACCTTCCGCATGCGCTGGCAATTTGGAAATCTGTTTCAGAACTATCAGGTTGCCCCCTGGTGCTTCCCCAACCCCTTGTCCTGTGGGGAAACATGTTTGCCTTGAAATGATCCACAGATGACTACATGTATGTGAATTTATGTATTTGTCAAGATGCTGTTTCCAATCAGATCGCTTAGTGAGTAAATCAAAACAAGGCTTTCTGGAACAATGAGAACACAAATTCATGTCAGCTGCTGGAAATGTGATAACGTTTGGGTCTGCGGGCCGGTCCAAGAGACACGATTCAAAAACCAAGCCACGAAGGAATTGCAGTACATGTGCATGTGTGGGTGTGCATGTATGAGATTCAGTGCTTCAGCCAGTGTAGCAAACTACATACGTGTACATGTATACGTGTACATGTATACGTGTACACACAGTCGTACTTCCCCAATACGTCCGAGGACAATGCTTTGTGTTTCCTATTGTTCCTTTAATATAACCAACCCCCATAGACTAAGCACGTATCCTTACGTTCGAGGACCGATTTCAACAAAAGACTCTACGTTCGAGGACTGAAAGGTTTTCTTTGTGTTTCCTTTCTTCTCTTGTCCTCGGAGATATATACAGTGCACGTACATGTATACGTGTACATGTATACGTGTACATACGTACATGTACATGTTTTATAAGAAACGGGGCACAAGCAGTGCAAACAGTTTTTACATACATGTACAGTTGTGTATGTAAGTCGCTGTATGCTTTTATGCGTAATGGGCCGTTCTATGTGAAGAGGGTGACAAATTCTTCAAACGAGTGATTTTTAAGGGAGGGATTTTTTTTGTATCTTTGATACCTACATGTACATGTACATGTGTATATTATCCTAGTTCATAACCAAAATCTTTGATTTCAGTGAATAAAGTTGGAAAAAGAATGTGTTTGTGTCGAGTGCTTCAATATATTGCTTTTGCTTTTTGTGTTTTTAAATGGCTTGTTTCTCCTTAAGTCATTTCAAGAAATTCCTGAAAACAAACATGCAAATTTCCAAATACATGTATCTTGTAAATTATGCAAAATGCTACAGGCCTCAGACATATACCATATGAAAGCTTATAAAATGACCATTCCAGCTATATATAAAACACTATTTTCAAATTTTGCAACATAATGGCCCTTTTTGCAGAGTGGGTCACATATTCAGGCAAATTCTTTCTCCAAGTGTCAGCTTTTAAAACTCTGAAAGAAGATGGTATTCTTCCATCAGTAAATAAGAATTGGCAGTCCCCACCAGTGGCCAATTTCAAGAAGTCTGCTAAACACAACATTTTACAAAGCACAGAAAGAGTTTCACTTAGCCAGCCCCCCCCCCCCCCCCCCCAACAAAAAACAGGTCACCAACCCAAACTGCATGCACCGCAGACTGCTTGTGACTGGTTCTATTCTGATTTCTGCTTAGTAGTAAAATTTGCTACGTGAAATTTTGCACTAGGTAACTCTAGGATATTGAGCCCAGGTGTTTTCCGAGAGCCTCTGAAAAAAATATTGTGCTGACATTGTTTATAAGGACAAAAATCCGTAATTCAAAAATCATCATGTCAGCATTTTACAAGAAATTAAGCCACGACAGTCGTCGTAAAGTACATGTACACATACAAGTAATGCACATGCACCTTGAATGACAAGATCGAAAGGCAACCCCCCTCAAACCATTATCGCAAGCAAATCATTCCGATCGGGTAATATGTGCTAACACGATTACTTCGACAAATCCACTTTCCACTAAATCAATATAAACCCGCCATGAGCGGTCCAGATAAACTGCCAGTGCGCTAGCTGACGGTAAAAAAAACATGTGCAAAACAGTGGACGCCGTAATCAATTGTAATTTCACTCGCAGAGTTCAATTTTTGACAGATGGAATCTGAATGTTGATTCCCCCCCCCCAAAAAAAGTTTTAACATACAAAATAAAACTTTGAACAAACCATGTGCAGAATACTGACAATCATTCACATGCCGCACCCAAATTTTGTTGGGTAAAATGTAAATAATTTGAGCACACAAACATGCAAGTGTGTGTATGCACTTCTTAAAAGGTATGGCTCAAGAGGATTTTTGTCTCCCGTGGTACAAAACACGTCCCTGGTAAGACGACCCCCCCCCCCCTACAAACAAGAATCCAAGATAACCGCGCAATCCCTAGTATTAGAGTGGGAGGTGATTGCTGAAGATTGCACAAATATGCCCCTCGTAGGGGGATGATATCGTGAGCGATGGCCGGTATCGTGTTACACGGGCAGCAATCTTGGCGAGCGCTTTGCCGGGATTAGTCGGGGAGCTTACGCCGGCATTTGGTCGGAGAGGGTCCCCATCCTGAGCTGGTTCAGCAGTAATTGCTTCCTTGTAACCACTGGGAATGGACAGCGACATCCACATATCAATTATCAACAAAAAAACCATCACTGCACCAAATTCCCTCTTCAAATACCTTTAACCCCTTGAGCACGGTATTTTACGGGAGACGTCGGGGTGTTGCAGCGGTTCTGGCAGCCAAATCGAACCGCTACAATGTGTTTGTGCAGTCAAGCATGACATACACAATAATCCAACAATGGATTGAAACTGCACAAACAGCGGCCAGTGGCGTCATCCGGCCTGGTGGCACTGTGTGTTTTTTGCGCCATATGGCGTCATCCGTACGCAAGTGGTTAACTACATGTATCCGACTTACAAACAGAATGAAACAAATAACTGATTTTATTAAACAAGACTGATGCCCTTTCGGTATAAGTGTTCAGCACTGCATGCTCAGTGCTTGCGAGGACAAATTCACAGGCTCTACTCACACAGGACTCAAACCCACAGCCTCCTGCTTACTACTACCATGGAGCTATAAAAGGTTTAGCTCCATGCTACTACTAGTGCAGACATATTTTACTTCGTTGATGTTTCTTTAACTCAACCACATTACAGAAAAAGGACACCATACCTGTATTTGATTTTTCTCAAAAGTAGAACTGCTACCTTTAATGAATGTATGATCCATTCATTATGGGAACATGGGGCATCAATTTGACAAACCGAACACAAGGGAAGGCATGCATTCACTAATCTACCTATGCTTGGTTCCCTGGGGCACAGTTGTCTGATCACTACAAAGTGAGTCACTACATCTCTCGCCACCACTCTTAACACAAAGACCATGTGCCACAAAACAGCCACAGCAAAATGAAATGAGAAACGAGGAATGAAAACCAGTGTTTTCTGTTACAGAAGGCAACCTGGTGTACACTTGTAAGCAAGACCCACTGTAAAACGAGACCGAGAAAGAACATTGTGTTGCAGACAACTGATACACTCAGCCCTCATTCCATGAATATAATTGTCCATCAAGAAGTGGCCTGATATCTATCCCTCCCCCCCCCCCCCCCCCCCCCCTGACTTGCCGGGAGCACTGGCGAAGAAAATCCCATCCTGCTGTAATGGAGGCTTTACTGATCACTACCACAGATAAAGATGTCTTCCAGCTACCCACGCGTAGGTCCTGCCGTATGCTGGGGGGGGGGGGGGGGGGGGGGGGGGTTGGTTGGTTGGTTGGTTGGAGGAATCAATTTCTCCTCATCCTTATCTTGGTTGTTTCCAACTCTGAAGCCAAGTGGTCATTTCTACAAGGGTTTTAATGGAGGGAATTAAGGCACACCTGCTCAGGAGGGTTTCGGCAACAAATCCTGGCACTACAATCATTTTAGTCCGGAGGTCTCTATGGATCTTCATCCTTCAACCGTGCCCGTACATTGACATTTAAAAACCAATGGATTTTTAAAAAACATTTTTTACAAAACGGGAATATATAAATGGAAAGCTGTTCATTCCCATTTAACAACAAATCGAAATTAAAGAACTTGTTTCATCTAGCTTTGCTATGGCAACACGATGTCACTGGAAGCACTAGGACCATTTTAAATAAGAAACAAATCTTTTACAGGTTCAAGCTGTTTAATGTGAGAGTACCCTACACTTTTTTGTATGGTACTCATTATTTCAATATTTCAATATACATCCTTTTGCCATACAAAAGGCTATGTTGTAAAATGTTCATTTTTCTAAATGGGGGAAACCCTGTTTACAAACACTCCCTTTCCTGCACGTATGTACACAGGAAATTACAGCGTGTACTTTATTACCCAAAAAAATGTAATTTTCCCCCCTCCGCACTGAAAAGGCACCACATCAAATGACAATGAAGTGCGGAATCTGCTGATAGTCTGGTACACGAATCACAATGGTGTGCAAATACCAAACACCTGTCATGCTCCTGCCTCTCCCATTCATTCTCACACTGCAGGTGATAAATAGGCCGGCCGGCCGACACGCGTTCCCCCTTGTTTCCGCATCATGGCAATGAGATCCTTTCAACGTGACGAGGGTCCATCAAGGACTGCACTAGCCATTTGTTTTCTTCCCTCCACCTCCCATCCATCTTTTGTTCCGGTCATGCCTCCTGTGTTTTCGACGGTGCTCGGGCACGCGGGCGTGCCAAGTGCTGCAAACAGGCATTTCAACATTTGCCAGGATTGTTCCCAGCCCCATTGTATCCATCGGGGCCAAGGAGAAATTAGTAATTGTTCTGGGACTCAACGCTTTCTCAAATCTTTTTCGGACACGCTCAAATTAGAATACCTCGTGCACTGCACCACATGTACCTTTTTTTTTTCTTTGGCAAAATGTTTCGTGAGTGTTCATTAATGATGTAGTAATGGTTTGGATTGGGTTGAGGCAGCTGTACTTTTTCTCTACTTCAATGGGTCTCCAGTTCCCACTCGATTACTTGAGATTTTTTTTCTCCCAATTCCCCACTTGAAATCCGATCACTATTCGCTATCCCTATGACCAGTTGCAACACATTTTTTCCCCCCATTTTTATAACAAGCGAATGTCCGAGTTTAATTTGAAATGTAACACAGGACGGTTGTCGTCTTGAAAGCAGCACAAAGACTTTCTCAAGTCCGACTTGTTCGCTTTTTAAAAGATACTTTTGAGCACCCCGAAAAGAAAAAAATTTCAAATTGAATTGTTAATTTGTTAGCATTAGATAAGTTAGGAGCTTTCCCAGGAGACATTCCAGACAGAGAAAAAAAATGGGCCCCCCACAAGTATTAAACAAATAGGATAACTTTCAAATTTAGAATTACGAGGGGGACACTCCTAATTATTGGTGTTTAGGGCGATCTTTACGCGTTACACAAAATATTCTGGGAAAGCCAAACGGAACTTTCCCAGAAGAGAGTACACAGTTTAGTGGGTGCTTTAGTATCACTCAAACATGAAGCTTCCTTCCATACC
This sequence comes from Hippasteria phrygiana, assembly GCA_037893225.1. Taxonomy (NCBI): domain Eukaryota; kingdom Metazoa; phylum Echinodermata; class Asteroidea; order Valvatida; family Goniasteridae; genus Hippasteria; species Hippasteria phrygiana. Next base: position 2,045,991 of record JAZGUH010000013.1, on the reverse strand, counting down.
GGTAATTCACTAGTACGAGGAAATCTATTGAATTGATCACTCAAACAACTATTACCATTTTCTTTAGCCACACTAGTATAATACATGTTAGCTTATTTCACGTCTACACAACATGTAGTTTGCCTACACCCAATGTATTTTTAGCCGCGTCGCATCGCAGACGGGGCTCTATAAGCGCTTAGCGTTGTTCTTCTTGTTGTGCCAATTTGGTCACGTGACAGTTTTCCTCGACGAAACTCTCACACACGCAAAGTCTATAAGACTGCAAGCTGTACTGTGCATATGTGTCTATGACGAAACTGTCACACACCCAAGTCACCAACGACGCGGTTCCTGCATGAATTCGTGCTTGTTTAATCAAATTTTGACACCGGTGCAGTGTAAATCACTTTTAGTCCAATGAATTTTATGTGCTACAACCCACTGGTCTCTCAGATATTTGTGCACATGATGAACCCTGATATTATTCAACTTAAGATACGCTGGTAAAAAAAACAACAAAAACTAAAATCCTATAGCCACAGACAGAGCGTAGAGCTTTAAAGGAAATGTGATGACAAGGAAAAATATCTCACTGAGCGGTGTGCTTTTGAGCAAGAGTGCAATAGGATCTGTAAGTAATCCAAGAGTGGGACGAGGCACAGATATGCAAACCCCGCTTTCAATACCTACATGTAGGGTGGGATTTAGAAAGAAAATGTCTCCAGTGTTGGGATTAGGGGACCATTGGTGGGCTTAGGGGACCAGTGATGTTGGAAGGAATCTGCTTGATGGATGTTTTTTATGGAAGTCGCCCCAATACTAGGCTTAAAAGCCACTCTAGGTAAAGGCTACAACAGAGGTGGTGGGGTTGGCTACAACAGAGGTGGTGGGGTTGGCCACATTTTAGGTAGTCAGCCTTACCACCCTTACGGTTTTTGCTGGGTCTAGATCTAAATCAATTACCAGAGAAAATTATCCCAATTTTCAGACTTAGGCAGGGTAACTTCCACCATTAGTAAGACCAACTCACCCCCATCCCCCCATTTAAAAAGGAGAAGAAAACCCTAATTTATTAGAGACTGAGAAATCTCATCACATCTAGGTCACAGCAGCCCCAGAGACAAGGAGGGCGTACCTACTCCATCTTATAAAACCTGTCATCATCTTCATCATAATCACTCATTCAGAGAATTTGACCTCCGAAGCCTTCAGAAGCTCAACAGGATGGTCTCAATTTCCTCTCTTCCCTTAGTGCCTTGCATAATGGCCCCTCCAATTACCCCATGGACCTGGGAGACCTGATATCCTTAGTCTGTGATTGAGCATCCATAACGTCTTCTTATCTCCCAGTGAGAACTGACAAAAAAATTGACTGACTAATTGCCGAGGTAACAGTAGGAGAAAGGGAGGACAGAATGCATTACACCTGAGACACCATAATCCCATGCTAAAAAAAACAAACACAACAGCCGAGATAACAAAAAAGGTTGTGAATTTGAACTAAGGTGTCGGGCAAGATTTAAACACATTTTTCTTCAAGTAGCAATGCATGAACAACATAACAGGATGCTGTAATCTGGGCACAAGAGGGCGGTGCACTTGTTTTGCAAGAGCAGCCACTCGACTGGCAACAATCCAATCCTCTTGTTTAGTTGGGTTTTACTGAGTTCACTGAAGATAACGCCATTGTGTGGTGAGCTGATGTGATGATAAACTTTTAAGAACATCTCACAGAAATCAAGTCAGGGCCACTTCAATGACACTGCTTTGTAAAAAAATTTAGATTTTCGAAAAAGGCAAAATATAGCAGCCAACTTCTGATACATGTACAGCCAAACGCCACAAATACTGATTTGCAAGAGTCATTCAACAGTATTTGTACAATATTTCTTGCCGAAACCTCATATATTTCAATACTCCGGGTGCACCGACTGGAGCGTAAATTGTAGAACTTCCGGCCATGCACGATGGCCAAGTTCAAGTTCAACACACGGTCCGCCTCCACAGACTTCTCGGACTTTTTGTGTGTGTACAAAACAAATGAGGGATTAGCTTGTTGAGAAGTCACCCGGAGGTGAGTCGAGGCAAGCTTGACGTTTTAACCCGTCAGCCGTGCCCATGTATAAAAACAGCCAGATCGTGTTAACACGTCCTCCGCCGCGAACTGGTTAACTAAAGCAGAAAATTTGCTTGGTTAGCAAGGAATTTGTGTACATGTGTTCACCCCGTAAGGAGGGATTTTGTGCTGACGCTGTTAGCTCAGAATTTCTTTGCTAGCTCGGTAGGCACGGAATTGCAGGCCGTAAACATGCAACACTTTTAGTGTGTGTTTAGTTACAGAGCAGGGAGTACAATTGCACTATAAAATGTACATAGCAAAAGTCCAGGAGAAAGCCCAGAATTTACAACGGAAAACAATGATAAGGGTAGTATACACTTAGAGGTAGTATACTACTTAAAGGTAGTAGTATACTACTTAAAGGTAGTATACACCATTTGCTTTTGCTGTAATTTTCAGAAATAAATGGATTGGGTTTAGTATTTTATAGTGTGCAAGCAAATACTGTGACACTGTTTAAAGTTTTGTGTGCATAGATGCTGGGAAAAAAGAGAGAGAAAAATTATGTTCTAGTAGTCTGGTTCCCTGACCATACCTTAGACAAAACAGAGCAATTTATAGATGTCAGGGAATTGTCAGGTTGGGGAACTAGACTATTTCGTTGGAAACAATATAAATTTCCACTTGAAAATGACAGCACACCAGGTGCCATGATTTCACAGGATGCTTGAGACTGCTATTTACTTACAGTCTAGTGCGGTATTTCGTAATAATTCAGCAGTTTTGTTTTTTGATGTTTACAAATGTTGTATATTACCTTTAAAGAACTACAGACTTTTTTTCATCTGTCCTCACAGACCACATAGTGTATGCTATGCTAATGAAGTGCTTTAAGAGTCAAGTACAATGTAAATTAGTCAAGCGTGCCACGTGCACGCATGTGATTTAACCTGCTCCATAGGATATACATGTATGTAGCCTACATGTACAATGATCACTCCATGGCGACCCACAACGTGGTGGTTTTGTTCACATTTCAAGTGACATGTATCTGGTCATGTGGGTGAAAAGGGTCTGGAATTTCTGCTTCCAATCGGAATCAGATTGGATCAGTACATGTACATACGCAATTATGCAGTGAATGTGACAATTTAAGAAGTTATGTAATGTACATTGGTGCACTAGCTCATGTCACAATTTCAATTCGGCACAGTCTTGCTCTGCAATTTCTTTATTCAAGTTGGAAAATGTAATGCTTCCCCTAACCTAGGTTTGACAATTTGGGACATTTCCAACATCTCTACTCAAACAATAAGTATATCTCGTATCAATTTCCATCATCCCAAATCACAAATTGCCAGCACTCTGATTTTTTTTTTAAAAGGTCATGTATTCACATTAAGGCCGAGCATGGACATGTAATTCGCAGACTGCCGCACTCTCCCCATTTATAGTTTACACTTTTCTTCCCCGCGGGGACCTTTTTCCTTCCCCCCTGTCTTTCCCGTCCACCGGCCCCCTTCTGTCGGCTTCCATAAAACAAATCTGTTTTCACTGGCTAACCCCGGCTTTTACATCCATAAACACCCTAGGGTACAATCAATGCGCCCGGAATTATGACTTAGATGCAGGCTGGGGAATTAATACTCCTGCCCCGGAATTAAAAAAAAAAAAAATAGAAGGAAAATTGCCCCAGCGCTAAGTAAAATAACCTGCCGAGATTATGATATTGGTGGGAGAAACGGAGTCTGCGGGACCTAGAGAATCCACCCTAAGGGAGATTCAATCAATGCGCCAAATTACCCCTACGTCGAATCAGCGGAGATGAGAAATTGCCTCCGCTGTTATTTTTTTTTTTACTCTATCTCTCTCCATTTTTTTTTTTAGTATGTGCGACGGAGAAAGGAAAGGATGGGGGAAAAAAAAACAGCCTAGAAGCGTGAATTGAAGTAACAGTGTGTGGCTTCCTAATTTGCCGCAGGCCATGGGGGAACTACGGAAGGGGGGAGCTAGCCGGCTTGTGAGCACCTCTGCTGACCTTGCCGGAGTCCTGAATGCATATCTATTAGTAAATGAAAAAATTAGGTGAACAATTCTAATTTGGCAGAGGTGAGCTTCATATTTTAAAAAAAAAAACTTTAAGTAGGTTAAGAGGATGAGATCGGAGTTTTGTTGTTTCTGGCAAAGTATTTAACAGTTGATTTTACAAAGCTCACAAGAACAGCTGCTCTGAACTGTTAATCGGCAATTCCTAATTGTCTTAAACTTGAGCTGATAAGAACTTAATTCTAGGCCAACCAGAACACAAGATTCACATACTTATACCAATTATTATTATACATGTATATGCATGTACATGCAGAACCTATATCTGCACATTTGAGTAATCAGCAAACACAGATTACATTATTTACAAAAATGTGTATTCCAATTTCATTTAAGATGTCAGTTAATGTAGCAAGAAATGGTTGTTTGGAATTTCACGTTAAAGGTAATATACAGTATTTTCAAAACATCAACAACAACAACAAAAACTATTTAATTATTATGAAATACAGGTACCTTTTTACTTGACTGTAAGTAAACGATGGTTTTAAGTATCCAGTGAAATCATGGCACCTAGTGTGCTCTCATTTTCAAGAATTTTTTGTATCAATTTCCAGCGATGGAAATAGTGTAGTTCCCCGACCTGATAGTTCCTGATAGTATACAAATAATGAATGTTTATGAGTGCGATGGTAAGAATAATTTCATGAGGTGACAGATTGAATGTTCCATTCCACGAGGCGAAGCCGAGTGGAATGGGGCATTCCATCTGTCACCGAATGAAATTATTCTTACCATTGCACGAATGTGAAACATTCATTATTTGTTTTATACAACGCCAGAATAAATCCGACAGATTGCATGCATAGATTTCTTGGTGTAACGTTACAACGTGCCGTTTACCTTCTCAGTCCCGCATAAAACCGCGACAAAAAGTGGTTCAGTTCCGAATAAGTTAAAGCTTTAATTGTTGTTCCTGCGTGTCTTGCAAATTCCTCTAATCATTTGACTGCATATTTCATTTGTCTCTTTGTGTTAGCAGCGTCAGCATTGCCTACAAGTTCCAATATTTCGTCGTCTGTTAGGAAAACAAACCGCGGTTCGGAAACACCGTCCGCCATTTTGTGTGAATGACAGCCTAGACTGGTTCCCGGTCCCCATATGTATATAATATACATTTGAAGTCCGAAGGACCACGGAGGGACCAGGAACCAGTCCAATGACAGCCAGCAGGCGGCAGGGAAGTTCTATCAAACGCGTTACCGTTTGATAGAACGGCGGTGCAGGTTCGCATTGTGCGATGGGACGAATAATTTAATGCACGTGATCGACGATCCACCAATCGGATGGCTGTGATTTATTTAGGTGTTGTATAATTCCTGATAAATGCTCCGTTTTGTCTGAAGTAGGGTCAGAGAACAGGACTTCAAGAACAGCATTTTGTTCTCTTTGTTTTTCAAGCATCTACATGTATGCACCCAGAACTTAGAAAAGGTCAGTGTTACAGTAATTGCTATAAAATACTAACCCCAAAATCCTTTCATTTCTGAAATTTACAGCAAAAGCAAATTGTATAACGACCTGATACACGTATTGATTTGTTTTGTCAAACGTCAAAATGCATATTGATACACACATTTTGTTTGAATGGGAATGGGAATTGCTTCTCATACAATTCCATGCATCAGGAAGTACAGCTGGATTTTACAGTAATCTATGTGCTTCATAATCTGAACTAAACTCTGTAATTAAAGGTACATGTAGTATACATCATTGGCTTTTGCTGTAAATATCGGAAATAAATGGATTTGGGGGTTAGTATTTTATAGTGTGCTGGCAAATACAGTAACACTGACCTGTTTACAGTTTTGTGTGCATTTGATGCTGGGAAAACAGAGAAACAAATTATGTTCTGGTAGTCTGGTTCCTTGACCATACTTTAGACAAAACATAATTTATAGAGTCCGGGAATTATCAGGTTGCGGATCTAGATTATTTCCAACAGCGGCCGACAATCGTTGGGAAAACGATATAAATTTCCACTTTTCTTGAAAACGACAGCACACCAGGTGCCACGATTTCACAGGATGCTTGAGACTGCTATTTACTTACAGTCTAGTGCAGTATTTCGTAATAATTCAGTAGTTTTGTTTTTTGATGTTTGCAAATGATGTATACTACCTTTAAAAGCTTGGCATTATGTAAAAAGGCCAATTTAAAATGCGCATGATGATGGCGACAGAGTTACAATTACAGTAATGAATTGGAATAATGCATGTCAGCCACTCGAGGCGCAGCACGATGCGTTAAGGGACTCCTCCAGTTTGACGATTATGCTTAGGCCATAGATTTTGGTTTTTTCCCTCTCCAGTTTTGAAGGGCACTCCAGAAAGAGAAGAGCCAAAAAAAAGAGATTACATTTCTCATTAGAAAAACATCCTGGGCGTTAATCACGTCTAGGTACAATAACAGCGGAATAGCATTACGGAGAAGAGAGCCAATTTCGCGACTGTATCGCAAGTGTGAAATTACAGTTGTGTGTGTCGCTTCAGTGCCAGCCCTTCACAACAGGCCAGTTCTGTCCGGGTTTATTATCGATTAGTGTCTCTTTGTGATGGATGACCGTAACGTTGCCGGACTAACGGCAGTGTTATTCAGGTCGGAATTTAGACACATCCTTTGAAACAAATTTGTTGATACTCATTCAGTCAGTTTTGGAGCTTTAAAACAAAAAAAACACCAAAAAACACAAAAAAAAGACTCCTAAAAATCACACATGGGTGCCTTTTGGAGAGAGGGTGTAAATAAATGTTTAAAACATGAACAAAATTCAAACATCAGGTTCCAATAAAAATAATCAGGTGAAAAGGTAATCCACCCCCCCCCCCCCCCCCAAAAAAAATAAATGTACACGCATTTGCAGACTAGTTTCATATCTTCTTTCGCCCTGTAATTTTGTTTGGGGGGAGTGGTCGTCAATATAAAGAGTCACAATTTGGCATTGGGATGGGCGAAGTTTACAACAAGATGATAAAGTCAAAAATGGCTTTGCCAGAATGGGACAAATATATACGCTGCCTTGGATGTACCATGAAGTATGAGGAAACTGCTGTACACAACAAATTGAATATTTTTTTTAATCGGAGATAAGAAGTAGGCCTACAGAATGGATTTCAAATCCATTTTGGGTTTTTATTTTTTTAAGGCAATGCACTGGAATTAATTTGAGATGAATCAAAGTTGAACAAAAAGGTTTAACAACTTGGACTACAAAAGATGGAAAATAACAGTACCTTTTACAGCCACGATCCAAATGATTTCCCCCATAAATTGTGAACAAATCTACTATTTTCCTGTAGGCAAGTGTACATTTTATGGCTTTCTCACACAGGTGCTGCAACCAAAGTTGTACATGTATAACTTGCACTCCCACTACTCAAGTACTCATTCTTCTTGTCAATGGGTACTCATCTACAATATGAGGTTCGTGTAACTCATTCTTGAGTGCATTTTAATGTAACTGTACTCTTTCTAAAGTACTCAACACTCGGTGCTATGACCCACCACAAGGGCTTAACAAAAAGTAACATATGGGTCAAGCAGCGCAGACAGGATTTTTTTCTTTTTAGATAGGTCCGTTTTACATTCTGAACCAAAATTGCAATGAAAATCCTCTCCCTTTAAATGGCAGAATTAATCTCAATTGTGGTTTGTGTAAATAAAATCTTGTGATATAAATTGTGAAGCTGTAACTGCAAAAACATTTCATTTTGTCATTGCGAGACATTTCATGTGTGCTGTGTGCAGTCTGCAACACTTCATGTACTTGCATAATAATCATGCTAAGCCATTTAGGCAGTCGATACGAGAGCGTGCACTTACATGATCCAGAGGCTGTTGGCAGTAAAACCTGCTTCCGTCTTCCGACGATCCAGTTTTAACCCTACAATCACTTCGCACCGAGGAAGTCAGATCCCGTAAGAAATACTTGCTGTAAGCGCAAGCCGACTGCTCACCGTCGCACACCGTTATGAAGTGAGCAGAGAGAGAGAGCTGGCCAGGCAACGCTGATGAGTGTCCTCGCTATTGACAAGCTAACAATTACCGCGTCGCTGTACCGGGCAGTGCTTTGAAAAAAAATGGAAACCTGTCACTTACATTGCTCATATCAGTCAAACAGTAAACACCGATAATGCTGCAGCTAACCAGCTCGACAGATAACCCTCACGGTTCAATTCCAGACTAGTCACCACCAACATTGGCATTTATTAAATTGTTATCAACGGTCGAGGACACACATTGGGGGGAAAAAAATCTCTGTATTATTTTTGTTGCGCTTATCAGAAGAGGAGCTCGGGCCTTCAATGAAGCAGGATTTTTATCGGGGGAGGGGAGCATGAGAGAGAGGGAACAAGTGTTGATAAATTGCTAGGTATTTGTCGGAGGAGGTAGTAATGTAAAAAAGACTGTTGACTCGACGTGATGAATTTGGAGATAACGCTGGGCTGGGAGTCCAAAGCGGTAAGCATTGCCACTTCTCTTGGCAACGGCACTAATATAAAAAAAAAAGAGGAACCAATTGGAAGGAGAGGAAGCTAGAGAGAGAAGGTTGGAGAGAGGAACAATGACACGGTTCATTTGTTAAAAGGCTGGCGAATATGCTTTTGATTAATGTAAAGATGGATATTTTTGTTTTTGCATCTGAGTGATGTTAATTATAAGAGATTCTTTGTCCTTTCCTGACATACATGTAGTGTATTAAGCACTGCATGCTCAGTGCTTTCCGAGAGCCTGCGGGAAAGAAACTCATACGCTTACTCGGGCAGGAATGGAACCCACGACCTCCTGCTTACTAGTGCAGACATCTCAACCACTAGATCACCAGCTTTTGGAGGACCTTGCAGGCTTGAGGACGGTAGAGCCCAGACATCATTTGATCAAAAGGGTTTGCTGTTCCGTGGCAGTTTCAAGTACAAAGAATATGCCGTTGGGTTACTGAACATGTGTTAGATTGCAGATTAATAAGGAATGCACTTGACAAAAATAAATGTATCTAGGGGTTAGGAAAGAAAATGCAGTTTCATGACAGTCAAGGCACCAGGTGCAGCGGAACACTTTTGAAAGTGGGGGCCAAAGCAGCGCTGGTGCTGGCTGGCTGGCTGCTGCCCTTTTCTGTTTTTTCTTGTGCGGAACTGTCAAAAGTGGGGGACCATTTCAGCCAAATGGAAAAGTGGGGGTGGGGTTGGGACGGGTGGGACAATGGCCTCCCCCCCCCCCCCTGTTCTGCCGCCTATGCAAGGCACTACCTTGAGCTCAAGCAAATTGTTCTTTAACCCCTTGACCCCGGGTTTTAGATGGGAGGCGCCGGGGCACCAGGTCGGGTTGTGCAGCCAAGCAAAACGGAAACAAGAGGCTTGTGCAGCCAAGCATAACGTACACAATACCCCAATAATGGATTGAAAGTGCAGAGATTGACACAAATAGAAGTCAACCGGCCTGGTGACAATTTTCAATCTGCACGTATTTGTGTCAACCGTACGCAAGGGGTTAACCCTCCCTCTCTCGGTGCCAAAATGGAGCCAACTACCCTACCTATCACAAGCTGTTGGAGAGGAAGGGCTTAGGTTTTTTGATAGGTTATGATAGTTATAACAGTAGGAGGGTTAATAAACGACTGAAAACAAGACTAAAACAACAAAGAGGCTTCCAAGTTCCACTATCCAAAAGCACAAATGTCTGCCTTTTTTTATGTTCAACACATTACAGAGACTGCTTTCAACATCAAAATGCTGTTTGAATCGCTCTTGTAAGTTAGAGTTGTGAAACCGAATCACGACGTCCCCATTTAAAAAAAAAAGATTACCCAGAGGAAGGAGTCAAACTCTTGTGTTATGACACATTATCATAATGCCGTTCAAACCATCACTCCATTCTCCCCCAGCAAAGTACGGGAACCCATGGCTGCCCTCAACAAGGCCACTTGGCACATATGCCCTGATAATAACTTATTTATTGCACTCTGTGGGCTTGATGGCTTAATCTAACAACAAACATATCAAATCATCAGAGCCACTTCAGGCCGGGAAGAATGCAAAGTACACCCTGTGCTGTAACACAATGACAACAGAATGGGTCATCTCTCCCGCTGACCCCCCCCCCCCCCCCCCCCACCCACACACAAACACACACACACAAATTGATGATTACCAGCAACTGCCTAAAATTGCAATCTGTCAACAGACCAGACAGGCTGAGCGAAATCGTCAGCGATATCATTTGATATATCACACTTGATTTGGAAAAAGCAAGAATTGCCGATGGAGTTTTTTTCATTGGCATTTGGGGTAATGTTTTGTTTTGATTGAAACTGCTATTGAAAAAAACATCTTCCAATTAAGGTACTTTTCTACAATTACAATGAAATAATGAAAAATTAGCCGCATACGTTGAAAGTATAAGGTGAAAGTTGTTTTAAAAAAAAAGTGTATCACAAATGATAAATAGTCAAACAAAATGATGAAAAATTAAAGAAATGGTGATTTTTTTCTTCAAATGACCCTAATAACCCAGTTTGGTATGGTATTTCAACTGCGCATGTGCACAATGACAAGGGTCACAGGTCATTCGGGATAACTAACGCACGCGTATGAACGTGCAAGGTGGTCGCACAACGTGCATGCATTAAATTAAATCAGAATGGGCATTTGCATAACATCGCGTAACATCGCATGACATTACGCGTGACATTATCCCGAATAACCTTTGACCTGGACTACTTCGAGATACCGAACTGGCTTATTGCAGGCTTTCAAGTAGACCCAGATGAAAAAGTAGGAGAAGAGTCGGATCAAAATTTTTGGAGGACAAAATTAGGATAAAAGTAGGACTTCTGCTGGCTTTCACAAGTACTTTTCATTGATACTCAGCCATATCACCAGCATCACAAGCCTCATTTGGCATGTTCTGTAATTACAACACTAGTGCTCCGTCCTTAACCAGTTCGCGCCAAGATTATTTTTGCCGAAAATGTATATTTTCAAAATAGGCAAAATATAGCAGCCAACTTCTGATATACAGCTAAATGCCACAAATACTGATTTGGAAGAGTCATTTCAACAGTATTTGTACAATATTTCTTGCCGAAACCTCATATATTTCAATACTCCGGGTGCACCCACTGGAGCGTAAATTGCAGAACAGGCCGTGCACAACGGCCAAGTTCAAGTTCAACACACGGTCCGCCTCCACAGACTTCTCGGACTTTGTGTGCGTGTACAAAACAAATGAGGGTTTAGCGTGTTGAGACGTCACCTGGAGGTGAGTCGAGTCAAGCTCAACATCATGTTGCTCTACGTGAAGAATGCATCTTCCGGGCCAGAATAAACCTTTACGAGGCTTCCCAGTTCCTAATCCAAGTTACCTAATCCATGAAGGGATCAGCCCTGAGCTAGTAACTGTTAATCTAGCATTTCCCCCAGCTCACACCACTCAGCTACCCAAAGGCTGGCTACAAACCGCTCAGACCGCTCAGACCTACAGGGCACTGCCGCCTTGTCAGTTCAATTTCAGGAGCCGGGGGTCAAAACTGCCAGCCTCCCCAGAGACCGTCAAGTGGCATTGCTTGTCCGGTCCAGTGTTTCACAGTAACCAAAGCACCTCCGAGAGTAGGGCCCCCCCCCCCCTATCTCCCTGTGTCATTCACATCACACAGGCCAATTTATTCCCGGAGAGTCTGGGGTACTCTACGCTCACCCCGGTGGGAAAGAGACAGAAAAACATTGGGGGGGCTGCGACAATGGCATCCTCTTTCACTCTGCAGATAATTTTTGAAATATCGGGGTGTCAATTTCAATATGATTAAATATTTATGTATTCTTTTGACCTGAAACACAGGAAGCCACATTTTGAGTGTCAGTGCCAATTTTTTTTCTTTCGCCTGAAACTAGCAGGGTTTAAAAGCAGGGTTTAAAAGCAGGGTTTAAAAGCAGGGCACTTCAGACAGAATGGCTGGCTTCGTTAGAGAAAGCGAGAATTTCCACAATTTCGACATCATCGTCCCAGACAACTCCATGGAAGTGCTACAAAGGACAAAAATTCACAGATAGCCCGCATCAAAGAGGTTAACTGTTATAAGCCCACATCAAAGATTTACCAAAAGCCAAATTCCCCACTAGACTCAACAGTATAAATATCAATATAATTATTGATGGAAACATCACTCAACAGCAGATGGAAAGTAATTGACATTACATACCGAAGACATCTTCAACTCCTTTTACTTTTTAAGCTTTTGGTAGTTAATTAATCGAACCGTATGGTTTCTGGAAGTCTTTGTGTACGCAACTGAAGCCTTTGAAATCACCACCCTTACAAATTAACCCCATGGGTCCGGCTGTTATTGATGGGGTGCTGGTATGCCAAGAACGGGGCTGTGCAGCCATGCGTAAATGCGAACAACAGGTACCACACTGAATAGAGTGGTCCTATATATCGCAGTTGGAGAACCCTTTCATGTGAATGAAAGCTTTGTTTGAAAAAGCTCCATCTATTCATTACACTCCCATTCAAGAACAATACAGTTGAAACATGGATGGATTGAGTATGCACAGAAATGCACCTATAGACGTCAACCGGCCAGGTGGTCTTTTCAAACCATAGCTGTGGCCGTTGTCTGGATTCAAGAGGCTAAGAAGCTCATGAAATATCTTTAAGCTGAGGAATGATTGCTTCAATTGACACACTACAAGTTTCACTGCACACAGACCTACATGTCATGGAGTACAGAATTTTACTAAGCACAGATAAAAAAAAAACTCAAATAGATACCAGCTGAAATGCCATTATTATGTACTGCTCTTGACTGGTTCTCATCTAAATTTCCCTTAGTGGGAAAATTCAGCTTAGCGATTATACCGTGCTAAGCAGCTCCATAGAATTGGGACCTGGGGAACCAGGGCCTGCCTTTGTGTACAGTTCTCCAACAACAAGCCATGGATGGAGGTCTGTGACTGAGTGAGATAATCCACCACCCATAATCTACAAGTCAATAACATCAAAGGCCAGCTACACATCAATAGACTGGCCCATCCAAATGGATACATATATGTAATAACCTAAGGATAATATCACAATGCAGACACTCAGGAATACCAATCAATGGCTGACAATGGAGCTTACTGAGTGCCTATCCCACTGCAGGAGTTGCTCCTCCAACCTAATGCAAATTGTTTTCCTTGTGGCTAATTTTATATTTCTATTTACCTTATCAGAATGACAAAATAATAAAAGCCTTTCTTTTACGGAAATTACTGTCTGAAAATACTCTGCGGTGTTAACTTTAAAAGACCGTGAAAATAATGACGAATATGACAATAATGGCTGAACAAAAACACTGAATTGAAGTTTCAGCTATATGTATGTGGTGGTACATTGTAACATGGGGATTTGAACCCAGCTAGTGGATTATGGTGCTTGTGTACTTTTGAAAGACACTTTGATACAATTTCTTCTTTCTACCAAGGAGTATAAATGAGTACCTGTGCAGGTCGAGGACAGATTGTGCTGATCTTGAACTGCTGCCCGCATTTTTGAACTCATGGTCTGGTGTAATAATTGTGAAGTGCTTTGAGACATCTGCAAAAAGTGCTGTATAAGCTCTACAAATATTATACATCCCAGTAAACAGTAAGTTTCACACTTTGTTTTTGTCCAGAGACAAGATCCATTTTGTATGTGTGCATTCTGTTTGCAATGGTCTTCATGACTTTCTAAAGGCTGACCTGGCCAAACTTTAAGGGTAGTGTACACGATTGGTAATCCTCCAATTTGTTTTCCCAATGAATTATTATGAAATACCTTACTAGACTGTAAGTTTATAGTAGTCTCAATCATCCTGTGAAATGATGGCACCGGGTGTGCTGTCGTTCTCGAGGGAAGTGGAAATTTATATCGTTTTCCAACAATTTCCAGCTGGAAATCGTTGGAAAACTGCCCTGTAGCCTTTAGTCAAGGCGCGCGTGACTACCCGGACGAGTGGTGCGCACCGGACATGCTGGCATTCGGGGTGCGTCACGCGTCCAGGTAGCCACACACGCCTTGACTAAAGGCGATCATCCGCCCAACGGTTGAAAACGAGCGCCGTTTCTCTATCGTTTTTTCCGCCATCCAACAACGCAAACATTTGAACAGGTCAGTGGAACGATATTTCCTATAAAATACTAACCCCCAGATCGGCCCATTTCTGAAAATTGCAACAATGACCAATCATGTACACTACATTTAAATACTTGGAATACAGAACGTCCCATTCGACTCAGGAAAATTTACCAAGAGGAAAACTGTCTAGGTGTAGCAACCACTATAAACCATTTTCAAGAAGTAAATCTGACATTTCAGACGTACTCTCTTGTCCATCCTTCAGGTTTGCATGACTCGCATCAATATTTCCGTACAATGTCACATTTCGTTCAAGGCTGCCAAGGTGCGAGGGGGCTAAAAGGGCACTCGGTCTGGCACCCAACTTTTGACAGGCCCTTGACACAGCCTCTCCTTCCACCACGTTCTTGTCTGGCAACATTTGGTATTCCGAGCTTCGCCCATGTCGTCGCTCTGAGTGATGATCAAATAGCTCCTCGGTCTACGACTGGACTGTAATTAAAATCAGCGTCAAGTATCCGTGGCGATATAGATTTCTTTGACTTTCTTTTCTGTTTTTTTTTTTCCTTTTCACTCGAGGAAGGGATTCTAGATCGACCACTAGGCAAATTGAAAAGAGGTTTTGATATAAGGTATACGAACTGCAGGAAGCTAGTCAAGCTGAAGATCTTGGTGGGTGCATCAATGCCTCGCAATCACTTTCAGTACACAAGTAGTTTGCAACAGTAGTATTTTTCAAAAATGTTCACGTTAACAGTCACTTTCAATATTTGTTTTGATTCGTTTTACAAAATGAATTTTAATGATTCATTCATTTACAAGAATAAAATGTTTTGAATCTGAATTATTTAGCAGGTAAAATTTTAAAAAAATCTTTAGGATCAAGTTGTTTTTAAAAATCATGGTTGAGCATTGTGTCATTTTCTAACTATTTTTAGATTCTGCCAGGCAATACTTCCAAGATTGCGACCCTTCCCCCTTTTTCACGATGTCTTGTACTGCCATTAAAAAAAAACCAATTCAAAACATGTAATAGATCGAAAGGGAGGCATTTCCTCTCGTCCGTTTACATTTTTATGTTTTTTTTTTGTTTTTTTTTGAAAAGCAAAACAAAAAAACCAAAAAAAAACTAACAAAACAAAACCACCATCGGAACATTTATTTGGCCTTAATGTGAATCATGTCTAAACTTTCCAAGCATAATATTTATTGTGTATATCGATGAAATAAAGTTTTTGAAACACAACTGCGTGTTGTTTGTATTTTGTTATTTCGCTTAAGCATTTCTTTAAGGCGGGAGGGGGTCAGCCCCGTCCATCAAGTGGTAACGCCGATGTGACGTCATCCCGGGAACCCGGCTGGCTGGTGGCTGGTCGGCCATGACTCGACATGTACATGTAGTACAGTACACCGAGCGTGCGTTGCATTGACATGCACGTGTGTACATGCATATCTCCGAGGACAAGAGAAGAAAGGAAACACAAAGAAACCTTTCAGTCCTCGAACGTAGAGTCTTTTGTTGAAATCGGTCCTCGAACGTAAGGATACATGCTTAGTCTTTGGGGGTTGGTTATATTAAAGGAACAATAGGAAACACAAAGCATTGTCCTCGGACGTATTGGGGAAGTACGACTGTGTGTTTTCGCTGTGTCATGGAAAGCTTTCAGTGTTTTGCGAATATTTTTTGTCGATAATACCGCGTCGTTGTGTGAATCCAACACCACTAAGGATGGTGTCATTCTTCACCTCTTTCCAGTAGAACCGAAATACCGTCGTATTTGGACTCAGTCAAAGAGTGTGATTTAGCCTAGCAATCGTTGTTTTCAAGTCTTTCACCGCGTTCCGCATCGGGAGTCCGATTCGGAGTCTTCAGTAGTTTCGCTGTTACTCTCACCTTCTGGCTCATACATGTACGGAAGAGCCCCAAGATCCTCATCTTCCTCGCCCCAATAATGTACCGAAGAAGTGTCTGAATCAACAAGTCTAAAATCGACACTTGATTGTCAGATTCAGATCCAAAAGATTCTGTTTGAAGATTTTAACGCAACGAGAAATGTTTCCCTGGTCCCTTCATCCAAAGCTATTTAATCGCGCGTGGCTGGTTCCCTCAACAACGGCATACACCCACATGTACAGACACGCACACTGTGATCAAACTACTCTCGCTGAGTTTCCGTGTTTCAAAGATGACGTCGCGCAGAAACAATAGGGAAAGGGGGGAACTTTATTCTGGTAAAATTAAACACACAAAATGGGCAGAAACACGGAAAACACATTTTAATCACATTTCTTATATTGTAAAAGAGTTATACAACACAAAATTAAATTTTTGGTACAATTTCATTGCAGCCACCCTTTAAGGAATCCCTTTATACCAATAACTGCATGCTCAACATTAAACTTCATCTTATCTCCATATTTGATTTTCACAGTTTACAAGTTTCAAGAATTCAATTTGCGCTGGCATAATTGGTACAAACATCCTAATATTTCACCGAGCCATTCACATCACACTTTGATTTAAACCTACACAAGACCGAATGCAATTTGGAGGAAGACCATCAATCCCAGAATGCATCTCGCTGCAAGCATTTCCGGTCGTCCAAACGGCAAGGCGTGTGCATTAAAACTTTACAGCCCTCTTTCTGGGCGCGAATCGAGACTCGAGATATATATTGAGATTCTACAATCATTCAGATTCAGATGCTACAATACACTCCAGGAATGTTATTAAGCTTCTCGACGGCTGAGATCTGGCCAAACGCCACTCGAGTGCCGAGGTGAGCGCTTTAATTAAAACACCACCCCCTCACTGGGAAATGAGGAATGCCACCCGCATCAAGTGCCCCTCCACTTTCAGTTGACGTTCTTAGACGTCAGTGGGCGATATAAAAGAAATGTCCCTTTCTTCCCGTTTCATCCTCCTTAGTTTCGGGAATATTTGGCATATTCGAGGAGTCAGTGTCTTAATACTAGGACCAGTGAAGTGGCCTTGTGTCAGAAAAAGTCGCTCTTGTCCACATAATCTTGAAGACAGATGAGATGAATTGCTTCAGTTCTGTTCGCTGCCTGCCTCGTTCTTCCCATGTGTGCAAAATCAGTGTACTTCCCAAAGACTTGACACTGAACCTAAATAATAACTTTGTCACATAAGCAGGTTTATTCAGAAAATTGTAGCTTATCCATCGGGCTGCTTCAAGTTTGATTTCAACTTAAAAATTTGTCATCTTGAGAAACAAATTCATTCGTGCTGTTTTAAAGCTGCTATACATGTAGATGTAATGCTGTGCCTGACAATTTCAAATCCATGGATTTCTCCCAATTAACAAATTATGGTAGAAAACTATTTTTGAACGAAAAAGCACTTAATACACTGTGCACTATAAGTTGTTCTTTCAAAAATAGTGTTTTAATTATGTGCTATTTGCAAGGATCGGAACATTAATGTATGAATTAGCAACGTTCTGCTCTTAATTCAGAACTTGAAACTTATTAAATCTGTTACTTTTCTGTTACTTTTGTGCAATGTCTCATTTGAAAGCTCATAACTTTTCTAATGTTAGCAAATGAGCAAATTATGAAAAAACAAATATTTCAGGGTGGCAACAGTGATTATACAGGTTTTTAGTCATTTAACTAAATTAATGGAAAACAACAACTACGTGGTATTTACTGAGTTGTAGAAGGACCTTCAACAAAACCTGGTGAATCGTAATTTACCAAATGGAAAACATTGACTACTGCACCCTTACAATTCTGAAAAAGAAGAAGCAGAATACAACTCTTCATGAAATGAAACACCAGCCCCAGACATCTGAATGCTGTGCCCCGCGCCCCGCTCCCTTCCCAACCGAGCAGCGACATTTGAAGCCCGGCTGCTTGTGTCAACAGAAGCTTCTCATTTCTATTTGAGGTGGAGTGGAGAGCTTGTCTCCAGGTTTCTAAGAGGTTGGCGAGGAGGTCCATTCAATCTCCATCGCACGCAGGGAGCGGTCCCAATAACATCATCAGGCGAGATGAGGTGTCATGGCGGACAGTTGGGCATGAATAATGAGTACGACGTAACTGGGTTTAGATTTATTTGTTTATGTGGGTACGTGTACATTCAGGGTTTGGTTTTCATCAAAATGGCTCAAGGTGGGGAATTATATTAAATTGTTTTGTTTTGTTTTCAATTCAATAAAGATGCGCTGTCTGTGCTTGTTTTAAAGTTTAACCACAAAAGATAATTATCTTTTTAAAACTGTGATTTATCCTTTCATTGCAATTATCATTCCATTGTTATTCACTTTTGAATAAGACAAGGAAGAAAAGAAATCTGCCCACAATTAGTCATCTAATAATTACTTATTTGCAGGCAGGCAATCATTCAGTTCCAACAGGGCAGATCTTTATTACAGGCATGAGTAGTTTTTCTTTGAAAAATTGTTGTAGAGCATATACACATTGTATCTTTAAATTGTTCAAGAATGTCGGAAGTTAAAACTTTAAATTTGCTAATTGTTTTAAAAAAATAATGTGTGTGGGAAAACAATCCGATAATTTTTGAAAGGTTACAAAAGCTTGTTGTTGAGACCCCCTTGATTTCGAGAAAAATGTATGGAGTTTTGAGAACTTGGAAAAAGATTAGGATATTCTTGAAAAAAATGCTATTTACAACAAAAAAAATGGAGAGAAAAACTGAGATGAATAAACTGGGAGGAACATGCTATAAATAACAAGTTTTATTATATTTGTTAAGGTTTTGGTTGAAAGAAAATTCATTTCATCCTTTTCTCAGGTAATTATTACATTTTTCTAACAAATAAATTTACGAAACTATGAAATGAACCAAATGTTAATTTTCACATCACCAAAAACTTATAATACATTTATAACGAAGCGCATTGTAATTTATGGCTATGCCATGTAATAACCTTTTTCCCATTTGGAAAAAAAAAATGTTCAACTTGATGTGGTAATTCGTTAGCATTTGAGAAGTAATGAGCCTTCCAATGAGATATTCCATAAAAAACAATCAAACTATAGTAAGTGATAATGAAACAGTATACTATATTTTAGGACTGAATAGAGTGCACAGTGTTGTGTTTGTCCCTCCATAATTCTTGTGTAGGGGAATCCATTACATTGAAATTTTATGCGGACACAAAGCAGCTTTAAGCATTGCCAAATCACATGAAACAGTCCGACAATGAAAGGTACTTACTGACATGTATATGTAATCAAGACAAAGAGACCATATCTAATTCGGTTTAACCATGGACTTAACTCTGCAACAAACTGCTGATTAAGGTCTTCGTTTCGACCAATTTGTCCAAAATGTGGAGGCGGGGGAAAAGGGTTAATAAAAACACAACAAACAAAAACAGGTCAGATGCTTTTGGAGATGCCAATCAATCTTCATCGGTCCGTGAAGACTCATTACGGGTCGTCGTTAAAGCGTGAGTGATACGACCAGCCTTGAAAGCAGGCCCAATTTTTCTTCTCCTTTCAAAGATCATTATTCTCATGATGTCGGGATTACACCAGCATTTACACCTGATAGACGCGGCAGGAAGACCGATATTACCATCACGTCTGGTTTACAAATTGGCCAAAAAGGGATATTCCATGGCCAACCGCAATGGTCACTCTTGAAACCACGTCATGGCAGAAGCAGTACCGCCCTCTACTGATATCCCAGAAGGGAATCAGAAAACCTTTGTTTATTGTTTCCTTAGGACAAAAATGAGTGAATAGATCTAGATGTACATGTAGTTTCCATGAAGATAATTTTAAAACGGCTTTGGAAGTGCTGTATTTTCAAACTGTATTTTAAAAGATTTGAATTCAATTAAAAGACTCGGCCTTGATAAAGGTTAAGACGTCAAGCAGGTTAAGACGTCAGCAGGAGGTTGTGGGTTCCCACCTGAGTTAGCCCTTTTTTTTTCCCTACAAGCTCTCAGAAAGCACACTTATTACACTACGTCGGGCAAAATTATCTCTTCTAATTTACATCATCCCCGATTGTGATACCCGCTGCTACATTGAATTGGTGGTTGACTAGTTCAGATGTCTGCACTAATAAGCAGGAGGGCGTGGGTTCAAGTCTCACCCGAGTAAGCCTGTGATTTCGTTCTAGTCTCTTGGAAAGCACTGAGCATACAGTGCTTCACACACTACGTCCGGAAAGACAAAAATCTCTCCTGTAATTTACATGTACATCATCCCCAATGCAAATTTCATCTTCAAACTACATACAGGGTACATTTGTATCATATTATACTTGCATAGATTTTACAGTTAGAACTGCACTTTGATCAATTTTATTTCACCAAATCCTCGCTCTGCAGTCCTAATTGTTTTGTCTGGCAACCAATTAAGAAAAAAAGAGAGATGACAGGAGTCACGTGTGTCCTTCAATTTATGTTCCTAAGGCGAAACCAAAAAAATGGTGTGTTTACGGTAACCCGACCTACATGAACCTCAAACTTTTTATTGCCATTTTAAATGAACACTAGTTTTCAATTATCTGCCACGAATATATACTCATTTTCCACACTTAAAACTGGACTGAAAAAAAAAATTATAATAATTTCCCACCTTCCTACCTGAATTTGTTTCAAGCCGTTACCGTAAACACACAATTTATTTTGTTTGGCCTAATTAAAATTGTTAGCTTGGCTGAAAACTACATGAGCATGTTCATGTATGTCAGGTGCCTTGCAAATAAGTGGGTATGGAATACTCGGCTTCACTGTACAAGAAACACAGCCCCTGATTCTATAAAATTACCTTTTAATG
This sequence comes from Hippasteria phrygiana, assembly GCA_037893225.1. Lineage (NCBI taxonomy): Eukaryota > Metazoa > Echinodermata > Asteroidea > Valvatida > Goniasteridae > Hippasteria > Hippasteria phrygiana. The sequence continues at coordinate 2,024,966 of JAZGUH010000013.1, read as the reverse complement.
AGAGGGTCCTGAAGACGGACATTTGGTGACACTAGAGAGCGACAAACAGATTCTTGAAACACAAGGGAGGCCTCCGCAGGTGTTCTCTAGTTGTAATGTGAGGGGATCATTGACAACTTGTCAGTCTGTAATCACCTTGAAATGAGTCACAACACTGACAATGTCCAGGTTCAAGAATGATGGCATCATGTACAGTATTGAGATTTTTTACATTAACTCTAACCCCCTAGGCATTTTTACTAGGAAGCTTCCTCAACCTGTCAAAATCCAACACTGTGCAGTATACCTATGGCACATTCTTTGGACTTTGACAAATTGGGGCATCATAGCTCCATGTAAAGTAATGGTGCCAAAGCCCTGCAGTACTGAACCCATCAAAACTTGACAAAACCTGCTGTTGGAGTTTGCAAGGCTTAGGGTAGTTAGGGTTAAAATAATTAATTAAGACGAGGGACTTGGACAGTATCTTGAAGAGAAATAGCTGGGTAAGTTTTTTGCAGCAAACCAGATTGAGAGGTTGTTTACTCATTAAGAAAGTAGTGGAAGTGGTGCTCGGGAATTGCGCACTAAGCACTGCACTTTTATAATTTCGTCCCATACATGTGTGTACGTCCACAGGCCTTTATGATTTGATGTGCAAGATGATAAAATGACACAAATGGTACATGTGCAAGATGGTACCCAGGAGACATGAATGAAGTCACGGTCACGTTGACAAACTTTGCACATGACATTTTAGACTAATGAAAAAACAGTTTCCAAGGCACATAAAAGTTAGTCTGTCCACCCCCCCCCCCCCCCCCCCCAATCAACATCAGGCCAATGTTTAAGTCCGGTTTCGAACACATTAAACGACTCAGTACATTTCTACTCCCCCTCCCAGTCAGGTTACTCCCCAACTCTGCCTGGTACCCACTTCTACTCCTCTCTGGAGAGAACAATGATAAAGTGTCTTGCTCATGGACAGAAGTGCCATGACCAGCCAGGCCGTCCCGGGATATCGAACCCACTTTCCGATGACTCAGCCACCAGAACATAAGCCACTATAACAATGTAGACACGATGTAACAGTTTAAAATGAAATAAATGAAAGAAGTAAGCTGACAGACAGCTCTCGTTTGACAAGTCCTCCATGATGAGCAGCAAGTGGACCTACCTTCTTGCAGCAAGGCCTCTTCCTCTTGTTACGGTTCGTGTTGGTACTGTCCTCCAGGCTCTGTCGGGATGCCTTCTTGCTGTCCTTGGGCTTGCCTTCATTCTGTCAACACCAAAACAAAAACCAAAAAAACACTCTCAAAAACAATTCAGCTATTTATGATTTCATGACATCTAACTTCACGCCCTTTTTTCCCTTCAGCACCTTGCCCGAGACTGGTTTTATCCCAAATCACATAAAAATAAAATTTTAGTTGAAATTTGAAAAGTTGAAAATATGTGTTCATAAATCTGGAGTTTATTGACCAGTGTCAAAGTTACAAGTAAAATGCTATTTCAATGCATGAAATTCCAATTGTTTAAATCCCTCCAGGTCTGCGAGTTCACCAGTACATGTATGGCCCAGTTTAGTCTTAATAATGCATTACTGGGACAAACACAGATCAAGCAGTGAATGATGTGATGCCTGGATCAGGCCGAGATGTTGTCAGGGTTCAAACACGGCCACCAGCCTCCCCAACACGGTTGACCAATAAATTTCCACCAAAAAAAAAAAAAAAAAAAAAAAAAAAAAAAAACAGCACAATCCTCTTTCCAGATCTATTCAAATGTTGTCATCATGCCAGTATTTCATAATTTATCACAATTAATTACTCCATCATTCGCACTTCACACACCCCACCTGTGGAATCAAACGATTACAATGCCACAATTCATCATATCAAATTCTAACACACAACAAAGTTACTTTGTAGTTTGTACGAAAAGTGAAAAACAATTTGGGGGGGGGGGGGGGGGCATATTAACCCTAACCCTCCAGGGCATTTTGGCTAGAAACCCTGCCAGATGCATCAGAATGCATACTTTGTCACATTGACTTGTGTGCAGAGTGCAGCAAGGTCAAGCTGTCACCACAGATGCACTGTGCTGTGTCTGGCAGGGTTAGGGTTAAAGAGGTCAGGCACAAAGAGAGCCTGTGCCACTAGCAGCAGCAAGATACATGTAGCAACTATTCAATGTAACATACAACATTTGCAAACATTTAAAAAACAAAACTACTATGAAATACCTAAAAAAATAGTCTCAAGCATCCTGTAAAATCACAGCACCTACATGTAGTGTGCTCTCATTTTCAAGAAAAGTGGAACTTTTGTAACAATTTCCAGCAATGGTCGGCCAACCATCAATGGGAATTGGTCTAGTTCCCCAACTAATTCCTTGATGTCTATAAATTGCTGTTTTGTCTCAAGTAGGGTCAAGGAACCAGACTACATAAACATTTTCTTCTTTGTTTTTCCCATCTATGCACACAAAACTTGAAGCAGGTCAGTGTTACAGTATTTGCTGTAAATATTAACCCCCAAATTCATTCATTTCTGAAAATTACAGCAAAAGCAAATGTTGTATACTATCTTTAACCAGTTCACGCCGGGATTATTTTTCACGAGCCTGGGTGCCAGACGGGTTCAGGCCTTGATCTGCGGGTAGCACACCCTGGCCTCTCGCTCACTGCGAGCCGGTCGCTGACAGATATTTCCGCTGGACCCTTGCCTCGCTGAGTGCGTGTATACACGTCATCCGACGCGAACTGGTTAAACTTTTTAAAAATCAAAACAACAAAGAGCCAAGCCTGGAGTAGAGATGAATACCAACCAAAAAACACATCCAAACATTACCCTCCTTGGGAAAATTTCCATTCGCATCACAATCACATTTTCGCAATTACTCCGGGAAGCTTGAAAATGATACTCACACGGGACAATAACACTGTCCTCTACATTCACGTCATAAAAATCCCACTACATGCCGCTTTAAACAATAATCCTGTGTGGCACATGATAGCAGTTGTAGCTGGCTGAAAGCCCTCACCAGGTTATCAGGGACAAGGTAAATAGGGGTCATTTGGGGTCAGCAAATTATCGGCTTTAATATCTGTGATAAATGGGGCTGACCTACATTATACAACAATCAGAGCGATAAGCCAGACATGAGTAGGCTCTTGGGGCCCCAACCGACACCTGAAACAGGGTAAATGATGGCTGTTGGGCTGTAACTTCCAGAGGAGTTCGTAACCTCAACTACTGGTTGTAGCAAAAGCTGGAGGCTGAAATTATTTGGATTTCTGAGGGGGGAATTGTAACCAGTATAATGACACTTCCAGATGAAAAATGGTCATGAAAAGAAGGAACTAGTAGAGACAAACAATGGATATCATTCTAGTTCAAATACGGACGCTACAAGAACACATACATCAATGAGAGCAATACTTATTTACTGTCAACGATGTGGTCCACAGTTGACCACATCTTGAGACAGATTTAAGTATTGTTCTAATTGTTGATTACCATGATGAGTAACTTATTCTATTTTTTAATACTTTTGACCCATCATGAAGCAAGCAGTCCATCTTCCCCAAATCTACTCCACACAGGGATACTCCACACTGTCCTCTAAAAATTTCACCTTTGTAGACATAATTTGACTTTTCTAGAAGAAATGTCTGTAATAGCAAGGAAAAGTTGCCTTGTAGACCTTGTTAACCCACATGACCATACATGTATAACGTGAAATGTGAACAAAAACCACCACAAGTGGGCTGCCTGGAGTAATCATCGTACATGTATTTGAATGGGCCAGGTTAAACCATGTGTACGCACAAAGCATGCTTGACTGGATTACTTTAAGCATTTCATTAGCATCCTATCACTATGGCAGTCATGTGACGACAGGTGAAAAGGTATAGATTCCTCTGTAAGCAAAATCATAGACATACTCCTCTTTAACCCTTGCGTACGGATGACGCCATATGGCGCAAAAAAAAAAGTGCCACCAGGCCTGATGACGCCATTGACCGCTGTTTGTGCAGTTTCAATCCATTTTTGAATTAAACAGTGCCACCAGGCCGGATGATGCTATTAACCGCTGTTTGTGCAGTTTCAATCCATCGTTAGATTATTGTGTATATATGTTTCGCTTGACTGCACAAACACATTGTGGCCGTTTCGCTTGGCTACCAGAGCCGCCGCGGCACCCCGACATCTCCCGTAAAATACCGTACTCATGGGGTTAACCAATATCCCTCCATCTAGCCCATTCATGCTTCATATTTCTTTCTCCTTTAATTTGTATAGTTCTGTCCCACAGGTTTTGACATCATATACCTTTATAAGCAGCATGGAGATCCCAGAGCAGTGGCAATCAGCCATACCACATAAATTGGTTTTAAATCATCCAGTGAAGGCTGAGCGCATTGAAGGGACAATGTCATAAAACAAAATAAAGAATGGGCTGATACTTATCAGGTCATGAAACACAAATGTTTATGTGACAGGCCCCCCAGTGTCACAGTTGATGTGTTTTCTGACACCAGTAATGTATGGGAACCCAAATAAACACCACCCACAGGAACGCCTTAATGCAATTCTGTGACCAAAGACCAACATTTTGGGTGTCCCACAGTTTGGATCAGAGCTGCATATAATACTTTTAATAATTTTCCTAGCTACATGTAATCTATGTAATGGACATTTGTGCAGCAAACTCTATGATGTGTGCTTACGTTCAGCACTTAATTATACAAGACCTCCAGATTTTGATCAATTGGTGGGCGTCCACGATCATGCATTTCCAGGTGAAAATCTTTCACGGCATCCTCTACCCCACGGCATCCTCTACCCCACGGCCTGCGTGTGCGATCCTTCACGAGCCCAGTTCAGTTTGGAAAAGTCTGGCGCATGTCTGTGCATGTATGTACTTTAGCCTGAGCATCGCAATACGGTTGGCTGACAATTTGGCTATCGGCCAATCAACAGCCTTCGCCACATCACTGCACAAGATGATCTGACTTCACGGTGACTCCTATTGGCTGGCGCAGGGGGGGGGGGGGGGGGGCATAAAATGGGCGTGCACTCATACATGAGTCGTTCATATCTGAGCACGACTCCGTCGAAGTGATAAGACTTGAACTAGATTCTAGGTAGGATTTGGAAATGAGGGATATCTTAATTTACAGCTAAAATCTGATGAAAAAAAAATGAGCCAAATTTTGAAACTGCATGCAAACCGCCGATAAAAACAGGGCCGACACACCCAAGATCTTAACCCTAACCCCCTAGGGTGTGTGGGAAAATCACATTAAAATTGGAGGTTTCAGGACTGTTAGGGTTTTAAACTATGATTCAGAGGTCCTCCTGAAGAGAAAATATGCACACGAAAGATGTTGCTTATCATGCTTCAAGACTAAATTTAGGAGAACAAATTGACTGATGATTAGTCTTTGACACAATCAATACATGATTCATGCTTTCTAAATGATCTCTTACTTCACTTGGTCTAATTAGTTTATGGCAACGCTACAAGCAACACGCCCAAGCACAGTGAAATTTGACACAGGACATCATCCCTTTAACGCAATGTAGGGCCAGGCATCTGTTACCATAAAACATGCCATGAAGATAAAACAGATCTGGCCGATTATTAATAAACCTATCAGGCCTCCTGACATGTGTTTGTACAGCCAGAGTACATTAAACTCCGCCAGCTTCCCTATCACACCACTCCAATGGTATCGGCAGCTGCCCAGCAGCGAGGGCAGGCAGCTTGCTGTGTGTGATGTGAACTCCAGGGCCTCCTTTTCGTGGGAGTGGGGCAAAAGCTGGCTGGCCAGGTTGTGTCACATGAGGGCGGTGTTCAACCTTAAGGGGAGGGTCGGCTATTTTGCAAAAATGGAGCCATCTGGGGCAGTTTTAAGCAATGGAAAATGTTTTAAAATGTCCTGCATGCCTGACTTACTTTACGCAGTAGCTGAGCTGAAAATCGTATTGCTTAGTAAAATTATTGGCTGAAGATTAAAATTTCAATCACAATCTCCACAATGACTAGAAGCATGAAAGCAATCCCTTTGAACATGAATAAAAACGCATGTTGGTTTTTGCATAAACCAAATAACTTCATATAAGCTTACTAATTTTTCCTCATGACTTTCATTCAAAAAATTGAAGACAGATGTTTTTTATGGCTTAATCAAATCCAATTTAAAATTAACACAGGTGTCAAACCCAATTAAAATTATGACAGTGTCATGCTTTTTTTTGTAATACTTTTCTCCTATGCCTCGTAGTAGAATTGAATAACTTTCTGAGAGATTCTTAAGGCCTTTTAGGACTAGAGAAGTTTTGGGGATGATGCAGGGGTTTGAAACAACCAATGTTTCACACTTGATGTTTTTCAACACTGCGTCAAACCCCAAATATTGGTTTCACCCAGGTTTGAAAACTCAACCCTTCCGTGGACCAGGGTTGAGGCTTTTTGCCCAGAGTTGAAACTCTTGCTTGTGTTGAAAATAGTAGTGTGAAAGAAATAATGGTGAGCTTGTCCTGGGTTGAACTTGAAACAAGTGTGAAACGATGACAAGTGTGAAACGATGACAAGTGTGAAACGATGACAAGTGTGAAACGATGACAAGTGTGAAACGATGACAAGTGTGAAACGATGACAAGTGTGAAACGATGACAAGTGTGAAACGATGACAAGTGTGAAACGATGACAAGTGTGAAACGATGACAAGTGTGAAACGATGACAAGTGTGAAACGATGACAAGTGTGAAACGATGACAAGTGTGAAACGATGACAAGTGTGAAACGATGACAGGTGTGAAACAACAGGTGTGAAACAACAGGTGTGAAACAACAAGTGTGAAACAACAAGTGTGAAACAACAAGTGTGAAACAACAAGTGTGAAACAACAAGTGTGAAACAACAAGTGTGAAACAACAAGTGTGAAACAACAAGTGTGAAACAACAAGTGTGAAACAACAAGTGTGAAACAACAAGTGTGAAACAACAAGTGTGAAACAACAAGTGTGAAACAACAAGTGTGAAACAACAAGTGTGAAACAACAAGTGTGAAACAACAAGTGTGAAACAACAAGTGTGAAACAACAAGTGTGAAACAACAAGTGTGAAACAACAAGTGTGAAACAACAAGTGTGAAACAACAAGTGTGAAACAACAAGTGTGAAACAACACGTGTGAAACAACACGTGTGAAACAACACGTGTGAAACAACACGTGTGAAACAACACGTGTGAAACAACACGTGTGAAACAACAGGTGTGAAATGTTGCCTACAGGCAGAACTTTTTTTATCAATCAACAAATTGACAAAACCAGACAGAGATTGACAATGGGACTAACTACATGTACCCTGAAAACCTAAATCTGCTCAAAGATGAGGAAGAATTGGGGCGATTTCTACTGGAGAGTTCATTTTACACACTGTCGACACACCTGTCTAAACATCTGTCTAAAGTGTCATTTTGCAAGAGGTGAAAAAACTTGTACTACCATACACAGGAACCTTTAGATAGTTTTAACGCATTGAATACGGATGATGGCTATACATGTAGCTGCGGTTTGAAAAGCCCATATGGCATACCGGCGCCTCATTACACGGGCAGAAGTGGTTAACATTTTCACCCGGTGGTTATTGCTTATATTTACCACGCTTCCAAATGCTTTTCAATATTACTATTAATCCTGAGATATACTGAGAAATCTCTTGATCCACGATGTAGTACGGATAACTTGCCAACTGCACAGTTTGAAAAAGGCCTCTGGAGCGCAACCACACACTATGGGCGTGTTTGTTTCACACAGATCCGGATCGCGAAAAGTGATCCGGAGCGCAAAAAGCTGCTCCGGATCACGTTTTTAGGGATCCTGCTCGCGAGGTGAGTTCGCAAGATCCAAGATGGCGACGTGCGAGACGGACAGAGAGAAAGTGTGTATTTTTTCATAGATTTAAAGCATTTAATGAGCTTTTGTGACAGTATTTAGTCATAATTCTTTTACAGTGTATTTTTGTTATTAAAGCTATGTACGATTTATTTATTTTTTCTGAAAATACTAGATAGTTTACCCTTCTGCTCACAAAATCTGAAGCAGACGACATTTGTCACGTAGTACAAATTCTCCCAGCATGCAACAGGGCGCCCTAAAGGATTCGCGATCGTGTTTGTTTTCGTCCGGCTCTGGATCACCTTCCGATCTGTGTGAAACAAACAGGCCCTATCTGAATCACTGTTATTGCGCCAAGATAACACGGGCAGATAGTACAAGAGCTCCCTCTATCCCCCTTGAAGGATCACAATACGGTCACTTATTCATCAAGCCCTCCTGATCCAAGTGAACATGATTCATAAACATCAATGTTGGGCAGGGTCACCTTACCCAAACATTCATATCAACAACAGGCTTTCTCTGGGCAAACAACCCCGTCAAGAGAGCAAGACCTGTACTAGTGACTATTTACATGTCAACATTGTTGCTCACTGGCTGGCTGGGAGCAATATGCAGGACAGGAAACAAGCGAATCTTGTCCAATCAGATTTGAGATGATTAGAAGGGGCAGAGTCTGATCTGGGTCAGTCATGGCCTTGAGGTTTGGAGGGGATGGGAATACCAGACATGCCAGTTTACTCTTTCACTGGATGGAGGGAGATTGTCTTCCTTTCAATGTACACAGGTTAGAGAAATTGTGCTAAGAAATAGGAGGTGAACATGATTACCGCTCCCTGTAATTTCAGTGGAAGGGGAATGGCATACCACTCATGTGCCTACAGTACCTATAAAATACTAAACCAAGTTTAAAAGTGGAGAAATCTATTTTCAATTTTTACATTAAAATTAGCTCCCTGCCCAACCCCCCCCCCCCCAAAAAAAATGGTTACAAACTTGTTAAAATTCACAATTGCGGGTATCATTCTTTACATATTTCTTACAAGATTTTACTATATGGAGAAATGAAATATTTCTCCATGATTTTACACACTAAATTCCACTTACAAATCTAGAATCGGACTTCTGTGAACATCTACATGTAATGTCCATTTGGTAGACATTAACATAAAAACCAGCTCACTCTTACAGAAATGTTTCCCTATAATTAACCCTTTCCTAACCAATGTCGAGTTTACTCAACAAGGAAACCACACACCAGAGTATCTAAACAACAAACACAATTCACCATGTTTCAATGAACTGCTGTGCTTGTTTTTTGCTGTCCATATATGATCTTTATACCAACAGAAAGAGCTTGTTCAGATCTTTCCGATAGTGCTATCAAATTCATGTGTCACCATTACAATATTTTGAGAAAACTGTATCCAAAGTTTCCATGGAGTGCCATTTGTTCATGTGACAAACAACTTTCCTGTTTCATAAAGTGGGCCAGAACAGAAAACAGCCGTAACTTCACATGTATGAAAGAGACATTTTCATGGAACAAACTTTACACACAGCATTTTCCTTTTCAATCATCCTCTACTCGCACCTCCAACCACCAAACCTAACCTGGTCACAGCTCCCTTATGTCCGCCCACTCCACCATGCTATATGGGCATACATGTAACAAGCAAAAACTCACACTTAAGATCAACTCTACACGTCACCAGAAGGGAAGTGTCACTGAATGGGATAACGCCATCATTCTCTCAAACTCAAACCGTTTCGCCGTAATCAAGCCATGATTGGCCCACTTCTGGTCTTGTACCATTTACACTGTACGGTACTGCCGGAATGAACCCATAAGTAGCCAGCATCGGCCCAGTACTGTCAGGTTTGTTGGGAATGCACATTTTCCGGGTTACCATTCCCATAGTGTGAACGCGGCAAGTTACTCGGGTGCATGCTGAAGCGGGTAAGAAGAATTGTGGGGTTAAATTTGTAGTGTGAAACCGATTCTCCGGGTTAGTTTTTAACCCTTTGCGTACGGAAAGCCGCAATATGGCGTCAAAAAAAAGTGCCACCAGGCCGGATGACGCCATTTGCCGGTGTTTGTGCAGTTTCAATCCATTGTTGGATTATTGTTTATGTTACGCTTGACTGCACAAACACATTGTAGCGGTTCGCTTGGCTGCCAGAACCGCCACGACACCCCGACGTCTCCCGTAAAATACCGTGCCCAAGGGGTAAACCGGGTAATGACAACTACCCGGGTAATTAATTACCCGGGTAAGTTCAGAGTAGTGTGAAACCCATATAACCAGAAAATTACTGAATCACACATTTACATGCTTAGCACATTTACTGGCAGGAACAGGATTCGAACCTGCGACCTCCGGAATACCATACCAGCGCTCTACCAGCTGAGCTATCTTGGCTGAGCTATCATAAACCCATAATGCTGTATAGCCAGGGATCAAGCCCAATTAATTGCTTAGCAAACGTACATGCTTACATGTAGATAACTTACATGCTTAGGAAACTTAAGCCCTGTCCGCACTGGACTTTTTTTGGTAAAACTTACCGAGACGATGGGTAGTTTTTCCATTTTAAGTCCAGTGCGGACAGCCTAGGACGTTTTCCTCTCAGTTACTTTTCCCGAGTCCAGCGGTTACTTATACCAGGCAACTGCTGGCCAGGAAAACTGACCAGGTAACTTTTCCCGAAACAATAAGTCCAGTGCGGACAGTGCGAGTCGGTAAAAGCGGCTCAGGAAAGCGTACATCTGGCCCGAGCGCAAAGTTATGCTTCACAGGAAAACCATGCATGCGCTTTGCATTGTTTCAAAGCGGTGCAGTGCATACATGTATGTGGCAAGTTTCCAAATTCCAGTGCGTTGTTCCTCTTTTGGTCGCAATCATGGCAGATTTGATTATTGATACAGTCGGGAGTTTGATTGGTGCTAAAGACGTAGGCCTACGTGTACACATCGGCCAGAAAAATGAAAAGGCACGCGTGATTTGGGTCAATCGCGTCAATGTAGAAAGGTCACGCAAAGCGCCCTCATGAGTCGCTATATTGACAGCTCGGTTACTTCTACCACGGTCTCGGTAAAATGTTACCGTGTCAAAAGTATAAGTGCGGACAGTGGTCACATTCGACCATTTTTCATTTTACCATCGTCTCGGTAAAACCTTTCTAAAAAAAAGTCCATTGCGGACACGGCTTTACATGCTTAGGAAATTTACATGCTTAGGAAATTTACATGCTAATTTTGTTGTGCAAAATATTTTCTCAGCTTAGCAAATGTACATGTATGTGCTCTATGAAATTTGCCCCCGTTGTTCAATCAGCCAGTGGCGACGATGGGATTTACATGCAGTCTGTGCCAGAATTCCAGCGTAAACATTATTGATTCGGAGACCGCTTATTGCAGCTTGCCAGCTCAACGGGATGCCGAACCCAGCCGAAGGGTAGGGAAAGAGTAAACTGTTCAGAATTAATCAAATCCACTTGGTACTTGGTAAAGACACACACACACACAAAAACCGCATACTATCAACACTAATTCACCAACTTCAATTCAGAGATGCGCGCAGACTGTTTGGCTAATTTGTAGCTCCCATGTATGATTAAATATCCATCCGCAACGCTCCTGCGCGTCCAATATTATATCCCCTTTGAGAACGCAAAGGCTTCTCCATACAACTAAATTACAGTTTTCCTGACTGTAATGGATCTCCCATGCCAGGCCACTACCCAATCAAATTAGTGCAAATCAATGCCATTCCGTCCAGCCTGGAAGTCTGGGAGCAAGGGCAAAGAAGAGGTGGAAGAGGGAAAAAGGACAGGTGCCTCTATGCACTTAAAGGTTGTATACAATATTTGCTTTTGCTGTCATTTTCAAAAATGAATGGATTTGGGGGTTAATAGTATTTTATGGCAATTACTGTAACACTGACCTGTTTAAAGTTTGCATTCACGTAAATGCTGAGAAAATAGGAAAAAAAAATGTTGTTCTTGTAGTATGGTTCCATGACCCTATTTCAGATAAAAATGGAGTAATTTATAGATGTCAGGGAATGATCATGTTGGGGAATTAGACTATTTGCAACGATTTTTCGGCCAACCATCGCTGGAAATTGATACAAAAATTCTACTTGACAGCACACGAGGGGTGCCATGATTTCACAGGACGCCTTAGACTATTATTTACTTACAGTCCAGTAAGCAATTTCATAATCGGTAGTTTGGTTTTTTGATGTTTGCAAATGCATACCTTTAAAATCCTAACAGTCCTGAATCCTCCAATTTCAATAAGACTTTCCTATACCACCTAGGGAGTTAGAGTTAAGAGTAAACGAGAAATGTTTATAAGTGGCTTGCTGTTTAAACCCCTTGCGTACGGATGACGCCATATGGCGCCATATGGCGTAAAAAAAAAAGTGGCACCAGGCCGGATGATGCCATTTGCCGCCGTTTGTGCCGTTTGTGCAGTTTCAATTAATTGTTGGATTATTGTTTATGTTACGCTTGACTGCACAAACACATTGTAGCGGTTCGCTTGGCTGCCAGAATTACCGCGACACCACGACGTCTCCCATAAAACCGTACTCAAGGGGTTAAAGGGATTATGCAATAGGATTTGTAAGACAAATACAGTTTGGACAGCGTTACTTCAGTGTTTTAATATCTCTGGCACGTTGTAGTGGTTATAATTAACAAATTGAGATTCTTATGTCGATGCAAATTTTCATACTTAATTGTGGGCCAAAAGACACGATGCCACCAGATGCACAACAGTAGTGTTTCCACAGTATTCTGTGAATTACAAATATCTGATATTTTCTTGGAAACTGGGGATGGCTTCCATATTAAATAGCTGATTCTGAACCATTTCTAATCAACATTTCTCTGAAACTTTATTGTTTGGTTGTTTTGAAAGGAATGGTAGCACTGTCATGCATGACGCAACTTGAAAAGATTTTAAAGGAAAGTTAAAACCATCTTCTAATAAGAACAATCACGTAGATACACTGGTATTGTTGTAGGACACGGTTACAGGCATGAAAACCAGTTGAAGTGGATATTCACTGCACATTTCCACAAGACCAGAATTTTTTTGTTTTTAATATTTATTTTTTTATTTGGGGGGTGGGGGTTTGGGACCCAGTGTGGCAAGAGTCAAGAGGATAAGGACTCATAATGTCAGGCCAGGTAGAGGAAATTATTGCCAGCTTTCAGACTCCCCGGGCAGCCATAGGACAGGAGGGCGAGTCATAACCAGGAAATCATTGGGGTGGGGGGGGGGGAGGAGGGTTGGAGACCTGAATGAATGCACAATAAGCAGTTGCATTGGCTCGGCACAGAAAACGCTCCATAGAGTATTCAAATGGCTCCTCGCCGAACACTCTTCAGGCCAGACTTGAAGATGTAGCCAGTGGTACCACATAATCAATAAGAATAAATAAATTACATCTTTGGAAAAGTTGCTAAGCAATATTTTGTGCTAGGAGACACCTCCATGAAATAGGGGTAATTCACAATACAGTGCGACACCGAGTGATTGCACTGGACAGGCCATATTCAAAATTGTAGCCCTTTACTCAAGGTAAAGGGTACAACAGAGATGGTGGGGTTGCCCTTGGGGTGTGTAATTATGGGTAGTGCAGGAATCGGGTACACGATTGGAAAAAAAACACGGGTACTGAGGTACCCGTTAAAGAAAGCCAATCCCAAAAATGTAATCTTGAAAATTGCTGTTCATATTGTTCGTAACGGTCCGCACGTTAATACTACCACATCGGTGCATCGATGCAGCAAGATGCAAGTGTGTACAGTCAGCTCTATAGCTTGATGGTGTAAATTGCATTTTCGCAAGCGTCATAAATGTTAATCTGGTTTGTTTTTTTCCCATGTACCCTGGTTTTCAATTTTGAAAATTCCCCACAAATGATATTCAAAAACTTTCTTTTTCATTGTCTGAGAAATTACTACGTAATATGTTAATTCGGTTACGGGTACTCAATTCCAAAATCTGGAACTGGTTCCCGACATTAGCAGCCAGGACTCGAGTACCTGGTTCGCATGCACAGCCCTAGGTTGGCCACATTTTAGGTTGCCAGCCCCACCACCCTTACGGTTCTCCTGGGTCCAGATCTAAATAGAGAATACATCTTCAAGAGGTACCAAAGATATTACCCCAATTTTCAGACCTATAGATCCATCTGAACTGTGCAGTCAACAACCTATTGAGTAGCCTATTTCCCATATTTATTAGGCTTCCAAATGCTTTTGAACTAGTGCCATCCTGAAATACCAATGGAATTACAGGATAGCACTATTCAAAATCATTTGGAAGCCTAATAAATATGAGTAATACCTAACCAGCAAAAATGTTGAACTACGTAAATGTTCACGCATCTCACTGTACCAATTTGTTTTGCTTCGTGCAATTTCAAATGCATGTAATTCTTGGTGGTGCACTGTATCGAGAATCGCCTGAACTGAGCCAATGGCCGATGGGACAAATTGCTTCCAATGCCCCCCCACAAAGTTTGAGCGCTGAATTAAGTCCTTCAAGCAGCAAGTCTTGCATAACCAGTCAGCAGTTAAATACGATTTGAAGCTTTGCATGGTGAATACAATGAGAAAGCAAATATAGAACCGTGTGAAATTAATCTCTTCCAGGAAGAAGTGTGGTTCTGAAAATAGCCAGGTTGAGAATGAGAACACTTCAGACAGTGTACTCTGTCCGTCCACCCTCTTCTGAGCACAGACAGAGCACGCTCTCCAAAACGATGAGTTAAATCTCACCCCAGTTCTTTTTAGAACCACACGTCTTTGTAGAAGAGATTAATTTCACACGGTGTTACCCGCAATTCCACATTTACTTTCCCGTCAGTCGTTGTGAAAATCTAAAATGCCAGAGCATATTTCATTTTTGTTTTTTGCCACTGCAAAAAAGCACATCCAATCTTTTACAGGCCTACATCTGGAAGGCAGTACAAATCTAATTAAATTAAGACTTTCAACACAAAGCCAACCTGTTGGATTCTGTTGTCTGACCAGCACTCCTGTAAATCTCATTTAAAAGAAAGTCCCCCCCACCCACTCATGCACCTGTATATTGAAACTACAATTTATACAAAAGGCTCTCTGTCAAAGGCAGCTTGTAAAGTTCACAGTGAGAGTCAAACATGCTATTCATCATTTCAAGTGGTAGTTTGAATGTAGCGCCACAATGTGTACCAGATGTCCTCTATTTGTGACCTGGGGCCAATTTCATAGAGCTGTTGAGCACAAAAATTTGCTCAGCATGAAAATGTCTTGCTTAGTAAAAACAGGTTACCAGCTAAAAGTCCAACATGTCTCTTTCATTTTTGTATGTTTGAACAGTTGAAAACCTACGGTTGTAGGAAATATTAAAAAAACAGTGGCCATCTTCAAAATAAAAAAATAAAAAATAAAAGACCCTCCTCCTTCCTTTTAAAAACCCACAAGCTAAACATAATAATTTTTTACTTGGCCTTATAAAACATCTGACCTCTTACTCTTTGTGGTTAACCCACAAACAGTCATCAGACGCTCAGACATACATGTACCAGACCTTTTTTTGTTAGTTCTGCGCATGCGCGCGTAGTTCTGAGAATGCGCGCATACTTCTGAGCATGCACACGACTGGTGAGAATAATGGAAATGGACCACTATGTCTGCTACCATCAGCGTCTCATTGGGCGAGTTGATTTACATTGGGCTTGCAACAGAGACCATACATGTACGTACATGTATGTAAGTTCCACAGCAATGATCAATATCAGTCATGCATGCAAAAGCTATTAAAAAGAAAGGTTGTTGCTAATCATTTGTACTCATAAACTTGAATGGGAAATGCATCGTTGCACAGTCAGAAGCTTACCCGCTGTATACAGGCTGCAATCATGAAATGACATGGCTATCCTATTAACTATATCCATTAACCTAAAACTGCTGACCCTACACAAATTGTAATCCCAATTACTTTCATCCGATAACCACATCAGGTCTCGGGGGCGGATCGGGGGAAGACTAAACCCTCCTCCTCCAGCTCTTTGTTATTTTTTTTTTTTATACTTTTACGCAAACAACTGCAAACCAGCAACCTTTTACGAAAAAGAAAAAAAGGGAGGGGGGGGGGGTCAATGCTAAGGAAGCACTTACTCTACATGTACATGCACTCTATTTGGTCGTCCTTTTTATGTTATATACATGTATGCGAACTGTTACACATTAACCCTAACTCCCTACATCATTTTTCCTACATGTAACCTGAATCCTCCAATATTCTCCGATTCCATAATCCTCTAATGTTTGTTACTGGGGACCACTGCCTGAATCCTGCAAAAATCCTTCAGTGGGTTTTGGATAAACGCCCCAGTAACCTCAATCCTCTAAAATCATCCAGCACCAGATTGGGCCTGATGACCTGGATCCTCCATTTTGGTCTAGAGGCAGAAATCCTCTAATACTCTCAATCCTGCAAAATCCTCCCGATGCTTCAACTTCCAAAGACCACCAATCCTCCAAATTCCTCCATTTGGCAAAGAAGATTTTTGAGAATTTGGGAAGTTTAAGGTTAATACTGCAGGAATTTTGAGCATCCCAAAACAAATTTAAATTTAAATCCATTATACCCCTAGGCATTTTACTAGGAAGTGTCCTCAACCTGTCAAAATCCAACACTGTGCAGTATACCTATAGCAAATTCTTTGGACTTTGACAAATTTGGGCATCACAGCTCCATGTAAAAAACTAAAGTAATGGTGCCAAGGTGCAACAGTCCTGAACACATCAAAATTCAACACAACCTGCTGTTGGGGTTTCAAAGGATTGAGGTAGCTAGGGTCAATTATTGTCAGACAATGTATTTTTGTGGAATGTCTCATTAAAAGGCTAATTACTGATCTAATGCTAACAAATTACATGTAGCAATTCAATTGAAACGTTTTTCATGGTCATACATGTACATCCCAAACACATTGACATAGTAGCTACATGTATATATAAAAAAACACAATAAAATTAAATTGTGTTTTTCTATAAAGAGTACAGACATGGCAACTTTAATGTATGAAAGATGTATGCCAGCAAATGAGTTTAGACGGAAACTAGACGTAACACGACTCTCTTCCCAATGACCTGTATGGATTTTCCAGCTGTAACTTATCCCTACGTAAAACTGTATTTGTCCACCGACTCCCGGCCAACTGGGACTCTTGTATGTAAGCAATCATGTCATTAACGTTGCCTAACTATTCCAAACCTCGCTGGCTCTGTATCACAATATTATCATCGACATCGTCGTCCCTCTGCCATCAATTCACTTCATCCACTTCTTCCCTCTCTCTTTTTTTCCTCCCGATTGGCGCTGATTTTCCACTTGACTTGATCCCAGTCCATGAGGAAAGCAAGTATAATTTGCTGACGGAGGAGGGTTTAGTGCGAGACAAAAGACAAAAATAAGGAGGCACTCGTAGCCAGTAGGACATAAACTGAGCCAGCGGATTGCCAGAGCACGTGGGAGCATTCATCTACAGGAAAGGCTTTTAGCGTCTGGTCAGTAGCACCCATTAGGACTCGAGGACACATACAGGCCAAGCAGTTATCTCTAGAGGCGCTGCAAGCAATACTTTGAAGCCTGACGTGATTCGCACACCTGGAGAGCAACTGTAAACTAAATCATCTACTTTACTAAACTGCAATGTGTGAATAACCTTGTCCAAATAAACCAAGCCATGTTGACAGAAGTTCTTTGATTTAAACTAAACAAGAATTACATGTATGTATTGCATTTTGACCCCAGTTGGAAATCTGCCTCTTTGACCGCGTGGTTGACAAGTACAACCACATTTTTTACGGACTCGTACAACTGGATCTTTCAACAGCAAAGCAACCTGCACACCTTTATGTGCTTGTAACACAGTGTGTGAAATGTACCGAGCTAATACATTCAAGCAATTCTCCTCTGGTATGTTTATTCTGCAGACCATCACAAGAGTATGCAAAATGTCTGTGTGCAGTCTGTGGTTACTGACAAGCAATCAATCTGCAGACAAATTGCTTTTTATAATTCTACAAGTTGTTTATGTTAACACCGCAAATCTTTACTGGATACATACTGTTTAATGTAGGTCAGCTACATGTAATATGTTGTTCTACAAAGTGTTAACAGAAGTCTGCAGAATGTTAGCAGACAGTCTGTGCTTGCTGATGAGCAACCAGTCTGCAGACAAAGTGCTTCGCAAAACAAGATGAACATTGAACATCAGCTCAAGGAGATAATCCATACAATATGTTGAAATCCTACAAATAAGTCAACACCGCAGACAGACACATGTACACATGTAGGTACGTGTACTGTAATCCAAGTAGGTTACACATGTAGCTACATGTAAAATGTTGATTCTACAGACCACCAACAGAAGTCTGCAGAATTTTTACACACAGTCTGTGGTTGCTGACGAGCAGCCATGTCTGCTGACAAAGTGCTCAAGTCCACACAAGCATAGTGATACAAGGCGGCAGTCCCCACTCATGTACACGTACATGTACATGTACATTGCTATCCACATCATACACATACACGTGTACATTTGCACCTCTGGAACATTTGCACCATTTCACATGAGCGCTGGAAACATGGTCACCAATGCACGGATTCCGTGCCGTGTGAAAGTGTATCCCTGTCACCAAATCGCACGGGTTCCGTGCGGTTCGTGACAGGGATTGAGACCTCCTCCAAAAGTTCGCATCGATGCGACATCCGTGCGACGACCACCGAAATTGGTCGTGTGAATGTGTCGATGCGATTTTCGCAGGGATACTGTGCAGTGAAATCGCCTTTACGCATGCGCAGTTTGCTGTTGCTGTGCACAAGTCATGTAGGAAGGAAATGCTCCTTCACTTTAACACGTGCCCTGATGACTGCTAGTGTTTCATAATCAGCTTCTGACCTAGCGCTGGCGATACTAATTGTTTTTTTCGTAGTCGATATTTTTTCCGCTACATGTACATGTATATCGCCGATATGGCGATACAATCGTCTACAAATTGCGGCATGAAAAAAATGTTGTGAACGGTTTAAGCGATCTTAAAATCCTAATGTACAAACGCATAGGCCTAAACAACTTTCAAAAACTTCACATTGCCAAACAAAGCTATTTGTCACAATATCGCCACTCAGATCGTCCACCCGTACGGAGGAATGGTCCACTATACCTACGTGGCAGCGAGTGTTAATTTGCAGACAACTTTTTTTACCAAGTCATTTTTTTTCAATTCAAGTCACAAGTACATTTTTTCAACAACTTCCAAAAATTCTTGAAGTTAAAGCCACACAATACTCCTTTTGAAGTTGACATTCGTGTAAAAATCGTGCATGTCCACGTATCGTTTTCCCAGGGCTTCGCAACGCGAGCAAGCAACACGTATGCTTATTAGCACGGTTCCCGTCTCTGCTGCGGTATTTAATTGATAGCAGTAGAGACGGGAACCAGTCTACAGTGCGTACTCGATTGGGTATATTTTGATGCATGACTAGGGAGAATTTAAATATGTTTGTAGAATTTTACTCTCTTGATCTCAGACACCCTTATTTGCATTTCAAATGCTCTAAAGATGTATTGTGATTATATTTATACAAACGTTACTTCATCATTTTGAATGTTTGAAGGACATTACATCAAGCATTTTCCAACTAAATGTTTTTGGCGAAAAAGAGGAATTCTTGCTACGCTTTTTTGTACATTTAAAGCAAAGACGGTGGCAGTCGTAAGTAAGGCTGTTCGATATCCATTTATTTTGATACCGAAATATCGGCAGAAAAATATCGCGATATTCGATATTATCGTGATGACGTCACTTTTTTCATTACCGGAAGAACGGAGGAATAAAAAAAATACATGACGGAAGTCACCACGGCATCATGAGATCGGGGCCACCGGGATCGGGCCCGCCGGGATTGAGCGGCAGGATCGGAACGGGGGGCCGGTTTGACCATGGTTTGACAAAGCTTCCCTTCGCTCGTTGAGTATTTAGAGTTTTACGACATTTACCTTCAGTTGGCTACTTTATGGCACTCCAGAAAGACTAGCGTTTGTTTCTATTTCAGCATTGTTGATTAGTAACACAGATGATAATACCATGGACGATCACATGCGAGCTGTCAACAAACGATCGTGTCGTATATTTTGTGAAGACGACATGACGTACATTGCACAATGTACAATGGATGCGCGGCACGTGTTTTAATCTTTTCTCAAGACGCGACGCAGTTCGCTACACGTAACTACACCTAACTACGTGTGCCTTGTACACTGGGGAAAGACGGTGGCATTCAGTGCAGTTGCTTGCACTTGACCAAGGCTAGCAACAAAGCAACGCGCACGCGCAGATGCGCTACAGGGGTTGACCTTATTGCAAACAATTGCCATACCCCTCGATCTCAAGATGAGTTCGCAAGCGTGTAGGTACGTACATTGTACACTGGGAATAAGACGTTGTTTGCACTTGACAACGTACGGCGCGGAGGGTAAATCGCGCGGAAGGTAAATCGCGCGGAAGGTAAATCGCGCGGAGCGGAGATGTCATGTCGGGGTTTAGAAAAGGTCAAAGAAAGACACATTTAGTGCATGTATGTATTTTTTTATTCCTCCATGGTACATCATGATACATTATATACTATTCTACCGTCCAATAATTGGAAATAACTGGAATTTCGAGCAAAGTAAACTGGACAAATCCACACGTAATGCGGCCAAAAGGAACATATATCGCGATATTCTTCGGTATATCGAAGTCCCCGATATTCCGGTTTTTTTTAAAGGGGCCGATACGATTTTCGATATGAAAAAAATATCGAAATATCGGGAAATATAGTCGTAAGATGTTTTTTCCTTCATGCTTTTATATCTGATCAATAATGTGCAGCCCGGTACGGCAGTGCTGTGCCAAATGCCAAAAAGCCATAAGACCAGTCTATGAAGTATAGAATAACCACTCTGTTGAACCACGGAGGTTGAACAACGGATGATACGTCTAAGACTACGCATAGGCAATATGGGTATAGTCTGGGTTGAAAAAAAAAACGAATCGAAATGCGGGAGTGGAATTGGCAAGTGAAAAGAGCATTTCTTTGAATTTTTCTTTATGTTTTTTATTAAAAAGTAAATTTCGATTTTCAATAATTTACCTTGACCCACCCACCCACATTTTCGAAAAGAAATCGAAATTTTAAAACATTGAAAATTTTGAATGGCCCCTTAATGAAAAAAAAACCAGTTAACTTGCCCGGTGGACTAGTTTAAAAAAAAGCTTAAGGTCGAGGCCTGAATTATGCTCCTACCCAAAAATAACCCCAAAATTTTGGTTGTGACATCATCAGCAGTAAAACATTGGGGGGGGGGGGGGGATTTGGGTTTGTACATATGCCCAAAAAAGTTGACCCCAAAATTGTTTTGCTTGCAAAGAAAATTTGACAAGAAAGAGGGTAGGTAGTCTTTCTCGACATTGGTGATGTAATTTATTGGATGTGTTCTTACCTGTACATGGAAATAAAGCCCATACAGTGTTTCTGATTTTGTTTTTAGTAGGCATACAAGCCAACCCCCCCCACCCCCCCCCCCCCCCCCCCCACCAAAAAATAATAAATAAATAAATAGAAACCAATCAATAAATAACTAAATCAATCAATAAATAAATAAATAAATAACAAAATAAATTGTTAATCATAAAAAATATAACAAATTGGCAAAGGGGGGGGGGGGGGGGGGGGGGCAATAGTGGGTCAGCAACTAATGCTTTTCACTGCTGAGTGATGATGCACAGCCAGGATTTCTTTTCTGGGTGGGGCACACCCAATAACTTTTTTTCTGTACTATACATCAATAAATGACTTCAATTCAAAAAATACATCCAAATATTTACTTTTTATATATTCCGCATTGTGTCAGAACAATTTAATCATTTTTTATAATTTGATATTCACGAACCTTTAACTAATGGGTCCCACCTGTGACAGCCGACAGCAAATGTCCCCAGCTACATGTAGCCTTGTTTATGAGGTTCAGTATCACATCCTCTTTGCTCTGTCTCTGGACTATTTGTCATTATTGCATTACAGGGGTGACCAGCCAGCCCACCGAGCCATTCCCCAAGCACTCTCTCTGCTATATGGCATTGACCTCACAGACATCTGATTGTATTAACCTCATTCCCTGGGGTTCATGCACGGCAAAGCTGATTCAGACACAGTCATTTTTGTTACTAAGACAGCAAATACATCCCATGGAATATTAATACATCTGTGGGCTTATTTGAGAAGAACAAACTACTTTCCTTTTTTCCCCTCATATTTCATAAAAGCTGAAATAACTACATGTAGTGGTGTTCCGTATCAAAATATCTGCATCTTGCTACATTAACCCTAACCCTGCTTCAAATGTTTCGTAAGAACAATGCTGAATCCAACAATATCCCAGAGTCAACATATTAACCCCTTCTGTTCGGCTATTATTAATTAATGGGGTGCTGGTTTGCCAAGACGGGCTTGTGCAGCCAAGCGTAATGAAAACACTAGACAAACAACGGATTCAGTACGGGCAGGAATGCACATATAGACGATAACCGGCCATAGCCGTCGCCCGTATTCAGTAGGTTAACCAAAGTGTGAATGCTGCTCATTGAAATACCTATTGGTCGAGAGCCCATCACGTGGGTGGTTTTAAACGGCCGATAAAACACCAACCGGTTTTAAACACTTTTTCTGGTGTCACACGAAATTTTAGAGTCCTACGAAATCTGGTCCATTTTATTGGTTGAACAGTCGAGCGACCAGGCACTCTCCTAATAACACAAGCGTATTACTAGCGATGCGTCCGTATTAACAGTCCATAATTTCACACTACACCGGCACTGCTGCATTCTGCACACCTGGCGAGCGGGTCACGCATGCATAAATTTCAATAAGGAAATGTTTAGCACTACTCGCACGTGGCAGGAACCATTAAATAGCTAAAGGGGTGTTTTACAAACCAAGGTAAAAACAATTGAACAAAATCATTGGAAATTTATAATTTTCGGAGGTTTTTGCTGAATTATACATATTTTATGAATGGGCCGGTTTTAAACGTACGTTTAAAACCACCTTGGGGCCTGGACGCTGATAATGACCCGAGCCGAAGTACTCAAGGATGTTTAAAACCGGCCCAGAACAGGTATTCCCTTATTCAAGACTATGCTGAAACCAATGCTTACTGCTTACAATCTCAATGAAATGAGGGACTTCTCCGATAAAGAAAATTGTGTACTTGGCAATACACACACGTCTGCATACACGAAGACCAATAAATGTGTGACATCAGTCACATCACTGTCGGGCTGTTTAAAGTAATAAGTACTGTGTACTGCACTACTAGACATAGACCATTTCAGCCAATTATAAGGACTCGATCTCAAGTCTAACCTTGTCACTGATCAAAGATAGATTAACCCTAACCTCCTAGGATGCATATTTAATTCATATTAAAATTGGAGGATTTGGGACTGTTCGGGTTTGTGATTAAACACTAAAAGATTCTAGATTGTGCCACTTTTAAAACTAAGACGTCGTAATGAGTCAGACATCACATGTCAGACATCACAGCTGAGTTGTAAATTGTACTACACTAACACTGTAACAGTCCCAAATCCTCCAAATCTTAATAGGAACTTGCATGCACCCTCGGGGATTAGGGTTAACCATTGAGGACTCCTTGCATTTCTTGAATGCATAACCTACCAGTTTCAACCCCCCAAACTCCTAATATTTCAGCACACTGCACTCACCGCCCTCCTAAAACAATTCAACATTTTCCCCCGAGGGCAGGATGGAAGCTGCACATTATTTGCCACAGCCAATCCCTAATGCCAAATTCCTATAATGCTGTGTAAATCATGCCGTTTCAATTTCCCCCCTTATAACATCTCGGCAACCAGTACCGCGAGGCATGTTGCTACATGTAGCAAGTAGCAGTAGTATGCCCGGGCTGTGTGCTGGCCATCCGATCTTATCGGGCCCATCTGCCTCATCTGATTCTACAGGTCGGGACTCACACTCAGCTGATCCGATCACGACGACGTCGTCTGCGAAATGTGTTTGCAATCACGGGCTGTATGTGTTTTGATGGCTCATATTCTGCTCTCTATAATACTCTAGTCTGCCACTGATTTTCCATTGGCAAGATTTGCTTGCGGGGGAGACAAGCTACTTCTGGATGGAAAATATGTGGACCACTGACCTTTGACCTAGGACGGCACTGTTGTACAGGGAGCGTGGGGAAATAGGCAATTGCTTGAGTGAATGAGGGCATTGTAATGCCACCATTTTTTGGGGGGCGGAGGGTATGAGCAGTAGTGAGTTCACGTTTATTGTTAAGTTTCCATACTTTGTAACATTGCTTAACTTTGATTATATTAACTTAATTAAATTAATGATATATTAATTTATAATAATCAAAAACCAAATTGAAAACTACACTGTTTCTGAAGATACCAGTTTCTAAAGATACCAGTTCCTAAATATACCTGAGAAATATTTCCATCTGAAATATACTTTACTACTACTCAACTATTTTCAGTGTAGACCCCCTCCCCTACCCCCAACCCACCCCAGCCCCGCCTAAACCTGTGTAGTCAACTTTAACAATCATTCAGAAAAACTCACAAATGGCTATCACTGAGAACTTTCATGGTACCTTGGAACCTTTTGACATGTTTACATTCCATTCCTGACCAGTACAGAACCCCCCAATATCCTGTCTGTGGAGTGCAAGTAAAAACAACCACTTTGTGGCTGAAAAAAAAGTACATTCCACCTTGTGATCTGGGCCATAAATCGGCTCATTTTTCCTTACCCCTTCAGCAAACCTGGGCCCAATTTCATGGAATCCGTTACGGTTAGCAAAAAATCGCGGCTACATGTACATGTAGCTATAGCAGAAAATTCTGTGCTAACGGTTAACATATTTCACAGGTTATCAAGGAATTTTGGCTTGTGTGCATGCGTACATCGCGTAACTAAGGATTCCTACATGGTGTAGAATGTGCTTTGCTACATGTACACGTAGCTAGGTGAGCACAAAATTACAGGCCGTTAGCACCACCGAGTCCAGCATTACGGATTCCATGACATTGGACCCAGGTTTCAGCCAAAATACAATACAATAAAAAAAACAGGACAATTCTGTGCCAGAGTCGCTTCTACTCGACTCCAACATTGGAATTGGAATCACGATTCCATTTTTTTTCAGGAGTCGACTCCTTGAAGTAGCCAATTCCTGCTTCCGTGGAGTAGATTCCAGGCACTCGCCAACTCTAAAAGAGATTTAAAGAGTGCCTGAAAAGACCGCACATAGCTGTTTCATCCATGAAATCAATCACAATGCTGCGCAGATTCAAAGGAAGTGCTGTTGACACCCGTTTTGTGCATGATATAGTCAATTCTGAATGGAATCAGGATTTCTGCTCAGAGTCTGAGTTGCCCAAGCCTGCATGTCACTTTCACACTTTGAACTGCTTATGAAGCATGTACCGCATGTGATGTTCTACCTCACCACATTTCCTCCTACTGGTGTAATAATACTCACTAGACAGCAGGCCATCACACCTTCAACAGGTGGGCCTGGCAAGTATGATTTCCGATCCCCCCTCCCCCCCCCCCCCCCCCCCAATAGAGCGAGCACATCTTGATAAAATACACTGTAAACCTGCATCATACACAGAATGCCACTTACCAACCAACAAGGAAGCAGGGATCAATATTGTCACTATACCAGTTGGTCAAATCTAGTATTAAAATGTTTTGAGCTGGCAGACTCCAAGATCAAACTTGTGATTCTTTCAAATAATCTGAATTTGTTTTTGTTTTTTTAGAATCTCAGATTTTACACTTTGAATGAATACAGTCGGCCTTGTTTATTTTTATTTACTTGACAAAGTTTCAACTGTTCACAAGTTGGAGTCCAATTTAAAAATATAGTGAGCAGTTACTCATAATTGTTTTTATGGACAATGGTCTTGAAACAATTTGTGGATACTTGTATGGAATTCAAGCTCTGAAGGGGGGGGTGGCAGTTCTTTAAGGGCGGGGGCTCTTTCCAATGTTTTAAAAAAAGTCGTACTTTTTGTTTTTTTGGGGGGAGGGGTTGGTAAAATTGAACTTTTTAGTGCTGGGTGAAGGGTAGCAAACAAGAATGTGGGGGGGGGGGGGGGGGGGGAGCCTACCCTAGGAATATATACTTTTTGTGGGAGAAGGCAGATCATAAGACAACACCCTTTACATACTACATGAACTTGATTATTAACCCAAATAGTAGGGATCGAATTGCAGGGAAAAATCTAGGCTTAAACATTTGACTAGACCAATGGTAAAAATATGAATGTACAGTGTTTGTCCTACATGTATGCGCTACTTCATTTTTTTCTTTCCTTTGCTTACACTTTGGGGAGGGGGTAAAGATTTGTGGTAGCACAACATGGCAACTCTCTTTTATAAGTTTGTAGAGTTTTGAAAAGAACCGCAGAAACTGTGTAGAAATCTCTACCTCATACGTGTAGCTCTTAAAATGTCCATTCCAGCAATTGTGGGGATTTTAGAAACTACATATACAATTCGCCAGATTTAGAAACACTGGAACATCAATGATAACATTATCCAGTGTGTGAATGAACCACTAGACCACCGGACTAGTTCGGTCAAGAGTTCGCTAGACAGACGCTAAAATCGCTAGAGTCCAGCGGTCCAGTGAATACCTTCAGCCCTGAACAGTCTTGACAATTTTTCTATTATTTTTCATATTCTCTGCTTCATTGCTTGTAAACACAATTAATTTCCGGTGTGGCCAGATATCCCAGGAGCAACTCTAAAATTGAGCCCACTGGCAAGCTAGCGTTTCCCCATTGCTTACATGTACCTTCTTAATATGCCTTACATGCTCCCAACATTTGCAGGTATTAATCTTTCTCTTTTTTCCCCCCTCACAGCAAAAGCCCGGCTCTCGCTAGCCTGATGTTTTTCTGGCAGAACACTCTACAATGAAGGGTGGTAAATCTTGAATGAGATTCTCTCCTTGGGGGAGGGGGGCACTTAAGCCCCGGAAAAGAAAAGAGAAGAGGGTGCCTGTATTTTCTGCACATCCTAATGCTCGTTGGTTATTCATAGACATGCACAGATTAAGAGGACATGGCTGGACGTGTACGTCGGCATTGGTTCATTGTGAAATCTGAGATTGGTTTACACAATCAGGGTGCTTGTTTAACTAAAATCACTTCAAATCGTTAAGTTGTGTGAGATTTACTGGACCAAGACCAGAACCTGAGCCCTCTGGACTTGCGTTCAAGTGCTCTACCAACTCAGCCTTCTGGAAGCCATGTCTCTATCCATCATTCTTGAACATTTTCAAATTTGCAAACACTGCCTGCAATGGTAAATGAAGAGAATGCCGTCTTCAAATAATTTATTGGAGTAAAGATATTTGGTTGGACCAGGACTTGAACTTGAGCCCTCAGAAAAGATGGTCAGGTGCTGCACCACCCGAGTTACCAGAACCATGTTAGAACTTCCCTTCACTTTGGGGATAAACAAAATTTGACCTGAATGGGATCTGAACATCTAGACCTTCGGACTACTATTCAATTACTGCAAGACTTTGGTGATTTTTGTGTCAGTTTCTCATCATTTCTGGAATACATTTTGTTTCACTCATCTCCAGCAATGTTGTTTCAATTGTTCAGAATGAAAGAGTTTGAAGTAGAGCAAAGAAATTGGACTGGATGAGGGAGCTGAACCAGAGACCTCTGAACTACTAGACAAGATCTTTTCCAACTGGGCTATCCTACTGTCAGTTACTCATCGTTTCTGCTGCAAGGTCGTTTCGAATGTACAGAATCTAATAGTTTGATACTGAGCAAAGTCATTTGACTGGACTAGGACCTGAACCAGAGACATCTGGACTGCCTCTCAAGTGCTCTACCAACTGAGTACGTCCGTAAACATGTCAAATTCCCATCATTCTAGAGACAATAATACTTTTAATTATCACAGACAATGCCACGACATATTGTACACCATAAAATCAAAACTAAACAAAACACTGTAGGGTGCAGGATATATAAAAATTCCTCAAATTCCTTTTATCTGCCTACCACACAATTCAATTCCTTCTTCCATACGCATTCTCTACACTGGGACAAAGACCAGCACTGCTTTACATGTAGGTACATGTATGTTATTTGAAGCCGGATGACGCCAATAGATGCAACAAAAAGAAATTGCCACTGGGCCGGATGACGTCAAAAGACACCATTTTCTGCATTTCCAATCAATCCATTGTTGGATCATTGTGTATGTTTCGCTTGGCTGCACAGGCTGCCCCGGGGCCCCGGGCACCTCACTATAAATAACCATACTCAATGGGTTAAGAGCTAGGAATCACCGAACACACTATGATGTTCTTCTTTTGGGGAGTGAGGGGGGCTGAAAGCATCGGAACTCATCTACACTTCCACAGGTATCAGGTTATATGCATCAGACCTGTCGTAAAGTTCACGGAGTACGTACTTCGTTACGCAGCGCAAGGCCCGCTTTCTTCTTTTTGTTTACAGTCCCACAGGGGATGGAGACAGTTGCAATTGAAGACCTTACCACTTTGCAACATCACTGCTCTCTTGCCGTTTCTGCCTTCACATGCAGCAAGGGTTCTCAAATGACATTTCGACGCCCCTAGCAATGCACAGCGAATCACATTTCTCGTCTTTCTTGCTTACTCTTTTCCCTCTGCAACAACCTGAGATATTTTTCGGGTCGATTACACAGGAGATCACCACTTCACAGTGTGTCTACTGGAATAAGAGTGAGAAGCAGGTATGCTAGATATCCCACTGATGCACTTTCTGAAATCTATAGGGTCTCGTCAGAAAGCCCAACAAAGCACACATGGTTCCTATAATTCAACTGATTTATAACTAAAGCAGCTGTTTGAAAATAAAATGCAAAATGAAAAATGTAATTTGCCTGATTCTACAGGATTGGATGAGACTCCCTAAAAACAATTTCAGCTCCTCATTACCAGTTCCCTGTGAGAGTGTTCATGTACATGTCAAAGATAAAACAAATTCAAAATTTACGTGTGTGTTAAATACACATAGCTTTTTTTTTCTTTTTAAGTCAAATCCATTTCTGTTTTGAAGTATTGGAACTTTAGCTGTGCGTGGATCATTATGCAATGCTTTTATAATTTGATCTATGTATTATCTGAATATTCACTGTCATTTTTTCTTAATTTGAGTTTGTTTACCAATTTTCCCATTCAAACTTATTACCATCCATGCCCACAACTTGCTCACAACATGTACATGTGCACATGGCGTTTTTTTTTCTCAAGTTTGGCCCACTGTACTAGTGCAGTCAATATTTCAAGGCTTCCTGAATAGACCAATTCATTAAGCCACATATTGACCAATTGACATATTGACCAATTGACATATTGACCAATCACAGCCATGTTAGAAAGTCAGACATAATGTGCCTGGCTGTGATTGGTCAATACATCAAAGGGCAGTGCTTAATGGCTCAGTCTAATATTGAGTCAAGCTGGTCATGAAGGTTGAGTCTGAGTCCAAGTCACGGGTCATGTACAATGTAGGTTGAGTCTCAAGACATGAGTCATGAAGATTGAATCTGAGTCCAAGTTATGAGTCATGAAGGTCGAGTCTGAGTCCAAGTCACGGGTCATGTACATACATGTAGGTTGAGCTCAGAATCATCTAGGCAAAGTCCCAAGTCATCTAGCCAAGTCTGAGTAATGAGTCAGGAAGGTCATCTGAGTTAATGTCATTGATATTGAGCAACAAGTCTCACCCTGACAATTCGGTCATTGCACTCTGATTCCAATCAACATCAAATGACGGGTTTCAGCATAGCTTCTGTCCAGACCATGGTCACGAAGCTTGAGCCCGAGACCGTATCATTCATCGTAACTCAGGTCCGAGTAACAGTGCAACTCAAGTCACGAGTCTGACAACTCTGACAACTAGGTCATCGCACTCCGATTCCCCCAAACATCAACTGGATGGAGTTTCAGTGTGGCTTCTGTTTGCAAGGCAGATCTCTACATTTCCCCAACAGACAGATTACTCTAGCCCCTAGGCTCCTCATAAAAAATTGAAAGCAAATCCATCTGGAGTGTGCACTCACCATGTCCCGCGGACAGATGCTCACAATACGGAAATTTATTATTCATAATCTGGCTATGCAAACCTGACGGTGGCAGACATGCATGTTTCATACAGAATATACATATGTATATTGACTCCCTCAAGAGCCTTCATTGGTTGTTATTGTCTGTATATAAATTTCTCAGTCGTTAAAAAGGTTTTGACTATATTTTTGCAACCATAATAAAAATGTCTAAATTTTAATAAATATTTTGACATTTCGAAGAGATTTTTTGCCCTTCCTGACAAACAATTCCGTATTTAACATTTTGGTTGTTACTGTGTACATTTCTTTGTATTTTTTAAATTCTTTGTTATATTTTGATGATTCTTCTCGTAATTCGTAATTTTGGACGAATTGATTTTAAAGGCATGAAAATATCTTCAGTGATCACTTCAGTAATAACTGAAGAAAATGGTGGATAGGCTAAGGAGGGCAACGGTCCCAAAAAAATTCCAGAAACTCCCTGTGACCCCAACCCACCTTTCTCCTCACTGTTCAGAAATGGTTTGAAAACATCCAAATACTTTAAAAGACTTCCATAAATGTCAAGAAAAAAATTCTTGACTGTGAATTGTTTGATATCGAAAATGGTTATCCCACCCATCACCCACCCCCACAAAAGTGTATACTCCTCTAAACCCTCCAAATGTTGTCTGGACCACAACTGATTCATTCTCCAACCTGGAACTAAGATTACAATCAACCTGTTACCGGAGGGGTACTTTTTTTACCAATTGAATGAAACTGCACATTTCCAGACAATGCCCATGACAGCGTGACCTTTCAGGCCCCCACTGACCTTTACAGAGAGTTGGTCAGTGTCAAGTCAACCGAACAATCTCCCAGGATATATTGGTGGGCTAAATATAGGTGCATGAACTAATGTTACTTTAGCCTGGGTGACTCCTATTTCCGAAAATCATCCCTAGCCCTAAGGTTTAAAATATAAACTGAATTGGTGTAAGGCTCACTTTCCAAAAAGAAAATTTCCCCACTGTCATGCGGAATATTTAACATACCTAGATGCACATGTACTTAAACACTGTAACCAAATTGAAAGATGCATAAATTATCGTGGAATTTTTATCAATATCAGACCCTGACCCCAAGGTGGTAGAACATATATGTGTACAGGACAGCTTCAGGATTTTGTCAATTATATGGGTCTTGCAAATCAATTTTGTTTTGGGGGCGCATCTGGTATTGTGCAAATATTGGCTTGAACTTGGAGTGCAATCAGGCATAATCTGAAGTGGAGTTCCTGCTGCTCTGGCAGGCAGGTAATTGCCTACATGTACATTATACAACACACACAGTCTGGCTTATTATCACAAGTCAGTCAACAAATTCTGAATACATTTAATGAGGACACACTGGGTTGTTGGTTGTCATTTTAGAATGATAATCTGGGATGGGGGGGGGGGGTGATTTTAAAAAGCATTATCTACAAAATTTAGTGTTAGACAATGATGCCACCTGCAAATGTCAGATATCTCTCCCATACAACTGTACATGTATATCTCATAAACTGTAGTCTTTGTTGTTATTTCCATTAATCTCATCTCATACCAGGCCTCGACCTTAGCACTAGCCCGGTGGCGTACAATGCAGATTGCTACATGCAGTGCATGAAAGAACATTCGTTCGAACATGTGTGTGTGGTCTGTACAATGTACGTGTCAGCCGTGTACTTGGTTTGCGAGAAGTTTTATGCACTTGGGTCTTCACATTTTCCGTCATGGGGCGATAACTAAATGTATCCAATCCGTCCAAAAAAGGAAGCAAAAGAGAATACGATGCAAACTAGAGCAAAAATAAAAGACAACGTGTCTACAGACAAGACTGGGAACGGGACTTTGGCTGGCTTAGCTACATACATGTATGATGGAAATACGATGTTGTGCCGTGTGTGCCGGCATATGTTACAATGGAGAGATATACCGTACCCTGTGGAGACATGAAAACAATAGAGACAAAGGGACTGAATAGGTCTCCACAGGGCAATTCTATGGGTTAGGTTGTCTCCACAAAGAATTTTGTGTACAAAGTCTATGGGGGTTTGATTAAGTACAGGAACAAAGGGGAGAACAATGCCATGTCTCCACAGGGATGCAAAAACGCGGACGTGTGTGTCCATTCAATGTGGGCTAGTAAAAATTTCTGCGGGCTAGTAAAAAATTTCTGCGGGCTGGTAAAAAACCCAGTTAACTTGCCCGGTGGACTAGTTAAAAATAACTTAAGGTCGAAACCTGCATACATATTCATAATCGAAGTCAATGCAGTACCGTACTTGTTTTATCTCACCTATATGTTTTCATAATCTGGCTCACACAAGGGATAATTTTTTTACCAACATTAATCTTTGTTTTTATCCAAATAACTATCTCAATACATATTCATGATCTACATGAAGCCAATGAAGTACTTACATGTATCAAATGTGAAAGTTATAAATGGTAATAAAATCTTGTAAAAAAAATGTAAAGGTTGTTATAGCATCAAACCTCTGTGAGGGTTACTGCACTTGAGTTACTCAAATTTTTAAGAAATGATAAAAAGAACAATGTTGTTTATTTTCAAGTTGTTTATGTTCAAGTTGTTTATGTTCAAGTTGTTTGTCGTCACGTTGTTTGTCGTCACGTTGTTTGTCGTCACGTTGTTTGTCGTCACGTTGTTTGTCGTCACGTTGTTTGTCGTCACGTTGTTTGTCGTCACGTTGTTTGTCGTCACGTTGTTTGTCGTCACGTTGTTTGTCGTCACGTTGTTTGTCCGTCACGTTGTTTGTCGTCACGTTGTTTGTCGTCAAGTTGTTTGTCTTCACGTTGTTTATCTTCATGTTGTTTATCTTCATGATTGTTTTTTTGCTGTGGAACTTTAGCCATAGTGATTTGGCAGACTTAAGCTACATTGTTTTGGCAGTCACACAGTCCACTCTCTCTCAGAAACACAGCATGGAAGAAAAACTTACATTTGTACCAAGCAGCCAGAGGCACTACTGCAGACATAGTCATGGATACAACCTTGAGAGAAATATTACAGCGTTTCATCATGTCCGACAAATCTGCGCATGATCTGTGATAAAACACTTTGATGTTGCTTGAAGTCAGGGGTGAGATTGTCCAAAAATGAAAAATCCACGAAATCCACGAAAAATCCACGAGGACCCCAGATCAACAAATAGTTTGTATTTGCCTAAATGAACTCCCTTAAAATATCCGTTTTTATTGGTATAGATATCCAATTTTACAGGTAAAAACACCTTTAGGACAACACCTCCGGAATTCCAGATTGCAAAAGAGATTATTCAAAAATTCTGGAAAAAAAAATCCTAAAATCAGGAAAAATCCTGACATATCTCACCCCTGTTGAAGTATAATATACATGTGGGGCCTTTAATTTGCAATAACGACAAATGTCTGGCACTGAAAGGGATTGTGGCCCCTTGTGAATGAACCCTGCCTTTTATCTCAGCCCATTCACAGTGGACAAACCCCTATGGTCATAATTCACTGGTAAAGACCCCGCCATCACACAATTTCATTCCCTTACTGAAGGACCCAGTACAATCTTAATTACATAGCATCATTTGCATCTAAATGGAAAGAGTGTGCATAGGGGAATTTTGATCAACACAGAAAGATTGAATGTCTCGACTGGTGAATGCAGAGGACAATTTCCAAGACTTTTTTCTCCCTATCTCTGTGTCCCTCTTGTTCCCTAGTCCATTGAGCTGATATTTAAGAGGGGAACATCCTTCCGGCAACATGAAGTACCACAACCTAAATCTCTTCTCCTAATCCCTGTAACTAGCCTCACCGGACCCCAGTCACCTAATCTCAGTTACCCCTCCTTTGGGTCGGTTACATGAAAGAGTAATTTGGTTGTAGTTCCCAAAATAGATTCTCTGAAACACAGCCGCCACCACCCCCCCCCCCCCCCCCCCCCCTCCCCACGCCCCACGCCCCAAAATAATTGTTGATAAGTTTAGGCCTCTTCCAGCATTAGCAATTGAGCTGACAGAAAACACAAAACCTTCCTCACTTCAAAAATACTGAGCTTATCTAACTTTTTACAAAGGTATTTTATCTGGAGTGGAACCATTTTAATGAAAATTTGATATTCGCATACAAATAATTGGGATTGACAAGTGAAAAAGTTTTAGCAATTTTAGTAAAAAATACAAGAGAATTATGCTTTCTCTGTCTGACCTTGACAAAACATGTTTAACTGTTTGCCAACAGAATTTTTAAGTGACAAATAACTTGTTGGTGTCTTAAGAAACTAATTTAAAATCATTTTAGAAAAAGAAAGGTACAAAATTCCAGAGATGTAGTCGAGTCCATCACAAGTCCCTGCAAGTCCCTGCAAGTCCCTGCAAGTCCCTGCAAGTCCATCACAAGCCCTCCAGTCCTAATCCCAATCACAAGCTATTCAAATGAGCTTTGACAAAGGATTCCTTTGTCATTGTTCATCCAGTTACTTGTGACTGGCTTTATGAGAGGACTTCTGACTGGGCTTGCGAAAGTACTCGTGAAAGGACTTGCAGGGACTCGACTCCAACTTTGCAAAATTCTAGTGGCCTCTAAATACATAGTGTGCAGTTTTGAAGTTTTCTCCAAATGATGAGCAAACCTCCACAATACAGTCACTGTACACAACTCCTGAATACGTGTCTAAATTGTATGAAAATTAAGACACTTCAGTTGGTTTATTTTCTAAATATACTCACTACCGGTAGTCTTTGACAAAAATGTAACAACCTTTTCCAAGATATCCAAAAAAAATGACTGCCAAAAAGACTTCAAACATTCAGCCCTTGAAAAGTTATCACCTTGAATAAAAAAAAAACCTCCTCCAATGATTTCAAGTCACGAACCATGACTGAGAATATATACATGTATTAAACACAATGATATCAGGTGCACACTTGCCAATAATCAATGCTCCCCACCCTCCCACCCCCAAAGTAATCACCATCATGTGACAAACACCACCCCCCCACCCTCTTCAATACACAGACATCCCTGTACTTGGTTATGATTGAAACAACCACTCAGCATACAGCAGTCAATAAAAAGAAACCCTTTCTCCTTTTTCCCAATTTCTCATTAGAGTTGATCTCATGTCCTGTTAATTCCAAGCCCATGCACATTTTACAGTGGAGTCAGATACTCCCAGCATCAATCAGTCAGCAAGCCATGTAAGTAAAGTGGCAGAGAGCTTTGTCAATATGAATCAGGCAGGGCCCAGTGAGCATGCATACAGGTACTTGGGTTCTGATGAATGGCATTTACAAAAAACACACAAAAAACAAGAATCAACCAACAAGAATGGGTAGGGAACCAACATAGTTGTGGTCTCGTTGCACAAAATACTTGACCACCCGTGGATTAAAAAAAGCTGGCCCAATTTTCAAGCCTCTTTTTTTTATATAATTCTTTCAGCTCCATTTACTTTTTAAAGAACGCACAGCTGTGCCAGAAAATCTGCTACATGTATCTTTGGGTAGGGACCTCCAGTTGTCTGCAACTAGATAAACAAAAAGCACAAGTACCCTCGCGAATGTACACGTAGGGCCATTTAAATTGCTTTGTGACAGGAAGGTATACATGTATGTTGCTTATGCACTGAAAAGCTTTAAGACGTCTGTTCCTCAAAAACTGCATCCTGATCATGGGATACATGTATATTATGCGGATATTGACGCTGGGCGTGCGAGGGCAAGAACATCATAATGCATTATGATAAATGTACATCAATGTACAAACCAGAAGAAATTAAGAAATCAGTATCGACTGATCGACTGTGATATTTTTAAGGCCAAAAAAAAATGTTGTGGCCCTTTAATGGGAAAATTGGGAGTATGGGTCTGTCGGTTGATTTTTTTTTTATTCATCCGGCCTGGTGGCACTGTTTTTTTTTTCACCATTTGGCGTCATCCGTACGCAAGGGGTTAACAAAACCTGTTCATTTTGTGCAGGAAAAAGTGAAAATTTCTTTACCAAACCAACCCGACTTTTGTGACTTTTAGGGTCGGTTGCGGAGAGCAAGACAACTATTTTTTTGTTTTGGCCTAAAGGGCAGGAATTTATACTTGATCTATTTGTTCATAGCAGGATGTACATACATGTACTGTATATGCATATACATAGCTGCTCCAGTAAATATTTTCCACTTATTTACTTTTAAATCCAAAATAAGGCCGACACTTAATAAACAGATCTACAAATTCACTACTTGAAAGCAGGAACCCATTTACTTTGTTGAAATCAAGAATGTCACAAATATTTATCAGTCCATTGAAGATTTGGCTTGAATGTCAGCCGATGCCAATAATGCTTTCTGATTTCCACAGATGAGGAATGCCAACAATGCACATCACTGATAAAAGCTAGCCCAGATCAACCAAGCAATGTGCAATAAAACAAGCTCCATTTATTTTCTCAAGTGAGGAAACTAGATATTGCACACCATACACTGCAACAAGATTCAGGGGAGGAGTGGGGGGGGGGGGGGATAAATGCTTTTGAAATGACCCAAGTTGTCAAGTAAGCAACTTAGTACACTCCAGTGTTTCTGCATACTTGTTTTACAATAGTGAACAGGTCTACCAAACATATTTTGTACACAAAATCCATTGGGGGATTCCTCTTTCCCGTTTTGAAAAGGCACCGCCTGGAAAATATTTTTTTTTACAGTAAATCAATTG
This sequence comes from Hippasteria phrygiana, assembly GCA_037893225.1. Lineage (NCBI taxonomy): Eukaryota > Metazoa > Echinodermata > Asteroidea > Valvatida > Goniasteridae > Hippasteria > Hippasteria phrygiana. The sequence continues at coordinate 1,988,087 of JAZGUH010000013.1, read as the reverse complement.
AAGAATGAAAACGCCAAATCTAACCACCCAATTTCCACGTCCTGAGATAAAATCAAGCACTGTACAGCACTCTTTTCATTCATTATTCATTTTGTTCGGAGGAACTCTGGCAACACAAATAAACAGTATCATTTATCAAGTTATCTGTAGCATTCTTCAACCAACACAAATTGAGCCCATACACAAACCATTGGCGGCACGGTGCGTTATCTCCACTGAACCAAAACTAGTATTCTTAGCACATCAAGGTAAATATTGGACTTATCAAATTAATGACAGAGAGGGCCATCCAGGCCAATTCGAGCCGTTCACACATCGCATTTTGATGCGATATTATTTGTTTAACTAAGGATCAAAGACTCGGGCTTTGAGTGAATTTTTTCATTCAAGTGCACGACAAGCGTGGGAAGGGGTGCCCGCATATCCAGGGCTTGTGTTGTTGTAATAAATGCTACAGCCGTGCTCTCACTGAACCTCTGGCCCAATTTCACAAGGCTGCTCAGCACATGGTTTTCTGCTTATGGAACCTCTGTCCATTTCATGAGGATCGTAAGCAGTAACCACAGTGACAGGCTTGCTAATTTTGGAAGCAGAAGTGCCTTAACCCCATGCGTCTGGCTGTTATCGATGGGGTGCTGGTACGCCAAGAACAAACTGTGCAGCCAAGCAGAAGCGCAAACAACGGGCCCCACACTGAATAGAGCAGTCCTATTCATTATGCGAATGAAAGCTTTGTTTGAAAAAGTTCCATCTATTCATTACACTCCCATTCAAGAACTTTAGCTATGTTCAGACATCGTTTTAGTTAAAACGGTAAAAGTTAAAATGATCATTCACCACGGGTGGCCGATCGTAAAATTAAAACGTACCGAGCATTCAGACACCGTTTTGAGTATAGCGAGTTCAACTCAAAGTGGTTTATCTGCGTTCTGGGGTCACACAGAAACTTCCGCTCATTTACATAAAGCGCGCGCTAGTTCGTGTGTACATCATACAATTGTGTGTATGGGATGCATCATGTATATTGTGCGTGCACAGCTTTCAACTGGTTGCCGGCGTACGGCAAGTCCCTGCAAGTCCATCACAAGCCCTCCAGTCCTAATCCCAATCACAAGCTATTCAAATGAGCTTTGATGAAGGCATTCCTTTGTCAATGTTCATCCAGTTACTTGTGACCGGCTTTATGAAAGGACTTCTGACTGGGCTTGCGAAAGTACTTGTGAAAGGACTTGCAGGAACTCGACTCCAACTCTGGCTTTGCTGTGATAACTCCAACTGGACCAAAATGGCAGCATCTAAATGCTATCCACCAATCGGTTGATTTCATTAACAACACCTCTGAATAAATATCAACCACAGGGGGCTAATTTTAGTCCAAGGACACCTCCAGTGTCTTCAAGACGAATGTGCGGACCATCGGCCATCTGACTAAAAAACACACAAATATCCACTGTCTGTCAGTGTCCGCAGCCTCCCTGAACCTATCAGTGACAGGAACTTGTATTAACAAGCTCTAGACATGGGCCTTAAATTGAATCATTACATATCCTCCAAACACTGAGTCATGCACACTGCACAGCACGACTCCTGGGGCAATTTCAAGACACTGAACACGGGAATTTTCTTTACCAGCACACGGCTAGCAGAGGGGCTGTGCTTAAGTGCAATATCTTCTGATGAATTTGGAGTCCGATGGTGGTGGAACGACTGCAGGTGCTTTTTTGTTGTTTTACCGCTGAGAGGGGAATCAAAATGGATGAGAAATGCTTGGGATGGCCTAAAAAGATTCATCCTGATTGATGCTGATGTAACTTGCTATGTCAGAGAGCAAGTACCTATATGTACAGTAAAGATGAATATGTATTTTCTGTACAGACGGCATTTCACCACATGGAAACTAAAAATGCCAGCAAAATAATGCATAAACAATGGCTTCATTGTTGCAATTTCTGCTCTTTTCTTTACCCAACATTTTGTTGAATCAACTGGCAGATATCTGTCAACAATCATTAGAGTACTAAGAAAATCTCTGATGTCATCGAATTGTTCACACATCATTTCAATCACAGGAGACACTTGATTGGCTGTACACACTGACAGAGGTGAAGCAATTGACAGTTTGGATGTCAATCAATGACACTTCAACCACATGACTAACAAGCATTGGTAAAACCTACATGAAAGTAAAATTGTGTAAACATTTCTAACAAGCTCCTTGCACAGTGCACTGAATGATTCCTGCAGCTGAAACTACTGAAACTTCTACCAACAAAACCGGCGTCTTTCCCTTCTATTCAATGGGGAAACAATGCCAGCCTGTCCCTCATCAAAGCCCCAAGGTGTATTAAAGTTCCAAAGTTTGGCATTAATGTTTGGTACAATTGTACACAAAGTTTGGGATCCACAGCAGATATTCGTTACATCCGAATGTTCGGCATAGTGGAGTTCATTATAGAAACATTCTACTATATTACCAGCACCCGAAAACAGCACCCTCTTGCACGACAAACTTTGACAGATTTTAAATGTCGTTTCCCGGGTTGTATCGTAAAATTTGGCGTGATCTCTGCTGATACGGCATTCTGGGTTTATGACTTCAGACTAGCACCCCCGAACAAAGAAAACTGACAGTTTGGGAGACCGCCAACATAGTTGGTAGAGCGCCGGTACAGTATTCCGGAGGTCGCAGGTTCGAATCCCGCTCCTGACAGTTTTCTTTATTCACTTTGAAAATTGATTTAAATTTACCTCGTCAGTTTTCCCTTGTGGTTTGTTTGACAGATTTTTAAAGAATTAAAAGCCACCGCCTTCTTTTTACTCCAAATGAACACACGCATTTAGATCATGCTCATGTTGTTATAAGACATGGTTCAACGTGTGAAAATTGTTTTAACTGGATTTAGTTAATTTTCTAAGTGAACAAAGAAAACTGGCATTAGTGGGATTCAAACCTGCGACCTCCGGAATACCGTACTGGTGCGCTACCAACTGAGCTATCTTGACCTATGTTGGCGGTCTCAAAAATTGTCAGTGTCTTTGTTCGGGAGGCTAGTCAGAAGTCATAAACCCAGAATGCCCTATAGCCAGGAATCACGACCCAAATTTGCAATACAACCTGGAAAGCGACATTGTGGGGATCACCTCAATGAGGACACGACTAAAACTCGAACAAAGACATTGGGAGACCGTCTACATTTCGTAGAGCATCCTGCTCTACTAATTGGGCCATCGGGTCCCGCTCCTGCCAGTTTTCTTTGTTCACTTTGAAAATTCATTCAAATTACCAAGTCAGTTTCCCTTGTGGATATTCGGTACATGGTTCCTTTAATAATAATAAATAAAAACCGGTGCCTGAGGTAGCCACAACACACAGGTTGGGAGTGTCAAATTAAGTTCCTGAACCCAAACACCTAATTAGTGTCATCCAAGTCATGTGCAGCACATTTCAGCCTGATAACATTTCCCCATCAGGTATTTCTTTCTGGGACAAAGTAGCTAGCCTGAGAAAGTCTTGGTGCGCACTGTACATGCCGGGCGAGCAGGGGCGAAAACAATTGTGGAGAAACAGGTTTGCTGGAAAGTGGGAAGGGGGGGGGGGGGGGGGAGAGAGCAAAGTGGATTCATCATTCTGAGTTCATTTATGTCAGTGGAAGGGCAGGTGGATTTCTGGTTTCCGTTTAAAGGAAACTGTTAACAAACCTTGGGGAGGAAAAGTGATCTATAACTTGACGGGTTCTGGCAAAAAGGGAGAATAATTAGGCACCTGTTTTCATTAAAAGTTCAGACGAATGGATTTTTTTTATTCTTGTTAAAATTCTGAAATAATACAAGTTTATGGGCCTGACATTTCAAGCCTTGCAGGATCTTTCTCAAAGGCAAAAACAAATTGAAAAAATGAAAAAAATAATTTGAATTTAAATTGCTTAAAGGAAACATGATTTAGGATTTATATTGCATTATTCCTGCTTAAAACAATAAAGTATTATCTTGACAATGATATTTTGTGTCCAGAGACAATTATTTCCCAGATTAAATATGAGAAAAAAATTCTTGAAAATGTTTGTCCAAGCTACTTTGCCCCCTGAGTGGGACCCTCATTAACATAAGTGTGTGAAGTAGACCAGGCACATTACATATTCTGCTCGAGCCGGCCCCATTCATCACGCGTATGCATCGAGTGTACATTCTTCGTCCAAAATCTAAGCAAAATATAGTGTTTTTCGGCCATGCCGACAAGGTGTGTGGCTGCTGGGTGCAGCAAAACAACGACGGATGGAGTAAGCCTTCATTTATTTCCAACTGATGCGAAATATCGGAGAATTTGGACGGCGAAAGTGAAGGTGACAAGAGCGTTATGTAGCGACCACTTTGAGCCGTCGTGTTTTGATACTGGCATTTTCAAATCATTGGATGACCATTAAAACTATGCTTAAGTCCACTGCCATCCCAACAAAGTTCCCAGATGTGAGGAGCCTTCGCTAAAAGGGAGAAAATCAGGGTAAGTTCGATGTTAGTTGTTGCAACTTACGAAATTGCACATGTACAAATGTAGACCTAGTGTACGTGTGTATACGATGTACATGCGTCATTTACCGGGTCCAGTCGATCCATGAATTTCGGTGCCTCAGTCTACGTCACGAACAGCGCCCTCAATTTGAGTCTCAACAAATTCCAAAAAGGGGGGGTCAATTTTTGGGCGGCAAATAATCACACTAAAACTTCACTTGAACCAGTTTGGCTATTAATTCACATTTAATACATATAAATGAATTTATTCATGAAAAAAAATGTGATCCGGCCAGTTTGAGAAGCATGTTTCCTTTAATTAACCCTCCTGTTCTCAGGGCCAAAATCGACCCAGCTGCTGTACAGATCAAAACCTATCAAATTTCAGATTGAAACACACACAAACTGTCAGAGTTGGTGTTTAGAGATTTTGATAGGCTGTGATAGTTATAAGTATAGGAGGGTTTTAATAGCTGAACAGCATTGCAACACTTTAAAAAGCCCAGGCAAAAATCTTTCTAAACACACTAAAAATACCTCCTTATTGCTAATCCAGTGAACAATGTGTGAATGTTTTTTGGTACAGTTTTGACAGAATGTTTTTTTCTCAAGGATTTATTTATTCTTGAGATCTGATAAAATACAATTTAATAATGTGTATAAACTTCAAGAGGCTTTTCTTCAAAAAAGAAAGAAAAAAATGGAGGGAAGCAAAATGGCTGTTAGACTTTATTTCAAAGCTGGCTGCTGGTCTTTTTTGTAAAAGTGGCGCTGGCTTTTCGAGGCAAGGCATTGATTGCATTTTTCTTCAACACGTGTACATTTTTTTCCCTAGGATTATTTTTTTGGAAAAAGAAAATGTAACAGGATGTTACTTAAATTTATTTTTCGACTTGTCCCTTTCTTCCTATTGGTTTGAAATCAAAACGGGTCATTTTTTTTTCAGGAATAACTATTGGGAGATAAGAGTCCTATTTTTATTGTTCAATCACTTTCATAGTCGTCACAAACAGGAAGAATATGCCGTGCATGAAATATAATAAGCCCCAGCCATAAGGTGGCTAAAAGTAATTTGTCTTTGTCTACACAAGGCCAGGGGGCCTAGTTTGGTCTGAGAGCACAGACCTCCTGAGTTATTACAAAAAGATACATTTGCGACACATGTATACAGTTATATTTAGCTAAATCGGAAAATTTACAGTGTGCCTGTGCAGAAATCTTTTTAAATGGATAAACAAACTTTCACAACATACACATTTATATGAGGGGAGTAGTGACATTTATTTTACATTTGTCTCAAACTCGGGGGGGGGGGGGGGGGACTAAATTGTGTTTTAAATAGATTATTATGGCTGGGCACCCGGGTACTGGGTACTGAACTGGGTACCCGAGTACCCGACCGCTAATGTCACGAACCAGTTCCAGATTATGGAATCGAATACCCGTAACCAAATTCACAAATTACTTAGTAATTTCTCAGACAAAGAAAGAGGAAGTTTTGAATGTCATTTGTGGGGAATTTTCAAAATGAAAACCAGGGTACACGGAAAAACAAAACAGATTTATGTTTATGATGCTGGTGAAAATGCAATTTACCCCAAAAAGCTATACGCTGTACAGCTTACTGTACACACTTGAATCTTGCTGCATTGATGCACCAATGTGACATTACCTTTTGGACCTTTACAAACAATATGAACAGCAGTTTCCAACATTTTAATTGTTGGGATTGGCTTTCTTTTTTAAATTGGTTACTGATTATCATACTTCCCATAAATGCTCACCCCTAAAGATCAGGTTTTAGGCATCTGTACATTTGGGGGGGGGGGGGGGGAGAGGGAGGTGAAGGAAGGGGAGACAAACTCCAAGTAAATGAAAATTTAAAATATTCAATTTAGTTACTATGCCCACAAAATCAAGCCGTGTGTATCAAATGGGGTCAGTAATTGCACAGTACAGAATATTTTAATTTTCTATTATTTTTGTGGCTTATTCAAGCAAGTTCATTTGAAAGTAACAAGCTGAAAAAGTAACAAGCTGAAAAAGCATGTTGGTACATGTATGTAGATTTTTATAGACCATAATGAATACCCACATCGCCATAGCAACAACAATAGGCCCACCCTATTGTGGGACGGGCATATAATATCGGCATGTATTATTGCACACGTGTGTCCCAAAACATGCCTGCCATGACATATTCAATATGATATATTGTATGCAGGATGAAGAGCGCCAAATTCTTGCAACGAAGACGACTCTAACTTTGGTTTTTGACAGTCTGCCCCATGTTTCTGGTTAAATGTATGACAGCTTTGGTAACGATCACATTTTTTTTGGGGGGGGGGGATTACTTTCAATCTGAAAGCTTACTGTTTATAAAGATCAATCCTGGTACCCGGTCTCCTGAGAAACATTTCCATCTGAAATGCAGTCATGTTTGAGAAAATTGTATCTGAACATCTCCAAAAAACCACACTGTGGCTTAATTCTATTTCAATAATCAAAATAAGCGCATACAATGTATGAACGTGCACAAAATGACTGTTACATGTACAACTGAATGGTTTTCCCACTATTTTCTCATTATTGGGATGACAAATTGAGCTCAGACTTTCACAGGTTTAAATTTGAATCACACAAAATATGAACACTGTCTCCAACTGTTTTATAACCTCTACCAATGCTGTGTCATCCCTCAAAAGATAGAAATGCCTGTTTGATATCCACGTGTACAAAACTGCCATTAAAAATAATCCGCAAGGAACACAAATCTCGGCCCACCCCCTAACAATTTAATAACTTGTTTGAAGGGCAAAAAGTGGAGCCCCATTCGGCCAATACAAAAGCTAAACAAACATGCCAGCATTTGGCCCACTGTATCCCCAATAGTCTGACTGTCAACAGCCAAACCTCTCTCAATTCCGCAACTCCACTTCAACGAGGAGGTACAATTTAACGAGGGAGTCCGGTCTTTGTGCTAATCAGGGGCACATACATGTAATGGAGCATGTAAACGCTAAAAAAAAGAGGTTAAAAAAAAAAAATCAATGAAATCTTTCCTCTTGTTCACGCTAAACAAGTTGAAAGAAAAGCTTTCCTGCAATTTTTTTTTTTTTTCTAGGCAAACGAACAGCAGGACTTGAGGGTTTGGAGTCATCGCTGCTGGAAATTTATTAATTTGAAACCTTTCAACAAAGACTAACTGGCAATGGCATGATGCAGAAAGCTAGGGAAGCTCTTCAAGCAGCTACATGTACTATGCATGTCCGTGCTCCAATTGGGAATTTCAAGTGATTGGATTTCTCTATACTAATGAATTATGGAAGAAAACTCATTTTGAACGAATAATGCACATGTATACAACACTGTGCACTCTCTTTGTTCTTCCTTAAATATATCATTGTAGTCTGTGTATACGTTAGTATACTGTAGGAATTGGAAGCCTCCCATTCCTAAAACTTTTTCAAATGTGTTACTTTTTATCAGTCGATATTTTGGTGGAATGTCTTATAGAGGAATCCCACAACGACGAGTTTCTGCGCACTTCCGCGTTTGAAAACGAGGATCTCAATGTCACAGTAAACAACTTTATGCTGATCGTGCGCCTGCGCTTCCTTTTATGGCCTGATTAATTCATGCATGAATGAATGTGCTGAAAAGCGTTGTTTTGTTTGCCACTGACATTCTCGCTTTCAACCCGGAAGTGCGCAGTAGGGGCTTATTGTGAAATTCCTCTATTGGAAAGCTCATAATGTGTCTAATTCTAAAAACAAAATGAACTGCCCTGTGGAAACTGAATTATTGTCCCGCCACAAATAATTTGACATTTGCTATTAAAGTAATTATTCCATTACTGAGCAAAAACAGCAATGAAAAAAACAATCGTTTTTATGGGTTAATTTTTTTTAAATGAGCACAGATAGTAGGCCTATATCTTTAAAATAAAAACCAATAAAGGCTATCGCTGCATTGTTGGGGGGGGGGGGGGGGGGAGTCTAAACCACTCAAGTCGTTATTTGTTTGAAGAAACAATAACATCAAATATCCTCTTTCAAAAGTCACATTCCGTGAATTGTACAATTGAAGGCTATCAATTCCTACATTCGTGCCTCCCTTCTACATATAATGCTTTATCAGTTGATGTCACTGAGCATTGTGGCTCTTGTCACTTCCCTGATTAATTTTCACGTTTTGGGTTTACGTTTCGTTTCCTGTACTTGCTAGGCACACAGGATAATTTTATCTCCAGGATTAAACTTAAGGCAACAAACATCTGCCCCGATCACATCTTCCCCGATCACATCTTGTTGGTACAAGCTCAGAGTGATCTGTGGGTGGGGAGAGTTGTCCCAATCATGTTTTTCCTGGCAACCCAAGTTTTTTTTTTTTTAAGCCAACATCAAACCGTTTAACGGAATCAAGCAATGGGATTGTTATGACTTGGATACACATGGGACAGCTTCCTGCCAATTCTATGACTTTCTTCTTCATTTGTAACAATTCTATGAAGCAATTTCAACATTTTTTACATTTTTATGCTGATGAAAATTTCAATATTTTTGAGCCAAAGCATGATCTCATTTAACACACACACAACACAATGTCTTCACAGCTTTGTGTACAAAGTCAGCAAAGTTCTCTACATATTCTTGAATGTTTGACTTAAAGGCAGTGTACAACATTTGCTTTTGCTGTAAATTTCAGAAATGAATGGATTTGGTGTTTTATAGCAAATACTATAGGCGTTTTCACAATATGTACGTTCGACTCGTGTCGAAATCTACACGGGTCCAACCCGTGTAGACTTTTTAAAAATTTCAACACGGGTCAATTACGCTACCTTTTCACACTACTCAATGCGGTTACACGGGTCGAACTCAACCCAGAGGTGTTTTCAACACGGGTCGAACTTCTCTACACGGGTCGAGAGCTCTCAACCCACCTCCCGAGCAGGGTTAGTTTCAACCCGGGTTGAGCGCTCTACATGGGTCAGTGCCGTGTTGAAAATGTTGTAGTGTGAAAAGTTAACAAGTGTCGGACCCGGGTACAACACAGAGATTTTTTGTAGTGTAAAAAAAGCCTTATACTGACCCGTTTAAAGTGTTGTGTGCATAGACGCTGGGAAAACAAATCAGAAAAATGTATAGACGTCGGGGAATTATCAGCTCGGGGAACAGATTTCTTTTCCAAAAATTCCGCTTTTCTTGAAAAATTACAGCACACTAGGTGCCATGATTTCACGGGATGCTATTATTTACAAATGTATTTACATGTACAGTAAAGTAAAATATTTCATAATAATTCAGTAGTTTTGTTTTTTGATGTTTGCAAATGTTGTATATTAACCCTAACGTAACCGAATACTACAAAATACTACTTGAGTAAACTGTAGTATGCAGTACTTTTACTACACTGGCCTATGAGAATTGAGTAGTATTTTGTAGTACAGTGTACTGTACCCCAAGTGAATGCCTAGGACGTTAGGGTTAACCTTTGCACAACATTATAGTGCCCATTATTTCTTCAGAACTCTGTTGGTGGGTTATTTTTGAAAGATCTATTTTTGTACTATTCTAGGGCTCTTTTGAGGAGTCTCTTGCATTACAAGCCAAAAACAGTTCCCCTTGCATAAACTAAAAAAGAAGAAGGAATTTAGAAGAATTGAAAAAAAGAATACCAACTTCTTTGCACAATTAATAAAAACAAGCATTCGGATCATCATGTTGTACCATATCCCTAACAAGTAACCCCCACGAGGTATTATCTGAGCACCCTGCCAAATGCAACAGAATGCAACACAGCTGAAATAAGAACAATGCCAAATGCAATGTTGCATCAGACCAGGAGACATGCCTTGACTGCTAAATGCAACAACTTTTTACCATTGGTGCATTCTGTTGCATTTGGCAGGGTTAGGGTTAAAGTAATATGCATGAAAACTAGTTGACTGGATATCCATTGCATGTCTCCTTAAAAAAAAAAAAAGTCTTTCAAGAAAACAAATTTTAAGTTGTCTCTCATCAAGTTGGTCTCATCCCTGACACCTGCTCAAACCGCAGCTTGTCAACGCCTTAAATTCACCCGGGCAAAAGGGAAACAAGTTTTGAGAGGAGTTAAATGCAGTCTGATTGAATCAACGCCCATTATTATTTTTTCCCTTAATAAAATTATTTTAGGCCAGTAGTTGAGTCAATTTGCAGTGTCACCACACAGGGTTTTGAATTTTAGGAAATTTCAGCATGGCTTTTCCTGGATGAGTATACTCTCTCAAAATACCCAACACATTCTTATGCCAAAAGTCTAGATCAATTCTTTTCCAGGGATTGGGACAACCAACCAAATTATTGAATGCATTCAAATAGTCTACTCTTTTTTTTTCAATCCTATCCTATAGATGAAATTGATAATAAAATAGGCAGATTCACGCGAACCGTCGTTGGCGGCGCTATTTGCGGAACTGATTTTCTGTCGCGCGCTGTGACCGGCCAAAAGTTTGTCGACTCCCGACCGTAATCGTGAAAAACGCATAGGCGGATTAATCACTATTTCCTGGTTACGGTGATGAGGCTTCAAAGTTTTTCTGGTCGCCATTTTATTGATCAGGGATTTCTGCAGTCGATAAAAAAAAATATCAAGGACAGAAGACCTTTCCTTGTTTAAATACGGCCAGCTGAATTTCGGTAAATTTTGACGATTTTCTTGTTTAACTTTGAGGGTAAAATTCTAACAAGGGGTCATCTATCGATGTTCTAGTGTTATTAAATGGATACACTACACTGTGTTCATCTTAAAAACATTCTGTCACTCGACAAAAACTGTATCGGATAAACGGTACAACCTTCGGGAAATTACCGGGGGGCAAATAAAAAAATACAAATCGCCGGTATCGGCAATTTGACTAGAATGCAAAAAGTCAGTTCAGAGGATGCACGATACTTACTGCACCGTGTACATGTACGTCCGCCAGCCAGCTGCACATGGCCTGGGATTATTTGACGGAACGCAGGCCATGACGTATAGAGAATTTGTCAAGAAGTACAACGATTCGATTTAGCACTGTAGAAGCAGCGTGCCAACGTGCAACTAAATTCTCACTACGTTCCGTAGACTGCGTTCCATAGATATGTTCTAGTCCATCATGATCAAGTGTACTTTTGTGTGCGTGTGTGAACATGTACGTATGTTGCACGAACTACGGTAAATTCAAGACTGAATGTAAAGTCTATTGGAAAACAGTTGTTTGCGTATTCGGTGAGCGCGAACACGCACTGTAGTATTCCTGTCAAACTTTGAATATGGTATTCCGTATCGATGCTTGGGATTCATGCTTGAGATAAGCTTATATTTTCCTTTTATTTAATCCTTTATTGGCAAATAATTGTTGTGTTTGTTAATTGTAAATTATTTCTGTATTCCTAACAAATATATTTTAAAAATGAGGCAATTGATACATGCAGAGAGCAAGTTTCCTTGATACATGTATGTATGTACATGTATGTATGTAGTTAATGCGTCACAACTTTTTAGGCTGAAATTGTACACCAAATGACCAAAAATTTTAATCAACAAAAATCCGTAACTTTGCATAGGGTTACCCTATCATGACCAATGACCCCTCATTTTATTTCTAATTTTGTACTCTTTCCAGTGATATAACATATACAAGAATTGAAGCAACTTAAAATGTTCATGAATCTGCCTACATAAAATGTAAACTCAAAACCATAAGTTTAATGAATTTTTCAAAATTTGTTTCAATTTTATCCACACCTTTTAAACCTGTTTCAATCTAAAAAAAAAAAAATTTTTTAAAACATCCAACTCTTCTAGACATCTTAGACAGCAGGTCCCAACATCAAAGACGAAACTATTATATGTGTACATGTATACGTACATGTACATGTAGGTCCCTAAATGCACAGCTTGCATACTGAAGACAACAAAATAGCCCGAACAGCAGGATACTACATGTAGAACATGAATGCTGCACACTGACACAACAGATGTGGTCTTCGGTAAACAAACCAATTCCCCCCCCCCCCCCCCCCCCCCATGTTCCCAGATGAATATTAACGCTGCATGAACAAGCCAGGCCAACGCTCGCATTATTTCCCAACTGGATACATGCATGTGCTGATGGGCTACAAGTGACCCACTCCCAACAACAGGAAAGAAATGTCATTTTCCATAACAGTGGCAGAAAATTCAGCATGGTTGCTGGTTAATGCAAAATGTACATGTAGTTCCTTGATTCCCACTGAGTTCTTTGTGGGTTCTGATAGTCACCATAAATCAACAGGGCCCTGAGACCATGAAAGATTCATAACCAAGCCTGTGGTATACAAGCAATACTGCATACACAGTTACAACAACAGAGGGATGGATATACATGTACGCACCACTGTGGGATGTATGCACACATAAGTAATCATTTAATTTAGCGTGGACTACGTGCTACACACCACGGTTAAACTATTTCGTCCAGTACATGTACATGTACAGCAACCCAATACAAACATCGAACAAGTCCTTAACACATATCGGGTCAATTTTTTTCCCCATCTTTGGTTTGGACTCACTAGGACTAGAGGCGAACAGGATGGGTCTGGTTGAGAGGAATTTTGTCAAATTGAATTATGGCCCATGAGTAAATTGCAAGGGTCAGAAACCAATCAATCCGAGCCACTGGATATATGCCTGCCAACAGAAATGACAGAAAGTGACATACATGTACATGTACTCCCAGTCCAAATCTCTGGCCAGAGTTTCAGATGTACATGTAGTAAGGTGACACGCTACTCTTCAGACCCAATACTTAGGTCTTTGATTCGCTACCTTTTCAGCAGTATTTTGTCAAATGTTTATGATGGAAAAAAATGTTGATCTGTCACGGGTTCATTAAAAAAAAACAGTGGGCCTTTTCAGACTATGTATGTACATGTACGTTCGACCCGTGTTGAAATCTACACGGGTCCAACCCGTGTTGACTTCTTAAAATTTAAACACGGGTCAATTACGCTGCCTTTTCACACTACTCAATGCAGCGCCAGCATTTTTGCTAAACGTGTAATGTTTCGACCTGTGTATTGTGTGATCGTTTCACACGACACTCAAGGCCGGCCGTTCAACACGGGTCGAATCGGAAAAAATCCCCCATACTGCATTCTGGTCATTCCGTCGAACTGGCTTTAGATGGTGCTGTCAGCCCAAACAGCCAACATAGCATTCACCTCCTCCTCACTCCATGTCGGTCTTTTGTCTGATTTGGGGCCCATTTTCTCGGACATATCGGAGTAAAAAGAATCTTGTGAAAGTAGCATGCACAATTGAAATGAACACGTGTTACAGTGCGCGTGCATGCGCAATGCCGCAGGTCAGAGGTTATTTGTTTGTTCGTTGCTGAATTAACAACTACAGAGTGTGGTGCTGTGCACGCACGCGCACTCCGATCCGCAGTTACACGGGTCGAACTCAACCCGGAGGCGTTCATACTACGACTTTCAAAACGGGTCAAACTTCTCTACACGGGTCGAGAGCTCTCAACCCACCTCCCGAGCAGGGTTGAGTTTCAACCTGGGTTGAGCACTCTACACGGGTCAGTACCTTGTTGAAATGTAGCAGTGTAAAAAGGTCAGTCTAGTTAACACGGGTCGGACCCGGGTCCGACACCGAGATTTTTCATAGTGTGAAAAGGCCTAGTGTAATGACTAGGGCTGTGCATCCTAACCAGGTACCCGAGTTACCAAGTACCCGATAAACCGAGTACCCGACCGGTTCCAGATTATGGAATCGAGTACCCGTAACATAATTAACATATTACTTAGTAATTTCTCAGACAATGAAAAATAAAGTTTTTGAATGTCATTTGTGTGGAGAATTCAAAGTTAAAATGTGCCAAGCATTTTGAGCACGTCAGTGTACATTGTACCAGATGTTATTCAAATTTAACTCGCAAATGGCTTATTGCACACCTCCAGTGATGACTGCTAAATCCAACTGAATCCAACAGCTAAACCATCCATTCTTTAATTCTCAGACCAAGAAAATCCAAAGGAAAATTCTCACCAGCTGTTGGATACTGTTAAACTGTATGGTGAGTAAATGATACATAATGGATATTGTTTTAATGCATATTACCATGTGTTTATCAATAAAAATGATCTGAATGCTTGTTTTCATTCGAAATGAATAGGTGGTGGTTTTTCTTATCTTAGAAAATCCGCTCATCCGTTGATGCAAGAGGGCACTATTTTTGTTTGGTAATACAAGAACTACTTGTCTATAAGGCATACGAGGACTGAAATCATCCCTTCAAAATAACCTTGAGTAATAACAAAGCTTTGGAGAAATATGGACTACTATTCCAAACAAGTTGTTTGAAATATATAAAAATTAACTCCAAAACAAATGTAGGGCCTACAAAAGTTTGTGTATTTGTGCACAAAGCTAGAAAGAGACATTGCCTTTGTAGGACATCACACTGTTTAATACGGTTACAGTAATTCTTTGATTATCCTTTTACTAAGTTGAGATAAAAGCGCCCCAGTGGCATGATGTGATAAATGTTATTGTTCATAATTACTCAAACACTTTTCTAGATGTGCTGACGTTGTGCTATCTTGGAGCGATATTGTTCTATTGTTCTGATTATAAGATGGTTAAAATCTGGGAAATCGGCTGTGGTGTCGTTGAGGGCGCTGCTCCACACCATGGGAACGAGGTTGCAACTGAACGTGTATATATATATGCATAGCGACAGGAGAAACCAAGATGGCGTCTTACACGCTCAGCATTCATTGCAAACTGGGAGTAAAAGTTTAGTTTGATTGTGTGTGAGTGTGGCTACCACATCGAAACGTCGTGAGGTTTTTGGGTCAAATGTTGAGCCAGCTCAAATACAGCTGAAACACACTAAGGTCGCGTCCACCAAAAAGTGGTCCATAGAGTGACATTTAGCCCCAGAAGACAGTGTTCGGACAGAGTGAAGGACCCGGCGGCCATCGCTGAAGAGGCAGCCTTATTACGTATATTAAACTGTTTATAGGCCTAACATTTGTGTGTTTGTTTTACTTTGTGTATGGTTTGAAGTTGGACTTGGCGGAGGGGTGTTGAGGACAACCAAACAATTATATTTTTTTGCCTTATCTCCCTGTGGGCTGGTATCCCGCATTCGTGGATTTCTCCATGACTAGTCTGCGACAACTTTTACAGCTGCACAGTTCAGTGACTGGCGCGTCCGGAGCTCGTATCACGCACTGCAGAACTGTTATTTCACTTTACTCATCGGCAGGCTGACTGTGCAGTGTGCACATACTGTTTAAACATGTGGACATGGCTGGACTACTCCTGATGAATGCTGCTGCTGGTCGGGCAAGGGTCATATTAAATTATAATTGTATAAGATTTTAGATTTATTTTGCATTGATTGAATTTTGATGTATTTTGAGGTATTGAGTTTGGAGGATTACAAGTGAGATTAATTTGCAAATCAAAGTTATCTTTCCACTGTGGTTTATTTTACTTGATTGTCAATATATACAACAAAGCAATTGCTCATGAATATGGAAATTTTCATTAGCATAAAAAACCAAACAAGTTAATTACTCCCCAATATTGCCACGGAGGAGCTGGAAATTCATAGCATGGAAAGAAAGTCAAAAATATCCTGTTGCATGACTCCTGTAATCAAACCAACTAATTGTGCATGTGTGCATACGACGTGCCGACATTTTGCATATTTACACATGGGAACACGGTCTTCTAATTCTCTGGCCAACGTTAAGTGCCGTAACAGTTTTCGACGGCGCGCAGGTAAGCCAATCATCCATTACAATATCAACATCCGCTCAGGAGATGACTACTACCATATTGCCATGTCAGACCCTTAGCGAACGGTGCCGAGTTACCGGTGAAAGGTATGTGCGGACTCACAGGTATGGGCTTTTGAAGACATTCCCGCGCTGACAACTGTCGGGTTGCGCAGGTATGTCATTCAATCTGCACGTTTCTGGTGACGAGAAATCTCAAAATGATCACCCCGAGTGCTTGAAATCGGGGAATAGTGGAAGGGAAGGGGGTGAGGATGGCCATGTAGCTCTTCCCCTCCCCAAAAACAAATAAATAAATAAATAAGGTATAAATTCAAGCTATTTTTTCATCAACAAAACTTTCTAAGATTTTACAATAATATAAAAATTAAGATTTTCAAAAATTTCCGGAAAAAGTTAAATGAATGACTATCCTATGCAATGAGTTTCGTGGATATTTTGACTCGTTAGTTTTGCTTGCATTAGAAAGAGCAAAAAGAAAGGGGCCAAGTTTTACTTCTATTTTGAAATTCCACCAGGCATAATTTCCAAAATGTTCCTCTTTTTTTTTTTTAAGATGGCATCCACCGAAAATGGAGTCCAAGAAATAAACTCAAGACCTCAACTTGGTGGTATTTCCTGTAATCCTTTTGCATTTTTGTATGGATATCTTTCTTTTTTTTGGGGGGGGGGGGGGGAAGGGGGGGTGGAGTTAGTTTTGCCAGATATGATTGAGAGGCTGACCAGATGCACAAGTGGATTTCCAGAGACAGGAATCAACAATGACCCAAAGCAAACAGCCTATTTGATAAAGTTGGCAATTTGCCAGCTGGGTAGTAACAGGCCTAGTGTACATAATATGCTTTGGGAATAATCAACTGGTTAGCATTAGCCTGGTGTTTACAGTAATCATATTCCTCAACTGCCTTACAACTAACCACTCAATTTATGGGTCATTACTTATTGAGCGTACAAAAAAAACCCTAAAGGTCTAAACCTGCTCAATTTTTCTTATGATAATTGCAGGGCTGGTGCATACATGTACACCTACATGTATAATGAAAGAAGGGCTGCTTCATTTTAGAATGTAAGTAGTTACTGAGTGCACAATCAATATTCCTTCTCATTTTTTTTCCCTTTATCTATCCAGCTTATAGTTACGTTTATCTTTTTACTTTTTTTCAAATGGTAATAGTTTCAACCTAAAAACATACTGTCTGAACTATATCAAGTTTCACTCTGAAAAACAATTTTGTTTTGGTTTTTTTTTTTACTGTAATTTGTCTAGCAATATAGTTATTCATTTCGGACTGAGACATCAAATGAAAGAAATCTGCCCGAGTTTAGTAATCAAATAATTACTCAACTCTGTCAAATTATTTGCTGCCATATGATAATTCAGTTCCTTTTTATGCATTACAGGCATGCAACTTGGAATTTTTTTAAAACGAGGAAATTCCAATCTTTACAAGACTTTGTACAATGTTTTTCAATTTTCAATGGCATAAGTGTAAAGTGAAAAACAAGGAAATCAGCTGATCCAAGGAAAAGTTGCATGCCTGTAGAGGTGCGACAGCAACCAAGAATAAAACCTTTTTTCAGAGGGTTGCAGATGCCCAAAACAGATTTTTATTTTTCCTCCTAAAATAAAGCATACCATTTGAAACCAAAACCAATTTTTTTTTTTTTTAAGTACGAATAGTTTAAATAATTTGCTTACTTTTGATAGCTCTAGGGGATTTTCCCATTAATTAAGGAAGAGAGCTCTGCAAAAATAAAACTGAAATTGAACACAAGCCTACACACACAGTTGTACTTTCCCAATACAGTGAAATCTCGATAAGTCAAAACCGGTTAACTCGAAAACCCGGTTAACTCGAAGTAAGAATTTATTCCCGGGAAAAGAATAGCAAATCGTGTATTTATACATGCCCACACTAACTTAAAATTTTGGACCGGTAACTCCGGATAAGTCGAACTCAAAATCACCAGGTGTAGAAGTAAACTTGCATAATTAGGCCACAGAAGAAACTGGAATCCATTTAAGGAATCTCCAAGGACCTCAATCAATAAACTTAAACTCGGGTATACATGTACATGTAGATAAGCAACAAAGAGGCTATTAGCGTCCATAGTATCATTAGAGCAGCTGCCTATTCGCTCCGGTGCAACTTACATGTAACGATCAAAGGGAACTGCTGGTGACCCGCCCAGGAAGGCCGAAGACGCAAAGCGGCCTTAATGCGCCTATCGATTGCTTCCCCCACCCCTCCCCCAACCCCAGGGCTGCCCCAGGTCTTATGTGGGGGGTTTGGTCACGTTTTTCAAGCCCCGCGCGCGATCTGATTGGTCCTAAATTGAACGACACGTTGAATAATTCATGCTACATGCGCGCGTGAAAAACATGGCATCATCGCGCGATGAACGCGCATTGGTTCAAAAAGGTCAACGGTAAAACATTCCAGGTAACTGCTTGGACATTCGTAAATGAATAATTCAGATTCAACTGGGCAAACCAAGAAGCTATTGGCCATTGGGAAACATACATTATTCATGCTGGATAATATCCACGCACCCCCCCACCCCCCCCCCCCCCCCCCCCCATTCGCTCCGGAATTCCAACGCAAAATAAAGATAAACATAAAACAGAATCATCAAGGCTGTGATCCCGGCTCTAGACTCGTGCGTGTTGGTACCGAGCGGATCGTGTACAGCATGTGAACTACATACATGTACGTATGTATGACCAGTGCGTGTACATATGCATTGTGGGCAGATCGTGCTTGTTACGTATCGGCGTTCGCCGTGATCTAGCTGGCCACGCCATGCCAGCAGGCCGGGCGACCGCAGGCTGAGACAGCACGCACAGCCTTGCATTCAAGACTAAGCACGTATTTTTACGTCCGATGACTGATTTTAACAAAAGACCGACTCCCGAGGACAAGAAAAAATCCTTTGTTTTTTCCTTCTCCTCTTGTCCAGCGAGGCTGACAGAATGTCACACGTTGCGAGCACTATGACCCAAACGGGATATAAATGCAGTAACCTAGCGTAATTTTTCGCACGCTAAAATCGATCAAATCTACCATGTTTCAAGCAGCGAACGGACAAAAAACATTGTTGTATGCACGTACAGGGTCGTCTGTCGGTTCGCTCTGCTGCAAAGCGCTAGCGCAACTGCATGTAATCACATGTGTGTATACACAAAGAGACAGGAAACCATACCACCATTTTCGCGCACATGCTAGCGATAATCCCTGTGCACTTGACGTAATATAGGAAGTTGCATTGTTTACACAGTGGTTTTCCGCATGGTTGCGGTAGTTCTACAATGAGGGGCTGTTTCCATTGGACATTTTATCGTCGCTGATGACTTTCCGCAGCCACACGGATCTTCCGCGACCGCTTTCGGCCTGGTTGTTTTACATCAAGGTCGCGGTAGGTTGACAGGGACGTTAGTTTACCGCGTGTCCCCATTGGACTAAATTTTGTCATTCTACAGGAAAGTCGGGGTAAGATTGACAAAAAAAAGTCTAATGAAAACACGGCTTTACAAAAAATCCTAAGATTGCTTGGTTTTGTTGAAGTGTTTACATTACACTCAATCACAAGTCAAATCAGAAGTAAGGCTTCAAACTACAGCCTTATTATACAGGGGTAGTACAATGACTAAGGAATGCCTCTGTCACAATTCATTAGAATAGCAGGTGACTTGACTTGCAACTTGACTTGCAACTTGACTTGCAACTTGACTTGCAACTTGACTTGCAACTTGACTTGCAACTTGACTTGCAACTCGGCCTGCGGCTCGGCCTGCGGCTCGGCCTGCGGCTCGGCCTGCGGCTCGGCCTGCGGCTCGGCCTGCGGCTCGGCCTGCGGCTCGGCCTGCGGCTCGGCCTGCGGCTCGACCTGTGAATGCCTTGGCTTTTTGTTTTTTCTAAGTTGTAGCTGGGTACATCCCCAAGTTTTATAAAAGGTCAAATCATAGTTGATTCCTCATTGATAGAGCCAGTCATTTTCCAACAAAGCAGGGGAGGAGGTGAAATGAACAGAGATGCTCTTTCAAAATAGAATTGAAAACCATGAAGTCAAACCATGACATGTACCATCCAATGCACAAAAACCTAAAAAAAAACACAAACCCATCAAAAACAACATATATGTTTCCTTTCCTAACAAATTATAAATTTGGAATATAGGAAATGATCAATTCCGAATATAAATGACATCATTTGATAAATGACATCATTTGTTTTGTTTTTTGTGTTTTTGTTTGTTTTCCTTGCTTTTTTTTATTTTATCTTTTTTTAAATAATTAATTTAGTCTTGTCTTAATATTTTGGTGCTTTTGGTGTTAGTAATTTGTGTATCTCTATTGGTGTGAATTTTAATGTTAATCGTGGTTTTAATGTTTGTAAAAATCATGCAATTCAGCCTGTGGCTGCGAGATTGATTTTTTTTTAATAAACCATTTTCAATTCAATTAAATTCAATTCAATTCAATCTTGTTTAGTAGCTGACACTGACAGACAGAACCGCTTTAAGATCTGGTTTGGTTGAAGGGGATCTACATACAGGATATAGGAGCTTTCACCAATGAAAGCAAGCAATTTCCAAGACTGGCAAATATTGCTTCTATCGTCAAAGTTCACCGATGACTAATGCACAATGCACTTTGTGGGGGAATGCCAACACTTCCCTCTGCCCAGTGCACTGCCTGTGTAAACTTGGTCAACCACTCACTTATAAAGTCCCCACAATGGAAGAAGAGAAAAGACTAACAACCAAGGCACAGCCATTGGGTGCAAGGTAGTCTTGGTTCCAAGACGTCCTCAGCGGTGCGACGTATAGCATGCACGGATCAGAGCCGTACAGCGCCCTCTACACATGCACGCCAAGACCAAATCGCTAAGGACGTCTTGGCACTTTCGTACGTTCTGCTCGCGAGCAGAATTGTGTGTGCATTTGCATGCATGCATGACCTATAATCTTGTGACCTATAATCTCGTGACCTACATGCATGCATTGTATAATCGCTGACTCACTGATCTAGTTTCCCCGCGCTATACAGCTTGAGGTACGCATGTACGTACCTATGTTACCTGACTAGCCAGCTAATTACTAAAACATGAGTTTCCTCCAGTGCGCAAGCGCCAATATTCTTTTGACCTGCCTGTTACATTATGCAGGTCGCGCGCAGTTCCCTACGAAAGGACCAAGACGTCCTTAGCGATTTGGCCTTGGCGTGCGTGTGTAGAGTGCGCTGTACGGCTCTGATCCGTGCGCGCTACGTCGCACCGCTAAGGACGTCTTGGAACCAAGACTAGGTGCAAGGTTGTTAGTGGACTGACAATAGGGCACCCCAATATAGGAGCCCCCTCAGCCCCTACTCAGGTTGCAATAATCCAATCCCGGAACAGGGGGAGAGGTGTCATTCATTTATAAATCTTCCCCATCTTCAGCCATTGAGATCTATTTCAAACCACTTCCCGTAATTCCTACCTGGCTGAATTTAATTGTCATTTCTCTTTGACAGGTTGTTCATGCCAACACTGATTTACAAAAGCCAGTGTAAACAGTCTGAAACCATGTACTGCCTAACCTTACAGAAGGACTTGACTTAAATCTAAATCTCAAACTACATCAGAACGTCTTTGATTACAATTTCTTGAAGTGAACATCAAACTACAATATTAACAATACAATGGGATGGTGTTAGATCCCTCCGCCCCCACCCTAAACCCAAACTACATTGTCCATATAAGCATGCCACAGAATTACACAAAGCCCTCCAAACACCTCGCCACCAAAGAACCTTGAATGAAATAAGCAGCCATTTTCAATAGTTTCACATTTCAACGAACTCAGCCTGTGACATATGATTTGAACTTTATACAAGCCTTTTTTTCTTTTTTTTGTGGTAGGAGTCAGGCTGTAAAATGACAAGTTGGCTGAAACTGGGACTGGATAATACATTCTCTATAGCCCCGGGCTCCAGATATTAAGCGGGCCACATTAAGAATAACCTTCGTCTTTTTTTGTCCAAAGGTGTGCATGCGTCTTTTTTAAATAATGTTGTCTGTCGGCACACGAGGCGAGATTTTACTGGGAAATCGCAATCAGACAATCTAAAATTGGGGTACAAATGTTCAATATTTCTCTGAACTGCTATTTAGGATCTCAATAACACGCCATACATGTAGATCGCTAGTCTGGAGAGGATGACAGCGAGACAGTTCAGTTTTAAAGGTGGGAGACAGATCCAAGATAAATATTCTAGGTAAAATCCATTGAGTTAGACGGGGACTGAAAACTTAACTCAACAGGTTGTTGGAATTAAATACAAATTCTTTTCAAATAACAAGAAATAATTTTAATTATTTTAATTCTTTTCTTCTTCGCCAATTTTACTTTTAACTTTTGAGATGTTTTAACATGGTTATCGGCTGGTCCGAACCAATGTGTTGTCATTGTCTCTCTGCTAAAGTGTTTTAAATATAATCGTAATATTTTCTTTTAATATCTTTAGTTATATATATATATGTATTTCTTTTATGTCACTTTTTAAATATCTGTAATGTATGTAATTTCTTACGCAATTCGGCTGTTTGGCCGCCATGTTTGAATTTTAATAAACCAATAATAATAAAAACCAACTCACCACGAAAAAAATAAGTGCAGACAACGAACTACCACTTAACCCTTGAGCACTTTTTTTTTTACGGGAGACGTCGGGGTGTCGCGGTGGCTCTGGCAGCCAAGTGAAACGGCCACAATGTGTTTGTGCAGTCAAGCGTAACATACACAATAATCCAACAATGGATTGAAACTGCACAAACAGCGGCAAATGGCGTCATCCGGCCTGGTGGCACTGTTTTTTGCGCCATATGGTGTTTTCCGTACGCAAAGAGTTAAGGCCTTTTCACACTACGAAAAATCTCTGTGTTGTACATGGGTCCGACACGTGTTAACTAGACTGACCTTTTCACACTGCAACATTTCAACACGGCACTTACCCGTGTAGAGCGCTCAACCAGTGTCGAAATTAACCCTGCCCGGGAGATGGGTTGAGAGCTCTCGACCCGTGTAGAGAAGTTCGAACAGTGTTGAAAGTCGTAGTGTGAAAACCTCTGGGTTGAGTTCGACCCGTATAACCGCAGTTCAGAGTGCGCGTACGTGCACAGCACCACACACTGTAGTTGTTAATTTAGCAACGAACAAACAAATAACCTTTGACCTGCGGCATTGTGCATGCAAGCGCACCATACCTATACCACGCATTAATTTCAATCGTGCATGCTACACTTTCACAAGATACTTTAACCTAGTAGGATAACCTACATGTAGTACCTTCGACATGTCCAAATCAGATAAACTGAAGGCCCAGCCATGTTGGATCGACAGTGGAGTGACGCGGGGCAATGCAGTATGTGGGATTTTCCGATTCGATTTATGTAGAATAGCCGGCCGTGTGTGTGTAGTGTGAAACGATCGCACAATACAAGGGTCGAAATATTACACGTGTAGCGCAAATGCTGGTGTTGCGTTGAGTAGTGTTAAAAGGCAGCGTAATTGACCAGTGTTGAAATTTTAAGAAGTCTACCTACAGTACGTTGCAATTGAAACTTAACTCTGCGAATTGGCATGGGAAAATTTGCGAAAAGAATTCGCATTCGCATTCGCATTCGCATTTCGCATTTTGCACGTAACTTTTCGCACCGCGATTTCGCAGCGAAAACTTTGCGAAAATTTTGCGAAAACTTTGCGAAAATTTTGCAAAAACGGTGCGAAAATTTTGCGAACGCGATGCGAAAATGTTTTTCGCATCCGGTGTGAAAATAAATTTGCGAAAATGGTGCGAAAAATTTGCGAAAACTGTGCGAAAAACTTGCGAAAACTTTGCGAAAAACTTGCGAAAACGGTGCGAAGAAATGTGCGAGCTTGTCAGTCACGTCAGCATGCCTTGCTGTTTTAGCCGGCTGTCCACATATGCAGATAGAACATCGAGAGCGATAATTTTGTTAACATTGATGAACAAAATCACTACCGTGCAGCTTCCGTGATTTTGGGGAGAAAATTTCAACTACAAAGATATATTTCTTACCGATGAAATCTCCATCCAGTTTGACAAGAATACATGTAGGCCCCCCCTACTTTATAGCACATGTTCGTTCTTGCCGAATTCGGAAACAGCTGTTTGGCAATAGACTTCACATTTAGTCTTTAATTTACCATATTTCGTTCTATTCAAGCAGCAGTCCACACACAAGAAATACACTAGTTCATCACGGACTAGAATATGTCTATGGAACGTATATTTGTACGTAGTGAGAATTTAGTTCGCCCATGGCCCGCTGCATGCATGTATATACGTATATAGACTTCAACAAAATACGCTGCTTCCACGTGCCCGGCGCAATGTGTAAATCGAATCGTTGTACGTACTTCTTGACAAATTCTCTTTAATACGTCATGTGGGCATGGGCCGCGCTGCCGGCCAGGCCCAATCGTGATGTGCATCCTCCTCGGTGCGGCCTCGGAGTTCAACTGACTTATGGTTTTCGCATTCATGTTAGTTTTGGACAAAATCAGAAACAATACATGAATTTATTATGCGTTTCATACCCCTTCCTAAATGATCATGAGAGCCCGATTTTGAAAAAATTGAACTTGGCCACGGACAAGAAACGGTAGCCCTTCCTTTCTCCATTGGTAACCCGTGCCGCTTGATTTTGGTTGCCCCACATCAGGCGATAGGATTTGTCGGTAATGGGTCAACTCGTACCCGGGTCAACTCGTACCCGGGTGAACTCGTACCCGAGTCAACTCGGGCATTATTACAATTACTTGGAACTCCATTTTAACAGTATCAAATCCTAAAATTTGAATATGAGTTTGCAATATACTCTAGGTTTGGTTGTCATGTAACCAACATAAATCTCCACGTACGACGCCATCAAATTTGGGAATTTCCCTTGGGTTGACAAGAAATACATCCTCGTCCAATGATTACAAAAAAATACTCCGTAAAAAGCTTTTTTCTTTTTTTATATCGATGTATTTCGAACATAGAAAAATCATATTTTGTAAATAAAAATATACCTTTTAAAAAATAGTTAAAATTTATTTTGCAATAAAATTGTTTTCCTAAAAAAAAAATCAATCCATTATACATTTGTACACGGTTTAGCAATGGCGTGTACGTGTTGAATCGACGTGCAGTGACTGTATCGCCGGCCCGCCCCGGCGGCCGGCCCCGTATGCCACCGCGATCGGGACGATCACCCCCGGGCCTGGGGCCTGATGCATCGTCCGTAAAGATGGGGCCTCGCGGTGACCGTGTACCGCCCGTACTATGCCACCGCGATCGGGACGATTGTCACCGCTGGGCCTGGGGCCTGATGCACCGCCCGTACACGTAAAGATGAGGCCACACAGCGCTACATTTACAGGTTCAAAGTTTTGCTAAAGAAAATCTTCATGCGATCTTGATTGTTTGTGAATGACGAGGTACAATGTAGTAAACAAAACGAGTTCGCGTTCAAATGGACTGCCTTTAAAATGTTATGCCGTCTTTCTATCCTTCCTCCATGCTCTAACTAATGTTAGCACTCTCCTTCAAAATCAGCAAAAATGAAAGATTATACTTCTGTTTGAGATTTACGATCCTCTGCTTTCCTTATTGAGAGATAATCAAACGTGTTTTGTGAAAGCATCGAGAACAAATTGTACATTTACGTACATGCACATGCACATGTACATGTACACGTAATTTTCCCATTTCACAAAGATGAGAAAAGTTTTCGCAAAAGTGAGAAAAGGGGAGGGGCCAATACAAATTATTTTCCCATTTTGTGAAAAAAGTGTGAAAATTGTTCACACTTTTGTGAAAAGAGTGTGAAAATATTTCCCCATTTTGTGAAAAGGATGTGAAAATATTTTTCCCATTTTGTGAAAAGAGTGTGAAAAGTTTTCTCAACTTTTGTGAAAAGAGTGTGAAAATATTTTCCCATTTTGTGAAAAGAGTGAAAACTTTTCACACTTTTGGGAAAACTTTTCACATTTCGTGAAATGAAAATGAATTCCCCAAAATGAGAAAAAAGGTGAAAAGATTTTCCCATTTTAAGGTTAACTTTCAATTGCAATGTACTGTACATGTACACGGGTTGAGCGTACATAGTGTGAAAATGCCTTTAAATTCAACGGGCCTTAGTCAGATCACGGAGGAAGACAGCTAATCTGTCTCTGTTCTTCCTGCTCACGTCTAGGTTTTTTTTAACCAGGGGATAATAAGCAAGAAGCTCTTCCTTATCTGAGGAAAGCAGAACTTCAAAACCAAATCAAATCAATATAAATACATGTACATGTTGTAATATCTGCTTAAATATAGTGATGAGAATTGCACTTTAAACCTTGTTATTATCAACAATTTGATAATTAATACAAGGTACAAAAAATTCAGTCACATCAAAATTTAATCTGTACTTCGTCATTAATCATACTTTGCAAATAAATTTAACTAGTTTACATGTATACTGTATATGGGTCTTTCTATGGTAATGGGTAATAGGAGTGTGACATTTACCTCAAAATTAAAATTGCTTGCAGAAGATTGAAAGACTAAACATCAATTGAGGGGTACAATTACCTTTTCAGAAAAAGTAGTGAAAAGATAACTTTCTCTTGAACAATAAAAAAATAAAGGGTTGTGTGTACTGCCTTTAAGGGGTATTACCTACGTAACGGGGACGGACACGTTGGTAGCCCCAGCGGTCAAGCAAGGTATTTGAGAAATTTTGAAATGTGTGTTTGTAAAGTGCAAATGACGATTGCAAATAATATCACTGCAGGAGGTCTCCTACAATTTCCCTTTTGGCACAAAAAATTAGTAATCCCTCCAGATCACTGTATTTTTCACATGGTCAATATATTTCATTTACCGTTTTATTGAAAGACAATGAATAAATGCAGAAAATCTGTCATGCCAGTAACTGTGTCTTTGGTGGTCCACTTCTTACTGCTTAATTTGTTATTAGTCAAGTCCATCTGTGTAATATGGCTCAAATTCAGAATGGGTGTTCCGCATTAGCATAGACTTACCCACGTAACATTGACGGACATTGAATTCCAAACGGTTACCAGGATCTTTGCACTGTGACACATAAATGTGGGCAGGTTTTTTTTATTAACCTACATGTAAATTCAGTCACTTTATGTATTTTAGTTCCCTAAAATTCCATGTGGAACATCATCAGGCTTAATTTTGTAGAAAGAATTTAAGAGGAAAAATATAGTGCAAAATGGTGACAACACAGGCTGAAGTCAACCTACATGTACTACATGTACTGTAGGCCTACTGCTAAAAAAAGGAAGAAAATCACTACTTCAGACTACTTCCCACATTTTCTTACCATTAAACAAAACCTAGAGTTAATTTAAATAATTAATTAAAGACTGCTTGGGTATTTAAAAGTAAGTTTTTAGCTGGAAGAGTAAAAAAAAAATAGATCAGGTGTCCTTAACTTTTACCGATTTGTGCCCAATTTCCGGACACCACGTTTTTTTTTGTTTCGGACTTTTTATGATACTAAAAAATATTTGACAGGCATTATTAGGATAAAAGTACTCTTCCAGTGTTTATTCTGAATTAATATGAAACATTTCAACTAAGAGAATGGGCAACAATGCATGATGAAAGTCGAGGGAAACGTCAAGGTGCGCCATGCTGAGGGGACTCCATATTAATCCGCGACCTAACGTTGGGCTAACATTAACGTTACACAAAACAGCTGTGCAATTGACACGCGCGTTTTTGGCACAATATTGTCTCGTGAACAAACATCTAATAATTTTATCAAGAAACGAGTCATACAGAAAATAATAATTTATAACATTTGTTAAGTTTCAGCATGGTTTCAGTCACCTGGATTTGCAGAAAGCATGCGACAGCCTTGCCACTACGATCGTAATGGCGCCGGTGTCGTGGTCAACGACTGTTTCCAAATATATACATGTACATGTACACGTTTTCGTGCCCGTTCATTAGCATTGTTTAAGTCGAGTTTGGATCTCTCAAGTTTAACTGAAAATTTTCTTTTTTACATAACATACAACCTCAGATTTCCCCTTGAGTATTTCCATGAACCATGTACTTCTGTTGTGCAAACAATATTACACAGGGTAACTGTTTCTTGCATATCATGTTGCGTCTGTGTTTTTGTCCGTATCATGTTACGAGGTAATGCCGCTGCCATGGCAGTAGGTATTGTGTCCGTCCCTTGTGTGATGATGCCGTTGTTCCGTTCCTTTTATTTTTGCCTGGGTTTTGAACACTGAAGTAGGACCATGTTTTATGATGTTTACGTTATTTCCTTTCACTAGAAACAATTTTGGCCTGTCTCATATGTGCTAAAGTCGTTTTATAAATCTTTGTCATGATTACCCTCGTAACGCGCTTACCCACGTAACATTGTTGACGGAATACCAAACATGAAACATCCGTCGGGAAGTTAGAAAGATAGTTCCGGAACACCGAGTCAGAAACCCATTTCAGTAAGTGGAGAATGCCATTTGAAGTCAACCAGGGATCTATCTATTTCTGAGTTGGCGCACGAGGTGAAATTACCAACGTAACGATTTGACGGAACGTTGCAACTCGGATTTCGTCGGCCGTTTTGAGAAAGTTTTCCATGGAAACATTCGCCGTCACGACATGTGTCACATCCAAGATAACAAAGCTAAAAAACAGTCATCATCGGGTTTGAATACAATTCTTCAATTTCGTTTTCTGGCAAGGGATTACCCACGTAACATTTTGACGGACACAGTTACGTGGGTAACCGTGTTCCGGACAGTCGGCATGTTTTTACATGCGAGCTCGCAGCAGGTGCCGTCTTACATTATTTACATGGGGGGACATGCAACTCTTCTTACACCATCAGTTTAGTTTATTACTGAGACTTAAACACAGGGAATTTGGAATAGTTTCCTGCCCATATAGAATTGTCACAATATTTAACACCATTTTAGGAGCACATTCTTTAGGTTCAAGTGAATAACAGACAAACACAGCAACCAATGGTTTTCTTTTTATTTCTGATATATCTTTATTACATACATTATAATATCACACACAAGTTGTGGGTTTTTTATTTATGGTTTTTATAATAATATTCATGATGTTTTGTCCGTCAAAATTACCCATTACTGTAGAAAGACCCATATATGTATCTCTCCAGGTGATCCTTAACTCTAACCCAAGTTTCAATGTTTTTTTATCCAATCCAACAATTTCCAACAAAACTGAAATGAGACGTACAAATGTAGGTCTGTGCATAACAAAGCGGGTTACCAGAGTACC
The DNA here is from genome assembly GCA_037893225.1 of Hippasteria phrygiana. Taxonomy (NCBI): domain Eukaryota; kingdom Metazoa; phylum Echinodermata; class Asteroidea; order Valvatida; family Goniasteridae; genus Hippasteria; species Hippasteria phrygiana. The sequence goes on along the minus strand of JAZGUH010000013.1, from coordinate 1,958,411 downwards.
CGACCGCTAATGTCAGGAACCGGTAACATATTACTTCGTAATTTCTCCGACACTGAAAAGGAACATTTTTGAATGTCATTTGTGGGGAATTTCCAAAATGAAAACCAGGGTACATGGAAAAACAAAACAGATTAACATTTACTGTACTTGTGAAAATGCAATTTACACCATAAAGCTATGTAGAGCTCACTGTACACACTTGCCTCTTGCTGCATTGATGCACCGGTGTGGTAATATTAAAAAACCCTTGTACTATTTAAAAGGTCAAAATCAGTCAAAATTTCCTTCCACCTCCCCTGCCTACATGTATACTATCAACACAGACCAGGCACCAGTGGTCAGATTACTTATGTGGTTAGTACTTTGGCAGGTCAAATTCAGTTAACCGGTTTTGACCCTTTCCATCGGTCACAGCATGCCAAATCATTCTCATAGCTAGTTACTGAAACAGTCATCACAGGTCAAAAATAAAGTTCTATGCATAGAATTCCAATGGGTCACAACAATCACTTGACTGATTTTGACCCATACAACAACATGGCTCAGAATGTATAGGAGGGATTTATTTGAATGTGCGGACCTTTACAAACAATATGAACAGCAATTGCCAAGATTTGATTTTTGGGATTGACTTTCTTTAACGGGTACTCGGGTACCTGTGATTTTATTAAATCATGGAGAAATTCTCCATGATTAAATTAACCCTCCCTTTCTCAGGGCAAAAATGGAACCAACTGGCCTATATATCAAAACCTATCAAGTGACAGGTTGAAACACACAAGCTGTGAGAGTTAGTGGGTAGATTTTTTGATAGGCTGTGATAGTTATCACTATAGGAGGGTTCATCGGGTACCCGATTGCTGTACTACCCGTAAATTTATACACATCCAGAGAGAGGAACAGCATTTTAATCTTGTCAGGCCTATGATAGCAAGTGTCTAGTCAGCTCAACAGCATTATAATTAACTCCACTATGTATTGCAACCTTTAGATAAAAGGGTAATTGGGGATTATAATTGTCCAGCTTTGTCATACAGGCTACATGTATATGACCCAATAAGGAAACCAATTTGATCATTTGATTTTATGTGCACTTGGTTTTAAACCTGAATACCCAGCAACAGCACATCAAACCATGATAAATTAATTCAATGAAACTGGCCAATGTGATTCATCCATCTAATTGTGTGATCCAATACTTGGAAAAGAAAGTGTACATATTGTAGGACATGTATAATGGGAAACATTTACAACGCCCACACTTAGCCACCCTAATTGGTGTGTTTGCATTGCCAGCTCGAAAGCAAAGAGTAATAAATTCCCGGCAAAGGTTTATAGGCCTAATGTAAGAATGAACACCATTACAGGTAAGCGTCCGAATCAGACAAATAATGTGGTTTAATTAACCCTTCTACTATTTAAAAGGTCAAAATCAGTCAAAATTTCCTTCCACCTCCCCTGCTATACTTTTACACAGACATGATCAGATTACATGTGGTTTTGTACTATGGCAAGAGGGTCAAAAACAATCACCTTGACTGATTTTGACCCATACAACAACATGGCTAGTGAAGTTTGAGGGGTAGGGGGATTGGGGTAAGGATTGGGGTAAGAAGTGAGTAGAAGGGAGGGCTGAGCCCCAGGCCATTTCAGTTCAAGTTTTTTCGCTTGCCAGCTTCATCCCAGAGCTGCAACTTCCTTCAGGATTGGCCTGATAAATAACAATGATGACACATTTTTCCACAAAGGAAAACGTAAGCCCATTTCACATGGGGGCTACGGTTGGTTGTTGAGGACTGTGATCGGTTGTGCCACATGCTTCGCCCAAGGAATTTTTCTATTGGCCTATTTCTATTGGAAGACCACATGCACGGAAATGCAATGCAATGTTAAGTTGTGAAACACTGGCCTTTACTTGTTATATTACAATGTATGTCTTTAGTTTGTTTAACTTTAATTTTTTTAAATCCCACAAACTTCCTCCGTTCATTTCAACCAGATGCATTCATAACAGGTTTTACTAGTTTTTGTATGCTGGGTTATATAAAGAAAAATATCATCAAGGCAAAAGCTCTGCAAAACGAGGGATGCTGGCTACAGATGTTGTAAATGTATGTGTTGTGTGAAAGTCTGTCATGAAATCGCAGGCGTCCTGGGTGACAGAAACTCCGGTGCCACTCATCGCCGATGTGTCATTGCCACTCGTGTGCAACAGGCTCAACATGAGGCAAAAAAAAGCATGTGCTCCACAGTTTGATTTGTTGAAGATGCATTACAGACGCTGCATATAACAATTAGTGAACAATGTTGCACTTGGATTGATAACAAAGAGCCCATCACAAAGCAACAGCGATGCTGATGCACTGCTATTTAATCAGTCGAGTGTGAAAATGCAACTTTGGCTGTGCTTGGCTCTATTTTCCATTGTGTTGAAATGAAAACCTCGCATTTGAGATAATCAGTAAATATGGAAATTTCAAAAAGCTGGTTTCTCAAAAAATTACACAGCAAACAGTAGCTTTAGGATGGGGGGGGGTCAGCACAATGAACACCAGGCAGTAAGAAACCAGCACAGGACAGACTGCCCTCATAAAAAAAAAACATTGTGGGGAACATTGCACATACATGATAACGGTCCTGGCCCACAAGTTTGACATGCTTCGTCAAGCAGTTTTACTACCCCAGATGATCTGTAAGTGACATGTTCAAGCCCCTTGTGGAGGTGATCCTGCCCACAATGTGCATGGACAAGTGTCAGACCGTGTTACAGTTAAAAGCACAGGGATGACAACATTGCTGCAGGGCAGCTTGGGAAAGTTCACACAATGTACACGTACACAATGTACATGTAGCACAGGCTCCTTTCCTAAACAACAAGATGAAATGTTGCATGTGTGCATTTTACATACATGTCCCAATAGCCGCTATTCGGGGCCATTGACTTTCATACAAAAATCCACTCGACTATAGATATAAGGCTTGTGAATCGCAAGACTACATGTAGAGTAACGTTATTGAAGACCAGTATAAAATTCACTGGGAACATGCTGCTCAGGTTTGCCGTTATAAATTTTAATACACCAATAAACCACAAGGGAAACTGACTAGGTAAATTTGCATCAATTTCAAAGGGAACAAAGAAACTGGCAGGAGCGGGATTCGAACCTGCGACCTCCGGAACACTGTACCGGCGCTCTACCAACTGAGTTATCTTGCCCTATGTTGGCGGTCTCCCAAATTTGGGAGACCGCCAACATAGGGCAAGATAGCTCAGTTGGTAGAGCGCCGGTACGGTGTTCCGGAGGTTGCAGGTTCGAATCCCGCTCCTGCCAATTTGGGAGACCGCCAACATAGGGCAAGATAGCTCAGTTGGTAGAGCACCGGTACGGTGTTCCGGAGGTCGCAGGTTCGAATCCCGCTTCTGCCAGTTTCTTTGTTCCCTTTGAAAGTTATACATTTTAAGTACATTATGAATAGACCGATCCTTTATAGCACCACCTGTTGACGTCATGACCAATGACAGCCGCACGTGTTCAACACATACATGTACGCACACGCATCAAACGTTTGTTGGAAGATACAGACACATGTACATTGCCACTGGGAATGGACACTAGTGCATTCAGGGACGATGATTTGGGGTTTCAACTTGTAAAAGATGATCAAGTGAAGAATAACAATGAACACAGTAGACTTTATTCATTCAAAGTGTGAAATCAGAGATGATTTGAAATCTAAAATGATTTGAAAGAAAAATCACTAGCCCACTGGCTTAATTTTGGTCGTGGAGTCTACTCGTGTAAATTACTGGGCTTGGGTCCACTGGATTTTGAGCCCTACATATACATTAAAACCCTAACCCTGCCAGACCCAGCACAGTGCATCTGTGGTGACAGCTTCACTTTGCTGCACACAAGTCAATAGGCCTTTTCACACTACGAAAAATCTCGGTGTTGGACCCGGGTCCGACCCGTGTTGACTAGACTGACCTTTTCACACTGCAACATTTCAACACGGCACTGACCCGTGTAGAGCGCTCAACCCGGGTTGAAACTCAACCCTGCTTGGGAGGTGGGTTGAGAGCTCTCGACCCGTGTAGAGAAGTTGGACCCGTGTTGAAAGTCGTAGTGTGAACGTCTCCGGGTTGAGTTCGACCCGTGTAACCGTGGATCGGAGTGTGCGTGCAGAGCACCACATACTAGGCTGTTCGATATGACGATAATTGCCGATGTTTCGGTATTATGTTGCTTTTTCAGTTTTTGCAGCGTTTATGGTTTCTCCAAGTCCAAGTGTGTATACGTTAAGTGTGGATTAGTCTAGATTACTTTGCGCGAAATTATTTCCAATAAATTTGACGGCAGAATAGTACATAACGTATATGGAGGAATAAAAAAATACATTCTGTACTAAATGTGTCGTTTCTTTAATCGTTTTAAACCTCAACATGACTTATTCGACATCTCCGCGCCGTATGTAGCGGACATTGCGTGCATGCGTATTCCATCGTTAGTGTAGTCTTGGTCAAATGCAAACAACCGCACTGAACGCTACCATCTTATTCCTAGTGTACAATGTACGTACATGCAGCTAACATTTTGCGAACTTCGTCTCGAGAAAAGGCTACTAAGGTAATAAGGGGGCCGGGGTTATTGCTCATTATGGGGAACCCCAAAAGTGCATCTGCGCGTGCGCGTTGCTTTGTTGCAAACAGTTGGCCTTGGCCGCCGGTCAAGTACAAGTGCGCGTGCAAGCATCATGGAGGAATAAAACACACTGGATACTTTTACCTCCGATATGTCGGAGAAAATGGGCCCCAAATCAGACAAAAGACCGACATGGAGTGAGGAGGACTTGGACTGACAGCTCCATCCAAAGCCAGCTCGGCGGAACGGGTCGAACGTACATAGTGTGAAAAGGCCTAATGTGACAAAGTATGCAATCTGATGCATCTGGCAGGGTTTCTAACCAAAATACCCTGGAGGGTTAGGGTTTAAGTTTGTAAGCTAATGTAACATGTTGCAAGGATTGAATAACCGAAAGGGTCTGCTGTCCTCGGGCCCCCTTGTCACACTACATGTAACTAAACATCAAAAAGAAATTCAAGTACTACCAGTGAATGATTTGGTTTCAGCAAACTTTCCGTACACACATTTGTGACTAGCAGATTGTGAAATCTGATTGAACATGCTCCATGGATTGAGCAATTGTGATTGATTGACATGTTGCTACATCCTACGTGTACTTATGCCGTTAAGCGGATGCAATGATCATTGGGTACTCTCAAAGCTTGGAGTAATTTTGGAACTTCCCATACCTTCATATCAAATTTAATAATCAATCAATTAATTAATCAATCAATTAATCTTTACTGTCACTACTTATCTGTCACTATAAATGACTCCTCACCTGAAAAGAAAAAGTGCATAACCGGTCCATTCTGCCTAGCATATATCTTGTTTTCAGAGAATGTTGAAATGTTGAAATGGAACAAATACAATAAATTCCACTGTCACTCATGCATAGTGCTCACGGCAGATAATGGACATTCACCATTCACGCAGCCCACCTTTTTCGCAACAATACTTGACAGACCTGTAACTGTTAGCCAAACAGCTATTGCTGCTACTGTAGTGTAGGCTGGGTTATTTGTCAATTTGAATGACGAAATGGTACAAGAAGCATTTCAAGAAACTTGTTCTCCAACTTACGATCAACTTTACACATTCCACTCATGTCATTAAAAGGCTTCATCCACAATTGTTTGTTTATTTTAATGGACACATCAACAGTCGAGTCGGGACATAAAATTTAAAACATTTCAACTGTATTTTCCAACAAGTAGAAAACTTACCACCTAAAATGTATTTCACGTAGTACACAATATACATAAAACAGCTTCTCTTCAAGTTAAAAGGCACACATTACCCCGAAATCCCCCATTTTACAGTTAGTTATTTCCAAGGTCCGAGTGTAACAATTCTACCACAATGTGTACTATTTACAGAGAAATGAGAGGCAGAACTAAAGCCTTGACATCTGGACATTCAGACTGTTGCAGCACACAGTGCAGCCTACAAATGCATGCAACCAAAGTGCCAAGGGCGTCATTTTGAATTCCAATGGTTGGTCTTTTCCACACCAAACTGGCATCCCCGAAATAAGTTTTGTCAATGGTTTTCTGACAAACAGCACATAATTCTCAAGGGATGGTCCTGTGTAATTTTTATATTCTACTTTCAAATGATCTTTTCAACTACAGCAATTTTGGAACCAGCACTTTCTAAAGCCTACTCATGAAGCCGCCAAGGTAAAGTGTCCCTTTTAACAAAATTTTGTCTGCAAAAATCATAAACTTTGCAATTTACACATGTACAAAATGTATGAACCTATTACCTGCCCCGCCTACCCATGCTGCCCCATCCGTCCAAGTAACATAAACTCAAATATCAGCTTTTTAATCATTGGTCATTGACAAATCCGGTACAGAGTCCCAGCAAGTACTGTACGAAAAATAATCTTTAAATTATGCTGACCCCAACTTTTCCACATCCGAAACTTCTCCACCCAAAAAAGTCGGAGAAAACGGCAAGTTACAACTTACTATGTTGGTCCACAGTAGGCAGTAATGATCACAGAAGTTAAACCTATCGGTGTTTTCCTACCTTTCCATAAAAGTGAGAAATCAAGGGAGCAAAAGATGGGAGCAAATGCGACAAGTGTTTGTACACCCAGAATGGAAAGATTTTACTTGAATACCCCCCCCCCCCCCCCCCACCAAAATCGGTCAGGAAGAGCGAAATCTTGGAAAATAACCAACCCTCCTTGATAACAACTGTCTAAACATGTGGCACAACCTGTTGTTTCAAGATTTATGTTAGCAAAATCTACAAAAAAGGGAGCAGAAATCAACATGCACTGTGCCAAGTAAGAACTTTCTTCCCCTATATTGCACACAAATTTCCCGACTAAAGTCTCAAATTCAAAGATTGCGTAGACAATCAAATTTTTTATAGATGGTTATTTTCCAAAATTTTGCTGTTCCTGACCAATTTTAGTGGGGATATTAAAGTAAAATCTTTCCTAATATTGTACACATGCAGTCGAGTCTCAATTGGTCAAATGCCCCTCTGCGCGTAATATGCCACTCGCAAGGCAGGCTATATCACTCGCAAGACGTGCACTCATGTGGTGACTAGATGCTATAATAGACCGATCCATTAAGCACCTCCCCTCAACGTATTAGCCAATCACAGCCACACATGCCACATATTATACGCACACGCGCATATCAAACTTTATCAGACCATAATCATGGGTGAGACTGTCAATACGTTACTGAACTTACTTCCAGAATTGTAAGGTTTTGCCCAAACGATGTCAAACTTTGGAGAATAACCAAAACAGGAAAAATGAGGAGTTGCATAATGTGGTATATTCGGATAATCCTCATTGTTATTTGCTAGTATAATGGTATAATGATTTGGCGATTGTGTAGTGTAGGGCCCTGTTCCCTATAAGGAAACAAAAATCCACTTTTAGGTTAATGGAATTGCCAAACTAGTTAGCGACATTACAAACCAACAGGTATGCCGTTGATAAAGGGCAGGGTTTTAGTTTTTGAGGGAAATTTTGAGGTAAAGCGGCGATGAAGACGACAAAACGCAACTCGAAAATAAAAGATGACGATTACCGCGATGCACAGTAAACACGCAAAACCGCTTTGATTCGCATGGCAACTGCCGTATTAAAAGCGTGTAAGAAAATTGCATTTTCTACCGCAATAAACTGTTCAAAATTACAAAAAAAGATGTCAAAAGAATTAAGAGAAGTCTGCTTTAGGTTAAAAAAGTCATTTTGGAATGAGAAAAAATACTCTTGAATCTAATTTCATCAAAACTAAAGAGGGGCCCTACACTACACAATCGCCAATGATTGGGTACAGAATCAATAAAGAACAATGAATGCTATGCCTCATTGCACTTCATTACAAAAACACTCACTGGGACTGTACTCAGCCTCAGGTCCAAATCAACACAAACGCCATTCTTTTTTTCTTCGTTTTTTCTGAGTTCTACCTTCTAGCAAATCAGATTATACATGTACTGTGCTAAAAACAAATATCTAAAGGCCAATACATATATGAAGTGGACTTCCATGATGGGAATGGGTTTTTAAAAGGTATCATTCCTGATGGTTCATTTGGGTAAACTTCATACAAAATAAAAATGCGAATAAAAAATACAACCAAAACAAACAGGGTGGACTCACCTCCAGCGCGTCCAGCGTGGTGAAGCTAGAGATAGCAAAGCCATCAATTATATCCTCATCATTGGAGCTGGACCGGGAGCTCTTGCGCTTCTTGTGCCGGTGTCTGGTCCTCTCCCTGGGGCCCCGAGGGGGTGGGGGCCCGTCGTCATCGTCATCGTCCCCGCTGCCCCCATTATCCTGCGATTTATTCTCCCCATTTTGCTGCATTTGCAATTGCAGCAGTTGTCGCTGCTTGAGCTCCTGGGCGCGCTCGCGACGCCGGTTCCGCTGCGACCGTTTCTTCTGCTCGCTCTCCATGGCCCTGGAACCTTGCTCTGTGGAAGCCCAAAGAACCGCCCCACTGTCGGTGGGGAAACTCCGGGAGTTCAGGGCCCCGAAACGACTGAAAATCCGGCAGTTTCCGTGGTATTTTTTCGTCGAAAAACTCGAAATGCTGGTTTCAACTCAGCATAGGAAAACACTCCTCTTCCCTTTCATGAGTTGGTGTCCCATATTCACGCTCAAACCTGCCTGAGGAAGCGGGGTACCAGTTAGCTCCTTTTTTCACCAGTGCCTGCACCGGGTGAGGGCGCTGTTGCAAGATCGATGAGTTTTAATTACTTTTTGCGCATAGGGAGTGTACCTCCGCCAACAAAATAGTTCATAACGATTTTCGATTCCACCACATGGTTTAGCCGTCTCCAATCCCTTAATTGTTCAAAACATCCGGTTCGCTCAACTTTGGGTTAAAAAATGTTGTTTTACTCTCTTTGAAGACACAGAGCCGACAACTACATTAGTTTTGTCATTTTCAGATTTTTGTGTCATTTAGCCTCTGGTCGAAACGTCAGGCTATCCTGTAACTGTTATCAATTTCAGGTCATTTTAGTTAGCACGCAGTCTGCAGCATTATAAAAAAAATACTGCGCAGAGAAAAACATGTTTTTCTTAATTGTCTTATTTCATGTTACTCAAATTCTCTCGGACCCATGGCATACATAGGGGCGGATCCAGGATTGTTTGCGGGGGGGGCGTGGTTTCTGATTTTTTTTGTTCGTACACTTGCCCAAAAAATTGACATCCAAAATGTTTCGCCTGCAAACACAATTTTACAAGCGGTGGGTGGGGGGGGGGGACTTTCTCAACGTTGGCGGCGCCATTTAACCTTTTTGTTTTGTTCTTTAATCTTACCCGTACACGCAAAATAGGACCTTTACAGGGTTTTGCTTTTTCTTTTCTGGTTTGCTACGGTACTTTAGGCGTAGGCCCTTACAAGCCAGAAAAATACAATATAAATTTTCGGCAAAATGTCCCTTATTTCCAATTCAATTCAATTTATTAATTTATATTCAAACATATCCATCAGTAAATTAACCAAACAAAAATATAATGTATGAAGACAAAATTACTGAAAAAATCATTTAATATAAGCCATTGATTTGTCAATTAAAAAATAAAACAATAACTGAAAAGAAGTAACAAATAAAATAACAAAATGAAAGCTGAAACTCAACTAAGCTAGACACAGATTAAACGAGAGAATAAAGTATAAATCGAAAATAGGATAGTGAAAAAATGTAAATCGCTGATATTCGACATACATGCAAAAAAAGAAGCCTCCTTATGTCTATTTCATTGAATGGAACATTCAAACGTAGGCAGGCTAGCACGTGCGCATTGAGTAAATCTTCTTTATGAAACCAATTATAACAAGGTCTGAAATTTGCCCAGAAAGGTGACTCCCAAAATGTTTCGTCTGCGGAAAAAAATTACAAGGGGAGGGGGGGGGAGCTGGGGAAACATGAAGTTGGGTGTGTGAACCGAGGTAAGGATGATTAATCATAATTAATAGCACCAATATCCAACTGAACGAGTTTGAAGCTCATAAACAAAGAGGTTTAAAAAAATCTCACGAAAGTCGGGAAAAACGTCGAAGTGCGCCATGTTAGACGACTCAATAATGCTTTAGCCTGTGTCGTGTCATTTTTTTATCAACCCACTCCACTGCGGTGTATCGTTTCTATTCGCTGACTCGTTGAATTTGTGTTAGCAGATACCGGTAGTTTATTGGCTATTTTGTTGTTGTTATAAGCAATTCAATAGCGTAAGTGCAAAAGTACTGAAATATAAAATTGTAGAAATGAAGAGTTGCCTGCCAGAAACTTGTATTTTTCACTTAATTCGACTCTGGATGGACATACAGTCTCTTTCGCTTTTTTACAAACGCCACGTTCACCCGATATCCCCGTCCCCTTCAGACACAGACACTTTAATTAAACTCAGCCACACAGGGGAGGGGGACTTACAACCAAAACACGCATCAAACAAACACTATACAGCCCAATATCCTGAGCTGGTGTTTCACTTTTGTAAAATGACAATGTCAATCTTTTTTTTGGTACATTGTAACGAATTGATAAAACGATAAACTGTAGGCCTATACATCTTTTTACCCTTTATTGTTTTACAAAAATGTAAACTGCATGGTAAAAACAGTTCGTGTACCTTTTGTTTACAACTTTTCAGAAATGGTAAAGAAACAACAGCGTTGAGATTTACGTACGACATTCTCGTTGAACACAACAGCTGTGCTCAATTGTCTGCCCCATTGTGACCAACACACAATGCCGAAGATTATTGATAATCTGGCTATTCAGCAGACGCCAAGGTCGGATTTCTTTGATTTTTTCCCGCTTTTTGTCGCTGGAAATCGTACGAAGAGTTGAATTGACAGCTTGGCGATGTTTGGACTATCTGTCGAGAGGCGATTTAGTAAACGAATGACTGTGGGACGAGCTGCGGGCGAGAAACAAAATGGTTTATTAATTTGCTGTTTGTTGAACATCGCTGCCCAAATTGGCGTTGTTGTTTTGTTCATGTGTCAGGCATCGATGACGTGTTTAGTGATTCTGGTTGTGCCGCCTCTGGTCATCATTGTAAAAATGTCACTGCTCATGCAAGGTACGTTTTACAAGAGTCAGTCAATGACGTTTGCTGGCCTGAAAAATCGACAGACAGCACAAAGATCGACGTGATTGAATTGTTTATTTTTCTAGGGAAGGTTAGTCTTGTAAGCTATTACCCGACCTTTTTCACATTTTAATTCGTTTTGCACTTTTTTTATACATACAATAGAGATTTTTGTTGTCATCAAAAGTCATCCCTTGCTGGGGTGGGGGAACAATAATTATGCAAGAAAATTAGTTTTTTACTTTCTTTTCTTGCCAGGACCTTGCGGCTCCTCTAATAGTATGAATGTCCTTTTTTAACTTAAAAATCTGATTTGATATTCTAAAAAAATTCTGATATTGCCAGGTGCTTCTGCAACGAACGTAGAGACAACCGGAGTGGAAATACAGTTTGAGGTGGACGGTAAGCAACGGGGGCCTCAGAAATGTCCAAGTTTTGTTTAGTTGCAGAGTTATTATGTCTGGAATTTACTGTAGCATGCAGGTATTTCAGATTAACGAGGAAATTATTATGTTCAAGTGAAAACTGCTTTCCAGCCAAGAGCATCCGTGTGCATACTTAAAAATAGGAATGGTATGCATTCGGGCTTTGCGTTAAGACTTTATAACTGTATCTATAGGCAACCCTAACCCTAACCTATAACTCTAACCCTAACCCTAGCCCTCATATATACCCTAACCTTAACACCCTAACCCTATGCCCTAATACCCTAGCCCTTACCCAAACCTATAGCATTAACCCTATAACCCCGGTAAAAGCCGAAAAATATAGCCCGTAACCGTTACACTATACATGTATATACCCTAACCATCACCCTCACTAACCCAATAACCTCAACACATACCCCCTAAACCCTAACATCTGGCATTGCGGGTAACACCATGTGAATTAAATCTCTTTTGGGAAGAAGTGTGGTTCTAAAAAGAACCGGGATGAGTGTGTAACTCGACGTTTCGGACAGGAGAGGACGGACAGAGCACACTGTCCGAAACGTCGAGTTACACACTCATCCCGGTTCTTTTCAGAACCACACTTCTTCCCAGAAGAGATTTAATTCACATGGTGTTACCCGCAATCCCAGTCTCTCTCATATCGCACCCACCATGCAAAGCTTCAAATCGTATCTATGATCTTAATTGTTTTAACGCGAATGCCGCTAAACTTTTCAATTTTTGTTTGCTTTAGGCCTATGTCGAACTCCAAAGAGAATTTTATTATTACCTTATTTTATTATTTTTCGTCAAACAAGCTACAAGGAAAACTGACTAGTAAATTTGAATACATTTTCAAAGTGAACAAAGAAAACTGGCAGAAGCGGGATTCGAACCTGCGACCTCCGGAATACCGTACCGGCGCTCTACCAACTGAGCTATCATACCCTATATGTTGGCAATCTCCCAAAATGTCAGTAGGCCTATCTTCGTTCGGGGGCGCTAGTCAGAAGTTCCGGGGGTCGCAGGTTCGAAACCCGCTCCTGCCAGTTTTCTTTGTTCACTTTGATGAAAATGTATTCACAATTAGCTACCGCTAGTCAGTTTCCTTTGTGGCTTGTTCGACGAATTGTAAATTAAAAAGTCGTATATAATTATATCCTCATTGAGTGATCCCCATAATGTCGCTTCCCAGGTTGTATCGTAAAATTGGGTGTGATCCCTGGCTATATACGGCATTTTGTGACTTCTGACTAGCGCCTACCCGAACAAATATAATTTGGGAAATCGACAACATAAGGCAAGATATCTTTAGTAGATTGCCGGCACCGTGTTCCGGAGGTAGCAGGTCCGAAACCGGCTCCTGCCAGGTTTTCTTTTTTCACTTTGAAAATGTATTTTATTATTTTGTTATTATTATTTCAATTTGTACTCTGTCATTTGCCTTTGAGAAAGAACTTGCTTAATCGAAACGTCAGGCCAGCTATTTTTTTGATTAATATGAATGAACCAGCAGGACAGCACTTTTGTACTCATCTACTTTCACTGATTTCCCTAATTTCCAAGTGTTGGCACCTACTCATCAGAAAGGTATTGACGAAGTCAGGTTTATGCTTTGACCTATCTTCTTAATTAACATAAAAAATAAAGTAATTGCAAATGTTGACATGGAGAAAATTTATTTAACATTCAGCCTATTTTTTGTACGGGGTCAGGCCCCCTTAACAAAAATCTAATTTAGTAGAATAAATAAGCAAAAGAAACGTAAGTTCATGAATTCAAAATAAAAAATCAATCCAAAAATCCCTCTTGTAAATTGAAACTGCCATGATCGGGAAGAGTAAATTCTTAATCTCTGTATAAGGGGAAAAAGGAGGGGTCTTTCCGTAAATCTTTCCGGAAGAAGGGAGTCTGTTGACTCATAACACGTAAAATAGGACATTATTCTAAAGTGGATTTCCAGATAAGTTGCTGCCGAATTATTTATCTTGTTTAATGACGCGTGATTTTCAATTTCCGCTGATTATAGATAAGCCAGTTAATGCGAAGCGCGTAAATCGTGTTCACCGCTAGACTTGAAATCAAGTCGGTAATTGGACGGTTTTATGGGATATGTAGTATTGCGCATACCGCTTCAGTTGTGGGACACGGCGCCTGTGGACAAAACACGACTGTCTAACGACTTGTCATCAAATTTAGTTCATCGCTAGCTGTTCACACCATAATGGTTATCCCGCCTGCTGTCTAGATGCAAATTCAAGTCTAGCTTTTGTCATCTGAGGACTACTTGCCGTCATTTTGATAGTACAGGCAACAGGGGCGGATCCAGGATTTTTTGCAAGGGGGGGGGGGGGAACTTCCTTTTGTTTAGATTCAAATTTAAAAACTCCATTGAATTTCTGGTACCCTTCCTTTTAGGACTGTTTCATCAGAAATTATCAGAAATAATCAACTTGTTGTCATCATTCAATAGGCGTATAAAAGACAAATGATACAAAACAAATAAAGCCAATTAAAAGGTGGTATACACATGTACAACATTTTCTTTTGCTGTAATTTTCAGAAATGAATGGATTTGGGGGTTAGTATTTTTTTGCAACTGACCTGTTCAAAGTTCTGTGTGCATATATGCTGGGAAAACAGAGAAAACGGAGGGGGGGAAATGCTGTTCTTGTAGTCTGGTTCCCTACCCCTACTTCAGACAAACGTTAAACGTTAAAATGTATAGCCGTCAGGGAATTATCAGGTCGGGGAACTAGACTATTTCCAATGCTTGTCGGCCGACAATCGCTGGAAATCGATAAAGAAATTCCACTTTTCTTGAAAATGACAGCACACCGGGTGCCATGATTTCACAGGATGCTTGAGACTATTATTTACTTTGTCAAGTATTAGGTATTTCATATTTTTTTTTTATGTTTGCAATTGTTGTGTGGTTCCTTTAAAGCTAGTGGAAGCGTACGGATCGATTGCCATGGGGCCAAAGTGAGGCTTTCCTGAAACTGCGTTCTTGTTTGGTACATTAACAGTTTGTTGCAATCGGGTTGGTGTGAGCACCGTGTGCGTCACACTTGGAGCATGCAAAGGCCTGGCACCGCTGGGGAGTAAAGTGTGCTTCTACCGCTACGACCAAGAAATCAAGCAATGTCTCAACGGTAATGGGATATCAAATTCGGGAAATTTCAAATTATAATTTGTTTAATGCAATTTCGCCCCGAAAAAGCTACTCAAGGAACGGAGCTTTTCTACATGTAGAAAAACAAAGAATTAAAGAGACAAGAGGTAATGAATTAGTATTCATCTTGAAGCAGGAAAGATCGTAAGATGAAGGGAAACATGCACCAGGCAAAGAATTACTTATAGATACAGAACGAGGGGAAAAGCTATTGGCATTGCAGAAAATTGATGTAAAAAATGTCTCCAAATTTTCAACAAAAAAATCTCCCAAAATGTTACAAATATTCCTTAGAGACGTACTGTCCATTCTCTTTGCGAGTTTCACCCCATCTTTTTTAACATTGACATTCTTCTAGCAATATGAAAGTTATTCACTTTTGAGTGAGGCATCGAACGAAAAAAAAAAAAAAAAAGTTTAATTTTAAAATAACCTTACAAATGTTGAATTATTTACGTCCGACAAATAATTCAGGCTGATCTTTTATGTACTGAAAGGTGCACGAAATCAGCCAAGCGTATTAAAAACTTTTCTTGAAGGTTTGCAGATACCAAAGATAGAAAAATAGTAACTTTATGTTAAAAATAACACGTTAAAATCAAATTTGTTGAAGAGAACGGGCAATTTCTTTTTCAAAACTGCGTGGTTATACCTTCCAAAAATACTTGAATAAGAGTGAATTTTGAATATCAAAACTATTTCTGCTTTCTACGTGAATGCCAATTCTCGGAGTCCTCAAAATCGCACAGCCTGATGAATGCAAACAAATTGTCACAATTCTAGTTTTAAAACGAAAATGGTTTCTTACAAAACTTAACGTCAACTCTCAAATGTACGAAAATTACTTGGTAACACGAAGCGGGCTAAACGTTTTTGTTTTGTTTGTTTACTGATACATAGCCAAACTGATCTCTTATCTCCAAAATAAAACAAAGTTTATTCTCTCCATAAACATTATTATAAATATGCCGGAGGTACATGACCTATGGTACGTCTTCAGCTCTAACTGTCATCTCCCCCTAACCTTAGCTGGGAGAAGTATATCTCAGGTATTGTAAAGAGTGCTTCCGTGTGAGTTGGTTGTCTTTATCGAGCTCAGAAGTATTTACCTCCTGATGCTATCATTTATACCTTTACAAGACAACTAGCTCTTATGGAGTACTGTTCCCACATCTGGGCTGGTGCTTCTTCTTGTCACTTATATTTATTAGAGTACAGGAGCGCATTGTTAATTTGGTTGGAGAAGAGTTGGGCTCATGCTTACAATCACTCTCTCACCGGAGATCTGTTGCTACTCTAGTCTGTTCTACAGACATTTTCATGGTAAAGGTTCCACCGGCTTGTCCATCCGCCAGTTAGGGTTTTTGAGCGTGAAACTCGGCTCTCCGCCCGTTCCCACCAATATACTCTATAGCTGTACCTACATCTCAAACGAAAATCTATGTCAATAGCTTTGTACGCGTCCCTCGTTCTTTTCTCCATGAAATTCTTTGTCTGGTGCATGTTTCCTTTTAATTTGTGTAGCTTTGTACCTCGAGTTGCTCTCAGTCTTGTTTGGGGCGCCATGCATAATTGTATATTAAAACAATTCCCACTATTAGTTTTAATAATTTCATTTATGTCCTAATTTCTAAAATCCCCTTCACTTTATTTTTATTCACACGTTTATGCGTGTACAGAAGCGGGTCTGACATCTAACTACACGATTCAAGAGCTGTCGGCTGATCAGCTCTCCGTCTTAGACTACGTGCGGGAATTTCGGCGAGACGAGGCAGCGATCTCAGCCGGTGAGATCCCCGTGACGGGATCCATAGAGGACGGCCAGACCCCGGCAAATACGGGGACAGCCGCCGGTGTCTGCAAGGGTAGCAAAAAAGTGTATTGGACAGCCGCTTGTTTCTGTGTAGTCCTACTCTTCTCGCGGTTTTGACATCAATGGAAGCCAGATATCCAGGTTTTGGTTCCAGGGACAACACATTGGAATTTTGTTTCTTGTCCGTAAACATTAAGAAAACAGGGTTTGGGTGGTCCTCCGAGTTAAGGAAAGAGAAACAAAAATGGAAATGGGAAACGACAGAAAACGGTAAACTCGTCAGGAAACTTCCTCCCTTGCTCACAGCTAATGGAAGTGTTTTAATTCTGAAACAATTCCGAGTACCAAATACATGAACATTTTTCCAGGAAACAACTTCACCAAAACGCCAATGAATTCTGTAAATAACTACATTTATGTAACTCCACAAAACGCCAGGAATTACAGTAGAATATGGGGCCACTTAACTTGAAGGACGGAATCCCGGATCGAGAAAAAAGTATCTCAATATCTTTACAAAAAAAAGAACTTGCCGTTTGATATTCGAGTGATGAAGAATATTTTGACCGATGGAAAGATCTTTGGTTATTTTGATTATTTATTTGAATTCTTTCTGGTAATGAAACCAAGGATTCCTCAAAAGCGCATGAAGACGAAGAAAATGTTCTAAAGTTATCTTAGACAAAATCGGGGTACATGTATTATATTTCCTGGATGGAGATCAGTCAGTATCCTCAATGGGACTACTACGGATTTAATAAAAAATACAACCCCCAAAAAATTTCCTGTACATTAATTGTTATGAATTTGACTTGTCATACATGATCATGTTTACAGCCTTTAATGTAAAATTGGTTGATTATATTACATAACCGACTGGAAAATAATGTGACATCACTGCCACTGTCATTGTCAAAATGTCCGGGTCAAAGACGGGTCAAATATTGGCAAAATGCTATCAAGTCTGTTTACAAAAAATGCAGGATAATGCTTGAGTGACCAAGCAGAGATTTCAACCCATAAGTTTGAAGGGAACAAAATCTTGTTTTATTGTTAATTAAAACAAATTGTTCTGAAAGCTACATGAGATCTTTTTTTTCTTCTTTTTTTGGGGGGGGGGGAGACTTAAAATAAAAACACACATTTCTCAACTTATTTTAATTACCATCGTTAAAAAATTATCTTGTCTATGTTGCAAACCCAAGAGTAACATTTCAGGTGGGGCTGTGTACATTACAATAATGTAATGTAACATTAACATTGTCACCATACATTATTGTAATGTAACAATCATTACAGCAAGCAGTATTTTCAATGAAAATAAAAATTTAGAGGAACCGTGCTATAAATATCCAGTTTAAACCTGTCTTCACACATACAACCACATTTTATTACAATACGAGTATGATCTAAATGCTTCTTTCCATTTGAATTGAAAAGGAGGTAATGGAGATTTGAAGCAAAAAGAGGGTGGCGGTTTTCAATAAGTCAGTTCGGTATCTGGATGAAGCAGTGCAGGTCAAAGGTTACTCGGGATAAAATTGCTGACATAATGTCACGCGAACGCCCATTCTGATTGAATTTAACGCGTGCGTGTTGTGCGACCACCTTGCGCGTTCATACGCCCGCGTTGGTTATCCCGAATGACCCGTGACCCATGTCATTGTGCACATGCGCAGTGGAAATACCGAACTGGCTTATTCTCATGCAAGAGAGTGTTATTTTGGTAACAGAAAAAACTCTGACAAATGAGCATAACAGCGGTACTAAAATCATTTCTCTAAAATAACCCACCAGCAATTGGTTAGAGCAAGATTGTAAATGAGCTATTTGAAAGGGAAATCATTTAAAAAACACGGAACCTTCTCCAATAATAAAACAGCAAGAGTGTCCTCTTAGCTTTGTGTACAAAGATAGAAAACTTTGAAAATGTATTCAAGTTGACCTAGTCAGTTTCCCTTGTGGATTGTTTGACGAATTATAAGTCAAAAAGTCGTATCCTCATTAAGTGATCCCCACAATGTCGCTTCCCAGGTTGTATCGTAAAATTCGGTGTGATCCCTGGCTATACGGCATTCTGGGTTTATGACTTCTGACTAGCGCCCGCCTGAACAAAGATACTGACAATTTGGGAGACCGCCAACATAGGGCAAGATAGCTTAGTTGGTAGAGCACCGGTACGGTGTTCAGGAGGTTGCAGGTTCGAATCCTACTCCTGCCAGTTTTCTTTGTTTACTTTGAATTTTTGTTTTTTATCATTTTATGCATTATCTTGCTGTAGGTTCTTAATTTTCACATTGAACAGCTTTTTGGACTCCATTCGTTTCCTGTTTCTTCAAACCATTTTTGGTAGGAAAGAAACGTTCTTATACTCTTCTGACCAAAATAGTGCCCTCGTCCAGAAACTCATAGAATGATTTTTCCAAGGCTTGAAAAACCACCATCTTTTCACTTCCAATGGAACCAAGCATTAAGATTATGCTTGTATTTCTTAACACATGGTAAAAATGCATGAAAATAAGTTCAACTGGATATCCATTACACGCCTCCTTTTAATATTAAAAAAACAGCACTGTGTTCCGTCCCCCCCCCTTCTAAAATCATTTATTCATTCTCTCAGGGATTATTTGATTTAGCCCTCTTGCTCTTCTTGTTCCGTTTGTTCTTCCGTTTCTGTCTCTTGCCTGTAACTTTGGCATCAGCAGGTCTGGAGAGTGAAAAGATCAAGACAGACAAACCAGTATGAATATTAAACACGGTTAAAAAAAAAAAAAAAAATGCTCGTCCAGCTTGGTTCCTCCAATTAGGGTGTTTGAGCGTGAAACTCGGCTCTCCGCCTGTTCCCACTAATGTACTCTAGCTGTACCTAGATGTAGAACAAAAAGCCGGTAACTTTTCTCCTCGTTCTGTATCTCTATGGAATTCTTTGCCTGGTGCATGTTTCCCTTCATCTTACGATCTTTCCTGCTTCAAGAGGAATATTAATTCCTCACTCTTGTATCGTTGATTCTTCTTCTTTTTTGTAACTCCGTACCTTGAATGGCTTTTAGCCTTGTTCGAGGCAAACTTGCATTAAAAAAAATCAACCAAAGATTTTAAAACCTTCATGTGAGGCAGGCCGTGGCCTATTAAGGTGTGCCAGCTATGATCATGCTGTTAAGTAGCTGGGTAAAAAGAAACTGCAAGGCACCTATCAAAAGTTTCTTCATGAAAAAACTACACAGGCTGGCTTTATATAAAGTACATCTGTGGTCTGTTTCGTGTGGGTTGCGTTTCAGGCCTGTGGACAGCCTGTGAGCTGAATATGCAACGAACATAAACGGACTGAAAATGTTATTATGCAAAGCCAGCATTATCCATTTGAATTTAGAATGGTGGACATGACAGTCTATCTCATAGTATGTTTGATGACAAACAATTACTATGCCTGGCTCACAAACAGTTGCTGTTCCAAATAAATGTTTGAGGGGGCAGGAAGACTGTTTTTTCCCCCTTTTTTTTGAAAGGTACCGGTAGTCAATTTTGGTGGGCGTTTTTTTTTCAGAAATTGTGCTGTCTTCATCAGAATACAAAGGAATTTCCTCAGGTACAATCATTCATGTTTAATTATTCTAATTGCCATCATTATACACAAGCCAATTTCATGGAGATGCAGAGTGGATACTTTTGCTTAGCACATAAAAGATCTGCTTAGTAAAGACAGGTTACCAGCCCAAAGAATCATGTGATGTATATTGCAGGTGACCGGTTCTCAGCTCATTTCAGCTAACCGGGTAAACCTGCTCAGCATGATTTTTCTACTTAGCTCGGCTAATTTTGTGAAATGCCAGAGAATTTGATTGGGCTTTTCAATGACAATTCACCCAAATAAATCGAAATTTCTAGAGAGGCGTTCTTACTTGTTGGTGAACGCCTTGATGACACTCCGCAAGGCCGAGGTGAGTTCTCCGGACCGGCTGACCTCAACTTTCTTCTGGAGCTCCTCGAGAGCAGACTGCATCTTGGAGAAATTAGGAAGCTGCAGGGACAATGACAATTAATGAAGAAGCATTTGTTTGGATGGAAAATCATCATGAACACATTTAACATGTAGGAAATGCAGCGAAGCAAAAATGTTTTTGTTCCTATAACAGACAGACAACAGGACGCAACAAGATAAATATAAGATGTGGGAAAGTGAAACGAAAGTAACATTTAACGCCATGCGTCCGCCTGTTATTGATGGGGTGCTAGTAAGCCAAGCGTAAATGCAAACAATAGACACCACACTGAATAGAGTGGTCCTATTCATCGCACTTGGAGCCCTCCTTTCATGTGAATGAAAGCTATATTTGAAACGGCTCAATCTATTCATTTACGCTCCCATTCAATAATATAGTTTAAAAAATGAATGAATTGAGTATGTGAAGGCATGTGCATATAGATGACAATTGGCCACATGCTCTTTTTCAAACCGGCTATGGCCGTCGTCCGTATTCAAGAGATATGAATAAATACAATAATTCACAAGAACCAAATATCTATGTTGACATGTTCAGTTTCTAATACGTATGTAAATGAGATAATTTAAGATTTCTTGAAAATGATTCCAGCGTGTGAGACTCCTTCAGATTCACGTGAAGGTTATTCCAAAAATAATATACCTCTTGAGATTAGAATATTTTTTGGAGGGAGATGTTCGGTTGAAATTTACATACAAATTGGGTAGCTATCATTCCTGTACATTGCACAACTACACAAAACAGAAAACTGGCTTCAAGTAAGCCGCTACTTTTAAGAAGCTTATTAAGAGGTCTGGTTACCTTATTCACACAGTGGCAGGCATTGGCAAACTCTCTGAGAAGCACGAGCACCTGCAGGAGAAACTTGGGCTTGATGACTTGTTCCCCATCCAGCATGCCTTGCAGCACCTACAATCAAACCAAACAGTAAAGGAATACAATGTTCTCATTTTTATGGTTAAACCCTTCGCAGCAATTGTCAGATAAAATACCACACCCTTGAGCCGGATGTCAGTTTTCAAATGCAAATGTGTAAATAGCGACTACCTCCCATCAAATCTTTTCACACTAAGTAGAGGCCTATAGCCAGTCTAGGACTAACCACAAAGGGGACTCTGACTCACAACCTCACAAAAAATATCATCCAGACTGTACACCTTTCAAATGCCATTATTCTCTGGGAATTTGTCCCATACACTGCGCACAATTGACACTTTGTACAAAAACATATGGGGCGCTTGCGGACTGCGAGATTTTTAACAATTATGGTGGGTCGCTGGCAGGTAGCAGGATAAAGAGGTTCACACAGGGTTGCTGAGTTTGGTCTGACTTGAGATTACATTATGGCGGGTGAATGGCAGGTAGCAGGATAAAGAGGTTCACACAGGGTTGCTGAGTTTGGTCTGACTTGAGATTACATTATGGCGGGTCACTGGCAGGTAGCAGGATAAAGAGGTTTGCACAGGGTTGCTGAGTTTGGTCTGACTTGAGATTACATTATAGCGGGTCACTTGGCAGGTAGCAGGATAAAGAGGTTCACACAGGGTTGCTGAGTTTGGTCTGACTTGAGATTACATTATGGCGGGTCACTGGCAGGTAGCAGGATAAAGAGGTTCACACAGGGTTGCTGAGTTTGGTCTGACTTGAGATTACATTATGGCGGGTGAATGGCAGGTAGCAGGATAAAGAGGTTCACACAGGGTTGCTGAGTTTGGTCTGACTTGAGATTACATTATGGCGGGTGACTGGCAGGTAGCAGGATAAAGAGGTTCACACAGGGTTGCCGAGTTTGGTCTGACTTGAGATTACATTATGGCAGGACACTGGCAGGTAGCGGGATAAAGAGGTTCACACAGGGTTGCCGAGTTTGGTGTGACTTGAGATTACATTATGGCGGGTGACTGGCAGGTAGCAGGATAAAGAGGTTCACACAGGGTTGCTGAGTTTGGTCTGACTTGAGATTACATTATGGCGGGTGAATGGCAGGTAGCAGGATAAAGAGGTTCACACAGGGTTGCTGAGTTTGGTCTGACTTGAGATTACATTATGGCGGGTGAATGGCAGGTAGCAGGATAAAGAGGTTCACACAGGGTTGCTGAGTTTGGTCTGACTTGAGATTACATTATGGCGGGTCACTGGCAGGTAGCAGGATAAAGAGGTTCACACAGGGTTGCTGAGTTTGGTCTGACTTGAGATTACATTATGGCGGGTGACTGGCAGGTAGCAGGATAAAGAGGTTCGCACAGGGTTGCCGAGTTTGGTCTGACTTGAGATTACATGGAAAACAACAAAACCTTGACTGCTCAACGAAGGAGTCATTAATTAAGTAGCAGAAAGTTACGGTCAAAAGCTGCTACGTTCGTCTCCAGCGGGTTACACCCTTTCCGAATATCCAGGGTTGTGCCCCGCACCTGCAGATTCTGCAGTCGGAATATCCGAGCATCCAAGGTGTCAACCGGGGACAGGATACGAAAGAATAACACATGGACTATGGTGTCCTTCTTTAGAAAATGCGTACAAACCAATGAAAATGGCTGCAAAAACATTACAGTACAATTTAAGAAAAGAATGGCAATTGGAAACCCTTGATTTTACACCATATACAAACGTGTGGGCTCTATGGATAAATGGTCAAAGTGTGTCAGATCTGCAACATTTATTTTTTAATGGAAGTCGCCCAATTCAAAGCCAAAATCTACTCTAGGTAAAGGACTACAACGAAGGAGGGGTGGGGTCAGCCACATTTTAGGTTGCCAGCCCTACCACCCAAGTTACGGTTTTCCTGGGTCCAGATCTAAATAGCGGATAAATCTTCAATAGATACCAAAGAAATGATCCCAATTTTCAGACCTACAGACCCAGGCGGGGTAACTGACACCGTTGATGAGACTAACTCACCTCAACCATAACAGCGCATCAAATATATGATAGTAAAAGGGTTTGGCAACAATGTTCAGTGGTTTGGAACATTGTTATATTGTGCGCCTGCAAAAGGACAATCTCTTAACGTCTACAGCAAATGATTAGCAAAGTGAGTGAGTGAGGTTTGGTTTAACGCCGTGCCGACAACCAGGGTCATATTCACGGCGAGAACATGTCCAGTTAAAAACCAAAACAAGGATATACGAACATTCAAAAGTACAATGTAAACTGGCAACATTCAAAAGGTTCAGTAAACACTAGTTCATTAAATATAAAGTTGCTGAGAAAATAATGTCTGTGTATAAAAACAGATACAGTCCAGCTGTTTTCCGTAATGCTTGAGTTAGAGGTGTTGGTACAGTCCAGCTGTTTTCAGAAATGTAAGTACATTATGATATTCACTGTCAAGGATATCTTTTAAAGTTGCTGCATTCAAATACCGTTGTCTGACAAGGGAGTATTCCTGGCATTCTACAATTATATGGTGAATTGACATTGGGCTATCACAGGGGATGCATTTTGGGGGAGGTTCTGCCTTCAGCAACCAAGAATGTGTCATCGTGGAATGTCCTGTGCGGCATCTAGTCAAAACCACCTGATCTCGCCTCGGCAAGTTCCTATAGGGTTGCCAAAAGCCAAGGTCAGGTTGTATTAAGTGAAGCTTATTTGATGTTTGTGTTGACCATGATGCTTGCCATATGTTCCTTGTGTATGACCAAATAGATTGTTTGAAATCAGTATGGGGAATAAGGCTTGGGTAAACCGGTAAGTTCAGAGCTTGTTTTGATTAGCAAAGACTATAAAGTAAACCTGAATCAGATGAATTAATTTAGTCTTGTCTTAATATTTTGGTGCTTTTGGTGTTAGTAATTTGTGTATCTCTATTGGTGTGAATTTTAATGTTAATCGTGGTTTTAATGTTTGTAAAAATCATGCAATTCAGCCTGTGGCTGCGAGATTGATATTTTTAATAAACCATTTTCAATTCAATTCAATTCAATTCCATGATGTCTCACCTCTTGACTATCTCTCACGAGTTTCTTGCTTGTGTTGGACCATCTACTTGAGTCATCCTAAAGCAGTGCAGACAGTTTTGAGGAGAAAAAAATGATATCAGGATTTACATTTTTTTTTTTTTAATCCAATTTTAAATTTATTCATCCAATTTGCTCTGGATGAATAAAAAGTCTCAAAATGCAAATACAAGAGAGTTTATGCAAAAAAAGAAATGTCCTGCTTCTCAAAAGGCTGAATAATATTTTTAAACATGCACTTACTTGGACCGGTCTGCTGGACATGAGGAGAGCAAGTAACCTACACGCTTGAGTCTGCAATAAAATAAACAATCTTCATCTTTAAGATATAGCAGCATTGCTGGAAGGTTCAACTGACCCAACCTTTACAAATATACTGTTCGTGCTCTTTTTTTGAGTTTCACCTCGAAAAATAATTTTATTTGTAAATTGCCATTTCTCTAGTGATACAAAAGTTATTCACTTCTGAATGAAACATCGAATTGGGAAAAAACACCCATATTTAGGCATGAAATAATTACTTTAAAAATGTTGAAATATTCGCGGCCCGACACCAATTTGGCTGTATATTTCGTCACCGTTTTCACGAACTACACTCACACGCACCTGGGTGTCAGTTCGTGAAACCGCGAACTGAGTAAATTTCGGTTTCACGAACTGACACCCAGGTGTGCGCGCGCACATCGGACACTGACTCGCTAGAGAAGACTTCGTTTTCACGAATTGACACGCAAGCATGTAGCGGAAATACCATTCCAAGAAAAACGCTTTAAAAGCTTTGACACGAATCTACTCCATCTGTATACTTGTGGTTTACAGAAACATTGAACTGAAAACCTCTAAACTCGTGAAATTAAGAATGGTTTCAGTTCGTGAAAATGAAAATGTGGTTAGCGCGCGCTCCCCTACTTGGGTGTCAGTTCGTGAAAACAAAAATTACTCTGTTCTGTAAAATACGCGCGCGCCCTGGCACTCACACGCTAGAGTGTCAGTTCGTGGTGTTGGTGACGATTTGTTAGCACGAAAGAAACCAAGAATAAAAGCCTTTTTTTTTTGGAGGGTTGCCGATGCCAAAAATAGAAAAAGGTGGTTTTTCGTTAACATATATGTTAGACAATCTTCATTTTTTTTTAAAACACGGACAGTATGTCTTTAACTTGACACTAAATGCCGGAGTAAAATTTACCTTTCTATAAAGCTGGCAGCCAGTGCTGATATACTGAATGAGGTCTTCAGCAAAATACCATGCAAGATTCTGTATCTCAAAAGAAGTAAGTTATAACAGCGAGTAAATAAGTGTAAATACAAAATGAATAAACTCAAAATAAATAAATGAACAAGATAAGTCAATAACAAATCAAATGAACAAATAACTGAAACAATTTAAATGCGCAAATTCATAAAAAAATAAGATGAATAAGTAAAAACAAAAACGTAAAAAAGAAAATCATTACTTATTTCAATTAAATAAATCAAACAGTAAAATAAACTTTCAAATTCTTTCTTCTCCCCAACAAAATGAACCTACTCCCAGTCAGAAAAAAAATTGAACAATTTGACATTTGAAGGCAACTTGTGAGTTTACAGGTCTGTCACCACATATCTGATACTTACAGGAAACCTCTCAATGAGTTCTGAGAAGAGTAGAGGGTTCAGACTGGTGCCTCTGTAACAAAAAAAACACATGGAAAGTGTTACATGTACAGCTTATCCAGTCAAGATACCATACAATGTCTTCATGAACTTTCTTGGCTGATATTTCCTTATTGTCTGACATTCAGGGATTAAAGTGCTGGATATGTGGTTACGTTTTGTTTGTTAGGGGGGGTGGGCAGCAGGACAAAACAGCACTGTGACCCAACGATCATTGTCAAAGCACCCATCTCTCATATATCTAAATATCATGGTGAGTTTGTCCTTGAGCAAGACACTTAACTGCAATCACTTCTTGCCACGTGGGATGAAATCATTTGTGTTAATATTCTTGTTATGTG
Source organism: Hippasteria phrygiana (assembly GCA_037893225.1). Taxonomy (NCBI): domain Eukaryota; kingdom Metazoa; phylum Echinodermata; class Asteroidea; order Valvatida; family Goniasteridae; genus Hippasteria; species Hippasteria phrygiana. Next base: position 1,931,824 of record JAZGUH010000013.1, on the reverse strand, counting down.
TGTAAATATTTGTGTATGTGTGTAAATATTATTTATTAATTATAATGTATGGGTAAAGAAACGAAACGAAACGAAATAAAATAAAGGAAACGTAACGAAACGAAATAAAGGAAACGAAACGAAACGAAATAAAGGAAACGAAACGAAATATAGGAAACGAAACGAAACGAAACAAAACGAAACAAAACTACAATCAAGGGCAAAATTGGTCATTGTATGGTTGATATAGAGCTTTTGGTGCTTACGTTGCTGCAGGTAGACCGTGCACTTATCAAGGAATTGAGAAGGTTCAGGGAATGATTACAGGCCCATCACTCGGGGGGGTTTAGAATTAGTGTATGTGCTTTGATTCATTGATAAAGATGCCCAAGTGACTCACCTGTGTATCATGAAGTCTTCTAGGGCGGTACAGTACAGCTTGCCTATCCTATCCACGTCCAACATATTCGACTATAACACGGAAGAAGAAGTTTCAAAATAGCTAAAGAAATATATGTAACTGTACTGCCATAGTTCAAATAAAGTACAGGAGAAAAACACACAAAATATTCTGAGCAATTTTCAGACTGCAAAGTTTCAAAGCATCACACCTGTTGAATTTATAAAGATAGCTGGGTACTGTTAAATTCTACAGTCTTTGGGATCTTGAATTCATTGTTCGGTACCTGGGGTGTCATCTGTTGTTTATCGGCGGAGCCAAGCTTCTTCTCCACTTCCCTCTGATGTCTCGTTTTGACTGGGGATGGGTCGGTCATCTCAACGTTACCTCTTAACACTCGGATCTGACAACAAAAATCCAAATGACTATTAACCTCTTGGATATGGACGACGGCCACAGCTGAATTGACGTCTATATGCACATTCCTGCGCATACTCAACCTATTCATGTTTCAATTATATTGTTCTTGAATGGGAGTGTAATGAAAAGATGGAGCTTTTTCAAACAAAGCTTTGAATCACACGAAAGGGGGGCTTCAAGTGTGATGAATAGGACTCTATTCAGTGTGCTCCCTATTGTTTGTGTTTATGCTTGTCTGCACAGTCCCGATCCTAGCACACCAGCACCTCATCAATAACAGCTGGACCCAAGGGGGTTAAGCAGGTGTTCAAACATTTATAAATCAAACTTTCAATACACATAACACTCATGATACTGTTGAAATATGACCTAAGCCATAATGTCTGTTGCTACAGCCAATTTCACCTAAAAATTCAAATCAGACTTACCAGGAACAGGCACCCAGCAGATGAAAGCGACACGGTCATTACAGACGTTGCTAAAACGGAAACACAACGATAAGTCTTTTTAAAAGGGTATCAATTTATTCCCAAGTGCTAAAAAACAGAGAAAGTACCCCGAAGTGAAAACGTATCATAAGCTTTTCATGGATGGCAGAACAACGGCAAACGATGTCATGCTTTGGTACCGTAATTTTCGGAATATAGGCCGCGGCTTATACGTTGATTCTCATGCTGAAAAATTTCCCTGCGGCAACATTTGAAGAATAAAATCAGTCACAGAAGCCGCGCCTCAGCCCGGGCCACGCGTGCAGGCGGCGCTCCGGGCCAGGCAGTCATGTTTTCGTTGGTTGCCGTTTACGTTCGCTCTACTCACGTTTTGGAAATAAAGGAAACCAGTCCAGAGGGACCGAATAGACTTGCAATGTACCGTAATGTACCGTTCACACCTCACAAATCGTGTGGTGCGTCTGTTTGTTTTTGTCTGTTTTATTGTTGTGTAATCCATGTTATTTATTATTTCACTGGTCAATTGGTGACTGTTGAGCTCAGATTAGTGGTTAAAGTTGTCATTTTCTTTTTTATTCCCCCCCCCCCCCCCCCAAGAAGAACTGCTGCGTGGCCCACCCAGCCAGGACACTCATCCAGCCCGCCAAAATTGGTAATTTCGAGGACTTATGAAAGTTTATTAATGGGCTCCGTGCGCGTCGAATGAGGGCGCTGTCCACATAGCAACCGCACTTCCATGTGCAGTACGTCGCTGGTATTACGCACCACGCTCCTCATTTATTTGATTCTTGTATACTAGTGGGATTGCTTTGTCTGTTTGCCAACTCTCGATAATTGCGTTTTCAATAAGAATATCATAGCAGGAACCAGACACTTAAATTGAAGTCAGGTAAGATGGCGTCAATATTGACCCCCAACTCGCCTTTTCTTTCCGCTGAGGGGGTAATTGTGCACGGAGCCCATAGTGACACTCGTTCGCGAGCTGCTTACACTTTAGGATTGCATGTGTAGTAGTGGAACCATTTACATACTAGCGCTTCAGCATGCAGCACGATGACTTTTGTGGTTGGACGTCGTCAGCACCGCGGTGCGGCTTATACGCCGGTGCGGCTAATACGCCAACTTTAAATCTAAATTTGCAGATTTTGGCATGCTGCGGCTTATACTCCGCGCGGCCTATATCCTGAAAATTACGGTACTTTATCAAGTATTTTGTACCTTTTTTTGCTATCTGCAGAATTGCCTCGATAGTATCATGTAGATATTCCCTCTGCTCTGTCAGATTGTGTGGATACTACAAAACAAAATAAAGACGTATGACAACATGGAGCTTAATGTTAAATTACCAAAGTACTGACTCGCCGTATGGAATGAAGCCTGCTGGGCGCATCCATGTTTGTGCACAAACCTATGGCCAGCTCAAAACTTACGACAGCTTCGGATCAGCTATTTGCAGATCTGCGTTTGTACTGATTTTCATGGATGAAAGAATTCTGCATTGTTGTTCTGAACAATGGTCAACACTGAGCAGGAGAGACAGAACAACTAGATGCTCCTTCATAACCTCAAAATGTGAATTCGGCAACTCTTTCGGACAATTGTTCTGGGTGTTTTAGATGGCTATTTTTATAGATAATTTGACCTGTCCTTTAGTCGCACAGTCACGCAGGTCTATAGGTCTGAAAATTGGGATAATTTCTCTAGAATTATCCTTCATTTAGATCTGGACCCAGGAAAACCCTAAGGGTGGTAGGGTTGGCAATTCCAAATGTCACCACCTCTGATCACAACACTTTTACCGAGAGTGGCTTTTAGCCTTGTATTGGTTATTTTAAAAACATGCAACACACCCTACCAGTAATGGCCGCTCTTAGGATTTACTTTAAAGTATCTACATGAAGGAATAAAAAGTTAGGGCTCTAATAATTGAGTAACTGTGGCTTCAAATTGTCTCTGGATCTACCTCAGCCCCACAGGAAGAATACACAGCACAATTCTGCACTCTGAGGTGTAATCAACCACACATACCAGGGGTGAAATTGGCAAAAAATGGAAAAACCACGAAATCCACGAAAAATCCACTAGGACCTCAGAGATCAACATATAGTTTGTATTTGCCTAAAGGCACCCCCTTAAAATATCCGTTTTTATTGGTCTATATCCACTTTTACCAATTTCACAGAGCTGCTTAAGCGGTACAAAAATGCTTAAGCACAACAAAACCTTGCTTAATAATAAAATCAGGTTACCAGCTAAAACTCCAAGTGATTGTCAAGCTATTAGCAAACAACAGCTAAATACCAGTCACAAGCAATATACATCACATGGAGTTTTGGCTGGTAAGCTGGTTTTACTAAGCAGTATTTTTTGTGCTTATAAGCAGCTCTATGAAATTGGCCTAAGGCCCCCCCTGGTAGGAATTAGAACCCACATTCTTGCAAACTCTTGCCACAGGAGTACAAATCCGACTGACTGACCACCATTCTACAGCATGCCCATGAAATAAACTGTACGCCATCCGTTACCTTTTTCAGCCGACAGAGCTTGTTGCGATAGATACCAACGGCCTTCTCGGACAGCACATACTGGTCTTTATGAACAGACGCGGTCTGAATGACCACTAAGAGCGGCAGAACTAATTCCTGTCAAAAAAGGCAGAGGTACAGATTACAACAGCATTTAAAACAACTGAAAAATAAAGTTCCTTTTGAGGTGTAACACCAAGAGGCTCGTAATTCGACTGTGTCCAGTTGGAGGACATTCTGAAATGGTATATAAACAAATAGGTCCAGGATTGAAGAGGGAAACATTTTAAGAAAGGTCATCATTTACAAATACTCGGCCAGGATTTGAACGATGATTGTTTATTTCACTTACTGTCATATCGTCAAACAAACCACGAGGGAAACTGACTAGGTAATTTTAAATAAATTTTTCAAAGTGAATGAAAAAACTGGCAGGAATGGGATTTGAAACTGCGACCTCCGGAATACCGTACCAGCGCGCTACCAACTTGCCCTATGTTGGTGGTCTCCCAAATTGTCAGTGTCTTTGTTTGGGGGAAGGGGGTGCTAGTCAGAAGTCACAAACCCATGATGCCGTATAGCCCCCCAGAATAGGTCCAGGATGGCAGAGGGAAAGGTATGAGTACGGTATTTTACGGGAGACGTCGGGGTGCCGCGGCGGCTCTGGCAGCCAAACAAACCACTACAATGTGTTTGTGCAGTCAAGCGTAACCTATACACAATAATCCAACAATGGATTGAAACTGCACAAACAGCGGCCAATGGCGTCATCCGGCCTGGTGGCACTGTTTAATCCAACAATGGATTGAAACTGCACAAACAGCAACCAATTGCATCATCCGGCCTGGTGGCACTGTTTTTTTGGCGCCAAATTCCGTCATCCGTACGCAAGGGGTTAAGGAAGGTCATTTACAAATTCTCAGCCAGAATTTGAACGATGATTGTTTATTTCAATTCTTTTTTTTTTTAAACAACCGAGGATTCGCTAATAGAATTGAGAAGCTTGAAGAAACCTTGACAGAAGATCAAACAATGTTCAGTTTTAGAGGTGGGAGGAAAATCCCAGAATTGCATCAGGCAGGAACTGAAACCCAGGCCACATTAAAGCCCAACGAGGCACTCAAGCCTGGGTCACAGAGGTAAAAGGCGAAAAAAGGAACACTATGCCACCATTAATCCCTGTAGCTCCTGTGTCTTGCCTGAAAGAAACAAGATTTATAATATAGTGGAACGCCGCTATAACGAACGATTTTGTTCGGTATAGCGATCATCGGTATAGCGATTTTCAGCCGCCGGTCTGCCGTGTGCCCATTTTTCAACATGGCATCTGTTCTTTTTAATAGCGCCCTCTTGTGTTGTATTTGAAGTGCGTCCTCTTGATTGTAATTGAACATGTGCCGGCCATTGAATCATGTAATTACATGTTCATACTTTCTAAGCTTACCGAATTCTAAAGCAACAGTTGGCTTTTCCCTTCTATTCCTTGGGGAAGTAATAGCCACCTGTCACTCTTCAACATAAAGCTGCGGCTGTTTGGGAATTACCAACAGCCCAAATACCCGGTACATTTTTTTAATCCATTGCCTTTTTTTAACAACATTGTTCGGTAAGTTTCATACACAAAATTTGGGAGCCAAGGATGGTGTTCGTTATAGCCAAATGTTCGGAATAGCTAAATGTTCGGTATAGCGGTGTTCGGTATAGCGGCATTCCACTGTATTTATGAAATCACGAAGATCATTACGACCAAACAGAAAGCAACATAAATTTCCTTCACAGTAACGAATAAAAAGTCTGGAAATAATCAAAATATCTTGAGGGCTTATGGTGCTCGGAGCAGACTGCAAAAATCCGAAATACATACCAGTATCAGAGGATTTGACTGCTGTCGTTTGATGAATATATCCAGTAAATCTAGGACCCTGTCGATCAAAAAGAATTGGTTTATTATCATTCAGTAGGGGGGGGGGGAGACAGTTTGTATAACTTGTGAAGATTTAAGACCTAGATTCAATACATCGTGCAAAAGTTAGATTTTTGTTAAAGTACCATTTGAATTCTACAGTATTCATCACTGTTACAAGCAGTCCAACGATACTCTGTACGCTCAGAACACTATATCCAAAGCACACCTCACTGGTTCTGGAATTTCTCTGAACACAGTATAAATGCGTTTGGCTGACAGACATAACTTGAATAATTCCAGCAAATGTTTGCAAAAAATTGGAATCATGCAGTCACTACATTTAAGAACTTACGTACCAATCTGTGAAATAAGGGACGATACAGCGCTGAATATTCATGAGTAGTGGGTATCCCACGAGCATGAAAAATTCAGATGTTGACATGACCTGGCACGGGTATCATAGTTGCACTGAGCACCTACCTCACTGGCCAATTGAGCTGCTAAGCACAACAATTTGCTTAGCATGAAATTTCTACCCTTGATAAAAACAAGATTACCAGCCAAATGCTCATGTAATGTATATTGCCTGTGACTGGTATTCGACTGTTGTTTGCTAAACATGAAAATCCCATGGCCTTTTGGCTTGTCGCCTGTTTTTTACTAAGCAAGACATTTTCGTGCTCAGCAAATATTTGTGCTTAGCACCGCCCTGAATTTGGCCCCTGGTCATGTCATCAGTTCATGATTGATACAACTGCACCAGTGCCACGGATGTATATAAATAACTTGGACTCGCAATGCATCTACATGTACATGTGTACATACAGCTGTAGAACTACTGGGGCCAGTTAAAGCCATATTACCCTGACTATAGTACACAGTGATCAAATGGTGTTTGCTGAGAATGTGGATGTAAGTAAACCACGGGGACAAGGTAAACAAACGTACTGTTTTTGGCACAGATAGGCCGTGTCCGAATTACATGGCTACGGCTGGATGTTACACACGTCTATGGTAGCAGCTGCAGCCACTTCCCATAGACTCGTGTGTAATTTCAAGCCATAGCCAAGTAATTTGGATACGGCCTAAGATGAATTCAATTGGCTTTAACTCCTGGGATGCATTGTGGGTCCAGGTTATTTATATATGCCCATGACAATCCCCACGCCTTAAACCACTCATTTAACTCCCAGGGAACAATTTTTAGCCATTTAAGCTATTAGCACACAGGGCTATATCATGGACGGGTCAATGACACAGATGAGCTTCTTTTCGCGCGAGTCTTTACCTGAGTTTGAAGTGAAGCAGTATCGTGTTGGTCTCCTTCTTGCTTTTCCTCCTGTCGGCCATCTTGGCTTTGAAAAGGCTCGAGAGTGCCGTGTCCAGCTTGATCATGGTGTCATCGTCGAAGTCGCTGGCGGCATCATCGCTGGCGGAATCATCGCTGTCCTCCTGGGTTTGGAAGAGTGGGGTTTGGTTAAGTGGTTAAAGTCATGTAAGTCATACATACTTGTATTTGTCAGATGAACGTAATATTTCTGGTGGCTAAAGTAATTTTGCAAATTTTGTTAAAACTTCTGTGTTTAGCTGAAAAAAAAAGTTTACGTTGGAGGGTCAACCTTGGCTACATATGGAAATTGCAGCACCCTCATTTGCTAACAAAAAAAATTTGCAAAAAAAATGTGGCCTACTTAGCCACAACCAAATGCAGGGATGAATTAAGTGGGTTCTTGTACAGAGCCCGAAAAATAAAAAGGCAATGGAATCCTATTATACAGTTATGCCAAAAATTATTCATACCCTATGAAAAATCTGACCTATAAAAAAGATTTCATTTTTAAAAATCTGGTAGTTTGCTTTTCTCTTATACATAAAAGCTGGATTGGCGGAACTTAAAGGCTTTACTTAATGACTTTTAGTTGGCATGTACAAATCTACATATATTTTGGTTTCACATCATTAGCATAAAGGTAGAAATACTATATAAAATGATTCACAATAACCCGAATTTGGCATGGGTATGAATAATTTGGGGCATAACTGTACATATTAATCCTAACTCCCTAGGTGGTGCAAAAATATTGTACTCAAATTGGAGCATTAAGGCCTAAAAATTAGCCCAGCACTTTACATGGGTATAGACGAATATGGCCAAGCTCATATAGACCATGATAAATGCGGCCATGACTGGGGGGGGGGGGGGGGGTGTCCACACCTGTACACCTGTGACTATAAGTATGATGTATTTTAACTGTTCATATTTTAGTGTATCCGATCATTGTACAGCGCATTTGAATATATTTAATAAAGTTTGTGCTTAATAAACAACTGAATTATTATTATTATAGTGACCTATACTTTGTATGACGGCAAGTATTGATTATCTTTAGTCACCCCAGCTTGGGGTTGACGAAAACATGATACGTGGAAGCCCCCATGCAATAGTTGCTTGCGCCATGACTACTGGTCAGCTTACCTCGTCGGCTGCGGCATCGCCGAGAGCCGTCTTGACGTCGTTACGGAAGAACTCATCGACATCATCATCATCTTCTTCATCTTCGTCATCCTCATCCTCACTGTTGTCCGAATCACTGTCGGAATCATTACCGGATGGCTTCTGTTTCGAAGAAACGATATCGCAAATAATACAGCAGTTTAACAGCGTTTGTTTTAATTTGGATTCATAAATGCCTCAGCGAGTTTCACTATCCCTATTGGTTGAGAGCCTGTCACGTGGGTGTGTTTAAACGGTTGTTTAAACACGGCTGGAACTTGTTTAAACACGGCGCGGTTTTAAAAAAATGTTCCCGGTGTCACACGAAATGTAGAGTCCTACAAAATCTGGTTCATTTTATTGGTTGAACACTCGAGCGACCAGTCACTCTCCTAATAACGCAAGCGCAATACTACCGATACGTCCGTATTTAGAGTCCATAATTTCATACTACACCGGCACTGCTGCGTTCTGCACCACCTGGCGAGCGCGTCGCGCGTCAATTTTCATATAAGGAAATGTTTACCACAACTCGCGCGTGGCACGAACCATTAAATAGCTGAAGGGGTGTTTTACAAACCAAGGTAAAACAAATTGAACAAAATCATTGGAAATTACAAATTTTAGGTGGTTTTTGCTGAATTATACAAAGAGGCATTTTATGAATGGGAATAAGTATGTGCTGGGCCGGTTTTAAACGTACGTTTAAAACCACCTTGGGGCCTGGACGCTGATAATGACCCTCGCCTTCGGCTCGGGTCATTATCAAGCGCCCAGGCCCCAAGGCGGTTTTAAATGTACGTTTAAAACCGGCCCAGCACATATTTATTCCCTTATTGTGAGTTTTCAGGGTTGAACAGGTGAAAATCATCAGGGATTGCAATACTGCAGTCTTAGTTGGCCGGCTTAGCCAGTCCGTTATTAGACGGTCTTGGATAAGACGTTAAACTTAGCCCACTGCAATAAGCATATAGGCCAGGAGTCTTCCAATTCCTGTAAGTTTTTAACTCTGAATGTAATTATTTTTGTATTAAACTTTGCTTGAATTAATTGGGGCAAACATATCACTTTAAGAATTAGCAATTAATATTATGAGATTTTGCAAGATTAAGCGTGGAATATCTTGACTAGAACTCGGCATTAATTGTTGTATAAAATACAATAAGGCTTATTCGGTATCTGAGGATAATAATGTAAAGAGCAGTGACTGATCATTGTACTTAAATGTTTGCGTAAAAGAGAAAAGTGTTAGCCGACTGAGTTACGCTTGAAGGGATTTGGCCAAACGAACATTTAATTTTGCTACTCGGAAATGTTTGGATATTTTGGCGAACGAATTAAATTGCTTGCTTAGAATATTATCAGGTTGGCAGAAATATCTAGAGCACCTGTCCGTTGTTATTGCTATATTTGCAGGGTTTTTAATCTTGGTGTGAGATTGCGTTCCCTTGACCAAACGAGTGAGGCCGGACCGCAGCGGCGGGACCAGAGGACCGTGCGTACTCCGCTGGCCAAGTGAGGGAGCTGCGGGCATTTGCAGTACACGAGAAAACGAAGGACGCTGTAACTAATTAACGATTTGTGATTGTATTTGAATAGTGATAAGTGCCCCCTGAATCCGAATTTAATGAGGACTCTAAACTATGTAAGATAAGCCTTGTGAATAAAATGTAAATATTGTAGAGATGAGTGAGACGGCCTATAAGTTTTCTCTGAGTGTCAGAATTGTACTGTGGGTGGTGACTAACCAAGGGTCTATTTCATGGGGTGGGGCAACCCCTGGGATGTGACAATGTACCTTGCTGGTATTCTTTCCATGACCGTTGGACTGAGGTTTCTTCTCACTGACTGGATTTGAATCTTCCTCCTCCTCAAGCTCACTGTCATCGTCATCATCATCATCATCGTTGTCATCAGCTTCTTCCATATTTTCATCTTCTTCATCTTCATCGCCTAAAGACGAAAATTCTACATGGGTCAAATTTCCAGATCACACTTTGAGTGATATGCTGCAAAGGCATTCAGCTATTAACCATAACCCCCACGAGAAATTCTCTGAGCACCCTGCCAAATGCAACAGAATGCAACACAGCTGAAATAAGAACCCTGCCAAATGCAATGTTGCACTGTGCAGTGAACTCATCTGTACCAGCCTTGTTGCTAGAGGCTTTTATGTAATGCATCAGACCAGGAGACATGCCTTGACTGCTAAATGCAACAACTTTTTACCATTGGTGCATTATGATGCATTTAGCAGGGGTTAGGGTTATTAAATCCAACTTCTATAGACCTACCTGACTCTGTGATCTCCATGTTTCCTTCCTCTATGCCCTTGGTTGGGTCAAGTATCTGTAAAGAAATGACAACACATACTGGTCAACTTGTCCCTGAATATTTACCGTAGAATGGACAAAAGACATAATTCCGTCATGCTGTGTTGTGTAAAACAGAATACCCCAAATAACTATATACCCTTGAAAAGTTTCAAGCAGAGAGTACGTAATTTCAAAACCACTCAATCCTTAATCTCCTCCCCCTATAAAAAACCTCAATTCCCATTTGATTTGTGATGGCAAATCACACATCCACAGCAATCACAAGGGCATGTCTCAGTATATTTTAACACCTGGCGTTCGGCTGTTAATGATGGGGTTCTGGTATGCCAGGGATCGGGGATGTGCAGCCCAGCGTAAATGCAAACATTATGCACCATAGGCATCTATTCATTACACTCCCATTCAAGAACACTATAGTTGAAAAATGTATGGATTGAGTAAGTGCAGGAATGTGCCTATAGATGTCAACCAGCCAGGTAGTCTTTTTCAAACCGCGGCTATGACGTCGTCCGAGGTAAAAAAAATAAGGTGAATGTAAAGCTTACATCGAGCAGAAGTTGTAGAGATTCCATGGTCATGTGAGGGCAGATCATCTTGAAGACGCCGTCCACCACGGCCCGCAGGAGATGGGACGGCTTGGAGAGTAGACTAAGCAGGATTTCCGTCACTACCTCCACCCACTCTGGCTCTGGACAAAAATACAAGTATGTCCATGGGTAATTGCCTAAGTCCTGGGGCCAATTTCATAGAGCTGCTTCAGCACCAAAAAAAATTGATTCATAAAAGATGGTATTACTCTCTTACCTTCGTCAGTCTTCTTCTTGATTGATTTTCTTCTGCTGAGAGCTCTTTCATAGCAGCCATGGAGATCCTGCAAATTAAATCAAACCGATCCTCAATCAAAACACAAACAAGTTCACCAAACTGAAATCAATCATTAATAATTTCGGACTATTGTTAAGGCTTTTGTTTTTAAATAATTTAGTATTCGATTATTCAAGACTGGGTTTGACCGAATATTTGAATATTCGTTACTCGCCGATCAAGTTTTTCATGTGTCGGCTGCCAACTGCATGCTGCACCGGTAAAAAGTTGCACGCAAAGCATGCCCGTGTTTTACGTGCGGCGATCGCTATTATGGACCGTCCGATCGACATTTTTCCATGCGACTGTTGTATCAAGATCATTACGGTATGTATAACGTTCTGATGACAAGAAACCAAACTCCAGCCAGCATTTTTGCAGTATTTATGTGATACGTGTCAAGGGTTTTACAGACTGAAACAATAAACCTCAATCCACAAAAAGTTCTGTCGACAAAAATGCGGCATTTGACAAGGCTAAGCACCATAACTTTTCTATTAAAATAGCATCAGAGTTGTGTCTGTACGTGCATATATATATATTTATATATTATATTTGAATATTTGAATATTTGAATATTCGAACCGGCAAAAAGCAATTCCAATATTCGGCTAACAATCGAATACTCTGTATATTCAGGACAGCCCTAACTATTGACCATAGTCGTTGCTGATTGGTCAATACTTCAAGGGGGCGTGGCTTAATGGATCAGTTCATCTGACCTGCAGAATGTCCATGGCTTGCTGTGGTTCACTGAACATCTGCAGCCCGACGTGTAGGAAGAGCAGTTGGAAGGCGGGGCTGGCCGACTGAGTTTTGCCCGGCTTGGCTGCCTTCCTTAATTTCTCCACGACGGATAGCATCTCATTCCAGGCTGCTTGGGCCTGGATGGATAAGGTGGATTGAGAAAGCAGCAAGGGGTCAGATCCTTTCTGTTCTCTCGGACAAAGAATTCTTGACAATTGAAATGTGAAAGCATTTCCCTCATTTCGCAAGGACGTATTACTGCATGAAAATGTCATGTTTAAGCATGAGTGAATATACAAAAAAAATAACTAAGTGGGCAGGATTGAGGGCAAGTGCTTTACATGTGTAAAGATTTTTATGCAAATAAAACAACTGATTTTAACGCCTTGAACCCGGGCATACCAGGTATTTCATGGGGGCGCCGGGGCGCCAGGCCGGGTTATGCAGCCAAGCGAAACGGAAACAAGAGGCTTGTGCAGCCAAGCATAACGTACACAATACCCCAATAATGGATAGAAAATGCAGAAATTGGCATGTATAGACGTCAACCGGCCAGGTGGCAATTTTCAATCTGCACATATTTGTGTCAACCGTACGCAAGGGGTTAAAAATAGTACAAAGTAAAAAGGAGTCCTATGTCATAGATTCTATCAGCACATTATTCTTGTAATTGTCAGAATTTCTCAAGACACATGTATATTCATTTCCAATTTCCAATTTCCAATTTCTTCAACTGAAGTATTATAAAACTGCCTCAACATAACCTCAGTGCCACACTGCCTCTGCCATCCACAAGGTGGCTGTCACAAACATGTTGACAAAGAAAAAGATTTATACAAATCACATCCGAACAAATTTCAACAAAAATCGTCAAAATCTCAAACTGTAAAATTAAATTGAGCCACTTCTTCCAACCCATGAAAAACAACATTTGAAAGATTTGGGTCACAGCAAACCCCATCTCATGTATTCAAATTTTGCACAAAACCAAAATCAAATACCTCCTCTGGAAAAGTAACAGCACATTCAACCTTTGGTGAATCAAGAAGAGCCTGTAGGCATAAAGAGAGCAAAACAAAATATTCATTATTAAATGGAAAAATAAAAAATAAAACCTATGCAACCTCCATCTCCCAATAAGCAAAAAGACAAGTTAAACGTAGTGTAAATGATTGGTCATTGTTGCAATTTTCACTAGAAATGGGCGGATTTGGGGGTTAGTATTTTATAGGAAATATCGTTCCACTGACCTATTCAAAGTTTTGCATTCTTGAATGGCGAAAAAACGAGAGAAAAAACGGCGTTCGTTTTCAACCGTCGGGCGGTAAGCTCACTGGATTTGTTATAGCGCCCTCTTGTAAAATAAGCCCATATCTGTAAATGGGATCGTTTTCAATTGGTCACATAACATGTACATAGGCCGCGCGGTACATACGTCGTGCGGCGAACGGCCAAGATCCGCTGCATGCACTGGTTACAATGAGTCGCTTCGGTACACTACGCGTTTGCAACCTTGCGCCCGTTTTCAGATTGTTAACCCATTTTAGACAACGCGGACTAACTACATTCGGTCAATAGAGGGCATTATCCGTTATTTTTTTCTAACGATTGTTCAGCCGAACAATCGTTGGGAAAACAATATAAATTTCAACTTTTCTTGAAAACGACAGCAAACCAGGTGCCATCATTTCACAGGATGATTGAGACTGCTGTTAACTTACAGTCTAGTTAGGTATTTCATAATAATTCAGTAAAAAACAATTTGGGAGGATACAAAATTGTGTACACTACATAATAGAAAAAAGTTGTTTATTTAAGAATTGGTAAATTAGAATTTTCCCTTTGTCTGTTGTTTTTGTTTTTGTTTACTTGCATGTTGTGTGTGCACTATGTTAAAACCCCTTGCCTCTGGCTGTTACTGATGGTCGCTGGCATGCCAAGAACGGGTCTGTGCAGCCAAGCGTAAACACAAACAATAGGTACCACACTGATAAGAGTGGTCATATTCATTGCACTTGGAGCCCCCATTTGTGTGAATGAAAGCTTTATTTGGAAAAGCTCCATCTATTCATTACTCTCCTCTCCTCCTCGCCCATCACAAGCCCTAGGGCACTCGAGGTGTGGGCTACAGAAGAATATGTGGAAGAACCAGCCCCTAACACTGAAACAAGACAAGATAATCTCTTCACAGTATGAATAGGGTCGGGATAGGTAACTTGTCCACTGCAAGGCATTAATAATGCCTCTCTACCCATATTAAGCATAGAAGTGCTATAGCCCAGGACTGGGCTCGAACCCACAACCTGCAGAATTACCCACAGACCTTGAATTCAATGTGCCAAACCACTAGGCCACGGCACTTCCACACTATAGTTGAATACGCCCAGGAATGCGCCTACAGACGTCAACCAGCCAGGTGGTCTTTTTCAAACCGAGGCTATGGCCGTCGTCCATATTCAATAGGTTAAAGGCGACTGAAAACACCACTACTTCAACTGGTAACCCCCAAAAATGTTTTGCCATGCTCAAAAGTGCAGGGTTTAAGCCAACGGTGAAGCAAATGGTTCACATTGTATACAAGCCTTCCCCCCCCCATCAAAAAACCTACATATGTATCTCATATATGAAGTGTTCAAGTTTAATTTAAAATTGTGAGGAGAAGTCTTGGGGCTAAATCATGTCACGACAACTAAGAGCAGGGAAAAAGTGCCGACAAAAGAACGCTACAATGAATAAAGCCGAACCTCCCTCCTACCTTCGCATACTTCACGATGACATAGACCCACAGTTCACCGGGGTCGGCCGACGTTTCTCCCTCCTTCGCTAGCGGCCTGGTCGACAGGTTGCACACCACCCCGAGGGCACTATAGAAATGCTTTGCAATCTGTTGCCTTAAAGACTCGCTGACCGGAACATCGAGGACTGTGTCACACTGCGTGACAAAGAATATATATAGTTACCATAGTTGGGGGGTCTTGGTCCACTGGTTACAATTCCTGCCTCAGTAACAGTGGAGTTTCATGTATTTGACCATTAAATAATAGCACAACGGGAAAAATGTCTGAAAATTTCAGGTTTTGTTTTAAATTTATGTTATTTTGCTTCTCTTATGTGCGATGGCCACATCTGGGCTGGTGCTTCTGCTTGTCACTTATCTTTATTAGAGGGCATTGAGGAGCGCTTGGCGTTGAATGCCTTGCGCTCCCGTACTGATATCATCATCAAGCCGGCCGACAAAGGTTCAGCTGTGGTCATCATGGATCGTCATCAGTACATTGACGAGGCCCACCGCCAGTTGAACAATCATACTAACTACATCTGCCTTGACTCTGACCCCACAGGTACATTCTCTCAAGAGATACAACAGGTGCTGGACGATATGCGATCACGTGACCAGCTGTCTAAGAAAGCTCATAAATTTCTCTCTCCCTCTGACTGTAGGACTGCCAGATTTTATCTCCTTCCAAAGATTCACAAGGCTGGCAACCCCGGTAGGCCCATTGTCTCTGGTAATGGTTCACCTACGGAACGTATCTCCCTGTTTATTGACAGTTTTCTCAAACCCCTCGTTCCACAGATGCCATCATACATCCATGACACCCCAGACTTTCTGCGCAAGCTGGATGGAATCAAGAACAAGATTCCCAGCACAGCCATCATTGGGACTTTTGACGTTTCATCCCTGTACACCAACATCCCCCACGAGGAGGGTATTCGTGCTTGTTCCTCGGCCCTGGCCAAGGCAGGACACACAACCCCACCCATCAGTGATATTGGCACCCTCATGAGACTTGTACTAACCAAGAACAATTTTTCCTTCCTAGGCAAACACTATCTACAGGTACACGGTACAGCCATGGGCACTCGCATGGCCCCCTCCTTTGCATGCCTCTTCATGGGCGACCTCGAAGAGCGCATGCTTGCCTCAGCACCATGTCGCCCCTGGGTATGGTGGAGATATATTGACAATGTATTTTTCATCTGGACCAGTGATCAGGACAGTCTGGAGACTTTCATTAATCACATTAATTCCTTCCACAGGACCATCAAGTTTACATCAGAGTATTCAGTGCATCAGACCAACTTCCTGGATGTCACCATCCGCAAGGAAGACAACTCGGTAACCACTGATCTGTATTCTAAACCCACAGACACCCACCAGTACCTCCACTCCTCCAGCTGTCACCCCAGGCATTGCAAGACAGGCATAGCATTCAGCCAGGCACTTAGACTCAGAAGGATTTGTTCTAATAATTCTGACTTTTCCCATCATGTACAGGTACTGAAGAATAACTTGGTTGCCAGGGGCCACAGCTCCCGCCAAGTTCAACGTGCTATCGCCAGAGCCAAATCTATCACCAGAGATTTTGCGCTCAAGAAAAAGACACCTAGCACTAATGCCGACCCCAAGATTCCCTTGGTCACCACCTTTCATCCTAGTCTCCCTCCCCTTCGTAAAATAACTAATGACAACCATCATATCCTTCATACTTCAGATCGCCTTGCCCGTGCCGCCCCTGACAACCCAATATTGGCTTATAGGCGCCCCCGCAATCTACGAGACCTGATTGTTCGAGCCGAGGTCCCCACCTTGGCTGCATCCCCTCCCATACAGCATGGTACTTTTAAGTGCGATTCCAGGTGTGTTGTTTGCCAGACTCACATGCAGGAGTCTGACTCCTTTTCTGGCCATTCATCTGGAACTACTCACAGAACCAATGGCAACATTACTTGCAACACCTCTAATGTCATATATCTTATTTCTTGCAGGGTTTGTGGTATCCAGTGTGTCGGGGAGACCAAGAACACGCTCAAGAAGCGTTTCTATGGCCATCGATCGACTGTAAACACCAAGAAAATTGACACCCCTGTTGGTCATCACTTCAACTTGCCTAACCATTCCATTTCTGATATGATTCTACAGGGCATAGAATCACTTTTCCACCGCAAGGACTCAGTTCGCCTCAGCCGAGAGAAAGTTTGGATGAAACGTCTTCGGACTATTCAACCACATGGTCTAAACATCCAGGAAGGGAATGATTAACTTTTAATTTTTTCCCCCATTGTCATTTGTTTACAGATTATCCTCCTGGCAAACCCTCTTGGGGTCTCTTGGCCAAATGGGGTTGTCTTACCATTTCCTGTTTATCTTTGCCACTAACCACATTCCTTTGTCCAATTCCCCAGCTTCAACCTTCATCCTAATCCCTCCCCGCATTCATCCTTACCCAAACCTCTCTCTTTGATGTTTACCCACTGCCATGCTCCCTTGCATCCCTCTTTTGTGTTTCTCCACCCACCCCCTCATGCATGTGTGTTCCCTCATGTTTGTTTCTTGTACTCTGTCATTTGCCTTTGAGAAAGAACTTGCTTAAGTTCGAAACGTCAGGCCAGCTAATTTTTTGGTTGGAGAAGAGTTAGGTTCATCCTTATAGCCACTCTCTCATTGCAGATGGGTTACTGGCCTTAGTCTGTTCTACAGATATTTTCATGGTAAATGTTCCACCGGCTTGTCCAACTTAGTTCCTCCAGTTAGGGTTTTGAGTGTGAAACTTGGCCTGTTCCTGGCTGTTTCCCACTAATGTACTTCTAGCTGTACCTCAATATAGAACAAAAAGCTATGCCAATATCTTCTCCCTTGTTCTGTATCTCTATAGAATTTTTGCCATGGAGCATGTTTTCCTTCATCTTACGATCTTTCCTGCTTTAAGAGGAACCTCAATTCCTGCTTTCTGATTCTTTTTCTTCCTGGTAGCCAGGTACCTTGAGTGGCTTTTAGCTTTGTTCAGGGTGAATTCACATCAAATTTTTTTAAACTTACGCTTGGGATATCTGGAGTCTGACTCTGGACTCTGAAGAAACCGTGGAGGAAAAGAAACTGAAAACAGTCCCTGATCCAGTCTTTCTCCCTCTGTAGACAGGGATTCCTGACGAGGGATAGCACCTGACAAAAAACACCAACAAATAAACTTGCCTTTGTTAAAATGATCTGTTAACCCCTTGCGTACGGTTGACACAAATATGTGCAGATTGAAAATTGCCACCTGGCCGGTTGAAGCCTATACACGCCAATTTCTGTATTTTCAATTCATTATTGGGGTATTGTGTACGTTATGCTTAGCTGCACAAACCTCTTGTTTCCGTTTCACTTGGCTGCATAACCCGGCCTGGTGCCCCGGGGCCCCCATAAAATACCCGGTATACGCGGGTCCAAGGGGTTAAATAGTTCAGATACATTGAAGGTGGTGCCGATCAATTTGAAATGACAGTTTAGTAGTTTGACAAAACTGATCAACTGATTTTAAGTGAATGAGGCCGTGGTAATGACACCCTTTTGGGGTACAAATGGAAGTGACTTTTAATTTATGTTTTGTTCACCCAATCTGTCCATCTGTTATTAATGGGGGGCTGGTAGGCCAATACGGGCTTGTGCAGCAAGGCGTAATGTACATCAATGGATTGAATACGCACAGGAATACATGTGGACAACTGGCAGGCAGTCAAACTGTGGCTAAGGCCGTCGTCCGTATTCAATGGGCTAAGTACATTTTTATATTTAGTAATTACAAAAATAAATTAATCAATTTTCATATTTAGTAAACATACTTCAATTAGAAAATGAATTACAGATTGTAAACATGTGATTTTTGATTTAAAGCAAGTGAGAATTGACTTATGTTTGTAACGCCAAAGTAACGATATTATGGTCTATTCTATACAACTGACGTGTGAAGCCACATGTACACTGTTAAACACTATGGCATCTCATGATTAACCTGCATTGTTATTGGTCTGGGAAAAATGCACTCACTATGACCAAATGAATCCGACAGCAAAGGTTAGTTAACGTTGCTCATTTCACGTGAGGAAAGTTACGCGATAACTTGTTACAACTTGAAGTCTGATGCAAACACAGCTATGTATAGCAATAATAATAATAATACAGCAATTTTAAAATAATACATATATCATACAAAGAACAAATATCGAAAACGTATATGGAAACAAAACTAACACAACAAATGGGATAATGTGAGCATCTTTACCTGCATGGTTACCCAATGTCTCCCACTGTCAACGTCCAGGGTTTCGTTGCTCCTACAAGCCATAAAAAGGTAGATATTGATATTAACTAACACAAATCATTCCAAACACGAATCTGGGCCCATTTTCATGGATTCCATCATGCTGAGTTCCGTGCTTACAGCCTGCAATTCACGGTCCGCCGATGAGCGATTTCAAAGGGCGCGCTCTGTCGGATCCCCAGGGACAGTAAATAGCATGGTGCCCTGTTTACAAATAAACATGTTTACTACAACGCTGGCGATTCGGGGGACGCGTCTCGCCTTGTTGCATAGCTGCTCACACGTAGCGATATCGTACTATTGAGCTCGAAGGATGTGACAGTTTCTAGTGAAAAGTTACGTATATTGCTAGATTAAGAATGCCTCGTGAAGTTAGAAAACACTGTTGTATTTGCATAACAGGAGTAAGTTGTAGATTTTGTTTGCATCTAGTGTATATAAGAACGATATCAAACCTTGGCTTTTGCTTCAAGATGAACGTGACTGAAGCCTGAAGGTGATCTGTACACAGCTATTTAACACACAATGAACTTGTTTTAAAAGTTCTGCTTGTACGAAATAAAGTCGTTGTAAAAGGAGCCAGATGATTGAAGAGGTAGAAAAAAAATCATATCTGGCAGTTTCCTACAACTTCCAGCGCAGCCAAGCTCGGGTAGGACTACTCCGTCAGCGGCAGGAACACGTCCCTCAACCCCAGCAGCTTTGTATGATGTTGCTGCGCAGCGCGCTTGGAATATGAAAAGAAAAAAAACAAGAGCATGCAACAGCATCCCAAGCAGCAGGCTTGAAAGTTTGCACTCAGTTCTCAAGGGAAACAATAAGTGGATTGCCTGGCCTCATGCTAGAGACTTTGTGGGTTTTTTTCTTTAAAACCCTAGAAAAAGAAGCAAGGCAAAAGTTGTTGGGAAAACGACGAGCAATGAGATCTTCAAGTTCAACAGATGTTCAGATGTTTTTTTTTGGGGGGGGGGGGGGGGGGGCACTGCTCACTTCAGCCGAGTTATGGATGTTAGAAAATATGATAAAACACATCACAGAATCGGTTGCAACAAACATAATGGTGAAAAGCTTCAGTGATACATTATGACTGCATATTTCAAAGTGGTAAAAGTACAAAATTTCACCTTAATGATGAATGTCAAGGACAGTCACTCTGTAAATCACTCAACTTGTTGGGAATATTCGAAGGTGGGAAAGATGATGGGATCAACATTGATGCAGCATTCAACCCCGTTTTTGAGGAACTTCTGAAGATCACTGGGGCATCTTAAAGTTGCAGCTCCCAAAAATTGAAGGTTCATCAAAAAATCAGAGAACATTTGTGTAGGCTTTGTGAAAGTTAAATAATTTTTCCCTCTTAAGTTATATACTTTTACATTTTTCATTCATATAAAAACCATTCTGTCCGAGGAAAAAAAATATTTAACACACAATGAACTTTTTTTAGAATTTGAGTCATGTTTTAATTTGGTTGCAAATCATACAATTTACTTGAAATTGTAAAGGTAACTTAAATTGTACCTTTCTGGAAAAATTAAGGGTTTTTCACAAAACCATGAAAGTCAATAGTCAAGTCTGGTCAATTGTAGTCTGGTCAAGTGGATACATGATAATTCACGAGGATCTCTTCTCTTTGGCGAGTCAGATCTTTGAGTCATTTGCCCTGTTTAAGCAAGACATGGGTGTGATAAGAGGACCCATGATAGCAACTAACGAGATCGATATCCGATGCAAGTCCATGCAACATGAAAACAGTGGCATAACTTGGGTTGAACTGGGGGGGGGGGGGGGGGGGGGTTGACAACACCTGAGTGAATACATTTTTCGGGGGGGGGGGGGGGGGCTGAAGGCAACAATGTAATCGTTTTTGTTGAAGATTTTAAATGGGGGAGAGGAGGCGGCACGTGTCCCCCATGCACGCCCATAGTTACATGTAGGCCACTGTATGAAGCATGTACATGTATTGTACTTTGAACATCCTCCGCAAATATTTTGTTCAGTGCTACTTTATGCAATTCTTTATGAAGTAATCAGACGAAGTATGACTGGGCGTCTTTCTTAAGCATCCCCTGATGGCGGTCATCCATGTGGTACTTTGGAGAGAAAAAATCAAGTAACCAGACGACTTAGGACTGGAAGACTTTAATTACTTTAGCACTCTT
The DNA here is from genome assembly GCA_037893225.1 of Hippasteria phrygiana. Classification (NCBI taxonomy): domain Eukaryota; kingdom Metazoa; phylum Echinodermata; class Asteroidea; order Valvatida; family Goniasteridae; genus Hippasteria; species Hippasteria phrygiana. Next base: position 1,910,457 of record JAZGUH010000013.1, on the reverse strand, counting down.
TGATGGTGATCACCACTGTTTAATCAGAAGAGAGTACTACTTCCCTTTGATGGCAACCTGTAGAGTCTGCTTAATTTGTTTCCCGCAGCGAACACGAATAGGAAAGAATTCAGAATTGGGGTTCCTTGTTTAGTTATTTAAAGAAAAGAAAATAATAAAAAATAATCTTCTAACTTGGATTTCAGGTACAATGCATATACAATGTATTGTGGAAACTTGAGTAATCTGGATCTATAGCAGGGCGAAGGGATTAATCCAGGGGGGGGGGGGGGGTCTAGTTTTAGCTGAAAAGGGGTGAAAACTCGGGGGGGGGGGGGGTGTTAACAATAACAGGTATGCACCGCTTTTGTCTGCATAACATTAAACCTGCTTCCTTGGAGTACATCAAATAGGTAGTTTATGCAGAAATAGCATGTGTGCCTCCTGCATGCCCTCTTCCATGAGCACAGAGAGCTTACACCCCCCCCCCCCCCCCCAATAATGCTGGACCTGCCCCAGTGATATTAAAATGGAAAGATTTTACTTAAATAACCCCACAGCAAAATCTTGGAAAACAAATTACTCTCCTTGATAAAAACTATCAAAATATGTGGCTCAGCCTGTTATTTCAAGATTTATGTCAGCAAAATCTGTAAAAATGAGGCAGAAATCAACATGTGCCAACTTGAAAAACATATGCATGTAACACAAATAACACAAACTTTCTTCCCCTATATTGCACAAACATTTCCCAACTAAGTTCTCAAATTCCCCAAAGGTTGTGCCAAGTGTTTATACAATTCTGAAAACAGACGGATGATTCTTTTCCAGAATTTGCTTTTCCTGACCGATTTTAGTAGGATGTATATACTGAAGTAAAATCTTTCCGTTTAGTGTTTATACAAAATACGTGTAGAATTCATCGTGCATTGAGTACATGTACATTCGCTATGCATGCTCACTACGTTATATTGTACATGCTCTAGTCTTATCTTGCCACCGCCAAGCCTACTTACAATGTCGAAATTATGCCGATTGTAACACCCATCAGCATGTTGATGAACGCTGGAATAAATCTACTTCCCGTCCTTTTGACCACGAACACGACCAATCTGTGAATACATTCATTTTCCACGTCCAAAACACACACAGAATCAACGCTGCATTTCCCGCACGCACAATGTTGCCACGTCAGCCATTTTTAAATACCCACTGAACGTCAGCACGTGCGAAGACGCACATAAATCGCAAGGATTCAGTGGAAAAATGCTCCTTTTAAAAATATTGGCCAGGGGCAAATGGACTAAGCCAATGTTTTTATGCAGATTTTAGATGTTCAGCTAAGTCTTACAGGTATAATTGAAGTGAGTATTGAAGCCATTCGTCGAGAAAATTTGTTTTGTTGCACGACAGCTGTTCTCCGTCTCGGGAAATTCCACGGGTATGAGTCATGCATATTTGACCTTGGCACAAACAATGGTGTCGTGTGACCAGGGGATGCGGAGTAATAAGCCGAATCACTTCGGGGTTGTTGCCAAAGAGTTCCTCCACACACAAAAAATAGATTTTGGCCCCAAAAATCCTTGGATCTGGTCTATCTAAAACATTTTGGGGAGGGATAAATATCGATGACGTCATCACTTAGCAAAAAGAAAGTCAGCAGAGGCAATTTTTGTGCAGATTTTTCTCTTCTAGTGGCCGGGAGCGCCAGCTGTTTATGTCATGATCGTGCGATAGACGAAGGTTGAAAGGTCACGTACAAGAGAGGGAAAGCTGAGTATTGAGCTATTTCGGTAGTTTTGGTGAAAAAAGGGGATTTTTTGTAAGCCCAATAATTTATTGTTAATAAGTAATTTTCTGAACTTATAATTCGATAATCTGAAGGCCGATTTTCAACATTTTTAAAAGGTAGAGTTAGGAACTTATGCATATTCATTACATAAATTTCCCGGATGTAGGGTGTTCCCCGTGAGGAGAAATCCATTCATGAATTTCGTTATGTGTTTTTGGAAATCCGAGTCGGCACATGTAAACAACAAATAAAAGGGCGCCCTCTGTTGGTTTGCACAGTCGAGTTCAGTTTGTACGCGCGAAATACAAATCGGCGGACCGTGAATTCTGTGCTAAATCAGCTATCAAAACAAATGTTCAAAGTTAACAAAGAAAACTGGCAGGAGTGGGATTTGAACCTGCGACCTCCAGGATACTGTACCGGCGCTCTACCAACTGAGCTATCTTGCCCTATGTTGGCGGTCTCCCAAATTGTTAGTTTTGTTTGTTTGGGGACTTCTGACTAGCGTCCGCCGAACAAAGACAGGCAATTTAGGAGACCGCCAACATAGGGCAAGATAGCTCAGTTGGTAGAGCGCCGGTACGGTAACCCGGAGGTCGCAGGTTCGAATCCCGCTCCTGCCAGTTTTCTTTGTTCACTTTGACAATTAATTCAAATTTACCTTTTCTACTTAACAAAATTGCGTGATTCACATTTCCATGAAATTGTCTCAAGTTCAAGAAGCCTTATCGTATTTTCTCAGACACTTGTGATGACTCTTCTAGCCAAATATCATCCTTTTTTGAAGTACAAAACTTACTTACCCAACATCAGCCGAGCCGGACTGGAAAAGCTCCTTCAACCACGTCAGATACAACTTGACTGCATCAGGTTTAAACTGCAAGAATACACAGTATTACCTTAAGCCACTAAATATGGATGACGGCCATAGCAGCGGTTTGAAAAAAAAACACACCTGGCCAGTTGATGTCTATACTTGCATTCTTAAACGTATTCATTACATTGTTACGCTTTACTGCACAATCCCGTTCTGCATACCGGCACCCCATTACAACAGCTGGGCGCAAGGGGTTAAATGTGACGTGATTCACTGAAATGAAGAAAAAGTTGCTCCATGGCATTGTGCCTTTACAAGCGACAACAATTTCCCACTGCGGAGTTTATTGGGGAATTTAAATTTTCTTTGACATCTGAAAACACTCTTTTCTATCATATCCCAAAATGTTATAAGTGAAAAGGGAACATAAATATTCCTACGCTGATACCTTGTACTGTGCACCGACAGTACAGATCGGATGGTTCACTAAAGTTGTAATCAAGTCACCACAAGTCATCACATGTCATCTCAAGCCAATCACCATTCAATCAAAGTCTAATTGCCAGACTGGTCTCAGGTCAAATCACAAGCTATACAACTGACATAAGCATTCCTTTTGTATTGTTCACCCTTACAAAAATGTCCCACGCAAAACCCCATGGAAATTGCATGGTGAATATGCCATTTGCAAGTTAAATTTGAATAACATCTGGTACACTGACTTGCTATAAATGCTTGGCACATTTTAACTTTGAATTCTCCAGACCAAAGACACTGTTGCTATATCACATGATTCGGGGCAAGCTCTTGCATAGTTACGTAAGAGACGCTTAGCACCAATACATTGTGTGAGAATGGCACAAAGACACCAGACCATTCCTGAGCTGGGGGTTGCTAGCATAAGGCTTGCCCCGAATCACCTGATATAGTAACAGTCTCTTTGGTCTGGAGAATTCAAAGTTAAAATGTGCAAAGCATTTTGAGCACGTCAGTGTACCAGATGTTATTCAAATTTAACTTGCAAATGGCTTATTGGACACCATGGGAATCCCAAGGGAGGTTTTTGTCAGGGCATCCCCTGTCACTTGTGAGTTGACTTGTGAGCTGACTTAAGAAGTTGAGATTGACTTGTGGCGGACTTGATTACAACTCTGCGGTTCACTGACTTTGACCTTTATTTTCTCAAAACAAAAAGGTCATGACTGCAAACAACTTCAAACAACACAACACAACACACCAAATCAATGCTTATAACCTGTACTTACAGGAAATACCACTATGTCATTTTTTGCTACAATTTGCTGCTATTTTTAATACATTTTACCTATTTTGTGGTCAAGAGATTTGAGAGAAGTTTGTCATGACACAATGTGGAGTAAGTCAATTCAAAAAGAGTTGCAGAGCTCCGAGAAGAGTGCCTCAACTCCTATTTCTAAATGTGTGACTTATTACATGTCGCTTATCAGTGGCCGATTTTTTGGTGGAATGTTTCGTTGAAAAGCTCACAATTTATAAAATGCTAACAAATTAGCAATTAAAATTGAAACTTGCCCAAAAGCAAGGACACGCACGGCATCTTTAACTATTGGGTGTTTGGGTAAAACGTACACACTTACATTACTAATGACTGAATAGACGGTTCTACTCTTGGTAATTTCGTCAAAGTTGAAGTAACCTGGGCTGAGTAGGAGGCCCTGTGCCACCGCCAGCTGGGCACTGGGGTCCTTCATCTTCTTGACGAGATTGGCTAACGAACTGCTCTGTTGGGTCAAAGGTTAAATGTCACACACAAAAATGTATATCTTTTTCAGATACTTTGCACAAATAATTTTGGAATGCATGGAGAGGGGAGTGAGGGTGGGGTGGGGTGGGGGAGGGGTGGGGTGAAATGGGAAGGTGGTGGTTGTCTCTGATTTATGCCTTAGTACCTCTGCCTTGGGGCGGGAGAAGGGGTGGAGGTGGTGGTGGTGGAGGTGGAGCAGGAGTGGGAGTATGAGTGGGAGTGGGATGGGAGGGTGGGGTTGTCTCCTATCTCTGACTTGGTACAAATAGACGTTTGATTTTCTAATTTTCTATGACTTCTGATTAGCGCCCACCCGAACAAAGATACTGACAATTTGGGAGACCGCCAACATAGGGCAAGATAGCTCAGTTGGTAGAGCGCCGGTACGGTAACCCGGAGTCGCAGGTTCGAATCCCGCCCCTGCCAGTTTCTTTGTTCACTTTGAAAATGATTTTCTAATAAACGTTAACCACAGAGAAATTGCCTTGCCTCTCCAAAAACAAAGTTCCACACCTGGAGTAGGTCTGAAAAAAGAAAAAAAACCTTACCAGTTTGTTGGCTGCCGCATACAGCCCGGCTTGCCGATTGGCCAGGCTGCTTATGAAGCTTCGCAGGAGGTTCTCAGACAGGACTGCTCGTATCTCAGATTTGCTGCATGTAGGCAGGACCATTTCCAGCAGATGGAAGGCAAGGAAAATACATTCCTCCTTTGTGCTCGTACAGAGGTGCCCTGTAGATATACATTAATCAGAAACATTTGTTTTTTGTATGCAAGTTTGCCCTGTGCGAGGTACGCGAGGTACGCGAGGTACGTGGGGTACGCAAGGTACGGAGCTACAAAAAGAATCAAAGGCACAGAAGATAGGAATTGAGATTCCGCCTTGAAGCAGGAGAGAATCTGTACCATTCATATACATTTTTTTCTCCCACAAACACATGTCATATCATATTTTTTTTTGGGGGGGGGGGGGACTTTCTTTTGTTAAAATGTTAAACTTACCATCAACCACTTTTTCCCAGAATTGTATAAATTTCTGCCTCTGTTCCATCACCCAGGAGAAGAGAATGTCGCACACGACGTGGGTGTTGGGGTGGGATGTGGTTGCAGAGTCCTGTTACGGAAACGAGCAGGCAAAACAATCAGGAGATATAAACTCACAAGATAATGATTTCATTATTCATTCCATACAAGTTTTGATGATTTCTTTGGCATATTTATCTTCCAAAGACAACAGAGAGAGGTGGGCAAAACAGGTGCATTAAGAAGATCACCTGTTCAAATCAGGAACATGCACGGTTCCCATTGGGAACATGCACGGTTCCCATTGGGAACATGCACGGTTCCCATTGGGAACATGCACGGTTCGCATTGGGAACATGCACGGTTCGCATTGGGAACACCCTGGGAACACCCTGGGAACACCCTGGGAACACCCTGGGAACACCCTGGGAACACCCTGGGAACACCCTGGGAACACCCTGGGAACACCCTGGGAACACCCTGGGAACACCCTGGGAACACGCTGGGAACACGCTGGGAACACGCTGGGAACACGCTGGGAACACGCTGGGAACACCCTGGGAACACCCTGGGAAGGGAACACTGGTCTATCCATGGGTGTTTACTCTAGAACTACATGTACCACTCCAGTTGGGCATGCTTTGAACACCACATATTCCAAACAGGAATGTAGTGTCTCAAAATGGGCGTAAAGTAGCAAAATTTGAAAATCAAGATTACGGAATTTCCCGAAAGTACATGTTAAGAGCTTTAATTTGATATATTGTGTGTTGTGGTATCTCATTTCTAGCCCCCGACAGAACCTTTTATCAGAGTTATCAGAGTCTTAACCTCTTTTTGGAGAAAATTAAGCCCAAAGTTTGTGCACTTTATCCGGAGTTCAAAAAAGAATTCCCCTCTAAAAATATTTCGAGAATCGATTCAGTTTTAAAACTTTGGGATATGACAGAATAGGTTTTTTTAAACATACAGTTGTTAACCAGTTCGCGTCGGACGACGTGTATACACGCAAAGGTTTTGCGGTATTCGGAACGGATGATGGGTAAAGACGCAACGACCGAGGCGGGAAAATATCTGGCAGCGAGCCACAGCAACGACTGAGGCCGGAAATATGAGTGTGCTGTCCCCGGGTGGGTTCATCAACCCGCCTGGCATCGATGTCTAGTGATAAATAATCCCGCGCCTCAGTCCGGCCGTGTCAAAATCCGAAAATTTACTTTCCTGTGACAAAATGTTGTTTCTGCTTGTAACTCAGAAAGCCATAGTGTGACTTTAAGCTCATTTTGTGGCGGCAGGTCACAAAGGCACATCCCTAAACACAACAGGAACATACAAAGATTTGAGACTGTCCCCTTATCAAACTCACTTCATCCATGTCGGACAGGATCCGAGTTTCGAGTCATTGATCACTCACCGCTATGATTCTTGCTATATGCGGCAGGTTAGTTGAGTCCAACAGGTTAGGGTGCCCCCAATGCTTCTGCATGAACTTCTTGTCTACGATACTCTGTAACATAAAGGACAAGCATTATTTACAATATTTTCCTCTCACCGTGACAAATGTTCCCCCCCTAATATTGCTGTGAAAAATTGGAATGGATCATTTTTAGAGTTACTACTGTGAAAACGTTCGTCGTAAGCTTTGGTGGCAAATTATTCACTTTTGAAGACAAACAGTGTTTTGAGATTGTGTCTGGTTGTGCTAGTGTCGGATATATTATTAGGAGGTCAGTTTACTAAACTACAGATCTGTAACCTTCTCCAGGGTAACCATATATACGTAGAACACAAGTCATTCCTTTAGAATTTGGACATTTAAAAAAAATGTACATTGGTTTAAACACTGACAACGGGGAAACAATTGAAAATACAGAAAACACACACAATTCAATTACAGAAGGAACTTTCGTTGCTTGCTGAAAATGACAAGCTGTACATGTTACGGTAATGTTAAGGACAAACATGGTCTTAGCTGTAAAGTCAATAATTTCCCAGCACAGTGAGCTTTTCTGATGGTTTCTGTACAAAAAGAATAATTCTTAACCCTAACCCTGCTAAATGCAACAGAATGCAACAGTGGTAAAAAGTTGCTGCAAGTTGTTGCATTTAGCAGTCAACACAAGTCTCCTAATCTGATGCATTCTGTTGCATTTAGCAGGGTAGGCTTTTGGTATACATGTAGTTTACTACACAGTGCAACAGCATCCACCCTGCATTCTGTTGCATTTAGCAGGGTAGGTACTTGGTACCAAGACTAGTGCATTTGAGTTCCCTGCACAATGCAACAGAATGCACTGCTGCATACTGTTGCATTTAGCAGGGTTCATATTTCCGGTGTGTGCATTCTGTTGCATTTGGCAGGGTGCCTAGATAATACCCCTTGGGGGTTAGGGTTAACCCTAACAGTCCTGAATCCTCCAATTTCAATATGATTTTTCACACCACTTAGGGAGTTAGGGTTAATGATGCTTTTACAGTCAAACAAACAAATCATACCACCTTCAATTCTTTTCATAGGACCATGCTAAATCCAACAATTTCCAACAAAACTGAAAGAAGAAGCCTGCTAAATACATCAAACACCATCAACAACAATTTTATTAATTGGATCAATTTTTTCTCACCCTATACAGTTATTGAATATGGCGGATAGAGGCAGTTAGGATAAGTTTGACTTTTACGCTCTTTGTAATGTTGTTTCTTGTACTTACAGAGAAGCTCCGTTTGCAGACAGCCAACAAGGCCAGCGTGTAGGGACTACAGGACCCCCAGCCCTGTCTGAGCTCCTGTTGCAACGTTGGCCAGATGTCCTCTTCAAAAACTTCCAATTTAGTCTACAGTCAAACAAAATTTGCATGATTTGTTGAAAGCTAATTATGAGAAAGTTGATTAGAGTGTAATTGGCACGAATGCCATGTGTGACCCTATGGAGCGTAATAGGTAATGTTCCCCAGGAACAGTTTTCCCAGAAATCATCACTTTAAGTCATGTATACGTAAAGATTATGGCAGAATGAATTTTGAAATGTTTGTATTTTTTGGAAAGGTTCAGTATCATTACATATCGGGATGCAATTTTGATTTAAAAAAAAGACTAATAAAAAGCAAAAAAACAAAAATACAAAAAAGTTGAAAAACTGACATTTTTTATGGTGGTGATGATGGCCGTGTGCATTCAACATGTGATTTTTTTCAAAGACATTTGTCTCCAAACATGTTATCTGCAAAGCTGCACTACAGCGTTGCTTTTTTCCCCTTTATATTTTCGAATTGGAATAAGGAACAGGGATAAATTTGGTATCATCGGAAAGCCCATTATTAAACTTCTCTTTATTCTGGCATAATAATCTCGAAAAGTCAAACTTGAGAGACATTCCTCGATTTGCTAAAGAGGGTCACACATTGCAATACTGAATGCTCATGCACCGGTTCCAGTAAAAAAAATATCAATCTACAACTTGCCTCTTTTCTACTGCAGTGACTTTGCCAAATTATGCAGGAATATTTAACTACTCACCCTTGTGAGGAGATCAGTCACGGCTCGGAAGCAGATGTCTTTCAGAAATCCCTTCTGGACCCCAAGGTTCTGCAGCTGTCTGATCACCTCGCCGGAGAAGCGACCATCCTCCTTATGAATGAGATGAGGGAACCAATCGGGTTGTCTAAGTTTAGGATTGTGAAGATAAACTGAGATATTGATAATGGAAAAACAGGCAGGCGGGCAGGCGGGCAGGCAGGCAGGCAGGCAGGCAGGCAGGCAGGCAGGCAGGCAGGCAGGCAGGCAGGCAGGCAGGCATGTGGGTGGATATTAGTAGGGGTGGGATATAAATCCAGATTTTTTAACCCCTTGAGTACGGTATTTTACGGGAGACGTCGGGGTGCCGCGGCGGCTCTGGCAGCCAAGCGAACTGCTACAATGTGTTTGTGCAGTCAAGCGTAACATATACACAATAATCCAACAATGGATTGAAACTGCACAAACAGCGGCCAATGGCGTCATCCGGCCTGATGGCACTGTTTTTTTGCGCATATTTGCGTCATCCGTACGCAAGGGGTTAACATTCAGTTTGAATTCCACTATTCGGTTTCGCTTTTGGAAACTGAATATTCGAAAGCAACCTTAAAAAATTAAGCCTTTCATTTTTGGCGACACGGGCTAAAGAAAACAACTGGAACATCCTCCAATTTGCTCCGTGGTCTCCGATTGTCACTGCATTCACTCACTAGTGATCTTCTTGATACATGTACATGAATAGCCTGCCCATCCATTTTTTTTCAAAACATTACAGCTTTGGAGTGTTTTCGTAAACGCCCCGTGTTCACTAAATCCTGCAAACTATATCCAGTCATTGGGAGGGCTTTTCATGCAGCACCTCACTCATCACTTTTTGCTGGCATGATTATGAGCTAGATGGGAACTTCTAGTGAAATCAGAGAACCGTTATTCGGTTTGAATAAAATTACATTTGTAGGATAACTGAATTTTGAAATCTTTGATTTCTCCCACCTCTAGGTATTAGACATCAATCTTGACCAATCACTCACAAATTTGCCCAAGTAGACTTACCCTTTGCAGTTTTCCCGACTGTATGATTGACAGGTATGCAAACGCTTTACCAAACAGACACTGTTTCTCTTCCTGACAAAAAAAAAAAGACAAAAAAAAAAAACCATGACATTCAGAGAGTCACTGTACATTTGCACTAGGGCTGGGCGATACGGCGATAAAATCGCGATGATGCGATATTCGCCGCCCAAAAATCGAAATCGGCTACATCATTTTTAAAATCGAAAAATCAAGATATCGCCGATATCGTTTTTAAAATCGGTGATTTTTTTCGGAAACCCTATTTTCCCTTTAAAAATCGGCGATACTTTCTTTTTACCAGCAGATTCGCTAAAATTTATTTCATTTAGTTTTCATTATTTGTTTTACCATAGAGCAAGGAACAGTAGGCACTACCTGTGTTCGCGCTGTTCCGTGCGAAATTACGGATTTAGTTCCGATTTTAATAGCAGCGTGGTTTGACCAGACGTACGTGTCTTCGAGCTTCTTGCATGTGTACGTACTCAATCACACAAGATCAAAATCATTGATCACGACGGACATTGTACATGTGCATTGTACAACGCATGCGCCGCACTTGTTTGCCTTTTCTCAAGGCGCATTTCGCTTCGCGTTGCACTTGCACGTGCATTGTACACTGGGAATTTTAAGACGGTGGCATTCAGTGCGGTTGCTTGCACTTGACCAAGGCTAGCAACAAAGCAACGCGCACGCGCAGATGCGCTTTAGGGGCTGGAGTTATTGAAGCAATTGCTCTAACCCCCCCCCCCCCCCCCCAGGTCTTAGTAGCCTTTCCTCAAGGCGAATTTCGCTTCGCGTTGCGTGTGCACATGCATTGTACACTGGGAATAATACGGTTGAGCTTTCAGTACGGTTGTTTGCACTTGACCAAGACTACATGGAATGCACACACACATGTGCGCTGTATAATGAACGGTGCCGAGAAGTTTTGTCGGGGTTTAGAAAACGATCCAAGAAACAACACATTTAGTACACAAGGTATTTGTTTTTATTCCTCCATGGTTCATCACACGTAACATGTAAATGGATGTGCTATTCTATCGTCAAATTTATTGGAAATAACTGAAATTTCAAGCAAGGTAATCTTGACTAATCCACACAATAGGACAACTTCAAGTGAACGCTGCGAAAAGCAATATCAAGATATTCTTCGGTATATCGAATTCCCCGATATTTCGGTGTTTTTTAAGAGGCCGATATGATTTTCGATATGAAAAAAATATCGAGATATCGGAAAATATCGTCATATCGAACAGCCTTTAGAACGGCTTCAAAGTCAAACAATGCCTGGCGACAATGGGGCCCGGCGATTATGTAGTTACGAACGAACTTTTGCGACATTTTAATTATGCTGAAATTTGTTGACGATTTTATCGCCATATCGGCGATATCGCGGGGAAAAAAAATCAACTACGAAAAAAATCAATATCGTCAGCCCTAATTTGCACTAGTAAAAAGTAGGTTCTGGGCAGAATCTGACAAGTCTGAAATGAAGAGTTATAATCAATTCAATCACAAGTCAGATTAAAAGGCAGATCACAAGTCAATCACAAGTTAGCTCACAAGCTACATGGGATGAACAATGACAAAGGAATGCTTTTGTTATATAGTGTGTTTGAATAGCTTGTTACATGGCTTAAGACCAGAACTGTGAAGTGACTTGTGAAGTGACTTGTGAAGTGACTTGTGAAGTGACTTGTGAAGTGACTTGTGAAGTGACTTGTGAAGTGACTTGTGAAGTGACTTGTGATTGACTTGATTACAACTCTGCTGAAATGTAATGATGGAATCTGCATCAGGAATGATGTAAATTAGACAAGACTGTTTTTGCCCCTCTCTTTACATCTTTACAATAAACAGGCAGTACTCGCTGGTATAGAGTACCGAAGTGATGATGTCAATGTAATGTTTGGAGCCAGAATACTTTTGTGATTTTGTGTCAATATGTTTGCATGACTGGCTGTTAACAAAGGAACAGTCGGAATCTCCATTTGTTTGGAGCCAGTTGTCGTGCCAACTGACGTCAGACTTCGGTACTCTATACTGGATGTGAATCGGCCAGCCGACCTCGGCAAGCTCGGTGGTCGAGTGGCCCTGCGGTGTGGCATGACAATATACACGCACTGTTACACATATGGGTGACCTACTTCACAAATCAGCGATATGCCACACCGCAGTGGTTAAGGCCTAAGTAGGGGTGCAGGGCTCGAATCTAGCCCAAGTTGGCTGTAGATTTTTTCTTCCTACCGGCTCGCGGAAAGCATCGAGTATAGAGTGCTTAACATCATGTTAGGAAGGGCAAAAATCTTCTCTGATTGAATGAAATGTGCACACATACTATCATGAAACACAAAAGGCAAAAAGGCAAAAATGGAAAACTTACACTTTTAGGGCCTTTCACTTCCAGATGTTCTTTGATGAGTTTGAAGACATCGGCTAAGGTGATCTGTGTGATGTTCTCCAGAAGCTACAAGGTAGAAAAAAATTTACATTTAAAAAAATTCTCTGTAGAATCAAACAATATGTCACAATAATTTGCATATCAAAAGAACGGCATGTAAGATTGATAAAAATAGAGTTTCTTCAACATATGTCCTGTGGAGAACAAAAAAGAAGGCCATCGGGTTTGTTTTCCAAGATAGTTGATACCTTCTGATTTCTTTTAAGGGCTACCTGTCTCCCAGAGAAAATGAGTCATGGAAAAGTTATTGAAGTGTTGAAGTCGAGACCCGAACGTCCAAGATCAAGAATAAGACCTTGCGGTTCGAGACCAAAACTGGGACTAAGTCCAAGACCCAATAGTCAGAGAGCAAGACTAGACACCTGGTGGCTCGAGACTGAGACCTCGAGACCTTGTGTGTAAACGAGGACGAGAGGTAAGAAAGTAATCTAGCCCAAGACCTCAAGACCCTGTGTGTAAATTATTATTATTATTATTAATTCTTTCTGGTAATGAAACCAAGGATTCCTCAAGAGCGCCCTAGGCACTGTAGCTCGAAAGCCTGAAGAAACCTGTAGAGAGAAGACATTGAGAAGAAGTTACAGTTTTAGAGGTGGGAGGAAAACCCCAGAAGAATATTCTGGGGGAAAACCCACGGAATCAGGTAGGGACTGAAAACCCAATCCACATGTGGAACAGGGCAGGAATCGAACCTGGGCCAACCTGATTCCCCTGACATTATACAAAACTAAAGCAAAACGTAAAGCACAATACGGTAGAGCACCAATACGGTATTCTAGAGGTCGCAGGTTCAAATCCCACTCCTGCCAGTTTTCTTTGTTCACTTTGAAAATCTCTTCATTAACATAGAGACAAACAGTCAAAATACACACTACAGAATACTTGTTGCCAGGTGAAATTGAATTGGCAAACTTTTATGGTTGTCAGGTTGTCTACATGATGCACTGCAAGTTTTTGCGGAAACTTACCAAACATTGTACTGCTGGTAAATAATAGGTGGTCTTGAATGTCAAGACAAGCACAGCATCAAGACGTTATCTGTCCAAGACAAAGATCATGGGGCACTGAGATTGAGATCAAGACCTGCAAAAACTGGTCTCAAGACCTACAACACTTGTGTAGACTTGCCTGCTATCATAAAATGCTATCATTCACCAGTCTACACAAATACATGTAGATTGATCAACTGGAGGATTTTTTTCATGGATCTGTTTGAAGGGGAAAAAAGGCATGTGCCTCATATATCTAACTCACTTTAGAATCAAATTAAGATTCCAAATTTGGTAGCTAAGTGGTATAACTTCTCTGCGATCTAGAATAATTGCAGGATATTATATTAAGTAAAAAGTCATACACTTGTTACCCCGACACCTTTTCCAGTTTTTAACATGTTATGATTTGGGACTCCCATAGACAAGTTGTGGGAGTCCCTAATTCTTTGGACGAGTACTCCATGTACATTACCTGAGCCAGAGCCATTGCATAGCCCTGCCGTGCTCCTTTCCTCGACGATGCTAGTCCCCTCACCAATCTCTTGAGAGAATACTGGACTTCCTCACACAGTACTTCCTGGGTGTCCCCAAATCAAAGAATAAAAAATGGTTTTTTGAAACTTAAAAAAAATGCAGATGTAACAAATCAAATCCTAAAGGCAATTATTTGAAATTCTTCCAAGTATGAAATTTGCAAGGCAAAATCATTGCATGATAACTGTAAGGGAGAGGGGAAAATAAAAAAAAATTAGAATGATAAATTTCAAACCATTATCTTATAAACCCTCAAAGAGCCAGGGGAGGAGGAGGAAAGATTAAACAACCCCCCTGGTGTTTTTTTTTTAATGATACGCAAAATTGGAGTTACGGAAAGAGTTCCATATCCGGACATCACTTATACCTCGTGCACAAAGTCTATGCTATGGGCCATGACAGAAAAAGTGAAAGTATTTTCAAAGAATAAGTTGAAAAATGTTCCCTCCTAAATTTGTGTTTCTTCATCAGATTTACACTTTTTTGTAGTTTTTAAGTCATATTAATTAACCCTCCTATACTTATAACTATCACAGCCTATCAAAATCTCTAAACACCAACTCTGACAGTTTGTGTGTGTTTCAATCTGAAATTTGATAGGTTTTGATCTGTACAGCAGCTGGGTCGATTTTGGCCCTGAGAACAGGAGGGTTAAGGGAAAATAAGTGATGTCCGGATATGGAACTTTTTCCAATTTCATGACAATAGAGTTACGAATCATGACAAAAATTGAAAAAACATCTTCAACAGCAGTTTCTATGTGTCTCTCTGTAACGTGCGTGACTATTGCCGGGTCCTTTTTGTCGCCACTCGTACGCATGTATGAGTGGTGACAAAAAAGACTCGGGTGACTATTTAGTCACACACGTTAAGGTTTGTGAAAACCTTACAGTTCTGGAAGTAGTGTAGGGCCCTGTTCCCTAAAGCGACAGTGTTGTCAACAAAATGCAGTTTTCTGCATTTTTGAATGAAAAGTTCTCATTAGCCCTTTTTTAATTAGAAGCTAATTACTAGTGAACGTAATCGGTCTTCTCTAAATTTTGATCATCATCATGTAGAATATCAATATATTCGTTATTCAGACTATGCTTAAAAAATGTGTAATTTTGCTAAAACCTTAAACATTTTGTTGACGGAACCTAAAAAAACTTGTATAAAAAGCACTTTGTTGACCACCTTTTAGGCCCCTACTTGATGCTTTTGAGATTTTGAGTCTGCGGCTGAATCCGCAGCCGAAATCTGCAAAGAAATGTACGATAAAATGTGCGGCGATAAAATGTGCGACATCGCAGAAATCTGCACAGAAATGTGCGATAAAAAGTGTGATAAAAAGTGCAATAGGGGCATAAAATAAATGTGCGACATCACAGAAATCTGTGCAGAAATGTGCGACATCGCAAATATCTGCGCTGAATCTGTGATGTTTGATGTCTCTTCACGGGGCCACGATACTAAACAGGTAACTGGACAAACGGTCGAGTTGTCTCAACAGTTGAGTTATCTGTCATCCCTGCTGGGCGTACCGTCTTAACACTGTGCCGGTGCTCTGTCTGCTTTTTGCTGACAATATCGATAAGTCTACCCGCAGCTTCCACCCTTTTGTCGTCCGATGTGGCAGCAAGGTCCCAAAATGTTTCCAGAAGTTGCTTGTCCTGTTTATTATGACGTTCCGGGGGAAATCGTGCCCGGTGCTCGGGTTTATTTTTGGTCGACTTCACGTCCACCATCTCCACGTGCAACTCCGTAGCCGCCATGTTGTTATTTGGATTTGAATGTTCGTTTAGATCACAACTCCAGTAAGTTTGACCTTTCCGTTTAAATGACATAATAAATACATGTTTGATACTTTTACAAACAAAAATATTTTCTGTATTAGTAGCAAATTAGTTCCTTCTTTTTTATCTTTACAGCAATTTAAAACGTGCGTATTTTGTTAATTTGTTAAAGTTGAGAGGCCAAAAGGTCAATGTCGATGTCTTTTTAGACTCGATCCAAGATGTCGGGATTTGACGAAAACTACCAAGGATTTGGCGGAGGAAACTTCTCGAGGTTAGCCAAGCCAGTCTTATTGCTGCAAATGGAATGAATCTTTGTACTTTGTAGTAATAATATGTGTTGTTTTTCAGTCACTTGAGGTTCTATATTGTGCAAAATACGAAGCCCAAGTTATGTCTGAAAATATGTCTGAAGTTGTGTATTAAATTTGCATTGCTTTGACGCATGAGGGCGCCATCGGTGCCTGAATCACTATGTACAGTATGGCATAGGCTAGCTTGAAAATTCCAGCTCTTGGCTCATGACATGTGAGATTCGTCATTAGAGCTGGAAGTTATTCTATAGGGTAGGTTAGGGTCGTTTTAGATCTTGCTGATATCTTCCGTTTCCCTGAATATATCAACTAAACACTCACCTTCAGGGTAGAGCAGTCATTCATGCAGCTTTTCATCCCGTCAAAATGAGAATATGCTCAAGTTAAACCCGAAAAAAAAATTGAATTTTTCGTGCAAATCGGTGCATGCACAAACCAGCTGTGTACAAAGTAATGGAGCGGATTTTTGAACATGAACGATGTTTTCCGATCGATTATCGGCCAGCGGCACTACGCGCGCCTCGGGGCTCGATATCCAACGGCTGTTTGCTGAAATACTGACAGCGATCAGCAAACAGCCGTTGTATATCGAGCCCCGAGGCGCGCGTTGTGCCGCTGGCCGATAATCGATCGGAAAACATCGTTCATGTTCAAAAATCCGCTCCATTACTTTGTACACAGCTGGTTTGTGCATGCACTGATTTGCACGAAAAATTCATTTTTTTTTCGGGTTTAACTTGAGCATATTCTCATTTTGAGGGGATGAAAAGCTGCATGAATGACTGCTCTACCCTGAAGGTGAGTGTTTAGTGGATATATTCAGGGAAACGGAAGATATCGGCAAGATCTTAAACGACCCTAACCTACCCTATAGAATAACTTCCAGCTCTAATGGCGAATCTCACATGTCATGAGCCAAGAGCTGGAATTTTCAAGCTAGGCATAGGCATAGAACATATCGCAAATACCGCCTTGTTGAGACGTCACAATGGTCACAAGGGATTGTGGGAAGGAAACAGGAGCAATTTTTGTGCGCGTTTCCTTCCCACAATCCCTTGTAACCATTGTGACGTCTCAACCAGGCGGTTTTGAGATAAGGTCTATCGTGGCACCCATATAATATTCACGAGTGGCAATATTTGCACGTAAGCAATATTTGCACACCACCTTTCTCCATACTTCCAGAACTGTAAGGTTTTCACAAACCTTACAGATAGACACATTGAACCTGCTGTGGACGATTTTCTTCCATAGTTTTGACCCTCAATAACTTTCTAGTCACGAAATTTTCTGCCCCAAGATTTCACATGCCTTCACTTGATATGGCCATGTACACATAGGCTAGGTTCACTTCCTTGAAATGTAACTCAAAAAGTGAAATTTTACGGAAATTTCGCTTACCAAGACCACATCCATCGCCAATCTGCAGTTTCGCATCAGTTTTTGTTGACTGAGGGCGCCTCAATGCTCTTGACCAACCACAGCGCGGCTTTCATAAACAACGTGTGAGGCAAAAAACACACCAAACTGACGGATTGTTTTCGCAGGAAACAGTCGTCTGCGGTGCGGCGCGGCGCGGTAACGCGGTTGCTAGTATGCCAGACGCACCTGAAAACAAATATTCAGACGACTGTTTCCTTCAGACGACTGTTTGGCTGCCTTGGAAGTGTATTTTCTGGCAGGTAGCAACATGGGAGAATAGAAGTATAGTCAAAGGCTCTATTTATTTTGTTCACGTGAGTGAAATTTCGTTGTGGAGCTTAGGTGCGCGAACATTGCCAATACGTGGATATAAAAATCTAGATCAGATCATTAGCCATTGCACGTTGTACGAACAGCTGTAGCCAGCAGCCCCTATATTCACTCATGGAACATCCACAAATCAGTGCTGCCTACAGGTCCGTCGCTAAGGGGGGAGGAAGGGGAGGGAGGGGTGGCCCGGAGGGGCCAAGCCCCCCATGCGACCAATTGGCCCCCCGTTGGCAAAAACCAAAAGCATCAAAATTATATTTAGATGGCACTAAAATATCCTGAAAAGGGGCAATGGGAGACATTTAAGACACTGGGGGCAGCAGACACACCGGCCCTTTTTGCTAGTTCTGAGCCTGTGTGCGTAGCTCCCAGCATGCGCACGACTGTTGAGAACAATGGAAAAGGACCGGTATGTCTGCTGCCACCGCGCATCTCACAAGTGTACCATTCCACAGTACAGAGCGATGTCGTCATGCCAGAAAGAGTGACTTGGGGGCCTTCATGGACACCAGATTTTTGAATCTTTGTGTTATTTAACTCATGTTTCTTCATTATAGTTCTCATGTTTGATGGCCAAAATATGTTACATCTTCAGTTGATAACTGTGTACTAAGTTTTATCTTCATTTTTACTTTGTACCATGTTTTGGTAGAATTCACCAAGTCGTGAAATAGTTCACATTTCAGTAAGTTTGAGTTAATTGGTGTTTGTTCTTTTTTCTTTGTTTTCCCTCTCTACAGGGGACGTGATCGTGACAATGACTACGGGAGGGGTGGGGGAAGTGGTGGAGGTGGTGGTTTCGGCAGTGGGGGATTTGGTGGGGGTGGTGGATACAGTGGGGGAGGGAGTTATGGTAGCGGTGGGGGGAGGCCGTCAAAACCTTTGCCTACGGAACCTCCATTCACTGCGTATGTAGGCAACCTTCCCATAGACTGCTTGCAAGGGGACTTGGAGACTATCTTCAAAACTTTGTTGGTAAATTATACATTTTATGCTTACTCAAAATGCATGATGTCATGACACGTCAGCCTGAGCAATTAACCCTCTCCCCGCCCCCCCTCTCAAATCTTTCCAAATGCCAGAAGATTTTGGAGAGATTTTGCTGAATTTAGGGGAGTTGAGCCCAGCTACTTTTACTTGACACGTGTCTCTTGAAAGTACAAAGAATTTTTGCCATTGGGTTATCGTATAGTTGTGAATTGTGGAGGTCTTGGGGAAGTCTCTTGGTGAAAATCAGTGAGTGAGGGTTAACCGTATTTGAAAAGAGCCCTGGCTTACTAGAGCGCTCGTGAGTCATGTTCCAGCCGGACTTGATCCTTATAAAACTGCGGGAGAACAGTGCAGTAAGTTCAGGGCTTGTTGTCTCTCGGTAGGATTAGTCCACAGGGCTCTCCTCCATGCCTTGGCACACATCATTTTTTTGAGAATACCCCTGCATGTACCTGAGGTCAAGTAAGTTTGTATGTCGCCTGTGCGTCGTTTCTTTTTGTACCTGTTTTTATCTTCTGTTTTGAACAGTTTTTGTTTTCTATTGCAGATATTTGAGTCTATTTTATTCTCTGTGCCGCAGTGAACCATTTAATTGGCCTATAAGATGATGTTTTTTTTAGTGAATATCTGAGTGGCTATGGGAGGATCTTGCTTGCTGCCTCTGGGTGCTCCTTATGTCTCCCATTGTTCACAGTTGCATATACATGTATATATTAACCCTAACCTTCCCAAATCCTCCAAAATTCTCTTTGCCAAAAGGAGGAATTTGGAAAATTGAGGGTCTTTATTTGGAAATTGAAGCATCGGAGGATTTTGCAGGATTGAGGGCATAAGAGGATTTTGCCTCTGGAGGAAAATGGAGGATACAGGTCATCGGGCCCCAATCTGATGCTGGTTGATTTTGGAGGATTGAGGTTACTAGGGTGTTTACGAAAACCCCTGGAGGATTTTGGAGGATTCAGGTTACATGCAGCTTTAACACTTTGAAATCAGAGGATGTTGGAGGATTCAGGTTACTTGGAGGAAAAATGATAGAGGGAGTCAGGGTTAAAAAAAACAGCCCTCTCACAGCCAGTTGGGGCAGATTCCACCTCCCCAGATCTTCATGTGCTGCGCGATGCAGGTACATGTACAAGTACAGTATGCATGATGCAAGTGTAGTGTGTACAGTGTACATGTTGTGTACATACCAGATCAACTGTGCATAAAAGGCCAGGCCACACTTGTAGGCTTGCCAAGAAAATGTAGAATTGACCGTCCATCATCGTCCCCACCGGGTACCCCAAAATGGATGTCGAGTGCTAGTTGTCCAACGCCTTGGTCAAAGCTATTATGATGAAACCAAGTTCATTCCAACTATCATTTTTTTCCCCCACAGGAGAAGATCAAGGTGATACGCCTGGTGCGTGACAGAGACACTGATAGTTTCAAAGGCAAGTTTGGGAACAAAGAACTCATTACTTTAGAAGAAAATATAGATTTTACGCCCTAAAAGGACAATTTGTTTTTTAGTTCCACAGACTAGTTCCAGCTGCCAAAAAAACTAATGTGGTATGGTAATTCTTTATTTTATCTAAAAAGTCTTTTTGGAATAAATAGGAGTGTTGCAGACTGAAAAACAGACTAGGTCCAGAATTTACCTGAGCTCTGATTCCAGCCAAGACTTTGACCTTTGACTCTTTTTTTAGTTTTTGAATGTCTTAGTGGTCTACGACGCACGTCCAGGCTAGAGTGACTCCAGGCATGATTCCAAAACCATTATTATATAAAAATCATACTTTTGAATCTAACAGCAAGTGTACATTTGAGCCAGGGCACTAGTCAATCCAGATTTGAATTCTGTTATCGAGTTTTGAACTTCCTAGTTGATGTAAGTCCATTTTTCATTATTTTGGCTTGGACTTGGATCCTGACTCGACTACAACACTCGACTACAACACTCGACTACAACACTCGACTACAACACTCGACTACAACACTCGACTACAACACTCGACTACAACACTCGACTACAACACTCGACTACAACACTCGACTACAACACTCGACATATGCACTATGGAGTTAAGCCTGTTCGATATGACGATATTTCCCGATATTTCGATATTTTTTTCATTTCGAAAATCGTATCGGCCCCTTTAAAAAAAAACAATATCGGGGAATTCGATATACCGAAGAATATCGCGATATATGTTCCTTTTGGCCGCATTACGTGTGGATTTGTCCAGTTTACTTTGCTCGAAATTCCAGTTATTTCCAATTATCGGACGGTAGGAATAGTATATAATGTATCATGATGTACCATGGAGGAATAAAAAAATACATACATGCACTAAATGTGTCTCTCTTTGACCGTTTTCTAAACCCCGACATGACATCTCCGCTCCGCTCCGCGCGATTTACCTTCCACGCGATTTACCCTCCGCGCCGTACGTTGTCAAGTGCAAACAACGTCTTATTCCCAGTGTACAATGTACGTACCTACACGCTTGCGAACTCATCTTGAGATCGAGGGGTATGGCAATTGTTTGCAATAAGGTCAACCCCTGTAGCGCATCTGCGCGTGCGCGTTGCTTTGTTGCTAGCCTTGGTCAAGTGCAAGCAACTGCACTGAATGCCACCGTCTTTCCCCAGTGTACAAGGCACACGTAGTTACGTGTAGCGAACTGCGTTGCGTCTTGAGAAAAGATTAAAACACGTGCCGCGCATCCATTGTACATTGTGCAATGTCATGTCGTCTTCACAAAATATACGACACGATCGTTTGTTGACAGCTCGCATGTGATCGTCCATGGTATTATCATCTGTGTTACTAATCAACAATGCTGAAATAGAAACAAACGCTAGTCTTTCTGGAGTGCCATAAAGTAGCCAACTGAAGGTAAATGTCGTAAAACTCCAAATACTCAACGAGCGAAGGGAAGCTTTGTCAAACCGGCCCCCCGTTCCTGCCGCCCGATCCCGGTACTTTGTGGCCCCGATCTCATGATGCCGTGGTGACTTCCGTCATGTATTTTTTTTATTCCTCCATTCTTCCGGTAATGAAAAAGTGACGTCATCACGATAATATCGAATATCGCGATATTTTTCTGCCGATATTTCGGTATCAAAATAAATGGATATCGAACAGCCTTATATGGAGTAAAATCCCACTTCAACACAGTGTGCTTGTTGGTAAATGTATTTGGTCCATGTACACTGTAGCATGTATGGTTTCACCTTATATTCAGAACCTGACTAAAAATAACCACAAAGAATGCATTTTCCAGATGTAAACATTAAACAAAGATTTATTAAAAAAATATATATATATCAGTGAAGAAAGATTAGCATTTTTTTTTAATGCAGAAATGTCTGTTCCAATATTTGTTCTTTCTAGGATACAGTTATGTAGAATTTGAAGATCAGCAATCACTAAAGGATGCACTGGAGTATGGCGGTGCTGTAAGTTTGACACTTTATGACTTTGGTTTAATCTCTTGGATACAGAAGACCGCCATAGCCATGGTTTGAAAAAGGCCACCTGGCTGGTTGATATCTGTAGGCGCATTCCTGTGTGTAATCAGTCCATTCATGTTTTAACTATATTGTTCCTGAATGGGAGTGTAATGAAGCTTTTTCAAACAAAGCTTCCATTCACAGGAAGGGGAGGGGGGTGCCTCCAAGTGTGATGAAAAGGACCACTCTATTCAGTGTGGTGCCTATTGTTTGCATTTACGCTTGGCTGCACAGCCCTGTTCTTGGCATACCAGCACCCCATCAATAACAGCAGGATGCATATGGTTAAAGGAACACGCTGTCATGGAGGCAGAGAAAGTGCTTGTAGAATATAACAATGTACATGGCCATCCCTTGAAAATGTGCCGTTTGTGTGAAAATCTTTTATGAAAAACTACACGTAGTCTAGTTCTAATGGTCTGACTTTTCCAAACCAAACTTGGAAAGTACCTAATTTACTGAAGACCAAACAGAAACAAAAATAAACATTCATTCGTATTGTGCTGTATGAGCACCTATTTGTAAGTGGAGTGTCGATCAGCTTAGTGTTCTTGTGTAAATTTGCAGTGTACCGATGGACGCGACACATTTTCAGTTTAAATATGGGTTTAAACGTCTAGAAACTTAACGGTAGTGTACACGATTGGTAATTCTCAATTTATTTTTACTGAATTATTACAAAATACCTTACTAGACTGTAAGCTAATAGTAGTCTCAATCATCCTGTGAAATGATGGCACCTGGTGTGCTGTCGTTGTCAAGAAAAGTGGAAATTTATATCGTTTTCCAACAATTTCCAGCTGGAAAAAGTTGGAAAACTACCCAGTAGCCTTTAGTCAAGGCGCGCGTGGCTACCCGGACGAGTGGCGCGTCCCGTGTCCAGGTAGCCACGTGCGCCTTGACTAAAGGCTATCCGCCCGACGGTTGAAAACTAGCGTAGTTTTTCTCTCGTTTTTTCGCTATCCAACAATGCAAAACTTTGAACAGGTCAGTGGAACGATATTTCCTATAAAATACTTACCCCCCAAATCCGCCCATTTCTGAAAATTGCAACAATGACTAATCTTGTACACTACCTTTAAACAGAAAGTCAAAGGTCAAGTTCGTACATTATAACTTTTATATCTGTGCTGGACGTCTTTCCTTAATTTGTTCATGGATTTGTGAAGGAATATAACATGTATTGGAATACAAGATATACTGTATTGAATTTATTTTCAGAATGATTTTCTTTCCTGATTCCAAATTTCTTGGTGATAAAAAATATATGAAAAGCCCTAAACTTAGCTGTTCTCTCCCTGATTGTAGATGTTTGAAGGAAGGCCACTAAGGATAGACATAGCAGATGGCAAAAAGCCACGAGATGGTGGACGAGGAGGTAGTTACATATACATCGTATCTGTTACAGCTAAAGTATATTTCTGCTATTTTGGAAACGGATATCTGCTATTTTTGGAATTGGCTTTAAGGTATTTTGGAAGCTGATTTTAGCCGTCTAAAGCTTCTTTGAAGATTTCAGCTTCTATGGAAACTGATTTCAGCTCACTTGAACAATAATTTCAGCTAGATTGAAAACAGATTTCAGCTTCTTTTTAAAATTGGTATCGGCTATTTTGGAAGCCGATTTGTGCTTTTGCTGGTAATTTGAACAGACTTAACCCTAACCCTGCCAGACGCAGCACAGTGCATCTGTGCTGACAGCTCCACTTTGCTGCACTCTGCACACAAGTCATTGTGACAAAGTACATGTATACAATCTGATGCATCTGGCAGGGTTCTAGCAAAAATGCCCTGGAGGGTTAGGGTTAAGCAAGTTCTTTCTCAAAGGCAAATGACAGTGGTACAAGAAACAAATGTGGGGGACACACAATCTAGAGGGGGTGGGTGGAGAAACACAAAAGAGAGATTAAAGATCAAGGGAGGGGATGGGACAGCAAGGAACAAAGAAGTGTGGTTTGGGTCAAAGGATGAAAGGGGGGTTGAGATGAAGCTGGGGGGGGGGGGGGGGACAAAGGAGTGTGACAAAAGGGAGGTTATTAGGAGGTGGTAATCAGGCAAGGAAAGGAACTGAGGGATGTGGCAAGGGGTAAAGTAAAAAGACAAGACAAGAAAGGAGACGAGAATCCCCAAGAAGGTTTGCCAGGAGGATTATCTGTACCAAATGACAATGGGGGGAAAAAGAAGAGTTAGTCGTTCCCTTCCTAGATGTTGAGTCCATGTGGGTTGAATAGTCCCAAGAAGTTTCATGCAAACTTTCTCCCTGCTGAGGCGAACTGAGTCCTTGCAATGGCCAAGTGATCCTATGCCCTGTAGAATCATATCAGAAGTGGAATGATTAGGCGTGTTGAAGTGGTGACCAACAGGGGTGTACAGTCTCTTTAATTGTTGACAGTCGATCGATGGCCATAGAAATGCTTTTTGAGCGTGTTCTTAGTCTCCCCGACATACTGGATACCACAAACCCTGCAAGAAATGAGATATATGACAGAATGTAAAATTCAACAACCTGAGGAACTGGTTTCAGCTAACTTTTGTTGAATAGCTTCATTGGATGCTGGGTTTAGCCATTTAGAAAATTTTGAAATCTAGTTGATAGTCCAGTCGCTAATAGGTAGGCCTTTGAGAGAATATGGCACTACTTAGTATTTTTTGGCTCATACTGTATACATATCCTCTTTTGTTTTAGGCTTTGGTCGAGGTGGAAGGGGGCGGGGCGGCTCTAGAGGGGGCTTCAGAGATGAAGGTGAGTGCCAAATCCTAATTGAATATCCAGATTTGTTGTGAAACTGTTGAATCTTGTAATCCTAATCCCCTTCAATCACCCTTCTTTATCCTACAGAATTGTCCCCCCCCCTCCCCTCCAAGAAACCACTAAGAATTTTCTGCAATCACTGTGCAATAAACCAGTGACATCAAGTCTTATGTAACATAATATTATCAAGTATGCAGAATTCATCCAAATCTAGCAAACGTGGCAGTAGCTCGTAATGTATTTCACCATTTCTTTGGGAGGTGGGGCATACCCCCCCCCCACATTAGTCATTTTATCAGTAAAATCATGTCTATTGGAAAAACCGTGTCACTCTCGGAAAAATTTGCAAGGTCTGCACACAAAAATTAAATTAATAAGACCTGTGTAGGTAAAAATCTCAGATTTATTTTGATTATTTATTTTTCTTTGGCAAACCCTGTTGGCAATTTTTGTGTCAACACCTCCCCCATTTAAAAGGTCTAATGACATCCCAGAATTTATTTCTCATTAGCATATGTAGAAGATGTAGATATTTATCTTTAATCACTCAAAATGGCACATTTTGGATATGCATTGAGTGCTCTCATCCACCAAATGCACTAAAACTAAGGAAAGATTTTACTTTGTTACCCCAACCAGAATAGGTCAGAAACACAAAATCTGACCAAAAAAAAAAAAAAACATCCATTGGTCTTCAGAATTGTATTTACAAATGGAACAACCTTTAAAGACCTACTATAACCAAAGTTTAATTCTCTAAAAAAGATTAGTATCTGGATTATGAATTACAAGAAACCAAATTCGTGCTAAATATTGTCATTTTCTATCCATCATTATTAATTAACTGACGAGAGAAAGATGCTAATTAAATATTCAAATTTCGCGCTTACTCCCAAGTTCTCCCCCTGCTGCCGTCGGCGACGCGCTGTTAGCCTTGACGTCATCGCGTGTAGTCATCCATACTAAACTCGGATTTGGAATTGAAATAGTAGGCTTACATGATGGGATACATAGACAAAGTTAATTCAACATGTATTCTGTGTAAATACCGCGTACTCATGTATGAACTTGTACCAAGTGCAACGATCGGACTACACACCATGACGTCACGCGCAATAAATGCATAACGCATGACATGCAAATGGGGGACGTGACGTGACGTATGCTTTTTCAGACGATAGGATTTTCAAAAGTGAGCCAATTCGCATTTTGCTCTCTATATTGACATATCTGTAGACTGAGACAATAATTTTACATTTTTTCAAAGCGTTCGTTTAAAGTAAAATCTTTCCACAACTAATCATCATTGCTGTCCTTTTTTTAATGTCAGGGAACTTCGGTGGTGACTTGAGAAGGGGTGATAGGGGAGCCCCGAGAGGGGACGATAGGGGAGCCCCGAGAGGGGACGATGGGTCCTTCGGGGGAAGCAACCGGGGCAGAGATGACTATGGGGGTTCGAGAGGGGGACAGAGAGGGGGTGGCATCCGGGACAGAGGGGGGTTTGACAGAGAACGCACTGGCAAGCCAGACGATTTTACAGTGCCCGATCCGGGTAAGTCCCATTCATACTATTTTTTCCCTTTCTTTTTGTTGTTGTTTTTAATGTTGGCCATCACAAGAGGATTTTTTTGTAATTCTTCGTTTCTGGGCCACTGGGACCAATGCGATAGTCAGGCTTTATCATGTTATATGTATGTACATGGTTGAAGTTAGTGGACCTTTGCATCATGGCATGATAGGTCCCTATAGGTCTCACACCTGTTAGACAGCCCCATGGGACTTTGTGTGGTAGTTTTAACACATTGCTGACAGCCATAGCCGCGGTTTGAGACAAGACCACTGGACCGGCTGACGTGTATAGCTGCATTCCCGCACGTACACAATCTATTCATTATTCAACTATATTGTTTTTGAATGGGATTGTAATAATAAGATGGGGCTTTTTCAAACAAAGCTTTCATTCACATGAAGGGGGGGGGGGGGGCGCGGGGCGGCCTCTGCATGCCATGGCTATTGTTTGTGTTTACGTTCCAGCATACCAGCACCCCATCGATAACAGCCAGCCACAATGAGGTTAATTTGTCCCAGATTTTGCAGGTTCGATTTATAGCCGTGTTCAGGCGATTCCACTGAGATAGGTCACTTGTCAGCCAACATCATTTCAGATTTGCCTCTTTTTTTTTTGGTTGATAATCCAAACTTTCACTTTGCCCATTTCATAGCCGATTCAGCCGGACGGCCGAAACTCAAACTCCAGAAGCGCACCGTGAAGGAGCCGGTCAACCAACTTGCGAAGGACATGCAGCGTAGCTCCATCTTTGGCCTGGGGAAACCGCGTGAAGAGGCAGCCAAGAAACAGGATAAAGAGGGGCAGGGGGAAGTGTTGGCTGAAAACAAGTAGGGAGCTCGTTTCAGGCTGTCTGTAATTTATACCAATGAGTCATACCGATTTCTTCCCGTTGTTCTTAGCTTTAGGTCCATGCCAGGGTGGTGGTGGTGGTGGGGATGTTTAACTTGAAATGTCATTTTGTGCTCTGTACATTAACACTTTTGTGTAGCTGAAAAAGCTCAGTTTTTGAGCATTTCTTAATGAATAGCAAAGAAGATTTTTGTGCTACTTCCTTAGTATGGGGATGTTGCGCTGCCATGCTTTGTGTAAAGGTAATTGATGAACTTGTACACAACTTACACTAGACTTGTGGATAGGTAGACGTTGATTTGTTTTGTTTGGTTTATTTCCTACTTGGTAGCATCTATCCTGTTGCCATCCCTTAAACCAGTAGTGGCTCAAGTATTTGCTTGTATGTTCTTTTCATTCAAGTTAACTGAAATGATTTGAAGCACTGTGTTTGCCGAGTCCCGCTGATCTCAACACAAACTGGATAGCTAATTGGCCATTGCACACTGTGCAAGCAACTGAAGCCAGTAGACGCCATATTATCACTCCCATTTGACCAGTGATCTTTATGTAAGAACGTGGATGGAAGTAGACCCTGGGGACAAGGTTGGCAAACATATTGTCTTGGGAGTGGTAATATGGCGAACGGCGGCTTCGACTTGAACAGCCAATGCGCTATCCAGTTTATATAGAGATCAGTGTTTAGTCCTCAGTTAAAAAAAATAAATACAAAGAAGATAAATCAAGAATTCATAAATCTGCAATTTTGTGCATGTTTAATGGAGTTTATCCCATGTGAACTCCTAACTGGTGATAATAGTTTTTGCTCAAAAAGAATGCACGATGTTCCAAATCCCCCTCTGTATTATGCCAAAAGTAGGCCTTGTACATTTTAATGAGGCCTAATAGGTGTTTTCTTTTTTTTTGCACGTTGCGCCCATTTTCTCATCCAGTAGAGACTTAATTATGCATGCTGTTGAGCTTTTTAAAAAATAGAAAAGAGCTTTTGTTATTCGAAAGTTGATGTTTAACAGGAGTGTTGTGTACATGTACTTTCCTTGTTTATGAATTAGACTTATTAAATCGGTTAGGTAAGTTCTGTATCAAGAGTCCGAAATACTTCTGTGCCGAGTTTGTGAAAATTAATTTGCATGACATGCACCGATTCCATTGGACGTTTCCTCCACTTTTTTGGGGGTAACTGAAAATTCTAGGAAGAAACGCGGAATCCATGGATGTCATGCGGTATTGTTTTTATTCCCATTGTCATGTCCGTGACCTAAGTAGGCTCAAGTAAAACTGTTGGTATAAAAAAAAAAAAAAAATAGAGTAGCAGCCGATATTCCTTACATCTTAATGAACGTTCTCTTAATTATTGATTGGCAGAAAGTAATCAAATGATAAGCAGCTCACCTTGTATTATAAGCTGATGACTTGATTATAAAGCAGGCCACAGGCCAGTGTAGGGCTCGGTATGTACAAAATGGACTGAAGCCGTACAATAAAATTTGTTTTCAAAGTTAAGACAAACAAGGCCTTCTCTGTTCCTTTGGCAAGTGTACTCCTGTGACATCCCACTCAACCAATTTCGATTGGTTATACAGTGTGTCCCCGAAAAAAAAAAGGAAACCGAGAAATACATCAGTATTTCTGATTTGTTGAGATTGATCATAAAACTAATATATATACAGGGTGGTAAAACAAAAACGAATGGCATACTTTCGCTACCTTTAGAGTCAAACCATTTGCACCGATGGATGGAGAATCTTTCTAGAAGAAAAATGATACTAAAGCCCTCCCGATTCGGTCCAGTAGTTTTTGCTGCAGAGCTAATTTTGTGAAGAACGGTCGGGTCACTTGGCCATTTGTTCCATGCAGAAAAGAGGATGATGATAGCATCTCGGGACCAACTGACCCCCCCGAATTTGCTTTACAAAATAGGCTCTGCAGCAAAAACTACTGGACCGAATCGGGAGGTCTTAGTATCATTTTTCTTCTAGAAAGATTCTCCATCGGTACAGGTGGTTGGACTCTAAAGGTAGCATTCCGGTTGTTTTTTAACCACCTTGTATATATATATATATATATATATACTGAACAGCAAAAGAAACGTCGTGATTTTCAATCGTTGACATAACTCAACCACAAGAGTTTTACATGTATCGTTTTTGGGAAATATGCAGTCTAACATCATTCTGAATCATGACTGTGCCCGAAAATCCTATAGGGGGATGGAATGCGACTTGAATGGTTTTCAAAGCATCCGGTATGTAAACGGCCATGGTTGGTAGGTGCAAACACGGTTTGGGGAGGCATTGGCTTTCATCAGAAAGTTGGACCTGTGGTCTTTCAGAAAATCGGTCCAGGTAGAGGTCACGACTTTCCGGTACATCGATCAGGTTGAGACCTCACGTTGTGCCGTATTTTACACGCCACCAGAATCATGTCTTCCAGCATGACAAGCCTGTGCCCACGTTGCAAGAGCAACCACGGACTTTCTCCAGCAGATCAACATCAGTAACATGCCTTGGCCTGCCCTCAGTCCGGATTTGAACCCCATAGAACACTTGTGGGACGAGATCCAAAGACGACTTAATGAATTGCGCCAAAGGCCGACAACTGCAGCTGAACTGAGTGCAGACTTCCTGAGGGTATGGGCACAGATCCCAATGGCCTTTATCAACCGCCTTGTTCACTCCATGTACAGGAGATGTGTATCTGTGGTCATCTCTCATGGTGGCCACACAAGGTATTGATATGCACACACATGCGCAATAAAAAATTCCCCGGACTGGCGATGATGACAGAAAGGAAATGACTTACCGGTACTCAGACATCCCCAGTCTTATTTGTGTTGGCCCTACGTTACAAAATATACCTGTTGATATCTTGTATTCATACGACGTTTCTTTTGCTGTTGTATACCAGAAAGGTTAAAATGTCGGCCTTTATGTGACATAATGAGCACTTTGAAGACAGGTGCAAATGCTGTTTTGCGCTATTGAGTTAGGGTATCATTGTAAAGAAAGGGAAATGGACAACATTTGTTACCATGGAAGGGCTGAAAGTGACTGTCACTGTATCTCATATTATGTCATCTCTTCCTCAAATTTCTGTCAGGTGGGTAGGCACTTCAGATGTGAAGATGGTGCAGTTAAGGCCCTTTGGAGCACCATCTTCACATCTGAAGTGCCTACCCATCTGTAGTTCATAGTATACCTACAGGAGAGGTCGCCGGTTGCAACAATTCATAGAGAAAACTGCCCAGCGTCTCATTCTGCATTTACAGTGAATATCTGAATGTGGAATACCGAGCGCTCTGCTAAAGACATGTATTTACGGTAGGCGTTGAGCCTTTTATAAGCTTTCATAGTCTGCTTGGTAAATATAAGTCTACTGTCTATCAACAGTTCACATGGAAGATCTTGATAACATCCAGAACGAAGTATGGATCCGATTTCTTCAGTGCCTTCAAATTCGACAAATACCTGCAAATCAATTTGCAGGGGTGCCGTGGTGACCATGTCCGACTCGCGTGAGATGGTATGTGGGTTCGAACCCCGCCGGGGATCATAGTGCTTGTGTGCTTGGGCAAGACACTTTACTACAATTGCCTCTCTCCACCCAAGAGTATAAATGGGTACCTGTGAGGGTAGAGAATGGATTGCGCTGATATAGAACTGATCTCATGGCCTGATGACCAGGGGTAATAATTGGGAAGCACTTTGAGACATTTGTATAAAGCACTATATAAGCACCACATTATGATTATAAACAATTAGGGAAAAAGCCCAGGGATACGTCGTTTTTGTTTGAATTGCATTATAGGGGTGTGTATTTACGGGCAAGTATGGGAATCAAGTACACTGGGTTCCCGGGTACCATTAGAGAAAAAGCCAATCCCAAAAATTATATCTCTGAAATTGCTGTTCATATTGTTCATAAAGGTCCGCATGTAAATACTACCACATCAATGCAGCAAGCGTGTGCAGTGAGCTCTATAGCTTTACGGTGTAAATTGCATTTTTGCAAACGTCATAAACATTAATGTGTTTTGTTTATGCCCCGCCGGCGAAGCTGAAGGGACATACTGCATTTGCCTTGTCCTTCAGTGTGTGTGTTCGTACATTTGTCTCCTTATGGGGTACCGGGAAGAAAGGGTAACAATGGTACCCCATGAGGGAGTCTTTAGAAATCGAGGTACCCCACAAAGTTAACGCTATGGAGTTTGAGATTTCAATGGGGACAAAGGAGAATTGAAGGAAAGTAAAGACTACAATAGAGGTACCCCGTATGGGTGCGTGTGAGTATGTGTATATACCGGCAATCGTGGACCTAGGACAAAAGAATTCGGGCGTAGACAAAGGGTCCACGTTTGACCGAACGTCCACGATTGAAAATCGTGTACAAAACCAATGGGAGGTCTTCCGAAAAAGTATAAACAAAAGAGGAACAATGGGACGTCCACGATTGCAGGTATTTACACACGTGTGTGTGTCAGTGTGGATAGTTGGGACACGATAACTTAAGGACTTGACATATCAACTTCCAATTTGATATGTGGGTTGGTCTTGGGGTCCTCTAGAACCCTATTGGTTTTGGACCTCAAAGGTCAAGGCCATATGATTGGTAATCCTCCAATTTTTGTTTTACTCAATTATTACGAAATACCTTAATAGACTAAGTTAATTGTAGTCTCAATCATCCTGTGAAATGATGGCACCAGGTGTGCTGTCGTCAAGAAAAGTGGAAATTTATATCGTTTTCCAAAGATTTCCAGCTGGAAATCATTGGGAAAACTGCCATGTATAGCCTTTAGTCAAGGCGCGCGTGGCTACCCGGACGAGTGGCGCGCCCCGGACATGCTGGCATATACGGGGCGCGTCACGCGTCTAGGTAGCCACGCGCGCCTTGACTAAAGGCTATCATCCGCCCGACGGTTGAAAACGAGCGCCGTTTTTCTCTCCTTTTTTTGGCCATCCAACAACGCAAAACTTTGAAAAGGTCAGTGGAACGATATTTCCTATAAAATACTAACCTGCAACAATGACCAATCATGTACACTACTTTTAAAATAATAGAAATGGTTGGGACAGGATAACTTGAGAAGGACTTGACGTATCAGCTTCTTATTTGGTATTTGGGTTGGTCTTAAGGTCTTCTAGAACCCTATTGGTTTTGGACCCTCATAGGTCAAAGGTCAAGACCATTATGCTTAAAACAATAGAAATGGTTGGTACACAATAACTTGCTTTATTCTGAAATACACAGTCTTATTTATATAACAGATACAGTAAGCAGAGCCATAACCTCTGATGCTAGCCATTTGCACTTTCCTTTGATGCATGTTTGTTATATTAACACATTTTTCTTTTTAAAAATCAGTCTTAAGTTAAAAAAGGGTAAGTCAACTTGGCGGGCATTTGTGTTTGTCAACACACCATTCTTGTTTTGTTTTTCTATGTACCCTGGTTTTCATTTTGAAAATTCCCCACAAATGACATTCAAAAACTTTCCTTTTCATTGTCTGAGAAATTACCAAGTAATATGTTAATTCGGTTACGGGTAATTCCATAATCTGGAACCAGTTCCCAACATGAGCGGTTGGGTACTCGGGTACCCGGTTCGGATGCACATCCCTATAAAACTGCATGATGATGGTTGATAAAAGTCTAACAACCCTGAGCAAGCGGTTGAATGCCCCGAAGCCACCACAAACGAGTATACATCAGTATCAATAGATCATAACCGACGGAGCAGCGTCTGTTGTGACTGTATAAAGCCATGCAGGAACTGCAGTCTTTGCCACATTTGCTGCAAGCGAATGCAAAAGGCAGTCTGCCTGCTTGAACTTGTCGCTCCTTTCTGCGATGTCTTTTCTCCTCTGCTGCCCTCTACAGGCCCACTTTCGAGGCATGTCCCTCATTTCTGATGCTGAGTACCTTGTGGTCGTGCCTGCAGGTGTCCTTGTACCATAGCCTGGGTCTTGTACCACTCACAAGCTCTTCGTTGGGTAATTAAATAAAGCACTATGGTACGTGCCCAGTCATATCTCCGTCCCCATCGTCCTCATTAGGATCTGCGGGTATTCTTACATCTTGATCTTCATCGTACTGCAGCACGGTGTCGATACTGATCAGCAGATCACCGATGGATTCCTCATCCGAAGGATCCAGGGGGATAAAGCGGACCAGACTATAGTCCTCAATCTGCACGGTTGATGGTATTGAAAATGTAAATTTTACGTTGGAAGTCAAAAAAGAGAGAGTAAGAATTGAATCTTTGAACCTCATACATGAATCAACTTGCTATCACCAAGTACGTATCTGTGCTCAACTCGAGCCTTGCCTCGAAAAATACAAAAACTTTTTTTAAATTGCCACTTTTTAACTAACACAAAGGGTATTCACTTTTGAATGAAACAACGAACAAAAAGAATTCACCCACATTTAGTTTTAAAACAATTACTTCAGAAATGTCACATTATTTGCTGTCCGACAATAATAAGGTTCTTGCAGGGCGAAAGCAAACAAATTTTCGAAGGGTTGGATAGAAGTTGCCGAAATAGAAAAAAAATTCTTTTATTAAAATACAGCATACAAAAATCCAATCTGAGAGCACGGACAGTATAACTTTAGAGTGATAGTATATCACCCACACAGATTACTGAACAGGAGATATCCACTCAAAACAAAGCAAAACTGTGCGTGTCTGAGTTAGTGTAGGTTTGAACGACGTTGGCTAATCGTTGGTGTATATGTGCGTTCAGAATTTGCACATTCAGCCAACAGGGCCTAATGCAACAGACTGCAAATGCTCATATGGAAAGCCAGCTTAAAGGGACACATTGCTTTGGATTTTGCGATTTGGGCTATAAAACTGAAATGGATATGGTTGGGAAGCTTTTATTTAAAGTAGAATATAAAGATTCACATAACTATCCCTTCAAATTGCGTGGTTTTTGTTTAATTTCGTGACAAATAACGGTCCGCCATTTTGTAGAACCAAATTGTTGACTCCACAAAATGGCGGACCGTGTTCACCAGTCGTATTTCCAGTCGCAACTGGTTGAAGTACGTTCTGTTGATCCATTTTGATGTACTGTGATGTGGCACGGCGCGCAGCACTGGCGATATGTGTCGCGTATGGCAAGCCAAAGCGGAATAAATTCAAAACCCCGTTTTTCATGCAAGAACAAAAAAATCATTTAAGATAAACGCTAACTTTTTTGTGCAAGACCAGATTTTTGTTCCTGCAAGACCCAAATTATCATGCAAGATCCAAATTTTCCTGCAAGATCCAAATTTCAATGCAAAACCAAAATTATCATGCAAGACAAACATTATCATGCAAGACTAACATTTCTATGCAACACCAAAATTATGATGCAAGGCCAATTTTTGTGTGCAAGACCTAAATTGTCCTGCAAGACCAAAATTATCATGCCAAGACCAGAATTATCTTGCCAAGACAAAAATTTCCATGCAAGACCAAAATTATCATGCACGACCAAAATTATCATGCAAGACCAATTTTTTTTGTGCAAGACCTAAATTTTCGTGCAAGACCAAAATTATCATGCAAGACCAATTTTTTTCGTGCAAGACCTAAATTATAGTGAAAGACCAAAATTATCCTGCAAGACCAAAAATGTCGTGCAAGATGCACGTGACTATTCACGTGATTAGGCCGTGGGCCGAGTCGCAAAAAGAGCTTCCTTCGTTACGTACCTAAGGAGGAGGACTTATTTTTGGTTTGTTCAATAGAAATAAATATCACAGATAGCATGAGGGTTTGTTTTTGTGTGAATCATGTTTGTTTGTTACCTGATTTTCATAAAGATTATAAAAATTACATACAGTCAGGAACAGCAAATCTTGGGAAAATAACCATCCATTTTTGTTCAGAATTGTATAAACACTTGGCACAACCTTTAATTTAGAGAATTTAGTTAGAAAATGTTCGTGCAATAGGAGAAGAAAGGTTGTGTTTTCTGTGTTAGATGTTCTTGGCACAGTGTATGGTCACTCAAAGCATGAAGGAATTGTTCACGTACATGTACATGTTAATTTCTGCCTCATTTTACAGATTCTGCTGACATAAATCTTGAAATAACAGGTTGTGCCATATGTAGATAGTTGTTATCAAGGAGGGTTGGTTATTTTCCAAGACTTTGCTGTTTCTGACCGATTTTGGTGGGGGGGGGGGGGGTATTAAAGTAAAATCTTTCCGTTTCGTACACCAGTGAATCGAGCCATGTAGGAAGTAAAGGAAAACAGATCAAGCGTAGCATTCCCGATGAAACCCAGCGCCTGTCAACACGGACGGGACAGTCCCGGTGACATTCCGTGACATCCACAGTCGCCGCTACTGCACGAGCGATTTCGGCGAAATTGCTGTCCAGTTGTTCCCCGTTTGCACACAGTGTGTCACCTTGTTTCATGACGCTTCAGTAAAGGGAAACACTTTTCCTTTAGCAGATTATGCAACATGTATTATTAAATCGAGATATCGATACAAGTCCGGGGCCGGGTAGCGAGTTTAGGAAACGAGGTATAAAATAAAGTAAGCTTCTGGGGATGAGGTTCTTGCCCGATTTTTTTTGGTCTTGCTTGATAATTTCTGGTCTTGCGTGAAAATATGAGTGTTGCAGGATAATTTTGGTCTTGCACTATAAATTTGATCTTGCATGATAATTTTGGTCTTGCACGACAATTTATGTTCTTGCATGAAAAACGGGGTTTTGAATTAATTCCGCTTTAGCTTTCCATAGTCGCGAGGTAGAGAATTGCACCTGGCGATCATCTGATAGGTTCACAAGGCCACTGGCTGCGGCGCCAGCCTAAAGACTCTTACAGTGTATTTTGCGCATTATTTAGACTACTGGAAAAAAGTCTATGTTTCGCGGGTCAGATGTCAGCGGCCAATTTTTTTTACTCACTAATTACAACACATTATACGTGTTTTTTGCATGAACAACTCTTATAAAAGATAAGGAACATTTCCAAACAGCAAAATTTCATGACATTTGAAGGCAATGTGTCCCTTTAAGGCCTTGATAACAATTTCATGGAATATTGTGGGCAATACATACCAGGTTAGCAAAGGCAGCGTTTAATTTCTGGA
Source organism: Hippasteria phrygiana (assembly GCA_037893225.1). Classification (NCBI taxonomy): domain Eukaryota; kingdom Metazoa; phylum Echinodermata; class Asteroidea; order Valvatida; family Goniasteridae; genus Hippasteria; species Hippasteria phrygiana. The sequence goes on along the minus strand of JAZGUH010000013.1, from coordinate 1,873,886 downwards.
ACTTTGGGGACAGATTCTGTGTCTCTGTTAGCAAAAGTTGCGGATCCGGATCCAGAAACCTGATTTTAAAAAAAAGAGGTCAAACTCATTCGAGTACATAATTGGGGCCCTGAAGGAAAGTGCAAATTCTGGCTTTCGACAACAATAACAGCAACTTTCTAAGGAAGAATACAAAATAAATATCAAAAGAACTAGGTTTTTAACCCCTTGTGTACGGATGACGCCATAGGGCGCAAAAAACAGTGTCACCAGGCCGGATGACACCACTGGCCGCTGTTTGTGCAGTTTCAAGCCATTGTTGAATTATTGTGTATATGCTTGACTGCACACACACACACACATTGTAACGGTTCGATTTGGCTGCCAGAACCGCTGCAACACCCCGACGTCTCCCGTAAAATACCGTGCTCATCAAGGGGTTAGGAACTAAAACTATGAACCCCTTGGATGTGATTTCCTATTCAGAATGGACAGGGTGATTAAGAGAATTTGATTTTAACAATGAGGGTCCAATTCAAAATCACATCCAGAGTCCAGAATCACAATGCGGTTTAAGCTGTTAAACCCAGAAGTCACAATGTACTCTTTGTCAGGGTGGGATAATAGTTCACAGGCTTCAGATGTGACTTTAAATAGAGTAGGATGTGATTTTGGACCCTCATTGTTAAAATGTCCATTTTGTATAGGAAATCACATCCAAGGGATTCACAGTGTAACAACCGAGAACATATTTTTTTTTGGGGGGGGGGGGGGGGGGGGAGCTTGTCAAAAAGTACTGACTGCTCAATCTTCAGATATTGCTTGGGATCATCCCATCTTAAATGTTTGAAGGCACAGACATTCAGTGTACAGGCTTAGAAATAACAATAAGTTCAACGGTACAATGGGACAGGTTTTACAGAAATGGTGAATTCACATCCTGAACCACACCGCAGAGAATTTTGTAAACCCAAGTATTCAGTAACTTACTTTTCCGCATCTTTCTTTGCCTGCTTTCCGAGCAGGTCCATCTTGGACATAACATTGATATGGGGAACCTCAAGATTGACCATTGTAGATAGAGCTGCCATGATACCTGAATGGGGAAAAGATTCCATCAAACAGTCTATCTCTCTGATGGGTTATTAGTATACAAAAAGTGAATGTTTACGAGTGCAATGGTAAGAATAATTTCATGAGGTGAGAGATTGAATGTTCCATTCCACAAGGCGAGGACGAGTGGAATGGGACATTCTAATCTATCTGTCACCAAATGAAATTATTCTTACAATTGCACGAATGTGAAACATTCATTATTTGTTTTATACAACACCTGAATAAATCAGACAGATTGCATGCATGGATTTCTTTGTGTACAACGTGCCGTTTTTCCTTCTCAGTCCCGCATAAAACCGCGACAAAAAAGTTGTCCAGTTCTGAATCAGTTAAATCTCAATTGTTGTTTCTGCGTGTCTTGCAAATTCATCTAATCGTTTGACTGCATATTTAATTTGTTTCTTTGTATTATTACCTGGGTCCATAGGTATAAAAATTGGGATTATTTTAGTATCTATTGAAGATTTATCGACTATTTATATCTGGACCCAGGAAAACCATAAGGCTGGTAGGGCTGGCAACCTAAAATGTGGCCAACCCCACCACCTCTGTTGTAGCCCTTTACCTAGAGTGGCTTTTAGCCTTGTATTGGGCAACTTCCAGCATTAGGAATCACCATGGGTCCAATTTGAGAGGAGCAGAACCATCAGAGTTGCATAACTGCAGTTGCTTCAAAACTTGAGATCCAAATCTGATGAAGGAGGGGTCAGCCTGAGGTCATTTTGTTAAAGTTTGCCCCAGCAAGGCTAAGAGCCACTCGGAATACAGGGATACAAAAGAAAGAGAATTAAAGAAGGTAGGAATTGCGTTTCCTCTTGAAGCTGAAAAGATCCGAGGATGAAGGGAAGCGGGCACTAAGCAAAAAATTCTCCAGTTACAGAATGAGGAAAAAAGCTGTTAGCACAGTTTTTCGTTCTACATCTAGGTACAGCTAGAGTATACTGGTGAGAGCAAATGGAAAGCCGAGTTTCGCACTCGAAACCCTAACTGAGGAACCAAGTTGGATAGACCGGTGTAACATTTACCATGAAAATATCTGTAAAAACTTAGGGCAACAACAGATCTTCAGTGTGTGAGAGATTGTAAGGATGGACCCAACTCTTCTCCAACTAACTTAAATTTTATTTAACTTTTGATGAATCATGATGGTGTGTCGGGTCGGCAAAGGCATGTGGTTCGGGCGAGGATGAAAGAGGGGGTTCGATTGGAGGGATGAGGCTGGGGGGAAACAAAGGAGTGTGACAAAATTAGTTATAGGAGGTGGTAATTAGTAAAATAAATCAAATAAAAAGAATGTCAAAGGCCACAAAAACCACCACTATTTGAAAATCCCCTGTGGACAAATGATGGATAACCACATTCTTTCTTAAATTATGCACCAACAAGACTTTTTTGGGGGAAAACAATTTCTTTTAACTGAACAAGTAACATTGGCTAAAGTGGGACTTGAACCCATGACCCCTCGATTACTATAGAAGCTCTACCACCCGAGTTAGCTAGCCTTCCTCACCAGCTCCACATTTTGTCAGTATCTTTGGTCGTTGAAAGACAGTGAAGGAAACATTACCAGAGAAAAACTTGCTCGTGTCGACCATGAACTGGGAGTCGATCAGAAAGAGAGCACAGATCCTGAAATCCCAGCTTTGGAGAGTCTCCACTAATTGCTTCATGACAGGTATGTGGGTGTACAGCTCGATCTGGCCTTGAAGGGGGAAACGCAAAAAAAATCTACTTAATAATTAGGGCTTAACCCTAACCTTCCCAAATGCCGCCGAAATCATCTTTGCTAAATGCGGGAATTTGGAGGATTAAGCCTAACCCCCTAAGGTGCATGCAAAATCCTATTAAAATTTTAGGATTTAGGTTAAGGGTCTTTGGAAGTTGAAGCATCAGAGGATTTTGCAGGATTGAGGGCATTAGAGGATTTTGCCTTTGGAGGAAAATGGAGGATCTAGGTCATCAGGCCCAATCTGATGCTGGATGATTTCGGAGGATTGAGGTTACCGGGGTGCTTATCCAAAACCCACTGGAGGATTTTGCAGAATTCAGGCAGTGGTCCCCCAGTAACGGACATTGGAGGATTTTTGGAGGATTCAGGTTGCATGTAGGAAAAATGATGTAGGGAGTTGGGGTTAATGAGTGCTAGGCTAACACAAGGTCACACAAAATGAGGGTGACGTTGCGAATTATTTGCTATTTAATCCCGTCAGTGGTGCAAAACTCTCTTTCCTCGATATGTAAGAATTGCCTTATTTCTTTGAGTGATAAACCACAATTGGATTCACCTTGTCATTGGTGTATTCATTGTCATTATCACCCCCATTGTTGTCATTGTTGTCGTCATTGTCATTGCTGTCATCATTGTCATCGTCATCATCATCGTCATTGAATATTCGTTTGTAACAGAAAAAATGCTGCCTGGATGGATCTAGAAATAAATAAGCCTAAGAAATGCCCCGTCTGGAAAATAAATTGATAAGTGGGGGGTGGACTCTAACATTGATGGTGCCAGTCATTAGGCATGTTTCTAATGGGCAGTCTCGTTGACTTGACTTGCTGACTCGGACTCGAGTCAGACTCGAGTTGCGATTTTTTTTACTTGAGACTTGACTTGACTTGGAAAAAAAGTGACTTGGGACTTGACTTGACTCGACTTGAAAGAACATGACTTGTGACTCGACTTGACTTGAATAAATTTGACTTGCTGACATCAACACTTTTGTTAAAACAATTAAACTCAACTTTTGGGACTATGCACCTATCAGTTGAAAACAATGCCACGCCTACAGTGCATAGCGAGCTGGGTGTCTAGTACATGTACGTATGCGGGGCTGCAGCACTGGACGACTGCATGGAGAATCGTCAAGACGGCATGCCAGGTTGATTTTGTACAGTGCATACGTGCCAGCCAAAAGTCATTTGTCATTGGAATTTGAATTTACTATGTGCAACACTTGACTTGAGACTTGGCACTTGACTTGAAAAAAATTGACTCGGGACTTGACTTGAGTTGATTTGTGAACATTTGACTTGTGACTTGACTTAAGAAAAAATGACTTGGTTATAACACTGCTAATGGGTTAATAATATCCACTTCAAAAATTTCAGTCAATGTAGTACCATTTCCTTACCTGGACAATCAAAAATTAGGTAATCGTCTTCAATGTCTCCCAATTGTTCCTTCAGCCAATCAAAGTTCTGTCCAAAGTACCTACACATGATCGGAAAACAAATGTTTTTTTATACCAACATGCTAAATACTTAACTGGGCCATAGACCCATAATGATCCATCGATACATTGATAATCGTGACATTGCAATAATCGTTACGGCATCGTGCTATGAAATTGGTTTCTGTGATACTTCAGATAATTGACAGTTGATTGAATCCGTCAGAAGAGCTGACAACAAAAGATACAAAGGCCTCTCAACTTACTCCATACAGAACACCAAGCCGCCATTCGGTCCAAACCTAAGCTCCTCATCTGCCATCACATCGTCAACTTCAATCAATTCCTTGATGTCTAATACATTCAACCAAATAAAGCAGAAAGACTTATCTTCGGGCATTAATAACCCTAACCCACCTCAATCCTCCAAAATCCTCCTTGCAGTTTCGGAGGATTTTTGAGGATTGAGGATGAATGGTGTTTCAAGTGAGAAGGATTTGGGAGGATTGAGGATGAATGGTGTTTGAGAAACAGGAGGATTTTGGAGGATTGATGAGGGTGAATGGTGTTTGAGAAACAGGAGGATTTTGGAGGAACATAAATCCAAAAATTTGGAGGATTTTGGAGGATTGAGGATGAATGCATTTTGGGGGCATTTTGCTTAATAGTGCGGATGTCTTAACCACTCGACTGTTATTAACGTGCCGTGGCCTTGTGGTCGAGCGCTGGGTACCAATCCAGCAGGGTCATTGTGCTCGTGTCCTTAAGCAAGCCACTTTGTCACAATCACATATTGCTAAATGGGTACCCTGCGGTTATGTTTTCGTTTAGCCCAGTGCACTTAATATGCAGCTGGGGCTGCTTACTCCCGAGGGAGCCAAAGATTCAGGAATGATTGATAAGCCTGATGAGCGGGGGTAGTAATTTAGCACCTTAACACAACGCTCATAAATGTACACAGTACATACAGTACATACAAGTTGGGATCATGTCAATTTTTACCTGTTTTTGGGACAAACACAAAGACTACATTTTTCAAACTCATAATAAAACAGCAATGGTTTCCTCGTCCAAAATATTTGTACGTATATTTTTGTTGGAGAAACTGTATACTATGACGTGGTAATATTTAAATTCTGTATGTCCCAACTTGGCAAACGTAGGAAACACAGTGTGAAATCATTACTTTGTAGGTCCATTTAAATCCTATTGGCTCATATACCTGCAACAGGCTGATAGTCAAAATACTCTGCTGCAGGGTCAAGGTTGACGACGTGTACTGTCCGATGGATGTTCTCACAATGCCTCTGCATGTTACTGCAGTATGTGGACTGATAAATTGGGAAAAAAATCATTATCTGCAGTTAGTCATCAACTTTCATTAAAAAAGAAGTCAACATAAACAAGCAATTGCAAATACCGCATGGGTGATTTTGCACGATGATCAAAAGGCATTGTGGGAAGGAAAAGGGAGCAATGTTTGTGCCTTTTTCCTTTCCACATTACCACAATGCCTTTTGGAACCATTGCGCAAAATCAGCCGGAAAGATTTTACTTTAATACCCCCACCAAAGTCCATCAGAAACAGCAAAATTTTGAAAAATAACTAACCCTCTTTGATAACTGTCTAAACATGTGGCACAACCTGTTATTTCAAGATTTATGCCAGCAAAATCTGTGAAAAATGAGGCAGAAATTAACATGTATGTGAACACTTTGAGTGACCATATACTGCACAAAGAACATCTAACACAGAAAACACAAACTTTCTTTTCCTATAATTATTACACAAACATTTCCTGACTATAGTCACAAAATTAAAGGTTGTGCCAAGTGTTTATACAACTGAACACAAATGGATGGTTATTTTCCAGGATTTTGCCGTTCCTGATGGATTTTGGTGGGGGTATGTCAAATCTTTCCACAGGAGTGACTACAGCTTGAGTGAGACAGATCTAAGTACTGGCTCAAGTCAAGGGGCTCACCAAAATTTAAAAACATTTTCGAATTGTTTGTTGAAATGTTTGCCCCAAAACATGAAATGGGCCTTGCGGTTTGTGCACAGTAGGCGACTGGGTACATGTAATTGCTCCTCTTGTTTACAAAGTTGCAGTTAGGCCCGACATCAAGAAAATTTTGAGCCGAAAATACCTCCCTTTCTTCACATTTTTGCAGCAATATTTCTATGCATCTGGAAACATGGACTAATTAATTAATTAAACTGTAGGCAGATATCTTGATGCCAAAGAATATTTATGTTGGTAAACTGATTTTTTTTCAGCTGGATTTAAATTACAGCATACAGTAGGGTCGGGGTCTCCCAAGCTACAGCATAGGAAGTTTTATTCTGCTGCCACACTGGTGGTCACGATTGTCACAAGCTGATAATTTGCATGTTTTCTTCGAATATTAAAGTCACATAAATCTAACCTTTCCACTGCCTGCCGGACCAATAACAAGTTGTGCATAGCGTGGCATCTTCAAACTTGGCTTGTTGAGGTCATGAGGCGTTAATGTTAGGCCTATGCAACTTTTGTGCAAGCACTAGGCTACTGGATGTCTGGTCCACCGGGACAAAATGAAGTTATAAACTGTCCAGTACACTAGTAACTTTGGTAGAAATCGAAAATCAAGCACTTAGTTGGATCTATGGTTGGATTGAACATGGAGGAATGTAGGCCAAGTCTAGAACAGAAGTCCAGACAGAGCACAAGATCGATCGTCAAACTTGGATCCTGCAAATGGAATGGCGCCCTCAATAGTTCAATTGAATTTCTTGTCAGCTGCCTGGACAAACTGTGTGGTCGATCATACCGTACCTTGAAAGACTCGGGTTACAGATCAAAGCCAACGAACTTATTTATTCAACGGGATTGTCGGAAATCCATGTGTGCAGATAATTTGAAAGTTTATTCCTATCCATCCCATCCTAACCTTTGAATATCAAACATAATTTGTTCAAAAAACAACATTACAGGTGACAGAGGATGACACAATTCTTTCAATTTAAAAACAAAATGCAGAGCTACCAGTATTAGTACTTTATTCAGGACAAAACTGACACCTGCCAAAACCATTAACTATACACAATAGTTTACAATACATACAATATATGTACACAAGCCTGAACTACTGAGAACTGGGTCAATTAATATACCACTGAAAAATAATAGCAGTATATATGAAATAGCAGTATATGAAATAGCAGTATATGATAGTTGTATCAAAAAGGAAACAAGAATAAAAATTCAAAATTATGAAATTTCTTTTATTTATTTATTTATTTCCTACTTATCCTGGGTAGACTAATCAGTGCATACATGTAAGCACTGCTTTCCCTCAGGGCCCAGTTTGAATTGAGAGAAGATGCCGAAGGAAATTTCAGTTTTAGTAGTGGGAGGAAAACCCCAGAACAGTTATTCTTGGGGGGGGGGGGGGAACCCACGCAATCAGGTAGGGACTGAAAACCCAATCCACATACTGCACCTGGATTGGACTCGAACCAGGGTCACCAGAGGTGGAAGGCGAGGAAAGAACCACGACACGAGCCTGACCGCCCAATTTATAAAGTAGACAGGCTGAAAACCAGCAGTGTTGTAGTCGAGGCCAGGCACAAGGCCAGGCACAAGGCCAGGCACAAGGCCAGGCACAAGGCCAGGCACAAGGCCAGGCACAAGGCCAGGCACAAGGCCAGGCACAAGGCCAGGCACAAGGCCAGGCACAAGGCCAGGCACAAGGCCAGGCACAAGGCCAGGCACAAGGCCAGGCACAAGGCCAGGCACAAGGCCAGGCACAAGGCCAGGCACAAGGCCAGGCACAAGGCCAGGCACAAGGCCAGGCACAAGGCCAGGCACAAGGCCAGGCACAAGGCCAGGCACAAGGCCAGGCACAAGGCCAGGCACAAGGCCAGCTTGCAACAGGCACAAGTAACAGGCATAAACCATGACAAAGGAATGCTTTTATTACAGCTCATTTGAATAGCTTGAGACTTGGATTAAGACTGCTGGTCTTGTGCTGGTCTTGTGCTGGCCTTGTGCTGGCCTTGTGCTGGCCTTGTGCTGGCCTTGTGCTGGCCTTGTGCTGGCCTTGCAGGGTCTTGTGTGGCCTTGTGATGGCCTCGACTGCATCACTAAAAACCAGCAGCTTAAATGATCAAAAACATTATAAAGGGACCCACAATAAAATGTGTATTTAACTTAATCCATTATCCCACATCCAATCAGTGATCACTTTCAATCACTGTTTTGTCATTCTTCAAATGTTCGGTGCATCTTTTATTTGACTGTTGGATGTCATGCTAATTAATTTACATATTCATGATACAAGAGTATGCTCAGTATCATAACTGATATGTTCATATAAGTTGCTGGAATTGTTCACTTTTTCTAGGGCAAATTTTCTGATTTTCTTGTGTGATTTTTTTTGTTCTTTATTTCAGTGCATGTTAGCAAGTTAATGAACAAATTTAATTTACAAACTGCTACATTAAGTCACATTTTGAGTTATTTTGTACCGTTAGTGTCTTAGTGCCCTCACTATGTCAGGAAAACAGCTTGAAGATTTTGAATAGTCAGAAATAACTGTATACCCAGCACGATATGGGGCAGAGGGGAACCCCCTTTTGTCAATATACCCTATATACTCCCCAGACTATTGTTACCTAACACATCCCCCCTAGACATCTGAAAAGAATTCCCGAGATTCCGGGAACACAATGACCAACACAAAAGGGGGGGGGGGGGGGGGGGTTCCCTCTGCCCCATAGGCACGCATCATATGAATAACTGAATGTGGTTGACTGCAAATGGTTCAATATTACCCTCCTCCCTCCTCCCCTCCCCCCCTAAAAAAAAAGTGGCATTGTGATCAAATTGTTCTTTTATACAGTGAGAGTGCCCACAGAACATTGAGTAAAGACCATTGAATAACCAGTGGTTGATTTATGACATATATTGCAAATATGCAACAACTTCCAAGTGTAAACAATAGCTATTTGTGATGCGATCAAGCAAAATCAGCGGAACTCGGCAATGGTCAATTTTGGGATTGTCACATATTCATTTGTAGCGTACTTCAAGATCCATATTAGTGAAGACAAAAAAAAAAACATGTGAATACGACCTTTGGTTAAAAAGTTACAAATATTTTAACACCGGCACATTAAAAAGAAAGAAACTGAGAAAAATCAAGTTTAAAGTTACAGTACCTTAATTGAGTCATTTTTTGCACACTTATAATACATGTCACAACAAAGTTGTGTAAGAAAAAGGTTTTTCCCTTCCGTTTTTTTTTTAAGTCAATTTAGATTCTTTTTTTCGCCCCTACAAATTTTGGCCTATTTCTCAGAACAAGGATTGCCGAGTTCCGGCTGATTTTGCTTGATCGCATCACATTTGAGCTATTGTCATTGTCTCATTGGTCACAGCAGGAAATGTTGATTTTGATAACCAGTGTGACCACACCCTGTAGGCTGGTTCCACAGCTCCTTTGGCTTCTTCCACTAATTTTAGGTCCTACGATGTGGCTCGATCTGGGTCACTGTTTTCATCAAAGTCTTTTGAAAATGTACATCAAAGTCTTTTATTTGAACCCAGAGGCAGAGCCTGCTTATAATTATTTCGTTTGAGAATTCAAGGCTTCAGATAAAGCCAAAGCCAAAGCCTAAGGTTTAAAAATGGCCCAGATGGTCGGCTGGATGTGGTTGACTAGCCGAGGCTCAGGCAAGGTTTACTCCAACAATTGCCAACAATTGCTAATGATAGCTTTTTGCTCATACTTTCTCCTGAATGACCGGCGCTCTGCCTTGGACAGACGCGCACGCCCGCAGCAGTGTCTTTGCCGTTCGTTTCCCGTTTTGAAATTCTCTCCAGTAGCGGAAGATCCTTCCCTGGGCGTTTCTCACGCCTTTCTTCTGGTGCCGTTGGACCCCCTTCTCCGACACCAGCCGTGTGTGGATGTCCACGTACCTAGCCTCGCTGTGGAGTAGCTGGATCAGGTGATACAGGGGCACCTTGCTTTGTCGTGCCTTGGTCTTCAGCCGTTGACGCCACCCCTCGCAGTCTTTTTTAGTCCTTACATTGTCCTGATAGCACGACCATGTTGCAGGAGGCCACAAGTCGCCCTCGATCCACGTGGACGCCACGTAGTCACAGAGCTGCAGTAAGCGGTAACGAAATGTGAAAGCAGAGGTAGATTTAAATTTAAATTTGCATTATAATAACATACTGTTACAAACTGCTTGCCAACGGAAAATGACAAGTTAGGAGAGAATGAAAAATTAGGATTTTGTTAAACTGTGCAGCAAACAAAAGACCTTTTGCTCCAGTTGTTAGTTTCTGTTCCATTCAGCAGGCTTCACACTTAAATCTGCTTTCAGTGGATGCTTTTGAATTGAGCAGAGTGCCTGGAGAAAACCCACAGGGTTTCGGGTTTAAATACCTCTTGCAATATCGATGTTCCAGCCTCCCTTCTCAGGGACTCAAACATTTCCGGGATGAGCTGTGACGGCAGGAAAGGCAGCCCAAGGATGTTCCGGAGAAGCTTGAACACCTCGGCCTTCTCCTCGTAAGCCGGACGGAGACCAACCTCCTGAATCTTTCTCCACACCGCCTGCTTCCACTGGAAGCAGCAGCCCTTGACGGAAACATTAGGGAAGATCGGTGCCAGGGCACCCCAGAGGGTGCTTTCAAACCCGACAAGGATTTCCTGGAGGCAGATCTCCGAGGGGAGGAGTTCCCTGATGGCCAGGAGTACTGCTCTGTAGTCACGCCTCCCATTTCCAGCCATCAAAGCAAAGACCAGCGGCATCTGTGAAATTGTGAACGATAGATATTTATGATTCCTCTGAATGACAGCTGGAGGGTTAGCAATGCTACCTACACTTCCTCATTCCATACAGTACCACTCAATTTCATTCCAACTCACAATGAAATACAATTTCATTCACTTTCATTTCATTTTTTCGGGGGCCATTTCTTAAAAAATAATTGTTAGGTACGATCACATTAAGGGAGACAAGGAAGCAATGTTGTAGTCAATTCAGAGCTAGATGATAATGCAATTCACCCGATTTCCAATCTGTATTTGTGCACTACTTGTAACTAATAGGTACGTAAAATTACAATGGACTTTTTTTTTGCGGAATTTTTCCCTGGAAACTCTTAAGATTATCACTTTTTCTCAATTTTGTTTTCTTGGTAGCAAATTCCAGACAGGGTCGGAGGCATAAAAATGGCCTTTTTTTCCCCCTCGGTCGGAAGCCAAAAAGAGGGTCGGTCGGAAATGAGAAACATAGAAATAAAAAGGGACGCCCTTATGGACTCAAGCAGATTTCAAATCTGCTTCCCTGCCTTAGACTCAGGCAAGACCAGACTTGGACTACAACACTGTCTAGTACATGTAGTCCCTGCAGCCTGGGGCAAATTTCACGGAGCTGCTAAGCACAAAAATGTTGCTGAGCACAAAGTCTTGCTTAATAAAAAAGCTAACCATGCAAAAATCCATGTTGTTTTATGCTAAGCAAAAAAAAAAATGAATACCAGTCAACATACATGGCATGAACATTTGGTTGGCAACATTGTTTTTACCACAGATTTTATGCTAAGCAATTTTGTTGTGCTTCATCTCCATGAAACTGGCTCCTTTTGTGAGTCTCCCTACATTATCAATGGCAATGTCCAAAGGCAATGCACTAGCAGTGGGAGAAATTCGAGATTTCAAAATCCAGTTATCCTAATTTTATTCAAACCGGAAGTTCCCAGCTAGCTCATAGTCATGCCAACAAAAAGTGATGAGTGAGGTGCTGCACGAAAAGCCCTCCCAATGACTGGATATAGTTTGCAGGATTCAGTGACCACTGGGCCTTAACAAAAACACTCCAGAGCTGTAATGTTGAAAAAAAAAAAAAAATGGATGGACAAGCTATTGATATACCACGAAGACCACTAGCGAGTGAATGCAGTATACAATCAGAGACCAAGGAGCCAATTGGAGGATGTTCCAGTTGTTTTCTTTAGCCAGTGTCACAAAACATGGAAGGATTAATTTGTTTAAAGGTTGCTTTCGAATATCCGGTTTCCAAAATCAAAACCGAATAGTGGAATTCATTCGAAAGTTTTAAAAATCCAGATTTATATTCTACTTTTACTACAATGTACCAAACCTGTGTTGTTGTTGAATCTTTCTTGACAAAGCAGTGAATCCCAAAGAGTTGGGTGAAAGGGGCCTTCACCACCTTCTGCGTGGCGTCCATGTACCACCTCGTGCCTCGTGCCAGTAGGACCAGCTGGTCGGGTGTTGAGAAGATGAGGTGCCGCTTTTTCCGCACCTTGACATCCTTCTGAAGGAACTCTGTGTGAATAGATGGTCCAGAGAGTCCCAGATCTTCCAATTTGAATATGATTTTTCATGCACCCTTGGGGGGTTAAGGGTTAAACCAAGCTTTTAAGTTTATTACTTGATCATTTTGCCTGTTTGTCCAATCTTACCTTGATGTTGACAAACCCAACACTACGTGGATTAGTTGTAATTAACAAGGTGCCGTACGTAAAGAACCTCTTTGTGCTCACATAAATGTTAAAAGCGCCCACCCGAACAAAGTTACTGACAATTTGGGAGACCGCCAACATAGGGCAAGATAGCTCAGTTGGTAGAGTGCCGGTACGGTAACCCAGAGGTCACAGGTTCGAATCCTGCTCCTGCCATTTCTTTGTTCACTTTGGAAATTGATTTAATACAGTGACAATTCATTATGACAAGGTTTAAAATGTTGATTGGTTGTTTAATTAAGTAATAGTCCAAAAGAAATCTTACTGTTTTAGACCGAATCGCAATAGGGTGGGGGAAGCAATTGATAGGCGCATTAGGGTTAATGCACAGTTGTGGGAATGGGGCTAATAGTGTTCCACTCACCATTGGGAATGGCTTTACGCTGTAAGACAAAGTTAAGGTTCACTGGATCCTTAGGCCGTTGCCTTTGACGGACACGGTTTGCAGTCCTGGCCAGACTGCGTGCCTTGGGCAACGACAGAACTGGCTCACCAGTGACGTTGTTTATGAGGATTTCGCTGATGATGTGGCTAGCCGGCTCGACCGGATGATTCAAGGCCTCTGTCTTCACCTGTGACACCACCGTTGCTAGGGCGAGTTGACCGGGTATCCCTGGATGGCGGTGGTCTCTGTTGCCGAGGTGGAACTTGCCTCTGGTTTGTTTGACAAGTGTGCCGCAGAACATCTGCCTGTTTCGTACAGTGCACCTGCAAAACCAGGGAACCACAAATGGACATGAGATACGTACTAAATCAACTAGGATGTTCCCAGATAAACAAGGAAGTGCCACTCCGGCTAAAATCCAAGTGTACAGGATAAAAACCTGTTCTTAATTAGGCTTGGGTGATTCTGTGCAGGAGTCGACTCTACTGGACTCCAGCATTGTAATCAGAATCACGATTCCATTTTTTAAGGAGTTGACTCCTTCCTTGGTGCCAATTTTTTTTCCCTTCGAATAGACTTCACTCAGGAACCCTCAGGCATTTCTGAAACTTGCCATAGTGTTCCCGAAAGGAGCATTCCAAGAGGAACAGGAACGTTCCGACTTTTGTGAAGCTCCTTCAATTACCCTGGGATGCCTGATCAGTGTGCATTTGCACTGTTTTTCCTTGGGTCCCAATCTGAATTGAGAGAAGACGATGAAGGGAATTTCCGTTTTTAGTAGCTGGAAGAAATAATGACAATAATTATAGTATCAAAATGCCCTGAGAAAACAGTAACAAATGTCAGCTTTATAAATAATCCCAACACCAGATACCTCCAAGTTGTGCTGCCATCTTTGTTCTTGCTGTACTGGGTGTAAGAATAGCCTCGGCTGTCAATAAGCTTTGGGCGTTGTCGCTGGGAAGAACCCTCAACGATGTAGTATCTAACTTCCTCTCTTCCTTCTTCGACAGTGTCAGTTTCTACTGTGTTTTCAACCACAGGTTCCTCTTCAACCACAGATTCCTCTTCAACCACAGGTTCCTCTTCAACCACAGGTTCCTCTTCAACCACAGGTTCCTCTTCAACCACAGGTTCCTCTTCAACCACAGGTTCCTCTTCAACCACAGGTTCCTCTTCAACCACAGGTTCCTCTTCAACCACAGATTCCTCTACCACCACTTCGATTGGCTCACAATGGATGCTGTCAATGGCAGTAGAGAGTTCTCCAGGAGTCAGTACGAGATTCGCAGGTGAGGGAACGGAGATGGATGTACAGGTGCTTTGTACATGATGTGATGTAGTACCTTGAGTCACAGCCGTCAGTGGTAATTCACACCCTAGCAATGCTTCTGAGCATGCGTGACAAGAAAGTTTAAAGAGTCATTCAATGCAAGGAACTAGTTAGCTAGAATCAATCTAGAACACAGGAAAAATGGTGAATGGTACTTGTGTTGATTTGGTCCAATGTGCAGTCCAATACATGACAAAGTGTAATGGGTCGTGACATCCAGCATTTTTTTCATGCATTGTGTCATATTATTACTGTACGGTAAAAATGATAAAGATCATCTCATGTGTAGAAACTAGTAGTAAGCAACTAAGCACCTTTCATTCATTTTCTACAAACTGAAAGATACACTCTCCATGCTCTTTTCAAGTCAATGTGACAAAGTATGCAATCTGATGCGTTTGGCAAGGTTCTGGGAAACATGCCCTGGATAGTTAGTGTTAATAGTAGTCTCAATCATCCTGTGAAATGATGGCACCAGGTGTGCTGTCGTTGTCAAGAAAAGTGCAAATTTATATCGTTTTCCAACGATTTCCAGCAGGAAATCGTTGGAAAACTGACCTGTAGCCCTTAGTCAAGGCGCGCGTGTGGCTACCCAGACGAGTGGCGCGCCCCGGAAATGCTGTCACACGTCCAGGTAGCCATGCTCACCTTGACTAAAGGCTATCATCCGCCCGACGGTTGAAAAATGCAAAACTTTGAACAGGTCACTAGGTCAGTGGAACGATATTTCCTATAAAATACTAACCCCCAAATCTGCCCATTTCTGAAAATTGCAACAATGACCAATCATGTACACTACCTTTAACCCCTTGTGTACGGATGACATCTATACAAAAAAAAAAAAAAATTAACACCTGGCCGGATGACGTCTATACACGCATCTGCTCTGTACAGCACCGTATTAACCCTAACCCTCCAGGGTATTTTGGCTAGAAACCCTGCCAGACGCATCAGATTGCATACTTTGTCACAATGCTTTGTGTGCAGAGTGCAGCAAGGTCAAACTCAAACTGTCACCACAGATGCACTGTGCTGCGTCTGGCAGGGTTAGGGTTAAAGTTTGAAAAGTATTTTCAAAGATTAAGTTGAAATTTGTTCCCTCCTAAATTCAAGTTTCTTCATCAGATTTATACTTTTTGGTAGTTTTTATAAGTTATATTTATATATTAACCCTCCTATACTTATAACTATCACAGCCTATCAAAAACTCTAAACACCAACTCTCACACTCACAGTTTGTGTGTGTTTCAATCTGACATTTGATAGGTTTTGATCTGTACAGCAGCTGGGTCAATTTTGGCCCTGAGAACAGGAGGGTAGGGAAAATAAGTGATGGCCGGATATGGCACTCTTTCCACACGCAAAACCGCGTTGATTTGCATGGCAACTGCCGTACATGTAAAGCGGGTAGAAAATTGCATTTTCTACCGCAATAAACTTTTCAAAATTACAACAAAAAATATCAATAGAATTAAGAAAAGTCTGCTTATAGGTTGAAAAAGTCATTTTGGAATGAGAAAAAATATCTAATTTGATAACAACTAAAGAGGGGCCCTACACTACACAATCGCCAAGATTTGGGCCTATTGTCCGGAAACTAGGCACCCTTTTCCCTTGGTCCTAGACCGATTTCCAGGAGCCTAGTCCACTTTACCGCATGTGCAGATTAAATTGGTTGTATTTAATTTGTTTACAATACAAAAAAAAAATAGATAGTTTGATATTAACAAAATTTCAGCAATGCTTACGAATTCTTACCCGCTTGGCTGACGGTGACAGTCTCCATGGGCGCAGCCATGTTGAAAATAAGGACAGATGCATGGTGGGAATATGCAGAGATCACGTGGTACAAGGAAGTAGTTGTGCACTTCCGCCTTCTTTTTCATGAGGTTGGTTCGCGTTTTGGGAGGAACTCAGGAAGGGATTCAAAATGCCGGTGAGATCTTTTTTTTTTATTGATTTGATGTCAAAGACTGGTATTCTCATGTCCGATTTGTTAAGCCTCGTTTTAAGGGCTACCTTACGTGTTTTCATAGGTGACACTGACAAGCATGGATTTATTTGAAGTATTGAACATTACATTGTTATTGTAAATATGAAAAATTAAACTCGAATTTTTGATTTTTCGGACCTAATGTTAATCATGATTAACGTGAGGACTGCCGTTTTTATTCTTTCATGTGTCTATTGCTGTTGGGGGGGGGGGGGGGGGGGTGCGGCGATTGTGTAGTTTAGGGCCCTGTTCCCTCTAAGTCTAAAGGGAACAAAAATCCAATTTTAGATTATTGGAATTGCCTAGTCTGAGTAATGGAGTAATTGCAGAATACCCCGCCACTTGAAAGAACCCCCTAAAAAATGCGGATACGCGGATGTACAGGGTGGGATGGAGTCTGACCAGGTGATAGAGGGGGCAAAAGTCAAAGTCCAGTGTATGTCACCGGAGGTGGATACGCGGATACGCAGTTACGGGGTGGGAAGTGTGGCGGGGCGATAGAGGGCGCTATTTACCCTTTTAAAAAAAATCCTCCAAGGGGGCTGGGATGGGAATTGCGTACGCAATTGGAATGGGAAGCTGTGCATAAAGTGTAAGTCCAATGTATGTCCCCGAAGGTGGATACGCGGATACGAGGTGGGGGGGAGTCTAGCGGGGCGATAGAGGGCGCCATTTACCCTTTTACAAAAACAATCCTCCGAGGGGGCTGGAATCTGACTGGCGTGCGTAATTCAATTGGGAAGACGGTGGCATTCAATGCGGCTGCTTGCATTTGACCAAGACAACACCAAGTGTCAATGTGTCACACATCAAGTCACTGCACAAAAAAAGCACTGCGGAAAGCAGTGAAGCGTGACCGTATTCTGCTTCGGTGACCACACAAAAGAATTGTGCAGGAATTTGAAGGGTTATCCGTACTCCACAGATTACATAAAATAAATCGATGTGTGGGTATTGGCAAAAGTGGTTTTGCAACACTTGAAGGGCTGTGAAGTGCAGAAAACTAGGTCCCTAAGGGAAAATAAATATTTATTTATCAAAATGATTATTTTATAATCAATAATATTAATTAAATTAATTGTGGAAATTTAAAAAAAATTCAATTGAGGTGTTTCTAATCTTTGGTAGGGAATTGAGAAACGACAACATGGACATTCCTCATATGCAACTTAAATTGGTATAAAGTTTGGAACGAAAATATACAGGTATCCCAAATTACTGACAATGGGGACACAGGAATTGACCATGATGCCGCACAACTGAAATATCTGTGCAAAAGGACAAATGCGTCCAGTGGTCACATTTATCACACTGGGCCCACTTGACTATGATAAGGTTGACGCGGTGCTTAATGGCTGCTGGGAAAAACTTGCCGCAAACACAACAATTAGATGACTCATCGGTTGCAGAATCATCGTCTGAATGATGAGCAGCTTGGGATGACCACAGCAGCACAACCTGAAGGGCCTGGCCGAGTACCGGTAGTAGTGGCAGATTGTCGGACGGAGTTGGTTTGCTCTGACAGCACTAGCACTGTTGCAGGATTTGACTTGCAGGGGGATTCTTTTTGCCAGATTTATTTGTACTTGCACCAGCACCTGAAGAGAATGTCTGTCTTTCCTTGAGCTTCTTCTTGTCGGATGATGCCTGCATGATTGCCATATTTTTCTTCTTTGTAAGGCTGCCTGCAAGTGTTGGTGGAACGAATCTCTTCTTTGGCCTGTTGACAACCTTCTCAACTGTTCTCGATTTGAAGAAGACACTCGATTTGTTTTCTGCAGCTGTAATTACTGGTGTGTTGGTTTTGTGTGTCACTGGTGATGGCCCCGAGATTACATCTGCTTGTCCATCCGTGTCGGTTGAGATTTGTGGCACTGGGACGTTTTCCTTATCCTGAGCAGGATCATAATGGTACGGTAGAGGGTGCAACCTGAAAATTGGTGGTTGTCTTGTTGGGAAAATGGATAAACACCGGTCCTGCGAAATCCAGCCTGAAGGTTTTCTGGAGACATCGCCTTCAGATATGGTTTTGCTGTCAGCTTTGCAACATCATACTTTGTTATCTGGAGACCAGGATTAGTTCTCATGTGCAGGCCTCGACCTTAGCACTAGCCCGGCGTACAATGTCTAGTAAAAACTGCTCCGGGCTAGTCAGAAGCACTCTTCAACTTGCCCGGCGGGCTAGTCAAAAAAATATATACCTACCTGTTTAAAATTGTCACTTTTGCTTGAGATGAATAAAACGGAAGTCCTTGTGAAGTTTGGGTGAATGTTCTTGTTTTATTTAATGACTACTTGTACAGCGCTGCGGGTTCTCATGCAATCAGTATACTTGTGCCGCGCCACCGCACCATGCATGCTTGTTGTAACTTCGGCTATACGTACGTACGTACACACACACATACACATGCCATTCATTGCGCGATGTCACGAGTGACCCGAACTGAAGCCAGCTTTGATAAATGGCCCATTCGGGGAATTCCACGTACAATGTACATACTGAGCATACGCATTGGTCCTTTACCTCAGCAATATTCGCGCTAGCTTTTGCATGCATGCATGCATGCAGTGCAGTGTACTGTACATTGTACTGTGAATGAAAGAAAGTTCATGCGTGTGGTAATTCGTGCGTGGGCCTTTGATCGATGACAGCCGGCCGTGTACGTACGTTGTTGGTAGAAAGTTTTCAGTCATGTGGCGATATCTAAATGTGTCTGATCCTTCCAAAAAAGGAAGCAAAAGAGAATATGATACAAACTACGACAAAAACAAAAGACAACGTGTCTACAGACAAGACTGGGAGCGGGACTTCAGCTGGCTAAGCTACGATGGACAAACGATGTTTTGCCGTGTGTGCCGCGAAATGAAAATGGCTGGAGGCAGTGGAAGGAAACAGAACCTTTTCTATATGGCACAGACAATTTCCGAATAGATTCTGTTAAGTCACATGATCAGTCGGACAACCACAAGATTGCAAAATCACGTATAACTGTTGAATCCTCAAATTTTAATACAATATTTCCGACACATAGGGAGTTATCATTAATGAGATGTTACAATGTGTCCATTAAATGTGGGCTAGTAAAAATTTCTGCGGGCTAGTAAAAAACCCAGTTAACTTGCCCGGTGGGCTAGTTAAAAAAAAGCTTAAGGGCGAGGCCTGCATGTGCAATTGGCATTCTCTTGAGTACATTGACTCACACCAGCATCCTGTGGCTGGGTGACATGACTCATATGCGGCGGCAGTACGAACAGGATGACGTTATTCTTCTTTGCCCAGTTCACCAAAAGCAAAGATATGTGGGATTTGTGCCCATCATTGAGGATCAATGTCTTAGAAGACTTGAGTTTCCGATGTTGTAGGTGGGCATGCTTTGCAAAATGCTTCTGAAGATCATTATGAAATACAGCAGTACTGCACTAGCTGTTGTCTGACATCTCACTGGCTGTTCCGGGGGTAGCGTCTTCAAGGAATTGTAGGTTCCATCTCTTCTCATGGCATTTCCTCCCCCAATTATGGATATTGTGCAAGATCTTGGAAACGTCACTGCCTGCAGTTGAGTATTCGTATTGCACACGGTCTTCGGCGGAGTATGTTCCGTGCTGACACCAGTCTCGTCAAGGTTATAGATACATTCAGGGGATTCATGCAGGTTGTTTTCTGTCAGGATACTAGCCAGTTCTTTGTTGTAAGCGTCAAGCGCTTCTCTCGAAGCACACCTTGCTCTGGCCATAGACAACTTCTGGGGCTTTGCCAATTTTAACTCTGGCCAACGCACGCTTCAAGAACCCATAAAACCAGGAGTCGCTTAGTGGTCTGTCAGCTGGGATCTTTGCATCGCCACACGAAACTGCATACTCGGCTGCAAGATACTGAATATTGGCTTTGGTGTAGCCATATCCAATGTTGGCCATGTGCTTCACATGGTCAACTTCATGTAGTTCTTGTTCTTGTTCCCTTGTGAAAATTCTTTTGGGACCCGGTTGTGCATCTTCAACAGCAACACATTCCCTCTTGTTCTATCCCAGAGAGTTGATTCTAGTAACCCATACTGCCTAGAGGCTTTGTAGACCGACATGCCTCCTTGTGTAGCACAGGATGCATTGACAAGACTGACTGCACTGATGTCCAGCATTTTGTATGTTCGGCTGATGATAGTATAATTTAGGGTTTGCTTTTGAAGTTGCAGATTTGCAATCCTAAATAATAAAAAATATAAGAAAAGTAATGATTTATTGTTCTAAAACACTTAACCCTAAGATAGCCCACCCTTGCCAGCCTAATTTCCTTTATCAATGTCTGAAACAACAATAATTATTTTATTAGGTCTATTTGCCTAAAAACTATTGCCATCTTATTATGTTAGGCCTAAACTATTTTGTATTCGTAATTATTTGACATACACATCCCTGAAAAAGTCCATCAGTTGCCTGCATAATGATTCCTTACACCCCTAGCCCGCCCTGCCTGACCAAAAATATGATAGATCTATACAAGTCTACTGATATGTGATTTAGGGCGCACTTCATACAGTGCGCTAGTCCTCATTTTGATTCCAAACAAATTGTCACAATTTTGCGGTAAAAAATACGTTCTTGGACGCCATTGGCCATTGCAGCAATGACATAGGAACCAAGCAAGGGAAATTCCATGGGCGGGGCATAATTATAGATAAATCTTGAAAACGATAGACAGTACCCTTTGACGGACGTGGTGAGGGGAATTTTTTTAAGGTAAGGACATTTTTAAAGTTTTGTTAGAAATTATTCAAACTTAACTTGCATTCTTTTTTGTATACAACTCGGCAGAAAGTCCTTAGCTACCGATTACCAGGATGAAAAATCACCGATAGAGGGCGTACTAGCAATGCAAAACGAGATTTCCGATGCCGCGATAATGGAGTTGCCGTGATAATGGGAAGTCCGACTATACCAGTTACTGATGAATGCAACTGCTCTGGAATTAGAACAGCTCACATTATTACCTAATCAGAATAGGATTTTACAACCATGACAACCAATATTACCAATCACATTCATTCTAAGTGTGCATGCTCTTCTAATGCCGTAGGTTATGTGTTGCGAAGTTTTACTCTGTCAGAATTTTTATTTGCTAAATGTTGGGGAAAAAAGGCATCTTCCTTCCTTTTTTGAAAATGACATGATGCTAAAAATGCAGGCCTCAAAGGCCCTTAAGTTTGCCGTGGTGCCCTTCACAAAATCGCACTCTTCACGGCCAGTCTTGCCGTGCCCTTTTCCCAACTGGCCGTAGTGCCGTAGTCGGCGCGGCTGGCTCAGCGCGGCAACAGTGCACGCGGGCCAGACCGTACCGGTATGTACTACATGTAGTACATGTACGTACGGCTGCTGCAGCATGCATATGACACACGAAGCTTGATATAGACTGGTTTCGATTCCTCCATCAGCATTTTAATTTCGAATGCAGGGGGCAGAAGCCAGATTTAATCTAAAGCACGTACACGCACGGTACGGCCAAGTTCAATCAGCGACTATTTGCGAACCACTTGTCGATTGTGCCTGGTACCCAGGTTATATTTTGTGCATAGGTTATCAGGCAAAAGCGACCAAGTTGGTTGTTGCGTTCGCTCGCGCTTTCATCATGGAGTTGTGTACGTGCGGCGCGCGCATGGCATCATTGATTGTATGACCGATGTATTGTGTGTTGTTTATAATACATGTAATCAAGTTTGTAAGAATGCTACGAAAAGATCGATTAAAGCGACAAACATTCATGTAAATGTACATGTATCTGTGGAGTTTTACAAAGCTTGTAGAGTTTTACAGGGCTTCACAGAATATTTCTAATAGAAGTAATAATGACTGGCCTCCGTGCCCTTTTCTTAAAATGCCATTGGTCTTGGTGCCCTTTGCTTTGGCCTTGGTGCCCTGCCAAATTTTTCGTTATCGAAGGCAAAATGGCCGTGCCCTAGAAAATCTTAAATTTGAGGCCTGAAAATGTTTTAGTATTTGTTTTTTTTGGCCTAATGTGGCAAAATTAAATTAAACGCATGAATTTTGTCAAATATTTGGGATAATGCAGTAGGGAAATGGATAATTTACCATACCCCACACCATTAACCCTAACCTAACATAAAGCTGCAAAATGCTACTAGTAGTAAACTGTAGTATGCAGTACTCTCACCTATTTGTGTACAATGCTTGTAGTAATTTTTAGTATTTGATACTTCACCCCAAATAAAGTACGCAGTAATATGTAGTACTACTGTTTGTTGCTGGGGTTGGAGGCAAAATGTCTGTTTTCATCTAAGGTAGAAACAAAGCATGAACTACCGGTTTTCAAAGATGATACAATTTGTTATCTTAGCCATTCAATTCATTGACACAAATATAATTTACCCAGTAACTTAACTGTATTACATAGAAGTAGTACTCTGTCGTTGCAAGTATCTTGACTGCTGTCATGATACACTCAATCATCAAAGACAGAGAGACTCAGTGCTACAGAATACTAAGTAGTACTTCGTAGTACACAGGTCTTCACCCCAAATGAATGCCTAGGATGTTAGGGTTAATATTTTGACTGGTTCACAGTGCCATAGGTTTCTGTATAAATTACATGGTCATCCCTACCCACAATGCATTGAGAATGTCCAAAAAGTTGTATTTAGGAAGCAGTTAATTTAACCATTTTCTATTCATTCCAGGCGTACCATTCTTTATTGAGTGCCCCCACTAGCTTGGGAAGCATGGCACTTCTCCCACTCAATACAAAGTTCAAAGGACCTAGCCCTCCAGGTAAGCAGTCAAGAGATTGAATGAGAAACGACCGATTTGGGTATTTCAGCATTATAGCCAGATTTTGAGATGATCATTGGGCATGCTAGATTGCGAGGAAGCTACACATTCAACTGAATTTCCCACTAAATACTGTGCATTTGCAGTCAGACGATTTGAGGAAAAATGACCGATTTAGCTGTATTCAGCATTATAGCCAGATTTTGAGACAATTGTTAGGCATACTAGATCCGGAGGTAGCTATACAAGCCACTCAATGAACACAAAATACTGCGCATTTACGCATGATCACCACGCAGAATGGGAGAGTGGTCTTAACCCTTTTTAATACAGATGGCGGCCATAGCCACGTTTTGAAAAAGACCACCTGACCGGCTTGGGCGTTGCCAGGGGGCAAAGCACTTTAAAGGGGAGGGGGGTGCTGGACATCACTTGACGCTTTGTTCAAGACCGCGATACCTAGGCCTATTGTACATGTACATAGCTGCAATTTAGGTCCCTTTCAGCAGGTTTCGAGTGTTAAATATACATTCAATTGAGTACAACATTGACTTCGCACCTGGTCTTCTTTATTTATTATTTTTTTTCTCTCTTCTTTTTATTTCGGAGGAGGGGGGGGGGCGGGCGGAGGGGCGGGCAGGCTTCAAGCGCGATGAATAGGACCTCTCTATTCAGTGTGGTGTCTATTGTTTGCATTACGCCTGGCTGCAAAGCCCGTTCTTGGCATACCAGCCCCCCCCCATCAATAACAGCCGGACACAAGGAATTAACGTGGCTGAAATTGAAATTGACACACACAAAAAGTTGGTTTCTTGAAAAGTGTTATTGTCAAACTTGATAAATTAACTGATCTTGCAAATACTTTGAATGCCATTATGAGTTACATAGCTGCTCAATCCAACAGGGTCCAACGGAAATATTAAATAATTGGATACTGTTGGATTAAGCAGGGTTAGGGTTAAAAACATTGAATCCAAGCATCATCTTTGTATTTTGTAAGAAATGGTAATATGCTTGAAAACGAGTTGAACTGGATATCCATCGCATGGTTCCTTTAACCCTGACTGTCCTAAATCCATCAAAACCCAACACCATGTTGTGTTGCATTTTGATGGGTTCAGGACTGTAGCGCCTTGGCACCATTACTTTGCATGGAGCTATGATGTTTCAATTTGTCTAAGAACAAAGAATGAGCCATAGGAATACAGCACAGTGTTGGATTTTGACAGGTTGAGGACGCTTCCCAGTAAAAGTGCCACAGGGGTTAGGGTTAAACCAAACAGAATAGTTTCTTTCACGTAGGGATTAACTGATCGGATTCTAATTCATTTAAAGGTACTGGTGAACCTGATGTCATCGATGAGGCAATCCTTTACTTCAAGGCCAATGTCTTCTTCCGGAACTATGAAATCAAGGTGAGATTTGAATTTATGTTTCGGACTGGGGGGTGGGTGGGGGGGAGACAGAAACATAAAAGGAAATATTGGCAAAGATGATACTCTTTGGCTGATTTTGTACCCTGTCAAACAAAATTTTGTAAAAAAAAATTGGTGTTGGATTTTATTTGTGTTTTTCTGTTTTTATCCTCTTGAATACGGACAACGGCAAATACAGCCTGGATGAGATGTCACGATGGTCAAAAATGCATTGTGGGAAGGAAAAAGACAAACATTGCTCCTGTTTCCTTCCCACAATGCCTTTTGACCATTGTGACGTCTCAACCAGGCAGTATTTGCGATAAGGTCTATAGCCGCAGTTTGTAAAAGACCACCTGGCCGGTTGCCGTGCATTCCTCTGCATACTCAATCCATTGTTTGCCTAGTGTTTGTGTTACGGTTGGCTGCACAAGCCCGTCTTGGCATACCAGCACCCATCAATAACAGCCTTACACAAGGGGTTAATCTGACTCTTTGTAATTTTTTTTTTTTTGGGGGGGGGGGTATAACCTGGGAGGAGAATCGAGAGATACATGTATGTTCATTATCAAAATAAAATAGGAGCTTCAAGTATAATTATTCACAGATGAGGTTATCAAATTCTACGAATTGTTTACTTAAAAACTTTTTTTTTGCTTTTCATAAGTAGCATGGCCTATTTTTGAGTAATTGCAACTTACATGAAAAAATCATGATTCTTGTTTTTGTCCAAATACTGTAGTTTAACGCATATTTAATTTATAATACCTGGTTTGCTTTAGTGTTGAGACCAATAAATGTGTACAATTTGATATTTTAGTCTGGCGCACTTCCGAAAAAATTGTGTAAACGTATTATTTTCCATTCTCAATGCTGAATTTACAGCTCTATTCAAAAACCAAAATATCGTATAACAGTAATTTTTTCTTTCACCATTACAAAGCTTACATTATATATTTTATTATGAAATGGAAATCTCAATTTTTAAAATTTCCAACTTATGTCCGATTTCGCTTGCTGGTGCCACATATGTTGAATCACATAAATTATCAACACTGCCTTGCAACCGTTAGAAGCTCTACCAGTGGTACATTGTATATCATACCTTAAGTTTCCTACAACTTGAAGTGTTGGCCAGGTTTTAAACGTAGGGATGTTTCTTGGAAATTTTGGAATAAAATGTGGAGTCGAATCTCAGAGGAATTGCGGCCACACCTTGTGATTTTTTTCCAAGATCTTGGGAATTTGGGCAAGGCCTTGGGAGCAGTTCACCTAATCTTGGGATTTTTGTGCGGGTTCTTAGGATTGTGATTTCATAAAAATATGGATTGCACGTGTGGTATTGCTTATTACAGCACTTTGTGAACAAACATGTATTTTATTCATTGTGTACGCGATTCTCACTATCTTGGGAAATCTTGGGAATTTGTCTGTGGTCATTTTCAAATTTGATGAGTGGCCACGCTGCTCAGAGGTTTTTTGAAGGTTTGAAAGATTAAAATGATTAATAACACTCTTTTACCCAATCATCCCAATTACAATCACATGGTACTAACTCAGCCACTACATGTACATGAATCCAGTTGGAAGGCCGTACACATGCAGATTTTACATTCAAAATAGCAGTGTTGTTTTCTTCTTAAAAAACACAGCAAACAAACAAAAATCAGGTGTGTTTATTCTGTGCTGTTTTTTTTTCTTTGTCAGGGCGAAGCAGATCGAGTTCTCATCTACATTACGCTTTACATCACGGAGTGCCTCAAGAAACTACAAAGGGTAGATCCTCATTTAGCTTGTAATCTTTGGATATTAAAACCAAGACTTCAAGTTCTGTGTTAGCCTTGGTCAGACGTTTTATGACTTCAGCCAGGAATAAGATTTTTAACACAGGACGTACAGTGAAATCTCGATAAGTCGAACCTCAGGGGAATGGGCTCCAATTTTGAGTTAAGCGGAGTTTCGAGTTACCCAAGGTCCCCTTTTTCCCAAAGATAACGTACGTGAATACCAAGCGAATATCCAATGTAATGGCCGTGAAATAGAACACGAAATCATGGCATTTTTGGGTGATGTTTGCTTCACTTTCCGCTGTTGCAGGTCTCCCCCTTTAGTGCGAGGGAATGGTCCAAAAAGAGACAATAAAACAGGCCCGTTTCATCGGCGTTAAAGATGTCTCATTCGGCAAAACATTGGGCAGTCCATTGCGTAGCCATTCGTCTGTCATCTCCGTCTCTATCAACAGCTCTGTCCATAGTCACAACACAGCGCCCTCTCTCGAGATGGCATGCGCCCTCTCTCGAGATGGCATGCGCCCTCTCTCGAGATGGCATGCGCCCTCTCTCAAGAAAACGAACCCGTGTGACGCAGCGGGCCTTGAAACGATCCAGCCACCCGCAATACGTCACTGCGGCAAGCACGTGCGACTGTGTGATTGGTCAGCAGTTCACTCGAATCATTGCCAACTGCATCGTGGTTGCGTGGGCGCTTCAGTGACAATAAAGCCTGCTTTGCGTCTCTTCGGCCTTCCTGGGCGGGTCACCAGCAGTTTACTTTGATCATTGTAAGTTACACTGGAGCGAATAGGCAGCTGCTCCAATGATACTATGGACGCTAATAGCCTCTTTGTTGCTTATCTATACCCAAGTTTAGGTTTATTGATTGCAGTCCTGGGAGATTCTTTAACCTAACAAAAGGATTCCAGTTTCTTCTGTAGTGTAATTATGCAAGTTTATTTCTGCACCTGCCGATTTTAAGTTTGACTTATCCGGAGTTACCGGTCCAAAATTTCGATCTAGCGTGGGCATGTTTATACATGATTTGCTATTCTTTTGAGGGGAATAAATATTTACTTCGAGTTACCCAGGTTTTCGAGTTGACCAGTTTTGACTTATCGAGATTTCACTGTATTTGGGTTCAATGATGTCTGAATGATGCATCACAGTCTGTTGAAGGGTGAAACAGTACGAGTATGACAAACAGATTGAAAGAAATTGTGTGTTCAAAGTTTCATATTTTCGGGGGGCGAGATTTCTCTGGACTTTTCCTGAAATGACCTCTGCAACCTGAAACAGCCTTCTTTTATTTCTTATGACACCATTTTATGCAATTTTTTTTTTTGGGCACTTTACAGCAACTCCATACAAATTAAATGCCTCTGAATCTTTCATCTTTCGTTTTCCTCAAATCTCACCCCGATGTTTGTCCGAATCAAAATTAGGAAATCATAGAATTCCGTAGATTTGTCATTTTTATTTTTACAGAACAGGGTGGGATTACAGATAATTCAAACCATTACATAGCTTTGAAAACTCTTGGCACATGCTTTAACAGAAACTAAGCATGTCTGACTGTTACATCAAAAATCTTGGTAGTATTTTCATTTCAAAAATCTTTTTCTTGCGTTATTCTAGTGTGCATCGAAGGAAACCGGCAAGAAGGACATGCACAGCTTGGCTATCACCAACTTTGCCATTCCTGGGGAGCCCATGTTCCCACTCAACGCCATGTACAAGAAACCTGCCAACAAGGCCGAAGCAGGTAAGATGAAACATTAGGCTTGTCCCAGGAGTCATCCCCCCTCCTCCTTTTTTGATGTGATTGTGTGGAGGTTAGGATGCTTTTAGCTCCCCAGAGCAGAGTAGCCTCCCCTCCCTCTTTCCAATTTTTAGCTCTTATAGAGGAATTTCACATTAGCCCTGTCTGCGCACTTCTGGGTTTGAAGGGAGAATTAAACAAAAACTATTTGCTATTCAACAAATTTATTCATGCATGAATTAATCATGCCATAAATGACAGTGCAGCGCACGATCAGCAAGAAAAAAAAGATTTTAAAAAGTATTTAGAGCCCCAAAAAACTCCAGTCTAAGAATGTACTTGCTTTCCTTAAAATGAACTGTGAAATAGACAGCCAAGTGACCAAGTGACCACTTATAACCCTAATTCCCAAATCCTCCAAAATCCTCATTGCCAAATGGAGGAATTTTGAGGATTGAGGGTCTTTGGAAGTTGAAGCATGGAGGATTTTGCCTCTGGAGGAAAATGAAGGATCCAGGTCATCAAGCCCAATCTAGTGCTGGATGATTTCGGAGGATTGAGGTTACCGGGGTGTTTATCCAAAACCCACTGGAGGATTTTGCAGGATTCAGGCAGTGGACGTCAGTATTAAACAAACATTGGAGGATGTTGGAATCGGAGGATATTGGAGGATTCAGGTTACATTTAGGAAAAATGATGTAGGGAGTTAGGGTTAATTAATGTTAGAAAACTTCAGAACAAGTGAGCTGAATCATGTTGACTTATGTGTGAATGTCAAATCAAATTTAATGACTTTCCAAAGATGAAAATGTGCTGAAGTAAACCACAGCATCTCGTGAAATTTAGAGGTTTCTTTTTAGCCGTGTTCACAAAAAGTTCTTGTGCAAAAATTGTGAGAATTCCATTTTGTCATTATACCATTTGGTCATAATACCATTTGCGTTGCTTGTGTTTTTGTGTGGCAGACTCCATGCGGTCGTACCTGACCCAGATCCGCCAGGAAACAGGGTTACGCCTGATCGAGAAGGTCTTTGACCCCGCTACAGACAAGCCCAGCAAGTGGTGGATGTGCTTCGTCAAGAGGAAGTTCATGGAGAAGAGTCTATCGGCCCCTGGCCAGTAAAGGTCACAGGAAGGTTAAAGGTCAAGATTAGAGGTCATACAGCAAGGAACAAGTTGGAGCACGTTCACACAAGGACTATAGTTAATTTTTGGACTAACTTCGACTGAACCTTGGCTAGTCGAGTTGGTTAGATGGCTAGATGGTTAGTCTAGTTGGCTATTTGAAACCAACTTCCTGAGGTTAATCGCATCGCAAAGTTTAGTAGGGAGTCCAGGCCTTAAGGTTGGTGGTGACTAGGGCTGTGCATCCGAACTGGGTACCCGAGTACCCGACCGCTGATGTCAGGAACCGGTTCCAGATTATGGAATCGAGTACACGTAACCGAATTAACACATTACTTAGTAATTTCTCAGACAATGAAAAAGAAAGTTTTGGAATGTCATTTGTGGGGAATTTTATACACACAGGAACCTTCATATGGTAGTGAGGTCAAAGGTCAACTGAGGTCAAGTTGAAAAATGGGCTGAAAATGTACTACCTGTAAATGCACACCCCCAGTGGTTACATTTGACAGGTCCACCAGAGATTATCCAAAATTTAACACAAATGCACAGGCACAAGGTATATCACAAATCTACCCCAACTTAATTAATCCATGTTTATTGATGGAAATGGCTCTTGGAATACAGACCATTGATTAAATCAGTTGGTTGATTTGTGACGTACCTTGCAACTGCACAATAACGTCCCAGGTGAGCGATAGCTAGTCAAACTATTGTGTAATACTGGCAACTCCTTCACTTGTTATGGTCCCCTCTTCAGTTGTGATTGTTTAGCGTGGCAATCATTGCTATTGAAAACCAACTTGGTCAACTGGATGTTGACTAGTCAGCCTTCGGGCAAGGCTAGTCCAAAAATTGTCAACAATAGTTCACTGTAGTTCTTGCTCTAACTTCTTCCAAGCTTTATAAGCTTCTTGCATTGAATATTTTTCTGATATGTGATTGCAAGTGCACATACGCAATTGGAATTTCACTAGACTATGTGGTTTCTGTATTATTTGAATTCACGGAAGTTTGATATGAGACAAAGTTAGGTAAGGAGCACCCTTTATATACCAATATACTGTTTACAGTCAGAAAGTCCCGTTCCAGAGCTGGAGGGTGGCATGCATTGGCATGGGTGTCACTACAGGGGGGTGTGGGGTACCCCAATTAGTTGATTTTGTCGGCAAGTTTGTGTGTTTAACAGTTGACAAAATCGCATTATGATAGTACTTAAGTATTCAAAATATGGCACAAATTTCATGATGCCCTCAACGTCATGACACTCCTATACCTCCCCCCCCCCCCCCCCCTTCCCTTTCAAATTACTTTTTGGATGACACATGGTTTCGGACCACCATTTGGTTTTTTTGAGGGGGGGAGGAGTTTAGGGACCTCATACCCTGTTTGTAAAATTGTGCTGACACCCCCCCCCCCCATTATTTTTTTCCACTCACACGCCGTCGGCAAAATTGTAATTACACACACACACGGGGACCTCCTATTGTCCTATTGTTCTCCTATTGTTCATACTTTACATTTTTGGCAAGGGCCCTCATTCGTTTTGTACACGATTTTCAAATGGGGACCTTTCTCAATCGGAGACCCTATTGTCCTCTATTGTTAAAGATCCCCTATTGAATGCAAAACTCACACACACACACACACACACAGTCGTGTACCGACCTCCAAACGCGGACGTCCCATTGTTCCTCTTTTGTTTATACTCTAACTTTTTCGGAAGGCCTCCATAGACTTTGTACACACTTCCAATCGCGGACGTATGCTGGGAATCGCGGACGATATTGTTCTCTTTTGTTCTCTGGCATTTTACGTCCGCGGTTTGAATACACCAACGCGCCCACACACACAGTCGTGTATCGACCTCCAAACGCGGACGTCCCATTGTTCCTCTTTTGTTTATACTCTAACTTTTTCGGAAGGCCTCCATAGGTTTTGTACACACTTCCAATCGCGGACGTATGCTGGGAATCGCGGACGATATTGTTCTCTTTTGTTCTCTGGCATTTTACGTCCGCGGTTTGAATACACCAACGCGCCCACACACACAGTCGTGTATCGACCTCCAAACGCGGACGTCCCATTGTTCCTCTTTTGTTTATACTCTAACTTTTTCGGAAGGCCTCCATAGGTTTTGTACACACTTCCAATCGCGGACGTATGCTGGGAATCGCGGACGATATTGTTCTCTTTTGTTCTCTGGCATTTTTCGTCCGCGGTTTGAATACACCAACGCGCCCACACACCCAGTCATGTAAACGGGTGCAATCGTGGACCTCCCATTGTTCCTCTTTTGTTTATACTCTAACTTTTTCGGAAGGCCTCCCATTGGTTTTGTACACGATTTTCAATCGTGGACGTTAGGTCAAACGTGGACCCCTTTGTCTACGCCCGAATTCTTTTGTCCTAGGTCCACGATTGCCGGCATATACAAACTCACCCGCCACACCCCCCCCCCCCCCATTCAAAATGGTCAAGGGACGCCCCTGTGCATAGGCTCACAGGCTTGCCGTGAATCGTAATACACATACAGCCAAAAGTCTGGCGAGTTTAATTTTGAATGAGCACATTCAGTCTGACATGTCATTATACCAAACATTCGTATTTAGCTTTTAACACATTTTGGTTGCCTGATTTTGTTTTAAATCATGTAGCTTTTTTTTATACATTGGGGGTTTTATTTAATGTGCATTATAAAACACAACCTTGGTACCTTGTTACTCCAAACGTTCTATGTGTGTATAGCCTGAATGCTTGAAGGGATTACTCATAAATTTAGGGAATATTTACTATTTCAGAGAATAATTGGAGGTTCCAGTTTCTATGACCGAATAAGAAACATGAAAACGGGCATTTCTGTTTTATTTCCATTTTGTTTGTCTGTTTCTATATATATTTTTAAGAAGGAATGACAGATAAACACGTTATGATTTCTTTAGAGTGTAGCAAGTTTAAAACCCTAAAGTGGGCTTGAAAACCAAACTATAACCATGTTGTATTGGGTAAACATGTATTGTCTCTGGCCCATGGTAAAAATCAATTTCAGTGTTTATACTTACCAAACGTATAAAAAACGCTACAACAGAAATAATTTGTAAAAAAAAAGAAATGGTTAATACAAATTCCAAATATACTGTTCTGATGGTTACAACCGATTTGCAAAATTGACTGCTGTAATAAAACATTTCATCCATATTCCGCAGGGAAGAACTACACGACACATTCATAAGGATGAAATGATTTTTTTTCTCACACTACGTTTATGGTTGAAATAGGGATTTTTTTTTAAAGTGTGATATCACCGGGTCTATAGTTTTGGTATGGTCTGCAAAAACTCTTCGACCATAAAAATAGATTAGTATCCATTGTTCCATTTGTATTTACCAAAGAAAAAAGCCCATGGGCTATCAACCACAAGTCTGAGACTACTGAAGAAAAGTAAATCCCAAATTGTAGGTTTTTCACACTCCTTCAATAGGTTTAAAGTTTCCTCAGTCCAGTCTTGGTTTTTTTTGTTCTTTTTACAAGCATTAACTTTGCATTTATACCTTGAATCACCTTTGTAATAACAATTATGATTGTAGAGCATTTACATTATATTTACTTGACAGTGAGTTCTGAAGTCTGGATGGGAAAAAAAAAGTTTGTCTAAATTTCACAGTAATATCTTCACTTTGAACAAACACGTGACAAGATCCTACAAAATGAGTCTTAAGTTCATTTTTTGACTTGTTAGTTTTTTACTTGCATTGGATACAGCATACTTGGCTCTTTATTCTGATATGTCACTCGGTTTGTAATTCTGATGAATATGCATATGTGGACATTGGGTGAAAACCTTGACAGTTCCTATTGATTTCCACAGTCCGAGTCCTGTTGAAGGGTCTGTAACTCAAAAGTATTAACTCTAAAAACTTGTGACTCATTTTGTTGGGTTCGATCACCTATGTGCCCCTAATAAAGCCATTTAGAATTTCATTGCGTCTTTATTGATCGTTTAAAATGTGTGATTTTCCGGAAGTCTCTCAGGCACTGACAAAGCTAACATTAAATCTTCTGTTAATTTACTAAGCGGTAGTATCGAAATGTATGAATTATGCTTGTATCAAATATCTTAAAGAAACTTTGATATGCAAATTATGTATTTGTCTTGTTCTATTTCTTGCTGTATTTTTTTCTGTATACATGTACATGTATTTATTTTGAGTATTAAGGGTAGTATACAACATTTGCAAATATCAAAAACAAAACTACTGAATAATTACGAAATACCGTACTAGATTGTAAGTAAATAGCAGTCTCAATCGTTGGAAATAGTCTAGTTCCGTGACCTGGTAATTCTCTGACTATAAATTGCTCCGATTTTTTAAAAGAAGGGTCAGGGAACCAGATACTAAAACATAATTTGTTCTCTCTCTTTTTCCCAAGCATCTATGCACACAAAACTTTAGACAGGCCAGTGTTACAGTATTTGCTACCACGCTATAAAATATTAACCCCCAAATCTATTTATTTCTGAAAATGACAGCAAAAGCAAATGTTGTATACAACCTTTAATCCCATACTAAATTGTGCGTTTCCAGTTTCCGACCAACCCTATCTTTGGCTCCCGATTACTTCTCCTCAATGCATAGCTTGAGTGGACGATGTTAAATTTGTCAGTCAAGTATTGTGGCACATGATTATTGGTAATTTTGTACAGCACGATGGCATCGTGCCGACGTCTTTTAGCATTGAGAGGAATCCAATTGAGCTCTTTCAAGTTGAAACTACTTGGAACACTCCAGTCAATATTTCTGATAATGCATGCGCTTCTGTCTTGAAGCTTTTGCAACTTTGCTTGGAGTGTAACCCCACAGTTTCCCCACACAACGTCACAGTAATTGAAGTGTGAGGAAACGACAGCATTAAGATTGCGGGTGCTCTGTGGGATTATATTTTTGACTTTTTTAATATTTATTTTTTTCTGTATTATAAACATGGATACCCGAGAGAGCTTTTTTCCCGCATATGATCAATGTGTTCACTCCAAGAAAGATTTTCGTCTATAATGACTCCGAGATGTTTACATTTCTTTACTTTATTTAGTGGCATCCATTAATTCTAATATTTATACATTGTACATGTATCATCATCTGGCAAACTACGAAGTCTTGATTTGGTACCAAGCAGAATGAATTCCGTCTTGTTAACATTTTTGTTTAGCCAAGCTGTGACATTGATAAGATCGTCATTGATTACCGGTACCTTGACAAGATAATCTTTGCCTGTATAATATAGGGTTGTATCATCTGCATACATGCTGACCTTACAATTGGAAACACAGTTATGAAGGTCATTAACTGTAATACTATATAATAAACAGAAGGGGCCAATAATTGACCCCTGTGGTATCCTACAGCGTATTGGAACAGGGCTTGAAATGTTCCCATGAATTGATGTAAAGTGGGAACGATCCTGTAGGTAGCCGGTGAACCATAAAAATATGCTATTCCTGTCAACACCATATAACTTGAGTTTGGAAATTAGGATATCCAAATCAACCGTGTCGAAAGCCTTTTTTAAATCAAGCATTACAACACCTATTATTTCGCCATTTACGAAAACTCTTATCAAGGCTGTGGAGGTCGAGTGTAGTGGTCTAAATCCAGATTGATATTTATTGAGGAATTTATTGAGATTCAAAGACGGCTCTCTCAAGGATTTTAGAGAAAATAGGCAAGACAGATATTGGCCTATAATTACCAGGTTCACTTACGTCACCTCCTTTGTGAAAAAGTGTCACTTTGGCCTTCTTCCACTTTTGGGGGAATTTGCCTGTTGTGATGGAGAGATTAATCAAATACGTAAGTTGGTTAACAATGACAGGAGCGGCTAATTTAATCAGTCTAACTGGGCAGTTGTCACAACCTGCAGCCTTTGTGGTCGCGAGACCCTGAATTTGTTTTAAAACAAAATCTTGACTAATCGGTTTAAGATAAAATGTCTTATTAATGCCCCATTGATGCCCCCATTGTCAATGTAACAGTTGAAAACATCGTGTCGCTGGGTATTTCGGCAGCAAGTTTTGGCCCAATATTAGCGAAATAATAATTGAGTACATTGGCAATACTCACAGGGTCTGATATTTCCTCACCATCTGCACAGATCTTGTTGACGCTTTTCTTGCTTTTGGTGGGAATTACTTCATGGTTGAGATGTTTCCATACCTTTCCACTGTCGTTTTTGCTAGACTTGATGACCTGAAAATATTCTTTCTTGCCTTGTTTGATTTTGGAAGTAACTTGGTCTTTCCCGGACATAATGGCAATCTTTTTTGAGCGATCCCTTAAATGCATGAGATCATAGATTTCCTGATTTAGCCAAGGAGCAGAGTTTTGCTTCACTCGTGTGTTGTCACAAACCTTAAGAAAGAGTTTAAATTGATTTAAATTGATCAAGTGCAGCATCGACATCATGATGACAATTGATATACAATTCCAATCAATATCGGAGAGGTCCTTAATTTGAAATCGTCATCGTTAAACTTACTGTAAGATCTGCTAGTTACAACAGTGTAACCATTAAAGAGCAACTAAAACGGATTTTTTTTGTTGACCTTTTGGACTTTTCCGACAGTTTAAGTAGGCCTACGTTTTTAACTGATAGAGATTAGTTTGCAGACGAGAGGGATTTTGTTATTAAAAAAAAAAAGGATTGTTATTCTGAACCATTTATCCTGTTTCGCGAAAGCTCATTATGTATGTAAATGCATCTACGTGACCCCGTGACGTACACGTGTAGAGTCGGTTGATGCTACAGCCAAACACTATGCATGTACGTACGTGGAGTTGATGCTGCTGGAAGAGTTTTGGTCGACATAACTCCTCCGTTTTCCCGTATATTTTGTCAAATTTGTTATAAGAAGCACGATATGGGGGGAAAAGGGCCCCCCCCCCCCCCCCCTCTTTAGTGTTGGTCATTGTGTTCCCGGAATCTCAGGAATTCTATTCAGAAATCTAGGGGGATGTGTTAGATAACAATAATCTGGAGTGTGCTTAGTGTATAGGGATAAAGCGGGGGGGGGGGGGGGGGTAGGCCTACCCTTTTCCCCCATATCGTGCAGGGTATCTAATTTTTGAATTATTTCAGTATGAGCATGGTTCTGAGATAATCATTATGCCTCGATCGTACGTGTGTAGTTGGGGGTTGCACGAGGAACAGCGACAAAAACCCTGACCTAACCTTCCTACGATTCCGAGTGCTGAATGGAGTTCAAAGGCGACAGTGGGTCCGCTTTGTAGACAATACAATATCTGATTTTCGGCTGTCGAAATATGTGCAGAACATTTCGCCAAAGACTGTGTTGATGATAGTGTTAGTATGAAAACTCAGCTGGGTTTGAAGGCACAATTCCGTTTTAACTTGGAGCCAGTCCAACTCTAAGAAAAGGCACCGAGCGTTCCAATCCTTTCCCGGACTCACGCGCACCAGACCACGACGACGTTCCCTGCGGTTGCCATATGAAGCGCGGTATTGGGAAAAAGGGGACCCCTCTTTTGTGTTGGTCATTGTGTTCCCGGAATCTCAGTAATTCTATTCAGAAATCTAGGGGGATGTGTTAGATAACAATAATCTGGAGTGTGCTTATATAGGGTATAGGGATAAAAGGGGGGTTCCCTTTTTCCCCCATATCGTGCAGGGTATCGCGGTTGCCGGCCAGCTCCCTGCCCACGCTCGCTTGACTCAACATGCATTGTACACGCACGGTACCGCATGCCATATGCAGCACGATATGGGGCAGAGCGACCCCCCCCCCCCCCCCCCTCCCCTCCCCTCCCCCTCTTTTGTGTTGGTCATTGTGTTCCCGGAATCTCAGGAATTCTTTTCAGAAGTCTAGGGGGATGTATAGTCTGGAGAGTGTATAGGGTATAGGGACAAAAAGGGGGCTACCCCTCTGCCTCATATCGTGCTGGGTATACACACACAAACTCGCCGCGCAGGTCCCAATAAAAGCCGACTGCAAACAAAGGAAAGTATGACTCATAACTAGCTTTTCAGCAAGAACAAGCCTACAAACCCAATTCTAAATGTGTCTCACAAAGATGTCAACACTTTAAAATATGTTTACCGTAGTGTTACACCTGAATCATGTGCAAAAAGCACAGCAATTAGTAATACTAGCCTTAGACAAAAAAATACGTACAGACTCTACGTAAAACATTGTCGTATAAATACAGTGACGTCATATGTTTCTACACGTATACGTCATCACTCGCGCGATACGGCACGTAAACATTTTTTTTTTTTTCAGAATCATGAAACTTGTTACATTAGACAAGTAAAATTGTGGTCGCACAACGCGCACTTGTTAAATTCAATCAGAATGGCCGTTCGCGTAACATGGCGTGACATTACGTCAGCAATTTTATCCCGAATAACAATTCCTCCATGATTTAACACGTGCGCGTATTTCAAGCACTCGGAATGCGGCATTAAAATCGCGCCACCAACATCATAAAGAGTCCTAGACTCCTCCGCCCCCACCCCGCTTAGCAATTTTTTTTTTTTTGGGGGTCTTTTTTTGGGGGGGGGCCTTTTTTTTGAGGGGGGGGCCTTGGATCCGGAAGTGGTTGAACACATTGATATTTTGCACGGTCCAAGACTGGAACTTCACACTCCCTGATCAGACCTTTTCCATTTTTGACATGCATTGGAGTAATATCACCATGATAATATATCGATAACTTCTATATTTATTTGTATTTCCTCCATTGGTTGGCCCTTTAAGGTAAAAGACCACTTTCTCAGTAAAAGTGAAACACATCTTAGGAATGTCCAGCTTGACCAAAAGGCCCAAGTGGCTGGACCGGAAGGTGCACTTATCATATGGAAAACCACATGTAGCACTAATTTGCCTTGTCTAACCCCCAAGACCCAACACCGACCAAACATAATCCTCTATTGTGTAATTATTCATCTTTGTATTGTTAATATTGAAAGGTTATTGAGACAATTCCTAATAAGGCAAAAATAAGATTCTTCAAAGTATCCAAGAAAATCCTATCGCCGAAACAAAAGGACATTATTTCCAGATTTAATATTTTTGTAAGTATGGTACCCCACCTGAACTCACATGCAGTTTCAATGAGCTTGCCTGCCCCTAGTGAGCAGCGGATGGAATATTGCGATGTATTTGTCATGCCCGCATATAGTTTGGTGTCCTGTATCCACTTTTGAACACGCATTGTCTTGCAGCAGGCTATCAGACTACACTACGCAGAACACATCGCCTGCGATGCGCCTATTGTATCCAAGGACTGTCCGAGAACAACCAAAACGACTCTTCATGCATCATGAATATTTGATTAATTTTAATTATTCATTCCTAACATGGATAAATGCACTTGGCGTGACTTGCATATTCCTCAGAACTGTTATAATTTTCTTCTGGTTGGTTATGGTAATGATAATTCCCCGGACCAAACATCATTCGATTTGGAGTAATACAAGTGGTTTCTTGTTCACTTGCTCGATAAGCCATCATTACATAAAAATTATGGGAGATGATCATCCCAGTCTGACCGATCATCGCTTACATACATGCTCAGGGGCGGATCTAGGATTTTTTGCGGGGGGGGGGGGTTTGAAATTTGCCCAGAAAGGCGACTCCCAAAATGTTCCGTCTGCGAATTCTATTTTACAATGGTGCTATTTAACCTCTTTGTTTTGTTCATACCCATAGGCAAAATAAGACATGTAGGGTTTCTGGTTTGCAACTTTAGGCGTAGGCCCCTACAAGCAAAAAGAAGAAAAATGGCAACGAGCGGGGGAAGGGGGGGTTTCGACCCCCCCCCCCCCCCCCCCACCCCCTGGATCCGCACCTGATGCTAAGCATTGCCTAAATGGTACGATATAATCTCTCAGCCAGCCCATCGGATTGTGGATGGTAAGGAGTAGTTCGTGTTTTATAAATTCCAAGTAATTGACACATTGACTGAAATACCCTACTTTCAAAGTTAGTTCCTTGATCCGAATGTATAACATCCGGTACACCAAATCTGCAAATAAATTGTTCTACCAATACTCGAGCTACCGACTGTGCATCTTGATTGCGCAGAGGATAGGCCTCCGCCCATTTTGTAAAATAATCAGTAACAACAAGTATGTATCTATTTCCACGCTTAGAACGGGGAAGTGGGCCAAAAATGTCAATTCTAATCTTTTGCAATGGAACACCAATCTTGGAAGGATGAAGTTCTGCCCGAAATTTCGAAGGTGGAGACTTCCTCTTTGCACAAGACGCACATAGTTTTACCAACGAAATTATCCGATTCCGGTAGCCGATCCAGTAAAAAGACCGTTGAATTTTCTTGAAGGTTTTAGTTCTTCCTAAATGACCACCTGTACCACGAGCTATATGAGCTTGAGCAAAAATGTCATTAGTTTTCGTTTCTGGCACTACTAGCTTCAAAAATGTACTATACAAATCTCCTATACAATAAACCATTCCTTAATTCCAACTGTTCCCATTGAAACCAATATCCTTTAACAATTCGAATACAAGCCGAAATCTGACTACCTGGTGGGCGTTCATTACTTTCTTCTTTCCATTGATTGGACCAAGGGAAGGATCATTTCGTTGTAGTTTTCTAAACTCATCTTCATTTAAACCTGCTAATGCAAAACTGGTAATACTACAAGTTACTTGTTCTGTATTATCACTTGCACTGGAATTGACAGGTTCGTTATTGTAACGTGACAAGGCATCTGCATTTTTATGTCAGTTCCCTGGTCTGTGACATATTTCGAAATCAAAGGAACTTAACACTTCTAACCATCTTGCGAGCTGCCCTTGAATGTTTTGAAATTAAACAACCACTTTAATGCGCCATGGTCAGTTCTCAAAACAAATCGTTTTCCATAGAGGTAGTGTCTAAATTGTTTAATAAAATAAACAACAGCTAACAATTCACGCTTAGTGACACTAAAATTCCTTTCACTTCTAGTTAATTTACGGCTTGCATAGCAAATAACCTTCTCTTGTCCATTTTGTATTTGTGAGAGGACGGCACCAATGCCGTCCCCACTGGACGGTAAAGAAAAATCTGGGAAAGTCAAAATTGGTGCCGATGTCAATTTTTCTTTCATCAACTGAAATGACATCTCGCATTCTTGCACCCATTTGAACTCTACATATATTTTTTGAGTGAGTTTATGCAAAGGAGCAGCAATGTTGGCAAAATTTCGAATGAATCGCCTGTAATACGAACATAATCCCAAAAAACTTTGAAGCTCCTTCAAATTCTTTGGAGTTGGCCAATTGGCAACTTTTTAGTTTTATCTTGATCGGTTGCTACTCCTGCCTTTGATACAATATGGCCAAGATAAGAAACTTCCTGTTTCTTTTTAGGCTTTAGTTTTAAACCTGCTTCTCACCAATTCGTTGAAAAACATCTTCAAAAAGCGTTGTGCATGTTCCTCAAAAGTAGGAGCAAATATAAGAATGTCATCCAAATAAATCAGACGTTTTCCAATGAAGCCCTCGCAAAACTAATTAGATAAACCAAAAGGCACGACATTAAACTCATAGAGACCGGTTCTAGTACTAAAAGCAGTTTTTACCTTATCATTGGGATTAACTTCAACCTGCCAATATAGCCACTTGCAAGGTCCAATGATGAAAACCAACACAAACCTGCAAGGGCATCTAAACTATCATCGATTCGTGGCAGGGGATAAGCATCCTTTAACGTAACAGAATTCAATTTTCTATAATCAATGCAAAAATGTGTAGACCCATCTATTTTCTTTACAAGGACCACTGGGCTACTCCATGGGCTATATATTAGATGGTGAAATGACTCCATCTTCTAACATGGTTTCTATATGTTCCTCTACCTCTTGCCTTTGGTGATATGGCAAACGTCTTGGTGGTTGCTTACAAGGCTTGGCAGTACCAGTATTAATGTCATGATAAACAACTTTTGTCGGACCCAGCTCCCCATGTTTTGAAAAAACATGTTCGTACTTTGACAATAAACATTTCAAATCATGCATTTGGTGCTCATCTAGGCATGTGGAACTTCTGTCCACTAGTTCCTCAAAAGCAGGATCTAATGAATCATTGGATTCACTATGTTCACTTTCACCCTGCAAGTCAACTGGCTGTAAAAGAGCAATCGGTTTTCCTTTCGGTAATACTGAATCTTCAGATCCAACTTTAAAACTCTAACCGGAATTTGTTTTTGTGCAGCATCAACCATTGTTCTACCAATAACCAAAGTATTGTCTTGAACTGTCAAAAGATTCAAGGGTTCCACTAAACCTTCTTTGATCTGGCCTCGGTAATGAACAAAACCAGGCACAATTTTCTCTTGCATTGGTGGAATAACGTGTTTGCTACCGAAATTCTACAACAAGATACCGTCTTTTCTGGAACCAATGGTATTATGATCTTGCCAAACACAAGTCGCTTTTTAGGAACATCGAATACTCCACCATGATTCATCAAAAAATCCAAGCCCAAGATTCCAGCATAAGTAATTGGTGCAATCAAAACTGTATGCGTTTTACACAATCGGCCTAACTTTATTATTACCTCGGCTGAACCTTCTACCTGTAAAGCACTACCTTCAGCTGCTAACACAGGTTGCTCAAATAGCTGAAGTTTCTGTCGCACCTCATGAGGTAACATTTCCCAATAAGATGGATGTAAAACAGTAACAGCTGAACCAGTGTCAACTAATTTTTTTACATCAACACCATTTACAACTCTTTGCACAAAATACACTGGTGACTGGGCCATGTGATTTACTGGCTGGGCATCGGCACAATACTCAGCCGAGACATGTTTTCTTGCCCCGAATTTGAGCCCGATACCTTATCAGTGAAAATGCTCCACAGAAACACCATCCGGGCAATCAATCAATCTTTGTAAGACCTGGCTGGTTACAGGACCAACAAATCAAAAGGTTTTCTTCGTCTACTAAACTTAATTTGAGCCTGCAAAGAGCCAACTTGTTTTTCCAACCGACTTAGGCCTATCTTGTCTAGCAATTGTTCACTAGTATTCATGCCTTTGTGAACTACATCAGGTTTATTAGTGCTTGTTGTAGTACAACCCAAGGTAAGTTACCATCATGACACTCTTAACCCCTTGACCCCGGGTTTTATATGGGAGGCGCCGGGGCACCAGGTCGGGTTGTACAGCCAAGCAAAACGGAAACAAGAGGCTTGTGCAGCCAAGCATAACGTATACAATACCCCAATAATTGATTGAAAGTGCAGAGATTGACACAAATAGAAGTCAACCGGCCTGGTGACAATTTTCAATATGCACGTATTTGCGTCAACCGTACGCAAGGGGTTAACGAAGAAAAGCTTCTTCTTCACAAGCTAATCTCAGAGCCTCACTCAAAATTTTGGGTTTAAGTCTCCTGACCTGCAAACGTACATCAGGGGAATCTAATGCATCCAAGAAATAATCCCGACCAATTTTTCACGGAATTCTACTGATGCAGTGGGAAATGCTTTACTTGCCAACCGTCGAATTTCACTTGCCAATGCAGGCAGCGTTTTCCCTTTTCGACTCACCCTAACTTTAAGTTTAGCTCGGAAGAGATCAGCTTGTCCATGTGGGTTAAAACCTATCCTGCAAAGCCCCAACTAACTCAGTATAATCACGCTTTTTCTCTTCGGGTAAGTCGGCATACAGTAATTTGTAATGCAGGTCCTTTCAATTTAACAGCAAGGAAACCGACTTTTTGCGTCTCGGTCCAGCAATTGATTCGACTACATAAATCAAAATGAGTTAACCAATCACCCAAACACGTTTTTCCATAAAAAATCATCTGGCACAATAACAGGTTTTAGACACAAATTTGTGATCCATCTAACTTATTGGAACCAATACCCATAACCGATCCGAACACATCAGATTTTGAAGAGCTGGTATCAAACCTTACACTACCTTGGCTAGGGAGCTTTCTTTTTATCTGTACATGTTCTCCATCCGTGGGGGTGGACCCGTACCTGTGACTGGACTTATGTAATATACTTGGTCACACGGACGGAGTAGCTCCATGTCCCATTACACGCAATTTTGCATCTAGCTCCTCCTCCAGTAATTCAATGGTTCGATTATTTTGATCAGTAACAAGGTTATAATGTGCCGCCATGTCTTTCAAGTAACTTGCAACACAGACAAGACATCAAAACAAAATTTTAAAACTGTGAATAGTCACAGTTCTGGCAGGGTCGCCAAAAACTGTAACAGTACCCCATCAGGGGCACCGCCAGACAACCAAAAGAAATAAAAACTAAGACTCAGAAATGATTTAAACACAGTTTATTAATCAATAGGAGGGGGAGCTACATGTAACATGTAAAGGAACTTCAACTAGCCACAGTAGTGAATGCCCGGCACATGACAACAAAATATTAAACTTACACTCCCGATGCCCAGTCACTAAGTCCACCATGGGCAAGAAAAACTATAGGGCTTTTATACATGTACATGTACATGTGCATGTAGATGCAGATGCAAAAAGCACAATGGAATTCCACTTTATAACAAAAAGTAGTACAAAGCATTAAAGGAATTGGGTTT
The DNA here is from genome assembly GCA_037893225.1 of Hippasteria phrygiana. Lineage (NCBI taxonomy): Eukaryota > Metazoa > Echinodermata > Asteroidea > Valvatida > Goniasteridae > Hippasteria > Hippasteria phrygiana. The sequence continues at coordinate 1,829,920 of JAZGUH010000013.1, read as the reverse complement.
AAGAATAAAAGATATCACCCTGTACAGTCCCAACCAGGGGCCCTCTGGGTGAGACCATACAATATGATAGAAAAAAACAAAAAAATACCGGGAATTCCTTACTGCAGCTGTTGCCTTTCTATAAACATTGTTACAGTATTCAACATGTGGACCCCAACTTAATGTTTCATCAACAACTACACCCAAGCATTTACAAGATTTCACTTTTTCGATAACCTTATCAGCAATGCACACGTTCAAAGTCGACGTTGGATATTTTCTGCCTTGAACCAATACGCATACATTTGGTTTTGTTGGCATTTAATGCTATAGTTTGTTTCCTAGGCACCAGTTGTGAATACTATAACAAGAGCTATATTCAAGTTCCTTTCTATTTCGTTAATACTAGAGGAGCTACACGTTAACGTGGAGTCATCTACATACATAAATAAGTTGCAATTTGGGGTATACAAGATGGAAAATCACTACTATAAACAATGAATAAAAGTGGCCCTAAGATCGACCCTTGTGGAATGCCTATGTCTGGGCAGGACCTTCGATATTGTGCCCTCAATATTTACAGACTGGCTACGACCGCCTAGGTACGACTTAAACCAATTCATTACAGAAGATGACATATTCACCTTCTTCAATTTGCCCAGTAGGATTACATGATCCACACAATCAAAAGCTTTATTGAGATCTATGAACACGCTACCTGTAAATTCACCTTGCTCCATAGCCTCAAAACACTTGTTTGTTAAATCGTGTAGAGCGCTTTCAGTTGAGTGCAAGGGTCTAAATCCCGATTAGCAACTATAGGTATCAAATTGTTATCATCGAGGTAGCTATATACTGCCGAGTGCACCCATCTTTCTAGAATCTTAATTGGCAGTATAGAAATAGGCCGATAATTACCTGTACTACATTTATCTCCTTCCTTGTGAATTGGTGTTACCAATGCGTGTTTCCAATCTTTAGGGTATTGCTCGCATCTTATGGAGAGGTTAAAAATATAAAGACTTAGTAATATAAGGGGAAGCCATTTTAATCATTTTAACACTGATGCCATCCGGACCTGTTGCTTTCCCAACCGACATTGAAGATATTTGCTTTTGAACGAACTCTTCTGTAATATTAGGTACAGTGCATTCTTCAAGTTCATCCAGAGAATCAACGATAGAGGCGTATGTATCATTGTTTTCAAGTTCGCGCGATGGGCAATTTCCAGCTGTACGTTTTCCGATCGTCAATATTTTCTCCATTTGGGGAAGTGATAGAATAGAGCAATTTTCTGTTTCTTAGGAAGTACCTCCTTTAGTTTTTTTCCATAGCATAGATAATTGATTTTATTTTCTTATATGGCTGATGTATAGTATTCACTCTTTAGTATTGCGAACAGTCATACACCCCCTCCACATTGCTGGGAATTAAATTACTGTGTGGTCAAAAGGGACGGAGCATGTGAAACACGCCGGGCGAAGACAATAGGACTCTAATGGCGGCAGTTTGCCTGGTATGGTTTGTGGTGAATGCGGTTGGTAATTGCGGGAATAGCCTTGTATGGGTACGCGCGTGTTTCTCGACAATTAAAGATCGTTAATTAACACGCTGTATATTGGCACTTGTATGGTGGCCCTGAAAGGACATCGAAAATAGTGAATATATTGACGTCAATATTCGCGAAAAAATTCACAACTTGCCTCAAATCGTGAATATTCAAGTCAAGATTCGCTCTCCGGCCACACATTTTTTGACGCGGATCTTTTTCAGCAGGATAGGTTTTGGTTGTCAAGTCGATGTGCGCGTCGCAAATTCAAAAAACTAGAATGCATGCAGCAAAGGGAGCTGCATAAAATTAGCAGGTTCTGGAAACACTTTTCTGTAAATCTTCTGCAAAACTTACACTGTAAAAAATTCCCGTATTTGAACGGTGAAAGGCATGTAAATATCACGATGAACAAACGTAAATGGAATGCGCGCTGTATTTTACGGGAAAAACCCGTAAAGGGCGGCCCTTTACGGGGTTTTCCCGTAAAATGCAGCGCGCAGTCCATTTACAGTAATTTCCTCATTCCAATCACAAAAGTCAGGTTAAATTGCCGTCTTTAGTCTCAAAATACACTTTCTTGACCATAATATGTTTTATTCAAACAATTTCCCAATAGAATTTTGACTTTTTACAAATATAGGTGAAGAATCTTATTACATCTCCTTTAATTTCGTATTCAAATACCAAATTGTTCATGGGAAGCCATGACTTTATTATGGGGGGGGGGGGGGGGGGGGGGGGTGGGTACGCTGAATTTAAAGCTAAAGCACAACATCAATGCCTTTGTAGTCTTTAGTAGATTATCGTAGCATTGTACACTCTACTATGGTAATGTATAATTAAGTTACTTCCGTTTAGTCTGGTTCCTACTTCATTCATTTCTGTTAATTAATGGCAACCAACGCTGTAAAAATTCCTGTAAATTGACTGTGCACTTTCCGGTTTTTGCTTTAACCCTAGTGACATTTTACGGGAAATTCCCGTAAATTTTACGGTTTTTCGCTGGCAACCCGTTTTACTGGGAATTTACCGTAATTACGGGCACATTTTTTACAGTGTAGTTATTTAGGGTACATTTTTCGAACAGAGACCAGTTAACACACTTTAGTACAAGAATAAATTACTTTACCTTTCCATTGTTCATAAAATAACTGTTTAAAATGAAATATTATTTTATTAATTGGTTTCAGAAAATATTCGATTTCCTGAAAAGGCAGTACTTTTCACTAAAAAGATAATTTACCCGACATTTTTCGAATTTTTCCTAATTTTCTTTGAAAATCTGAAAGATTATACCCCTTAGATTTACAGAAAAGTGTTTCTAGATTTACAGAAAAGTGTTTCTAGAATCTGCTGAATTTATGCAGCTCCCTTTGCTGCATGCGTTCTACTTTTTTGAATTCGCGACCGAGTTCGCACGCGCACATCGACTTGACAACCAGCACCTATCTTGCTGAAAAAACAAATTCGCGTAAAAAAATGTGTGGCCGGAGAGCGGGACGTGAATTTTTTGATGCAGATATTGACGTCAATATTTGCGATTTGGGGAAAGTCGTGAATTTTTTGACACGAATATTGACGTCAATATTCACGATTTTCGATGTCCCTTCAGGGCCACCATGTGTACATCACTGATGCGCAACCCTTGCTTTGTTGATGAATAAACACATTTCCAAGGCCTTTTGTTACCAGAGTGGAGGCAATCAATCAGCATCACTTCCCGATGATCTGCGCGGGTTGAGCACAGCATAACGGTAGAGTAGCTCACAAGTAGATCCACAATGGTCGGTTTTTACACCTCGTTGTTGACTTTTGCGATAAGTTTTGCACTCGGTGCGAGTGCCATGGGTGGGGCTAACCCCCCTTCCTCCGATTCTGCTACATCTTGGTGCGGCATCGTGGAATTTGCTTTGGCTGGGCATGTCTACAGCACCACGGTCACCGAAACGCACAAGCAGTGCCGGGAAGCATGCGAGGGGCACCCCTGCTGCCTCTCTTCAAACTTCGCATCTTGGAAAGGCCATCATCACCAGTGTGAGTTAAACAACGCCAGCCACTTGCTCTACCCTGATGACTTCAGTGAGAGGCGCGGTTGGGTGTACACGTATTCTGCCCGTGTGACACCTGAGAAGGGGTGTTGGTGCAGTATTCATCAAGACAAGTCTTACTCGACAACCCAGGTAATTTCTTTTTAAATGTTATATCAATTGGCCAAGTCAGAATTGCAAAATTACTATCGTATATCACAATGTAGTGCACGAAGTAGGTCGATTCACTGGCCACTGAGATAAACACAGCTCGACCGTGTGCTCAAGTAAAAATAAATGGGGAAATTGGTAACACCCCCAACCCCCCCCCCCCCCCCCCCCCCCCGGCCCCCCAAAAAAGAGAAAAAAGAAATAAATAAATAAAAATGTGAACCTAGAACTGCTATCTATTTTTGAAGGAAATTTTCACAAAGTTTGAGACAGGAGTTTTGTTTACTGTTTTAAATGCCGGTGCCCTCTCTCATTTTGTACCGGTACATTGTGAAAGTTTGACGATACATTTTTAAAATTTCATTTCTGCACAGGCGCACTGTATTTCCGATAATTCCGATTTGGCTTATAACCCCCCTTTTCCATGTGTCAGCGTTTGCTAATGTGATGAAGGCACGGTGGTCGGGTTCTATAGCCCCCTCCCCCCCCCCCCCCCAAGCACAACCACCCTCCCCCCAAAACAAAACAAAAAGAACCAGCAAACACATAACATTTTAAAAACATTTTTGAAAAGTTGTAGTCAAAACATTGTAAAAATAACATAAAATGATGTTATCAAAACGTTTAACTTTATGGTAACTGAAAACATTTGTTGTATAACATTTTAATAATGTTATACAAATGTTTAAATGACACCTAACTGCCCAGCTAACACACAGGGTTACCGCAACGTTGCCTGAAGGTTGCAGTTTCGTCATGTTACACAGTAACGTACATACAACGTTGCAACAACGTTACAAGTTGACATATCGTAAGTCGTAACAGTACGGTATAAGTACGACTAAAGTCCTTCCTTAAAGGCCCTGTCAGACTGTCTGCGATCATATATGCGTTCTCAATGCGTCCTTGAAAAATTACTGGGGCGCAACAACAACTACTAGATCGCAGCGAGAACTACATAGGTCGCCAGATGGGCGCCAGAGGGTCTTAATGGTCTCCGATGAGCGCCAAAGTTTTTGAACATGCTCAAAACAATCGCAACACCTCTGCGCTCTGGCCAGGGCGCCGTAATGACGCAACTCGGGCGCGGTGCGAGCGTGAATCGTGCGACATTGCAGTGGCATTGACGCAGCCTAGGCGCAATTAAGGCAGTCGGTGTGGTCTCCATGAGAAAGTAACTCGACTGTGTTGCGCCAGGGCTATGTCAATGCCACGTCAAAGTCGCTCTCATTGCGTCCTTATGTCTCGTGGCGCTGTTAATGCAATGATATGGCGCTCATATTACGCATGATGCGACCAAACGGCGTCTGTCTGTGATCACGCTGGGCTTCCAGGGGGACCATGTAGCTCATAGAACGCAAGTAGTTGTCAATCCGTCACCAGTTCGTTGCTGTGGCGTCGGGGTCCGCTCGTAAGTCCGACGCCTCATAAGTCCGACAAAATCTCATCCCCCAACCAAATAACGGCTCTTAAATCCGACGCCTCATAGGTCCGACGACCCATAGGTCCGATGCCCCATAGGTCCGACGCCTCATAAGTCCGACAATTAAATTTACTTTTATTTCGGTTCATAAGTCGGACGAGGCGTCGGGATGAGCGCATTATGAGCGTAGCTTGAGCTACTTTCTGGCCACTTGAGACAAAAAATTGTCATTTTCTTGCGTCCTCGCTGCGATTGTTAAATTTATTAAATATGTTTGGTCGCCGTAAGGTCTCCTATGATAGCGCATAATGTGACAGGGCCTTTAGTTAACAAGTGCTCGTGGCCGAGTGGTTAAGTGCGCTGTACTAACACTTCTCTATCTCTTACAGGGTGAAAGGGATGCGTGGAAGTGGAGGGTGGAGGTAGTGGGTGGAGGTAGAGGAGTCCGAGGATATGATGTGCGTTGGGGAGAGGAACAATAGGGGGCTTCCAAGTTCCAATCATGTATTTTAATTTTTGGCGGGACGTTGTAGGAACGTTAAATTAGGATGTTTTAAAAAGATGTCATGATGTTGTCATGATGTTGTCACAATGTTTTTGTGTTTGCTGGGAAATCATCCTCCTTCCGACAACATGCCGAAATTTCATTTGAGAGTCTGTGGAATTTGTTTTAATTCAAAGATTAAGGCTGTAAGGATTTAACACCCCCAAGAAAAAAATACAACTAAACACCCCAAAAAACAACACCCAACAAAGAAACAAACAGAAACCCAACAGCACCTCTCATGACCACAAAATAGGCCTGATCATGGCGAAATTGAAGCAAAAGTCCAATGTTCCCCGTAGTTAATTATGTACATGTAGGGCACACAGCGTCGACTGTGCATATTAATGTGATGACAATGGTGCAAAATTTTGTTCCTGCAGCGTGCTTTATGTTAATAAGAATTCGCGTTATTTTACCCATCGTCGAGTTTCGCTATGCATTGTTCACAATCATCCCAATTGTATTTGAAACGAAAGGCCTCGTCACGCCTCAATGACGTGCAGAAAAGGTCCATTAGAAGACAAACGGCATAATGTGTGCGCAGTGGCGTAGCGACGGAGGATTTAACCCCATGAAGAAAAAAACAGCTTGCTGACTTCAGTAGAAGAAACTGCTTAAAATCCCTTGCCACCGGGTGGCGCCGGGGCACCAGGCCGGGTTAAGCAGCCAAGCGAAACGGGAACAAAAGGCTTGTGCAGCCAAGCACAACGTACACAATACCCCAATAATGGATTGAAAATGCAAAAATTGGCCTCTATTTGTGTCAACCGGCCAGGTGGCAATTTCAATCTGCACGTATTTGTGTCAACCGGTGACAAGGGGTTAAAATCGTGACCCAACAACAGAAATTTCAACGAATGCAAATGCGTTAATATTAAATATATCCTGTCCGAGCTCCTTAAACAAAGTGGGTGTTTTTCAAACGATTTTTCAAATTGTATGTTTTATTTTAACGATAAACCCTACTTTCCCCCCTATTTTCTCAGACAACAGATTTTTTGGTTTGGGTTGCTTTCGCGTCTCAAACGTACAAAATGATACGGCCTGAGGGAACTGCATTATTGTCGGGCCGCACATAATTCGATAACTATACGTGGGTGGATTTGTTGTCGTTTGATGTCTCATTTAAAAGTGAATGACTTTTGTATTGCTTAGGGAAATGGAAATTTAAAAAACAAAACTGATTTGTGATGAAATACGAGAAGAGCACGTACAATATATCTTTAAATGATTTGGCAGTGAAATACCGCTAAAGTTAAAATATGTGTTTTCTTTCGGTTTTATTATTCTTCTTCTTCTTCTTCTTCTTCTTCTTCTTCTTCTTCTTCTTCTTCTTCTTCTTCTTCTTCTTCTTCTTCTTCTTCTTCTTCTTCTTCTTCTTCTTCTTCTTCTTCTTCTTCTTCTTCTTCTTCTTCTTCTTCTTCTTCTTCTTCTTCTTCTTCTTCTTCTTCTTCTTCTTCTTCTTCTTCTTCTTCTTCTTCTTCTTCTTCTTCTTCTTCTTCTTCTTCTTCTTCTTCTTCTTCTTCTTCTTCTTCTTCTTCTTCTTCTTCTTCAGTCAGGTCGTGTTTTTCTCGAGCTCCGGAAAAAGTAAGAATATCTAGCGTTTTAGACCGCGTATGGTCCTAGTTTTTATATTGTTGTATTCGGTTTTGTTTATAGGTCCTACTAGACCCTCCTCCTTTTGTCGGGTGTTATCATTTAAGAGTAATTTTACGTTCATTTTGCATTTCATTTCGTTGTTTTCTCGCTGTGGCTGGTCACCATGACCAGTCAAGCGAACACATCTGTAAGGGCTCAGCCGAGCGTACCCTCGGCTGGCCCGAGCGTGCCCTCGGCTGGGCCTACTAAGCCCATTGTTGAGGGTAATGAGCCTTTCAGGAATGTTACCCGCAACAATGGCATTTCATTCAAGGCGGCTGACAATGTCTCCGTTCAATCCTACATGGCCGCCATAACCAAAAACCTTAACCCCAACGACATACTCTCAGCTTCTCGGATTTCCAATGGCCGAATTGCCATCTATCTCAGCTCGAGAGAGGCGGTCGTCGATGCAGTTCAACAACAAGAACTAGCGTACGACGGCTCCTTTCTCGAGCTGACCCCTCTTGTCCGTCCTACTACCCGTCTAACACTTTCTAATGTCTACCCTGAAATTCCGAACGGAGTCATTGCGGCCAACCTGTCGTCTTTCTGTAAGGTGGTGTCGCAGATTCGGCCCATTCCCCTGGGACTAAAGAGTAAAAATCTCACACACATAATGAGCTTCCGAAGACAGGTCCAAATTCTTCTCAACCCCAATGTCACCCCTCCCGATCACATCAATTTTAATTTCTCTGGTACTAATTATCGGGTCTTTCTATCCACGGAGTCGGTGCGCTGCTTCAATTGCGGCGAATTCGGCCACATAAGCAGAGCCTGCAAGAAGCAGAACCCCGCCCGCGGGGACGACGGTGCCAATGGCGACACCAACCCCCTCAACCCCCCACCCGTCTTCGTCAAACCTAATTCCAAATCCGACCCCAAACACCCACCCAAACGATCCAAATCCGACCCGCCCGGCCCCGCCTCCCCTGCGCCTGCGGGGTCGGCTCGTCGGTCGGAAGTTCCGACCGCCGCGCCACCCCCACCCACGGGCGGGATCCCTGAGGGGTCCCGGCCCTGGGCCGCAGCGTGCGCGCCCCCCAAGAGCTATGCTGGTCCTCGGCCATCATGGGGCTACGGCCGTTATTCGTCCGGCTCGCCCCGCGCGTCGGACTCGGCCGGCCCGAGCACGCTCGCTGCGGATGCAGAGCGCACCCCTGGCGGGGGCGGAGTCCGGGCTCCTCCTACCAATCCTCCCTCCAATCCCCCCGAAGTGCTGCCGATATGGGGCTCTCCCCCTCCTCCCTCCAGATCCTTTTCGGACGTTGTCACCAAACGTAAACAGGTTTCCCCCACTCCCGTCAACGATTCCCCCAAACTCATTCCCCTTCATTCACCCTCCCCCCGCAGAAAACTGGCTAGAAAACAACATAGCCCCATGACGACAGCCTCACCCACCCTCTCCCAGGCCCTCGACTCCCAGTCCTCCATCCCTCCCACCCCCCTCTCTGGTTCCCAAACCCCCATGCCGTCGACCCCGGCGTCCACCGCGGGTGAGGCCGACACCGACTCCGTGACTTGGGAGGACACTCAGACGGACGAAGACCTTCCGTCTGAAGTCCTCCCTCTAACAAAAGGCCCCCTATCTCAAAATGACCTTATTAAATTCCTGTCTTCGGTTAAAGCTAGAAAGAAACCAGCCCAGATTGCCAGAAAATTCACGGCAAACATTCCTGGGCTGGTTAGACAACTCAAACCCCTCCGCAACAACCCCCTTCTGCAAAAGAGCATGCAGCAGAGGATTTCTAAACTTGTAAATACTCTAGACAAATAGTTTTTTTGTCTGCTATAATTTATGGATATTTGTAGCCATTTCTTCACTCTAGCAATGACACTGTCACTGCTGACTCTCAACACCGCGGGCTGCTCCGCACCTATCCAAAACAATTCCTTTCAAATATATATTGACCAAATTGCTTCTAACCCCGACATAGTTCTTTTGCAAGAAACTTATCATTTAAATGAAAACAGCCCTTGCTGGAACATGTGGTCCTACTCCCCATTCTGTTCTCCCGGGCCCAAAGGCTCGGGAGTAACTACTCTTGTTCATAATAACAATAACGTCGAAGTTATTTCTTCTTCTACCATCTATGATGGACATATTATTTATTCTAAAATTAAACTCAATAATATCATTTATCATATTTATAATGCTCTTATTCCCCAACTTGACAAAAGCGCTTTACTTGCACTCAATAAATTACTGGACCACTGTTCCGGCTGCGGTGACGGTGTCATTGTGATCGGAGGTGACTTTAATTGTACCGAAAATCCGGCTATTGATCGTCTGTGTATGCCGATCGAGCACAGACCCAAAGTTGCCATGGCTCTCAGGGACGCTGTCAATGCATTGTCTCTTTGTGACGCCTGGCGCAGACTGAATCCCCTCGAACAAAAATTCACCTGGCTGAGGAATAACCCCGCTAAACTATGCGGGGTTTCCAAAGCCAGGTTGGATCGGTTTTATGTCCCACCTAGTATTATTTCTTCTATTCATTCATGCGTCATTCTTCCTTGTTCTCTTTCCGACCACAGTGCTGTTTCTCTCACATTCAAAATTCCTTCCCACACTCCGAGGAGCAGCGCCTATTGGCATTTCAATAACTCGCTCCTCGGAGATAACAACTACCGTGAAATTATCATTCAATTCTGGACCGAATGGAGGGATGAGGTGTGCGACTTTCCGAGTCTCGCCGCTTGGTGGGACTTCGGGAAGTTGCATATTAAATCCCTCACCCAAATGTACGCCTCCAAATTAGCTCGAGAAAAACGTCAAGCTTTTTTGGACATAAACCATAAAATCGACGAAATTCAGTCTGCGCCGGACTTAACACCCCAAACTAGGGAAACCCTTGTAGAACAAAGGAATCACCTAAATTTTCTTCTGAAAACCGAAGCTCAGGGCGCTCTTGTCAGATCTCGTTTCCAACATCTTAACGAAACTGACTCGTGCTCTACTTACTTTTTTAACCTGGAAAAATCTAATTCTCTATCGAAAAACATTTCCCACATTCTTTTACCCTCTGGAAATATATCTGAAAATCCCTCCGACATTAAAACGCACGTTCGCAACTTCTATAAAAACCTCTATAGCCGAGTCCCCACTGACAAGAGCGCCCTCAGTCAGTTATTACGAGATGTCAGCGAGCTCGACTCCGAAGATTCAGAGGACCTTGAGCGTCCTCTGTCTATTGAAGAGCTCGAGCTCGCCGTCAAGCAACTTGGCAAAGATAAAACACCCGGACTAGACGGCCTCACTTCAGAATTTTTTCAATCTTTCTGGCCCGTCCTAAAGAATGACCTTTTTTCTGTCCTCGAATCTTCCATCCAATCTGGCTTTTTGCCCCATTCCCTCCGGAAAGCAGTTATCACCCTGCTTCCCAAGAAGGGGGACCTGGCCGACATTGCCAATTGGCGCCCGGTCTCCCTTCTCAACACCGACTACAAAATCTTTGCCAAGTTGCTTGCTGATAGGCTGAAACAGTGCATTGGCAGCGTCGTTGGTGAAGACCAAAGCTACTGTGTCCCCGGTCGTTCCATCCATGACAACATAAATCTCATACGTGACGTCATCTCATACTCAAATTTTAACCATACCCCCCTCGCCGTGATCAACTTGGATCAAAAAAAGGCCTTCGATAATGTTGATCACGGCTATCTCTTTGACACCATGAGAGCCATGGGCTTTGGGAAAAATATCATTTCCTATATTCAAATATTGTACGGCGGCGCCGAGAGCCTTGTTAAAGTGTGTGGTTCCCTGACGGCCCCCTTCTCGTTTGAGAAGGGGATACGTCAGGGATGCCCGCTCTCGGGGCTGCTGTATTCTTTAGCTATAGAACCCCTCTTAATCAATCTTCGAAAGAAATTAGCCAATCGGGCTTTTTGCATCCCTAATACTGATTTCTCCTGTGCTGTGTCGGCGTACGCAGATGACATAACGGTCTTTGTCACCTCCGATCCGGGCTTTGTAGCAGTCGAGGAGGCCTACGGCCTCTTCGCAAAATCCTCTGCTGCATGTTTAAACACTCAAAAGTCCCAGGGTCTCTGGGCCGGTTCTTGGACCGGACGAAGCGACAAACCCTTAAATTTCTCATGGAATAGTGAAGGTCTCCCCTTCCTTGGAGTTCACTTAGGAAATTCCAATAAATACGTCCAACAAAATTGGGAAAAATGCAAAAATAAACTGAATAAAACCCTATCTTCTTGGTCGCGCCATTTTTACGCGCTTTCCTTCAAGGGCAAAATCATTATTGCCAACCAACTCGCCGCTTCTAAAACCTTTCATTCTCTGGCCGTTCTCTCCCCTCCCGCCAATGTCCTAGGTGAACTCCAGAATTCCCTTGTCGACTTCGTCTGGTCCAACAAGAGACACTACCTTACAAAAGAGACCCTTTATAAACATCCCGACAAGGGAGGATTAGGTCTCGTATGCCTCCAAGCACGCAAGTTCACCTTTAGACTTACCACAGTCCAACGATTCCTTGGTATTCACTCACATCCCGCCTACTTTCTGATCGGCCACTTTTTCAAACAATATCAAAAACTTGGGTTTGATTTTAATCTCTTTCATCTGAACACTGACCCAAAATTCTATACTAGTCTCCCCGTTTTTCACAGTGAACTTCTGCGTGCTTGGACGGCGTCCGGAGCTCGAATCGAAACACAGCCTGATTCTATCAACCATGTCTACAATTTGCCCTTAAACTGCCCTATTTTGAGCATTACAGCTGATGGTGGGGGACCCCTTCCCGTGCGTCTCGCGGCGTGTGGAGTCAAACTCGTCCGCCATCTCCTGGAGCCCACCACCGGCCGATGGATCGAAGCCCTTACCTTCATCACTTCATTCCGAGGACTCAGACCTCCCTCTCTACGTCTTCTAGAACTGGACATTAAACATCTCCGCTACACGCTCATCCTTCATTTTCCAAATCTGTTTTCTGAGAAAGGATGCACTCTACCAGCCTCTGACCTTCAACAAATCTCTGCTCTTCCTGACTGTCCAGTTCTTTTCAAACTACCCTCCTACGACAATGGACTCTCCGCACCATCCAAAATGTTGTACGCCGTCTTCAATGAGGAGGTAAATCACCTGTCTTCTCTCTCCTCCTCCTACTGGCATAAACCTGGTTTCCTCGACTCTTCAACTCAAATTCAATGGAGGAACATTTACCAGTCACCGACTTCAAAGAAAGAGGGCGACCTCCAGTATAAGCTTCTTCACAACTTTCTGCCCTCGCTCTCCGTTCTTCATCACTTCAATCCGGACATCTCCTCTACTTGCGGATGGTGCGGAGAGAAGGGCTCGATCCATCACCTCTTCATCACCTGTCCCGCTATACAACCAGCTCTCCGTCTGCTTCAATCGCTACTCCACCGTCTTCTGCCCTCTCTACAACTCACCTTTGATATCTACTGGGCACTGATTCCGCACGCTAAGGGACGCACGAAGGAAGCTGTTCGTTTAGCCAACTTCCTCATCATCAGCTGCAAAAATGTTATATACTACTTATATCGTACCTCCCGGTTTGTTGAACCCCTGCTCATTTGGCAGCAACGCTTGAAAAATAAGATTCTCATTGAATTCACCTTTTATAAAATGTCTGACAATATCAATACTTTCTGTAATAAATGGTCTATTAATAATGCTCTGCTCACATGTACTAATAACATCGTAACTTGGTTTTTCTAATTAGATTGGTTTTGATTTACCATTTGAGGGGGTGGGGTCACTAGCCCGAGTCCTGGATAGCTGTTCGCCCTTAGCTTAGGTGTGACGTGTTCCGGCTCTGCCACTGGGACTCGGGCTGGCCCTAGCCCCCTCTCCCATTTTTGTTCCCCCTCTACCATCAACAATTATGTCCCCAATTGTTTATAATTGTGACATGGTTGTCCCCCCCCCCCCCCCCCCACCCCCCCCTTCCTCCTCACCTCTCTGACCCCTCTCGGTCCACCCTCCCCTCCCAGGGTCCATCCAGGACCCTACCCCTTTCTCTCCCTTCTTTTCTTTCGCCTATCCCTTTGGGAGCCGCCGGAGTGGGCCATATGGCCCACACCCAGTTTTCTGGTGGCTCCCCCCCCCCCCCCCCCCCGGGGATCCTCGGCAGGGTCAGCCAAAATCGAGCTGTTCCCTGCCGTACACGATCCCCTTTTTCTCCTTTCTTATGCTCCCTTGCATAAATTGGTAAAAAAAATTGTCTCTACAGTGTATGTATTTCGTTTTTGGTCTTATTGACACAAACTGTCTACTTTTTGTATTATTTCTCAGTAATTTCAAATAAAACTGTGTTATTCATTATTGTCTATTCATGTGTATTGTTTATATTTAACTCAAAGTAAAGTTTGTGAAATATTGGTTTTCTCCTTGTGAATTTACTTTCTGTTTACTATTCTTTTATTGTACATTTTTGTGACCTCTGTATATAGTAATTGGAAATAAAGTTTTCTTCTGAAAAGTCAAAAGTCTTCTTCTTCTTCTTCTTCTTCTTCTTCTTCTTCTTCTTCTTCTTCTTCTTCTTCTTCTTCTTCTTCTTCTTCTTCTTCTTCTTCTTCTTCTTCTTCTTCTTCTTCTTCTTCTTCTTCTTCTTCTTCTTCTTCTTCTTTCTTCTTCTTCTTCTTCTTCTTCTTCTTCTTCTTCTTCTTCTTCTTCTTCTTCTTCTTCTTCTTCTTCTTCTTCTTCTTCTTCTTCTTCTTCTTCTTCTTCTTCTTCTTCGTGTTCGGACGTGTTTCGATCGAGCTCCCGGAAAAGTAAGAATATCTAGCGTTTTAGACCGCGTATGGTCCTAGGTTTTATATTGTTGTATTCGGTTTTGTTTATAGGTCCTACTAGACCCTCCTCCTTTTGTCGGGTGTTATCATTTTAGAGTAATTTTACGTTCATTTTGCATTTCATTTCGTTGTTTTCTCGCTGTGGCTGGTCACCATGACCAGTCAAGCAAACACATCTGTAAGGGCTCAGCCGAGCGTACCCTCGGCTGGCCCGAGCGTGCCCTCGGCTGGGCCTACTAAGCCCATTGTTGAGGGTAATGAGCCTTTCAGGAATGTTACCCGCAACAATGGCATTTCATTCAAGGCGGCTGACAATGTCTCCGTTCAATCCTACATGGCCGCCATAACCAAAAACCTTAACCCCAACGACATACTCTCAGCTTCTCGGATTTCCAATGGCCGAATTGCCATCTATCTCAGCTCGAGAGAGGCGGTCGTCGATGCAGTTCAACAACAAGAACTAGCGTACGACGGCTCCTTTCTCGAGCTGACCCCTCTTGTCCGTCCTACTACCCGTCTAACACTTTCTAATGTCTACCCTGAAATTCCGAACGGAGTCATTGCGGCCAACCTGTCGTCTTTCTGTAAGGTGGTGTCGCAGATTCGGCCCATTCCCCTGGGACTAAAGAGTAAAAATCTCACACACATAATGAGCTTCCGAAGACAGGTCCAAATTCTTCTCAACCCCAATGTCACCCCTCCCGATCACATCAATTTTAATTTCTCTGGCACTAATTATCGGGTCTTTCTATCCACGGAGTCGGTGCGCTGCTTCAATTGCGGCGAATTCGGCCACATAAGCAGAGCCTGCAAGAAGCAGAACCCCGCCCGCGGGGACGACGGTGCCGATGGCGACACCAACCCCCTCAACCCCCCACCCGTCTTCGTCAAACCTAATTCCAAATCCGACCCCAAACACCCACCCAAACGATCCAAATCCGACCCGCCCGGCCCCGCCTCCCCTGCGCCTGCGGGGTCGGCTCGTCGGTCGGAAGTTCCGACCGCCGCGCCACCCCCACCCACGGGCGGGGCCCCTGAGGGGTCCCGGCCCTGGGCCGCAGCGTGCGCGCCCCCCAAGAGCTATGCTGGTCCTCGGCCATCATGGGGCTACGGCCGTTATTCGTCCGGCTCGCCCCGCGCGTCGGACTCGGCCGGCCCGAGCACGCTCGCTGCGGATGCAGCGCGCACCCCCTGGCGGGGGCGGAGTCCGGGCTCCTCCTACCAATCCTCCCTCCAATCCCCCCGAAGTGCTGCCGATATGGGGCTCTCCCCCTCCTCCCTCCAGATCCTTTTCGGGACGTTGTCACCAAACGTAAACAGGTTTCCCCCACTCCCGTCAACGATTCCCCCAATCTCATTCCCCTTCATTCACCCTCCCCCCGCAGAAAACTGGCTAGAAAACAACAGAGCCCCATGACGACAGCCTCACCCACCCTCTCCCAGGCCCTCGACTCCCAGTCCTCCATCCCTCCCACCCCCCTCTCTGGTTCCCAAACCCCCATGCCGTCGACCCCGGCGTCCACCGCGGGTGAGGCCGACACCGACTCCGTGAACTGGGAGGACACACAGACGGACGAAGACCTTCCGTCTGAAGTCCTCCCACTAACCAAAGGCCCCCTATCTCAATCCGAACTCATTGATTTCCTGTCTTCGGTTAAAGCTAGAAAGAAACCAGCCCAGATTGCCAGAAAATTCACGGCAAACATTCCTGGGCTGGTTAGACAACTCAAACCACTACGCAACAACCCCCTTCTGCAAAAAAGCATGCAGCAGAGGATCTCCAAACTTCTCAATACTTTAGATAAATAATTCTTCATTTTTCATTATGGAGTTATGTAGATTTGTGCCCATCCTAGCAATGACACTGTCACTGCTGACCCTCAACACCGCAGGCTGTTCCGCACCTATCCATAACAATTCCTTTCAAATATATATTGACCAAATTGCTTTTAACCGCGACATAGTTCTTTTGCAAGAAACTTATCATTTAAATGAAAACAGCCCTTGCTGGAACATGTGGTCCTACTCCCCTTTCTGTTCTCCCGGGCCCAAAGGCTCGGGAGTAACTACTCTTGTTAAAAATAGCAATAACGTCGAAGTTATTTCTTCTTCTACCATCTATGATGGACATATTATTTATTCTAAAATTAAACTCAATAATATCATTTATCATATTTATAATACCCTTATTCCCCAATTTGATAAAAGTGCTTTACTTGCACTCAATAAATTACTTGACCACTGTTCCGGCTGCGGTGACGGTGTCATTGTGATCGGAGGTGATTTTAATTGTACCGAAAACCCGGCTATTGATCGTCTGTGTATGCCGATTGAGCACAGACCCAAAGTTGCCATGGCTCTCAGGGACGCTGTCAATGCATTGTCTCTTTGTGACGCCTGGCGCGGACTGAATCCCCTTGAACAAAAATTCACCTGGCTGAGGAACAACCCCGCTAAACTATGCGGGGTTTCCAAAGCCAGGTTGGATCGGTTTTATGTCCCCTCTAATCTCTCTTCTTCTATTCATACCTGTACCATTATTCCTTGTTCTCTCTCCGACCATTCTGCTGTTACCCTAACAATTAAAATCCCTTTGCACACTCCGAGGAGCAGCGCCTATTGGCATTTCAATAACTCGCTCCTCGGAGACCATAATTACCGCGACATTATTATTCAATTCTGGATACAATGGAGAGAAAATAAGTGTGACTTTCCGAGTCTCGCCGCTTGGTGGGATTTCGGAAAGTTGCACATAAAATCCCTCACCCAAATGTACGGCTCGAAACTCGCCAAAGAAAAACGCCAGGCCTTCTTAGATATCAACCAAAAAATAGATGAGATTCAGTCTGCGCCAGACTTAACACCCCAAACTAGGGAAACCCTAGCTGAACAAAGAGATCATTTAAATTATTTGTTTAAAGCTGAAGCTCAGGGCGCTCTTGTCAGATCTCGTTTCAAACATCTTAACGAAACTGACTCGTGCTCTACATACTTCTTCAATCTAGAAAAATCTAATTCTCTATCCAAACACCTTTCTCACATTCGTCTTTCTTCTGGTACCATCTCCGAAAATCCCTCCGAAATTAAAAAGCATGTCCGCGATTTCTACAAAACTCTCTACAGCCGAGTCCCCACTGACAAGAGCGCCCTCAATCAGCTTTTACAAGATGTTGGCGAGCTCGACTCCGAAGATTCAGAGGGCCTTGATCGTCCTCTGTCTATTGAGGAACTCGAGCTCGCCGTCAAGCAACTTGGCAAAGATAAAACACCCGGACTAGACGGCCTCACTTCAGAATTTTTCCAATCCTTCTGGTCCCTCCTAAAAAATGACTTGCTATCTGTCCTCGAATCTTCTATTCATTCTGGTTTCTTACCCCATTCCCTCCGGAAAGCAGTCATCACTCTGCTTCCCAAGAAGGGGGACCTGGCCGACATTGCCAATTGGCGCCCGGTCTCCCTTCTGAATACTGACTATAAAATCTTTGCCAAGTTGCTTGCAAACAGACTGCGGCAGTGCATTGGCAGCGTCGTTGGTGAAGACCAAAGCTATTGTGTCCCCGGTCGCTCCATCTATGACAACATTAACCTAATACGTGACGTCATTTCTTTCTCGAATTTTAATGACACCCCCCTAGCCGTGATCAACTTGGACCAAAGAAAGGCCTTTGACAATGTTGATCACGGCTATCTTTTCGACACCATGAGAGCCATGGGCTTTGGGAAAAACTTCATTTCCTATATTCAATTATTGTATGGTGGCGCCGAGAGCCTTGTTAAAGCGTGTGGCTCCCTGACGGCCCCCTTCTCGTTTGAGAAGGGGATACGTCAGGGATGCCCGCTCTCGGGGCTGCTATATTCTTTAGCTATAGAACCCCTCTTAATCAATCTTCGAAAGAAATTAGCCAATCAGGCCTTTTGCATCCCTAATACCGATTTCTCCTGCGCTGTGTCGGCGTACGCAGATGACATAACGGTCTTTGTCACCTCCGATCCGGGCTTTGTAGCAGTCGAAGAGGCCTACGGCCTCTTCGCAAAATCCTCTGCTGCATGTTTAAACACTCAAAAGTCCCAGGGTCTCTGGGCCGGTTCTTGGACCGGACGAAGCGACAAACCCTTAAACTTTTCATGGAATAGTGAAGGTCTCCCCTTCCTTGGAGTTCACTTAGGAAATTCCAATAAATACGTCCAACAAAACTGGGCTAAATGTAAAAATAAATTACATAAAACTCTGTCCTCCTGGTCCCGTCTATTTTACGCCCTCTCCTTCAAAGGCAAAATTATAATCACAAATCAACTTGCTGCCTCCAAAATTTTCCATTCTCTGGCTGTTCTCTCCCCTCCAGCCAATATCCTAAGTGAACTCCAGAATTCCCTTGTCGACTTCGTCTGGTCCAACAAGAGACACTACCTTACAAAAGAGACCCTTTATAAACATCCCGACAAGGGAGGATTAGGTCTCGTATGCCTCCAAGCACGCATGTTCACTTTTAGACTTACCACAGTCCAACGATTTCTTGGTATTCACTCCCATCCCGCCTACTTTCTGATCGGCCACTTTTTCCAACAATATCAAAAACTTGGTTTTGATTTTAATCTTTTTCATCTGAACACTGACCCAAAATTCTATACTAGTCTCCCCGTTTTTCACAGTGAACTTCTGCGTGCTTGGACGGCGTCCGGAGCTCGAATCGAAACACAGCCTGATTCTATCAACCATGTCTACAATTTGCCCTTAAACTGCCCTATTTTGAGCATTACAGCTGATGGTGGGGGACCCCTTCCCGTGCGTCTCGCGGCGTGTGGAGTCAAACTCGTTCGCCATCTCCTGGAGCCCACCACCGGCCGATGGATCGAAGCCCTTACCTTCATCACTTCAATCCGAGGACTCAGACCTCCCTCTCTACGTCTTCTAGAACTGGACATTAAACGTCTCCGCTACACGCTCATCCTTCATTTTCCAAATCTGTTCTCTGAGAAAGGATGCACTCTACCAGCCTCTGACCTTCAACAAATCTCTGCTCTTCCTGACTGTCCAGTTCTCTTCAAACTACCCTCCTACGACAATGGACTCTCCGCACCATCCAAAATTCTGTACTCCATCTTCAATGAGGAGATAAATCACATGTCTGTTCTATCCTCCTCCTACTGGCACGAACTGGGATTCCTCGATTCTTCTACTAAAATTCAATGGAGGAACATCTACCAACTTCCCACCTCCAAGAAAGAGGGCGATCTTCAGTTCAAGCTTCTCCACAACTTCCTGCCCTCACTTGCTGTCCTCCACCATCTCAATCCCGACATCCTTTCTACCTGCGGATGGTGCGGAGAGAAGGGCTCGATCCATCATCTCTTCATCACCTGTCCCGCTATACAATCAGCTCTCCGCCTGCTTCACTCACTACTCAATCGTCTTCTGCCTTCTCTACAACTCAACTTCGACCTCTACTGGGCACTGATTCCGCACGCTAAGGGACGTACAAAGGAGGCGGTTCGTTTAGCCAATTTCCTCATCATCAGCTGCAAAAATGTTATCTATTATCTTTACCGTACATCCCGGTTCGTAGATCCTTTGACCATTTGGCAATACCGCTTAAAAAACAAAATACTCATTGAATTTACCTTTTACAAAATGTCCAATAATATCAATACTTTCTGTAATAAATGGTCTATTAATAATGCTCTGCTCACATGTAATAATAATATCGTAACTTGGCTTTTCTAATTAGATTGGTTTGATCTACTTTTGAGGGGGTGGGGTCGCTAGCCTGGGTCCTGGATAGCTGTTCGCCTTAGTTTAGGTGTGACGTGTTACGGCTCTGCCACTGGGACTCGGGCTGGCCCTAGCCCCCTCCCCCTTTTTTTTGTTCCCCCTCTACCATCAACAATTATGTCCCCAATTTTGTATAATTGTGACATGGTTGTCCTCCCTTCCTCCTCTCCTTTCTTACCCCTCTCGGTCCACCCTCCCCCTCCCAGGGTCCATCCAGGACCCTACCCCTTTCTCTCCCTTCTTTTTCTTTCTCCTATCCCTTTGGGAGCCGCCGGAGTGGGCCATATGGCCCACACCCAGTGATCTGGTGGCTCCCACCTCCCGGGGATCCTCCCACCTCCCGGGGATCCTCGACGGGGTCAGCCAAAATCGTGCTGTTTCCCCGGCCGTACAGGATCCCCCTTTTTCTCCTTTCCCTTGCTCCCTTGCATAAATAAATTAGTTTTTTGTTTCTAATGTTTTCCAATTTTGAAAGTATTCAGATTTATAGTTTACTTTTGTGAATTACTTTATTGTATTTAAAGTAAAATGTTGTGATATATTGGTTTACTTTTTGTATTATTTATAAGTTAATTAAAGTGCAAGTTGTCACGTGTAATGATTTTTTCCTTGTGAATTAGTGGTTTTCCTTAGTTTACCAATTAACAACTGTATGAGTTTTCCGTTCACTATCCTTTTATTTGTATATTATTTAAATTGTATATATATATTGTTTACACATTGTACTGTTCTCATTTGAAATAAAGTTTTCATTTGAAAAGTCAAAAAAAGTCTTCTTCTTCTTCTTCTTCTTCTTCTTCTTCTTCTTCTTCTTCTTCTTCTTCTTCTTCTTCTTCTTCTTCTTCTTCTTCTTCTTCTTCTTCTTCTTCTTCTTCTTCTTCTTCTTCTTCTTCTTCTTCTTCTTCTTCTTCTTCTTCTTCTTCTTCTTCTTCTTCTTCTTCTTCTTCTTCTTCTTCTTCTTCTTCTTCTTCTTCTTCTTCTTCTTCTTCTTCTTCTTCTTCTTCTTCTTCTTCTTCTTCTTCTTCTTCTTCTTCTTCTTCTTCTTCTTCTTCTTCTTCTTCTTCTTCTTCTTCTTCTTCTTCTTCTTCTTCTTCTTCTTCTTCTTCTTCTTCTTCTTCTTCTTCTTCTTCTTCTTCTTCTTCTTCTTCTTCTTCTTCTTCTTCGTGTTCGGACGTGTTTCGATCGAGCTCCCGGAAAAGTAAGAATATCTAGCGTTTTAGACCGCGTATGGTCCTAGTTTTTATACTGTTGTATTTGGTTTTGTTTATAGGTCCTACTAGACCCTCCTCCTTTTGTCGGGTGTTATCATTTTAGAGTAATTTTACGTTCATTTTGCATTTCATTTCGTTGTTTTCTCGCTGTGGCTGGTCACCATGACCAGTCAAGCGAACACATCTGTAAGGGCTCAGCCGGGCGTACCCTCGGCTGGCCCGAGCGTGCCCTCGGCTGGGCCTACTAAGCCCATTGTTGAGGGTAATGAGCCTTTCAGGAATGTTACCCGCAACAATGGCATTTCATTCAAGGCGGCTGACAATGTCTCCGTTCAATCCTACATGGCCGCCATAACCAAAAACCTTAACCCCAACGACATACTCTCAGCTTCTCGGATTTCCAATGGCCGAATTGCCATCTATCTCAGCTCGAGAGAGGCGGTCGTCGATGCAGTTCAACAACAAGAACTAGCGTACGACGGCTCCTTTCTCGAGCTGACCCCTCTTGTCCGTCCTACTACCCGTCTAACACTTTCTAATGTCTACCCTGAAATTCCGAACGGAGTCATTGCGGCCAACCTGTCGTCTTTCTGTAAGGTGGTGTCGCAGATTCGGCCCATTCCCCTGGGACTAAAGAGTAAAAATCTCACACACATAATGAGCTTCCGAAGACAGGTCCAAATTCTTCTCAACCCCAATGTCACCCCTCCCGATCACATCAATTTTAATTTCTCTGGTACTAATTATCGGGTCTTTCTATCCACGGAGTCGGTGCGCTGCTTCAATTGCGGCGAATTCGGCCACATAAGCAGAGCCTGCAAGAAGCAGAACCCCGCCCGCGGGGACGACGGTGCCAATGGCGACACCAACCCCCTCAACCCCCCACCCGTCTTCGTCAAACCTAATTCCAAATCCGACCCCAAACACCCACCCAAACGATCCAAATCCGACCCGCCCGGCCCCGCCTCCCCTGCGCCTGCGGGGTCGGCTCGTCGGTCGGAAGTTCCGACCGCCGCGCCACCCCCACCCACGGGCGGGGTCCCTGAGGGGTCCCGGCCCTGGGCCGCAGCGTGCGCGCCCCCCAAGAGCTCTGCTGGTCCTCGGCCATCATGGGGCTACGGCCGTTATTCGTCCGGCTCGCCCCGCGCGTCGGACTCGGCCGGCCCGAGCACGCTCGCTGCGGATGCAGAGCGCACCCCTGGCGGGGGCGGAGTCCGGGCTCCTCCTACCAATCCTCCCTCCAATCCCCCCGAAGTGCTGCCGATATGGGGCTCTCCCCCTCCTCCCTCCAGATCCTTTTCGGACGTTGTTACCAAACGTAAACAGGTTTCCCCCACTCCCGTCAACGATTCCCCCAAACTCATTCCCCTTCATTCACCCTCCCCCCGCAGAAAACTGGCTAGAAAACAACATAGCCCCATGACGACAGCCTCACCCACCCTCTCCCAGGCCCTCGACTCCCAGTCCTCCATCCCTCCCACCCCCCTCTCTGGTTCCCAAACCCCCATGCCGTCGACCCCGGCGTCCACCGCGGGTGAGGCCGACACCGACTCCGTGACTTGGGAGGACACTCAGACGGACGAAGACCTTCCGTCTGAAGTCCTCCCTCTAACAAAAGGCCCCCTATCTCAAAATGACCTTATTAAATTCCTGTCTTCGGTTAAAGCTAGAAAGAAACCAGCCCAGATTGCCAGAAAATTCACGGCAAACATTCCTGGGCTGGTTAGACAACTCAAACCCCTCCGCAACAACCCCCTTCTGCAAAAGAGCATGCAGCAGAGGATTTCTAAACTTGTAAATACTCTAGACAAATAGTTTTTTTTCTGCTATAATTTATGGATATTTGTAGCCATTTCTTCACTCTAGCAATGACACTGTCACTGCTGACTCTCAACACCGCGGGCTGCTCCGCACCTATCCAAAACAATTCCTTTCAAATATATATTGACCAAATTGCTTCTAACCCCGACATAGTTCTTTTGCAAGAAACTTATCATTTAAATGAAAACAGCCCTTGCTGGAACATGTGGTCCTACTCCCCATTCTGTTCTCCCGGGCCCAAAGGCTCGGGAGTAACTACTCTTGTTAATAATAACAATAACGTCGAAGTTATTTCTTCTTCTACCATCTATGATGGACATATTATTTATTCTAAAATTAAACTCAATAATATAATTTATCATATTTATAATACTCTTATTCCCCAACTTGACAAAAGCGCTTTACTTGCACTCAATAAATTACTGGACCACTGTTCCGGCTGCGGTGACGGTGTCATTGTGATCGGAGGTGACTTTAATTGTACCGAAAATCCGGCTATTGATCGTCTGTGTATGCCGATCGAGCACAGACCCAAAGTTGCCATGGCTCTCAGGGACGCTGTCAATGCATTGTCTCTTTGTGACGCCTGGCGCAGACTGAATCCCCTCGACCAAAAATTCACCTGGCTGAGGAATAACCCCGCTAAACTATGCGGGGTTTCCAAAGCCAGGTTGGATCGGTTTTATGTCCCACCTAGTATTATTTCTTCTATTCATTCATGCGCCATTCTTCCTTGTTCTCTTTCCGACCACAGTGCTGTTTCTCTCACATTCAAAATTCCTTCCCACACTCCGAGGAGCAGCGCCTATTGGCATTTCAATAACTCGCTCCTCGGAGATAACAACTACCGTGAAATTATCATTCAATTCTGGACCGAATGGAGGGATGAGGTGTGCGACTTTCCGAGTCTCGCCGCTTGGTGGGACTTCGGGAAGTTGCACATCAAATCCCTCACCCAAATGTACGCCTCCAAATTAGCTCGAGAAAAACGTCAAGCTTTTTTGGACATAAACCATAAAATCGACGAGATTCAGTCTGCGCCGGACTTAACACCCCAAACTAGGGAAACCCTTGTAGAACAAAGGAATCACCTAAATTTTCTTCTGAAAACCGAAGCTCAGGGCGCTCTTGTCAGATCTCGTTTCAAACATCTTAACGAAACTGACTCGTGCTCTACTTACTTTTTTAACCTGGAAAAATCTAATTCTCTATCGAAAAACATTTCCCACATTCTTTTACCCTCTGGAAATATATCTGAAAATCCCTCCGACATTAAAACGCACGTTCGCAACTTCTATAAAAACCTCTATAGCCGAGTCCCCACTGACAAGAGCGCCCTCAGTCAGTTATTACGAGATGTCAGCGAGCTCGACTCCGAAGATTCAGAGGACCTTGAGCGTCCTCTGTCTATTGAAGAGCTCGAGCTCGCCGTCAAGCAACTTGGCAAAGATAAAACACCCGGACTAGACGGCCTCACTTCAGAATTTTTTCAATCTTTCTGGCCCGTCCTAAAGAATGACCTTTTTTCTGTCCTCGAATCTTCCATCCAATCTGGCTATTTGCCCCATTCCCTCCGGAAAGCAGTTATCACCCTGCTTCCCAAGAAGGGGGACCTGGCCGACATTGCCAATTGGCGCCCGGTCTCCCTTCTCAACACCGACTACAAAATCTTTGCCAAGTTGCTTGCTAATAGGCTGAAACAGTGCATTGGCAGCGTCGTTGGTGAAGACCAAAGCTACTGTGTCCCCGGTCGTTCCATCCATGACAACATAAATCTCATACGTGACGTCATTTCATACTCAAATTTTAACGATACCCCCCTCGCCGTGATCAACTTGGATCAAAAAAAGGCCTTCGATAATGTTGATCACGGCTATCTCTTTGACACCATGAGAGCCATGGGCTTTGGGAAAAATATCATTTCCTATATTCAAATATTGTACGGCGGCGCCGAGAGCCTTGTTAAAGTGTGTGGTTCCCTGACGGCCCCCTTCTCGTTTGAGAAGGGGATACGTCAGGGATGCCCGCTCTCGGGGCTGCTGTATTCTTTAGCTATAGAACCCCTCTTAATCAATCTTCGAAAGAAATTAGCCAATCGGGCCTTTTGCATCCCTAATACTGATTTCTCCTGTGCTGTGTCGGCGTACGCAGATGACATAACGGTCTTTGTCACCTCCGATCCGGGCTTTGTAGCAGTCGAGGAGGCCTACGGCCTCTTCGCAAAATCCTCTGCTGCATGTTTAAACACTCAAAAGTCCCAGGGTCTCTGGGCCGGTTCTTGGACCGGACGAAGCGACAAACCCTTAAATTTCTCATGGAATAGTGAAGGTCTCCCCTTCCTTGGAGTTCACTTAGGAAATTCCAATAAATACGTCCAACAAAATTGGGAAAAATGCAAAAATAAACTGAATAAAACCCTATCTTCTTGGTCGCGCCTTTTTTACGCGCTTTCCTTCAAGGGCAAAATCATTATTGCCAACCAACTCGCCGCTTCTAAAACCTTTCATTCTCTGGCCGTTCTCTCCCCTCCCGCCAATGTCCTAAGTGAACTCCAGAATTCCCTTGTCGACTTCGTCTGGTCCAACAAGAGACACTACCTTACAAAAGAGACCCTTTATAAACATCCCGACAAGGGAGGATTAGGTCTCGTATGCCTCCAAGCACGCAAGTTCACCTTTAGACTTACCACAGTCCAACGATTCCTCGGTATTCACTCACATCCCGCCTACTTTCTGATTGGCCACTTTTTCAAACAATATCAAAAACTTGGTTTTGATTTTAATCTTTTTCATCTGAACACTGACCCAAAATTCTATACTAGTCTCCCCGTTTTTCACAGTGAACTTCTGCGTGCTTGGACGGCGTCCGGAGCTCGAATCGAAACACAGCCTGATTCTATCAACCATGTCTACAATTTGCCCTTAAACTGCCCTATTTTGAGCATTACAGCTGATGGTGGGGGACCCCTTCCCGTGCGTCTCGCGGCGTGTGGAGTCAAACTCGTCCGCCATCTTCTGGAGCCCACCACCGGCCGATGGATCGAAGCCCTTACCTTCATCACTTCATTCCGAGGACTCAGACCTCCCTCTCTACGTCTTCTAGAACTGGACATTAAACATCTCCGCTACACGCTCATCCTTCATTTTCCAAATCTGTTTTCTGAGAAAGGATGCACTCTACCAGCCTCTGACCTTCAACAAATCTCTGCTCTTCCTGACCTTCAACAAATCTCTGCTCTTCCTGACTGTCCAGTTCTTTTCAAACTACCCTCCTACGACAATGGACTCTCCGCACCATCCAAAATGTTGTACGCCGTCTTCAATGAGGAGGTAAATCACCTGTCTTCTCTCTCCTCCTCCTACTGGCATAAACCTGGTTTCCTCGACTCTTCAACTCAAATTCAATGGAGGAACATTTACCAGTCACCGACTTCAAAGAAAGAGGGCGACCTCCAGTATAAGCTTCTTCACAACTTTCTGCCCTCGCTCTCCGTTCTTCATCACTTCAATCCGGACATCTCCTCTACTTGCGGATGGTGCGGAGAGAAGGGCTCGATCCATCACCTCTTCATCACCTGTCCCGCTATACAACCAGCTCTCCGTCTGCTTCAATCGCTACTCCACCGTCTTCTGCCCTCTCTACAACTCACCTTTGATATCTACTGGGCACTGATTCCGCACGCTAAGGGACGCACAAAGGAAGCTGTTCGTTTAGCCAACTTCCTCATCATCAGCTGCAAAAATGTTATATACTACTTATATCGTACCTCCCGGTTTGTTGAACCCCTGCTCATTTGGCAGCAACGCTTGAAAAATAGGATTCTCATTGAATTCACCTTTTATAAAATGTCTGACAATATCAATACTTTCTGTAATAAATGGTCTATTAATAATGCTCTGCTCACATGTACTAGTAACATTGTAACTTGGTTTTTCTAATTAGATTGGTTTGATCTACCATTTGAGGGGGTGGGGTCACTAGCCCGAGTCCTGGATAGCTGTTCGCCTTAGCTTAGGTGTGACGTGTTCCGGCTCTGCCACTGGGACTCGGGCTGGCCCTAGCCCCCTCTCCCATTTTTGTTCCCCCTCTACCATCAACAATTATGTCCCCAATTGTTTATAATTGTGACATGGTTGTCCCCCCCCCCCTTCCTCCTCACCTCTCTGACCCCTCTCGGTCCACCCTCCCCCTCCCAGGGTCCATCCAGGACCCTACCCCTTTCTCTCCCTTCTTTTTCTTTCGCCTATCCCTTTGGGAGCCGCCGGAGTGGGCCATATGGCCCACACCCAGTTTTCTGGTGGCTCCCCCCCCCCCCGGGATCCTCGGCGGGGTCAGCCAAAATCGTGCTGTTTCCCCGGCCGTACAGGATCCCCTTTTTCTCTTTTCCCTTGCTCCCTTGCATAAATAAATGTGATATATTGGCTTACTTTTTGTATTATTTATAAGTTATTGAAAGTAAAGTTTTGTCATGTAATGTCTTTCTCTTTGTGAATTATTGGTTTTCCTTAGTTAACCATTCAACAATATTGTACGACTTTCCGTTTATCATCCTTTTATTTGTATATTATTTACATTGTATATATTTCGCTTAATAACTGTACTTGTTTCAAATGAAATAAAGTCTTCTTTTGAAAAGTCAAAAAAAAAGTCTTCTTCTTCTTCTTCTTCTTCTTCTTCTTCTTCTTCTTCTTCTTCTTCTTCTTCTTCTTCTTCTTCTTCTTATTATTATTTATTTTTTTTTTTTTTTTGAGGTACAGTGAAGCCACAAAGGCTTCATTTATTTCATTATCTCCACATATGTTTACAATGAGAACAGATATTTACAAAATTGTAGCAAAAACAACAGAAACGATTATCTTTATACAATTAAAACAATAATTGTCGGGAAAAATAATTTAAAATAAAAGATAAACAAAAATCAAAAACTTTCCTCTCATCGGACTTAGATAATTATCTGAAGCAAAACAGTTTTTACAAAACCTGAAACCCTGGAGTAGTTGTTTACAAAGGAATTATTTTGCCAAACAGTTGCATGAAATCTAGGTTGGATAACCTTGTTTTTTCCGTAACAAGCGAAAACTTTAAAACTTGTTTATACATATGTAAAATAAATTCGTCGGCAACCGGTTTATCCACGTCTAAATTCTTGCACCTTACCTTCCAAATTGTATTATGACATTTAGCAATAAGAAATAAGTGAACATCAGACAGTGCATCTCCATATCCCAATATTCTGTTACAATCATTAAGATAGAAAAATTTGTTAGCGGTGTGACATTTAATTTTGTTCTCAATGTAAATCCAACAAGAGAGGGTTTTTCTACAATATATAAACAAGTGCTCTAAGCTTTCAGTTTCTTCTTTACATAACCCACATTTAACATCTTGAACTTTCTTCATTTTAAACAGCAAATCTTTAGTGGGTAGAATTCTATGTCTTAATTTATACCAAAGATCTTTATCATTGTGATCTAACAATTTACAGTTGGAATTTTTCCAAATCTCTAACCAATTAAAGGGTTTAACAACTTTTAATTTATTTTGCCACATAATTTCTGCCTTAGGAGGAACATAAGCTTTTTTAATCAAATTATTATACATTTCTTTCACAATGATTTTACTAACATGCAAATCGTCGTCGTCACTCGAACAGATATACATGGAATCAATAATTCGGTTAGCCGGACCTTCTCTGTTTTCCTCTAAATAGTCCGAGGCTATATTCCGTTTAAAATTAGCTAATATTCTACCTGCATTAATTGGTCTAATATTACATTGTTTGGCTAAAGCTTGTGGAGAAATTATCTTGCCTTTTTCCATAATTTGTCCAAGATGAACAATACCCAGTGGAATCAAAATCTTTGAAACCATCTTTTTTTTGCCTTTCGTAATAACGGTATTGTGAAATAAAGGAATTTCTAGCGTCTCGTTGATACAACTTATGCGGATGTCCACTTTGCCATGCATATTTCTGAAAGCTAAAAAAATATCCCTGTAAAAGGGAGGCGTACAAGGATCCAGTTGTTTGGGATTATTAAAAATGAACCAATCTAACAATTTACCCCCACTCGCTTTCTTTATCCAAAAATCAAATAGAATGCACCATTTCCCACTGGTTTGGTGAAATCGTTTTAACCATCTTAGTTTGAGGGCTTGGAGTTTGAAGTCAACATTAATAACTCCAGTACCACCCAAATTCGGTGGACCTTGAATGGTATTCCTTTTTATTTTATCTTTCTTACCCTGCCAGTAAAAATCCCAAATAGAGTGATCTAATTTCTTGATCAAGTAATCGGGGCAGGAAAGTATACTACCATAGTACGCCAAAGTACTCCCGACCACCGAATTAACGGCTACAGCCCTGCCTTTCATGGTAAGGGATCTTCCCTTCCACCTTTTCAGCACATGACTAATTTTGCTAATTTTCTCATCCCAATTTTCTTCTGGGCGAATGTAATTGCCAAAATAAATGCCTAGAATTTTGAGTTTATCTCTTTTCCACTGGAAATTACCTGGGTTGTCAGTTCTATTTTCCCAAGACCCAAGCCACAAACCAGTTGTTTTCTGAAAGTTGATTCTGGAACCGGAACCTTTACTGTACGTATACAAAATTTTGTCCAACACTTTAAAATCTTTGTCGTCATTAATAAAAACACTGGTATCATCAGCGTGTTGTATAATCTTAATACACTCATTAGTAGGTAAGACAATTCCGCTAAGAAACTCGTTATTTTTAATTAACTTACCCAAACCTTCAACGCATATAGCATACAGCAGGGGAGAAAGAGGACAGCCCTGTCTTATTCCCCTTGTTGCTTTAAAGGGAGCCGTGAAAAAATTATTAACATTAATGGAAACTAAGGGATCAGAATACAGGATTTTGATCCAATCACTTAAATAATCAGGTATGTTGAGTTTATCTAGAATAGCGTATAAATATTTCCATTCTATTCTGTCGAATGCTTTTTCTTGATCGAGACTAATAATAGCTGCCCCTTGATTCGTGTGGTTGACATAGTCTATGGTATCTCTGATAATCATTAAATTATCCTGAATATTCCTGTTTTTTACTCCGCAAGTCTGAGCCTCATCTATCATACAAGGCATAAGATGAGATAAACGTTTGGTAATAACTTTTGATATAATTTTGTAGTCAACGTTTAACAAACTAATTGGTCTCCAGTTTTTAAGATCTTCTCTTTCCCCTCTGTTTTTATAAAGGAGTCTAATAAGAGCCATGTTCATAGTGTGAGGAAGCATGTTATTAGTTTTACAGAAGCTGACTACCTCGTGAAAATCATGCTTAATTAGATCCCAATAATGGGTGTAGAATTCCGTGGTTAAACCATCCATACCAGGAGCCTTATCTCTAGACATGTCTTTCAGGGCATCTGAAAGCTCATCTATACCGATGTCTTTATTCATATCCAGAAGTAAATCGTCCTCAAAGTGAACTGCTTCAAATTGGTTAATG
The DNA here is from genome assembly GCA_037893225.1 of Hippasteria phrygiana. Lineage (NCBI taxonomy): Eukaryota > Metazoa > Echinodermata > Asteroidea > Valvatida > Goniasteridae > Hippasteria > Hippasteria phrygiana. The sequence continues at coordinate 1,799,536 of JAZGUH010000013.1, read as the reverse complement.
ATTTTGTTTAAGTGAAAATTGTTAATACCTTCGGAAGAAAACAATTTGACATAGAAATTTCTAACATGGTCCAACATTTGGTTGGGGGAATTAAAAATGTCCCCTTTGTCGTTCTTAAGATTAAATATCGTATTATAACTCCGCTGTTGATTAACTACCGAAAAGAAAAATTTAGTTGGTTTTTCACCGTCAATTTTTTGTTTATTATGATATTGTATTTTTGCTTTCTTCCATTCCCTGAATTCGTGTTCCTTGAGTTTTCTCTCGATGTTAGAAAATTCTGCCTTAGTTTTGGTTTGTGGGTTATTTATCAAATTATCATATTGCTTTTGAAGGTTCATTTTTTCTTGCTTCTCCATATAAAACTTACATGAAGTGTAATCTCTGATAATTTCTTTTAATCTGTTCTTTCCTATGTCCCACCATTCTAAAATGGAGTCGTGCTTAGTTTTTTTAGTTACCCAAAAATTCCAAAAATGAAAAATCCTCCATTCTAAATCATCGTCTTTTAAAGACTCGTTATCACATATCCAACGACCTGGACCTAATTTCACTTTACTAAAATCGACACGAAGAATAATAATGCTATGGTCGGAAAGACCAGAGTTTTCAACAGTCAAAGCTTTGATGTAAGGTATTAAATTTTCTGAAGCCAAAAAATAGTCAATTCGACTAGATTGATGGAGACCTTTATGAAAAAAGGTATATTTAGTCTCATTACGGTTGAGACCTACATCATATAAATTGTTGTCGTCCAAAAATTTCTTAAGACAAGACGAATTGGGGGTGATAACATTATCCGCAAGAATCTGACAATTGAAATCACCTGCAACAATGCAATGATTATCAACCATATGTTTATGAAATATTATGCCAAAATGCTGAAAAAATGTATTTCTGATAGCGGGTGTAATTGGAGCATACACCGAATAAAAGGTAATTAAATTATTATTGAATTTAATGTCCCCTTTAACCCATCTACCGTCATTATCATGCTCACAGTTAACAATATCAAGGCCGCTTTTACTTGAAGTTAAAATAGCAACTCCCTTACTGTTTCTAATGCCGTGACTGAAGGCAATGGAGCCTCCCCATTGTTTCTCCCAATTTCGTTCATCATCCACTTCACTATGAGTTTCTTGTAAAAGAACAATGGCAATTTTCTTACGAGTAAGGTAATTGAAAATCATATCCCTTTTCTGACTTTCTCAAACCATTTACGTTGAGGGAGGCTATTGTTAAGGCCATAAGAAAAAATAAACTGAAAGTGAAAATTAACACTTTAGGTTATGAATCATAACTTTTTACCTCGTCCCCTTCCTTTGCCTGGTTGGGAAAACGAAGGTTCACGGGTCTGCAGAGCCGTAGATCCAGTCCCCCTTTTTTTCCTGTATCGGCGAACTCCGTGGCGGACATACGGAACGTAGTCCCCTTCTGGATTGTCCGTGCTTTCAGTGTCCCCGTCGTGGTGCATATCTGATTCGTTTTCTGTTTCACTTATCTGGTCTTGTTCACTGTCATCCGAGTGTTCGTTTTGAAGTTTTCTTTTCCTCCTTTCTTTCGCCTGCCGGTCCTTCGCCTGCCGGTCCTTCGCCTGCCGGTCCTTCGCCTGCCGGTCCTTCGCCTGCCGGTCCTTCGCCTGCCGGTCCTTCGCCTGCCGGTCCTTCGCCTGCCGGTCCTTCGCCTGCCGGTCCTTCGCCTGCCGGTCCTTCGCCTGCCGGTCCTTCGCCTGCCGGTCCTTCGCCTGCCGGTCCTTCGCCTGCCGGTCCTTCGCCTGCCGGTCCTTCGCCTGCCGGTCCTTCGCCTGCCGGTCCTTCGCCTGCCGGTCCTTCGCCTGCCGGTCCTTCGCCTGCCGGTCCTTCGCCTGCCGGTCCTTCGCCTGCCGGTCCTTCGCCTGCCGGTCCTTCGCCTGCCGGTCCTTCGCCTGCCGGTCCTTCGCCTGCCGGTCCTTCGCCTGCCGGTCCTTCGCCTGCCGGTCCTTCGCCTGCCGGTCCTTCGCCTGCCGGTCCTTCGCCTGCCGGTCCTTCGCCTGCCGGTCCTTCGCCTGCCGGTCCTTCGCCTGCCGGTCCTTCGCCTGCCGGTCCTTCGCCTGCCGGTCCTTCGCCTGCCGGTCCTTCGCCTGCCGGTCCTTCGCCTGCCGGTCCTTCGCCTGCCGGTCCTTCGCCTGCCGGTCCTTCGCCTGCCGGTCCTTCGCCTGCACGCCCTTCGCCTGCACGCCCTTCGCCTGCACGCCCCTCACCTGCACGCCCCTCACCTGCACGCCCCTCACCTGCACGCCCCTCACCTGCACGCCCCTCACCTGCACGCCCTTCACCTGCACGCTCTTCGCTTTGCCCGGAGTAGCCTCGCCCGGCGTAGCCTGGCCCGGAGTAGCCTGGCCCGGAGTAGCCTGGCCCTGGTCTTGGGTCGCCTGGCCCTGGTCTTGGGTCGCCTGGCCCTGGTCTTGGGTCGCCTGGCCCTGGTCTTGGGTCGCCTGGCCCTGGTCTTGGGTCGCCTGGCCCTGGTCTTGGGTCGCCTGGCCCTGGTCTTGGGTCGCCTGGCCCTGGTCTTGGGTCGCCTGGCCCTGGTCTTGGGTCGCCTGGCCCTGGTCTTGGGTCGCCTGGCCCTGGTCTTGGGTCGCCTGGCCCTGGTCTTGGGTCGCCTGGCCCTGGTCTTGGGTCGCCTGGCCCTGGTCTTGGGTCGCCTGGCCATGGTCCTGGGTCGCCTGGCCCTGGGTCGCTATCCCATCTACCCGCTGCCCTTGCGTTGCCGGTACATTCGTTACCTTACATTGTGTTGTCTGCTGCCCCGTTGTCTGCTCCATTGGCTCCCCACCCATTGTCTGTCCGCTAGCGTCTCTTCCCTCGTAGAAACGGTCCATTTTCTCAGACCACTGTTCGTTGGTGTCGTACTCATCGCTTGGGATCACTAGAATAGGAATGTGATCGCTGACGGGCTCGTCATGTTCGGCAATGCCTTCACCTCTTGTGGATGAGCATTCGTCGTCGGAGGGGGTTGCTATCAGATTGTGGTATTCTGCCCTATGACTTGTTGCGCCACAGACGAAACACTTCCTTCTGGCCAGACAGTCTCTTGCAAAGTGTCCTGGCTCGTTACACAGCCTGCATGTTTTTTGTTGTCCTCTGTGCCTGACCGTAAGCGTGAAAGAACCTATTCTTACGTAACTGGGGATGGCTTTCTTTATGTTTCTTAGGAGCATGCTGCGAACGCCGTTCTCCACGCTTTTGTCAAAGTTGTGGTATTGTCTCCTTATATTGGCGACAGTTCCAAATTCCATCATCGCGTTGATTACGACATTATCCGTCATCTCGTAGGGTGCCTTGATGTATACTACCGTAGAGTTTAGCACGTTTGTTCTTTCACAATGGATGAGCATTCCTTCGATGGTGAGACCTCGGCTGGCTATTCTTTCACAGTCTTTTTCATCTGTGAAAGTAACATTATACCAGCCGTTGTTTAGCTCAGCGATGCATTTGGTCGCTTTGTTGGTACCAAGCTCCTTGCATATGGCGTTATACACCTCCTCCGGTGTGATGATTTCGTCATGGCTGACGAACCTTACCGTGTTAGGCCGCTTTAAAGACCCCATTTCAAGATGGCGCCTGAGGTTTCCTGAGCCACCCGGTAACCGAAGAAGAGAAAGCCTCCAGAAGGCTTCTCACTTCGACTTTTGTTGCCTGCTTCAGCCAGAAAGACCCTATATCTTGAATTAAAGATGGTACCAAAGAAAAAATGGCAAATTTCCCTTCAATAAGGGGCAAAAACCGTCGATTTTGCGGGAGCTGTTGCACATACGTGTTGCTGGACGATTTTTATTATTATTATTATTATTATTATTATTATTATAGGTTTTCCCAGCTTTTTAAAAACATTTATCGCTCAAATTCATATTTAGTGAACTTCAAATTCGTCCCAAAAATCTGGTTCGTGCATTTGTTATTTTCAATTTCGTATTTGGTCAAACATATTAAAACTTTGGTCAAGTAATTTAATACTTAGTTGCTGATTTTCGCTTTAAATATTGTTCAATTTCGTCTCGACCTGCATACAGTGGTCAATCGGTCGAATAAATTCGTCTTTGCCCAAGTAAATTCGCATAATTTCCATTTAAATAATCTAATGGATATATAGGCCTATTTCATCTTGGTGTGCTCCTTTTGCTGTTAGTCGTTTTTGTTCGATTGTTATTATATATATTGTAATAATATTTAATATTCTTTCTTGTTTATTTCTTTCTTTATTTATCTCTTTCTTTGTTCTTTATTTCTTTGTTTTCTTTAATTCACTTCCTTTGTAAACACTAATTTGTTTAACTTTTCCAGACATACATTTTCATCCAAACATTTATATATCAGTGGATAGGCCTAAAACAACGTCAGGGCAAATTAAGCATATATAAGTATTTGTCATGAACTTTTCTGATCTAATCAACATCCAATTATCTTATCTAATGCAGTTGCACTTATCAGTTTTGTATCAACCTGTATGTCTTCGAAAAATGATAGGGAATAGGTCTGTGGAAATAATCAAGCACAAACAAAGTCTATCTCCAATTAATTAAAAGTACTGCAAACTTAGGCTAAACATTATATGATGGCTATGTCCATGAACATGTTGATCATATATAAATCAGATTCTAGCCATCGATTTCCTGGCGTGCAATGCACCGAGGTAGATATGTTTGTGCATGATTATACCACCGTGCACATTTCTCCTGAGTTATTAATACGTTCACATTTGCTGGGCAACCTCTTCCAAAAGCATTGCCCTCCAAGCTTGCATATTTAGGCCGGCTTCTCTAGCTGCTTCAAAATCCCCCACCCTCGCTTGCCATTCTGGTTGAGAAAGAGTGCGTTTGACTGCGGCTTTAAAGGCCGAGTGAGCCATTTCTACTGGGTTTAGAAAGGGTGAATATGGCGGTATTCTTCGGATGGTAAAATTGTGGGATGTTGGCATTTATGTGTGGTCTCGCATTGTCATATATGAGGAAAATCTGCTCTCCTGCAGGGAACATTTCCTGAGCATCCCGGCACGTCTCTTCAAGAAACTGCTGAAAACTCTGTAAGGTGGTTGTTGCGAGTCTAATGCTGTGGTGGACTAGGCCCACTTCATTGGAGATTGCAAAAGTCAAATTACAGTTTTTTCCTCGTTGGTTATTGACAACCCTGCGAATTGGCTGACCTTTTGCAGCTCTTCCATATGACCGACGCGTCCATATGTTATAACCGCACTCGTCGATGAAGATGCAGTGACCTATGACAGTTTGTCGAAGAAACCACTGAGTATAGTTCACTCGTTGTTGAAGGATTCTGGCTTCATTACGACCCTGAGGAACATATCTTCTGCAAGCTTCATTGTGAAGAGCATTCCATCCAGAGCACGCGCGAGAGTGCTGCGAGAAATGAATGGTTTATTGGGAAGTTGTCTTCTCAGGTCAGCGTCTATTTGCTCTAGAGTCAACAGCGGATTGACATTTACAATGCGTTCAAGTGCAGTGATCATGTCATCATCAACTTTGTGTCGTTGGCGTCCACCACGTGGAAGAGCGTCACGCCTATCTTGCTGCAAGTATACGCGTACGCCAAGGGCTTCGGCTACTTGCAAATAGTCCATGGCGTCATTTTCAACGCGTCTATAATGCGATTGCGATCTCGGTTGTCCACTGTGTTGTAAGGCCCTCTTCTGCCTCTGGCCCCAGCATTAGCTCTAGCAGCCATTTCGTCTTCAGACGAAATTTATATTACGACCTGTTTGCTTGACCAGTGGCGAAATGTAAACGGGCCGACAGACCGATGCAAGCGTTCTATATAAGGCAGCACACGTTAAAATCACCCGACGAATTTGTTTTACAATAGCATTAAACGATTTGATTAAAGACGAATTTGATTTCTGAATAAGGCCATTGAAGGCATTGAAAAACAGGTCGGACTAACTTGATGTGCACTGGACAAAATAGAGTGATCAAATGATTAAATCGAACAATCAAAGTTTGAATTTAAATGCTCACTGACGAAATTGAAAATAACAAATACACAAACTGGACTTTTGGGACGAATTTGAAAATCACTAAATATGAATTTGAGCGATAAATGTTTTAAAATAGCTGGGAAAACCTATATTTTGGCAACTCTTCGGAATTTTGAGCTGTATAATTTTATTTGTTAAAAGAGTTCGCGCGTTTTGTGTTGAACTGTATAGATGATCTGATTCAACAGTGTTTGGAAAACTGCGTTTAATATCGTAATCCTGTCTTTTCCCCCTTTTTCCCAGCGGAATTGTGATGGACAACTATATCCACCGGTGCCTGATCTATGCGGAGGTACGTATTTTGTTAAATTGATATAGCTTTGGTAACGAACAAAAAAATAATGGAATTAAATTTTGAATAAATTGAATAATGCCGGAGACGGCATTATGTGTTTATCACTTCAGCGCCCCCTTCCCCCGAACAAAACAAAACAAAGACACTGACAAGTTTGAAGAGCGCCTGCACGGTATTCCGGAGGCCGCCTGTTCAAATCCCGCTCTTGCCAGTTTCCTTTATTCACGTTCGAAAATTCATTCCAAATTACCTGCAGTCAGTTTCTCTTGTGGTTTTGTTTGACGTAAACAAAATTATTACCTTTCGTCTAAAAGCATAGTGTTATAAAGATGGTATCGGTCCTAACCCCCTAGGTACTAATTAATTTCCGTCTAGAATGCAGTCATCTTTGAGAATATTATTGTATCTGAAGAAATGCTGTGGCTAATTTCGATTTCAACAGTTAAAATAAGCGCAGAATAACATGCACAAAATCATTGTTAAAACAGAAGGGTTTTTCACTAATTTCTCGTGACTCGGATAACTAATTGAGAAGAAACAGCTTTGTTATTTTTATGTGTATGTTGAGTTACATAAAGTTACATGTGTGTGGTCAGCTCTACCAATGCTATATTATACCCTCAGCAGAATCTTGCTACAAATTGAGTAATTTTAACGTTTGTTTGTATTTATTGCGCCAACTTAAAATGTTTCGTTGCTATTCACTTTCGGCTTGGTTTCAAACACTGCCCAATATAGCGATGGACTCTTTGGCTGTCTTTATCCTGTAGCAATGTGAATGACAGGATTAATCGGAGGTTACGGTTAAATTTGTCATTATATTTAACAAAGAAAACTGGTAGGAGTGGGATTTGAACCTGCGACCTCCGGAAAACTATACCAACTGAGCTGTCTTGCTGCTATGTTGGCGGTCTCTGCTATTTCATTTTTGTTCGACATTATTATTTTGGTCATCAATATGCAATATTTTTAAATGTACGTTGAAATACTTCTTTTCCTTCCCAAGCCCAAGTGATCATAGTTTTCCAGCTCAGATATAGTCTTGGGGCAAGGCGTTGTTCTACGTAGACGCCATAACCCGCCGCCGCGATAACCGGCCGCCGTGAGAGGGCGTTATCACGACGAAAGTGATGCTAATTACTTAAGACAAAACGGAGCAATTAAATTTTATAGACGTTAGGGAATTATCAGGTCGAAGAACTCGAATGTTCCCAACGATGGTCGGCCGACCATCGCTGGAAATTGATACAAAAATTATCTTTTCTTGAAATAGCAACACACCAGGTGCCATTATTTCATAGGATGCTTAACACTTTTATTTACTTAGGCCTACTGTAAAGTAAGGTATTTTTATAGCCCAAGTGGACTGCATTACACAGTCGTAATGCAATAGGACGTCCAACCTGGGCTATGTATTTCATAATAATTCAGCAGTTTTTTGTTGTTGACGTTTGCAAATGTTATATATTACCTTTAAGTCTAATTTCAAACATTTTAAAAGGTCATCCACGTGCCACAGACGGGAGCTACCAAACTCAAGAACTGGCCTCCGGTGAATGCCGAGAAAACAATCTCCATCTCTGCGAGCTGTGGGAAGTGGAGAGGGCCCTCGACTGGGCATACACCGCAGTAGTTCCCCCTAACACCAGCCTGTGGTACGCGGTGCCCGACAGCCAGGTCGTGGTGAGCGGGACCCTCGTCACCCAGCACGGCCTGCCCGTGGTTGCTCCCTCGCCCGGCATCTGTTGTTTCTGTCGGCAGCTCAGCCCCGCGGAGCCCTTCGTCACGCTCGAAATTTACGCGGTTGATGACCGGGAGGGGATGGAACGTGGTTGTTCTGCCCTGTCGGCACACCTGTGTACTCTGGCCGAGCTAAAGGCTGCCTACGTCAGAGGGTACCGCCAGCCATCAGATGCTAATTGGCTCTTCTACGCTGCGCCCAACCGAGATGCTTGGGTGTTCAATGATGGCTGCGGTGCCTACGCTAATGTTTCATTAGAGTGCTACGAAGGGATTGTAGCCAACACACCCAGACCAAATCCCTCCGAGATGATATTCTGTTGCCCAAACCTCTACTGCTTCTATCCGCGGCTGGCGAGTCCGCACCATCCCTTCATTACGGCGGAAATCTACTCCGTGGATGACCGGTACGGGGTGGCGAGCGGTTGCTGCGCCCGGGCCGCTCACCCCTGCACCCTGGCCGAGCTGAAGGCCGCCTATCTCAGCGGTTACCGCCAACCAGTAAACGGCTGGTTGTTTTATGACGTGGCCGGCCGCGATGCACGGCTGTTCGATGACGGGTGTGGTATATACCTAGGCACAGCATCCGAGTGCTGCGGGGGAATTGTGGCAAACACACCAAGACCACCCATTCGTTCTCGAGTGTACTGCTGCCCCAATTAGTAACAGAGGGCACATCCACAGTGATAGCCCGTTCTCACTTGAACGATTTTTTTGTACAACTGCAGTGCGAATAAAAGATCGTACAGCCGTGCGATTTCCGTTCGAATTTCCCTGTTTCTTTCCCGCGCAGTCTCACTTGTACAACTGCCGTGCGACTGCCGTTCAACTCTCATGCGACTTTTCCTCCCGAAACATCCGATAACGGTTCAAATTCCTTGCGACTGCCGTACAACCTGTACGAGTCCCGCACAAGCGCCGTGTGATTTTTGTTCAACTCGCGTGCGACCTGTGCGCATGCGGTACAACCGCCGTACAACCAATCAGAGCGCCGTGCGACCGCCGTACAATTGCCATCATTCGATCCGCGCGAATCGCATAAAAGCAGGGCCTTTTGGCGTTGATCTTCATAACCGCACTTGATGTTCGACAGTCCACAAGTATTCAACACAACACAACACAACGATGCCACCGAAGAAAAGTGATGGCAAGCAGGCAGGCAGAAAAAACGGCACGGCCGAGCCGTGCGACTCTCTTCAGACTACCGTGCGATCTATTAGACTGCCGTGCGACCCCCATGCGACCAATGCGAACTATATGCGAACCGTGCGAACGCCGTATGAACATTTTTAACATTTGAAAAAACTCGCACGGGCATGCGACCCGTCCGAATTACATACGACACCGTCCCTACAGCCTGTGCGAATCATCAACAGACTGCCGTGCGACTCCCGTACTCCCTGTGCGATTTGGTAGTCGCACGGCATTCGCGTAGAAAATCGTCCAAGTGAGAACGGGATATGAGCCACCAAACGGTTGCACATGAGAGGCCAGTTTTTCTTGTCAAACTTTTGTTCGGCTACAACTTGTCCAAAATGTAGCAGTATTATAGAGTTTTGTTGACGTATATCGGAAGGAATTGTAGAAAAGCGAGATTTAGGCATGAACAAAGCATGGGCGCATCCAGGAATTTTTGCGGGGAGGGTGACATTTGTTTTCACTGTAAATTAGCCCCAAAATTTGTATATGAGCTTTCCGTTAAGACATTCCACTAAAAAAATCGACTGACGACAAGTAACAAAGTTAATTAGTTTCAATTTTTGCGCTAGGAACGGGACGCTCCTACATGTATTTGTACAGTGTTAATATACAGGGATATATATCCGTCGCTCGTAGCATATACTAAAGGCAGACAACATAGATTGCAGAGTGTAGCGAGTGCATTTTTCGTTGAAATTTGTTCGTAGGAGAAATCCATGGAATTGAAATTTTCATTCAAGGCAGCTTTAACTTTATTAGAATAATTTCGCTAATCTGCATCGGGCATTACTGTACATATAGCCTACCGCACTTTTTGTCACCCTGAAGATAATAGCCGGTAATTGTATTTTACGTTTTAGGGGGAAATGGGATCTGACGAATCACTTTTGACGCAAAAAGCAGTGTCCAAGACATTGCTATCTCATACTTAAAACCCTCCGACGGGTTTGGAATGGATTTTTACGTGTCACTGTTAATACGTGAAAATTAAATCGGTTGTGTTTGTTAAAATTGACTAACATAATTTGTCGTATTATTTTGTTTCTAACACATATACATGTACATGCATACATTTTATTGTACTTCACCCGTGAATTAATAATTAAATTACTCGTAAATCAATATGGACTGCTCGTTTTTTGTGACAATGCGTGTATCAATATATGTGTTAAAGATTCACATAATTATTTTGTGGTTTAACTCAAAAGATTGATGTTTCACATCAGTAGCGCAGCGAAGTTTTGATAAATTATATACACAGGGGAGGTTTTGATTTGATTTTGATATATTTATTTATTTAGGTTAAAGACCGACTCGTTAACAATAGAAAATACACAAAAAACAAAAGACAGGTGGGCAATTCCGCGCTAAAGGAATGATACATTTCAGAGACATTTTGGCTATAATTTGACATGCTGCGGATTAATCTTATGGCCTACCTGATTACAAACACTTCTATATGGTCTGGTTACACCCTTGCTATCATATCAAAATAAAATAACTGAAACTTCCTACATGTGGAAAGATTCAAGGCCAAAAATGTGTGGGTAACGGAATTACGTCAGAAAATTCCGCATTTTTTTAAACCTTAACTTTCAAAAAGATTCTATGAATTCTATAACACAAGGGCCACAGGTACACCCGTATCTTTTTTACCTATACAGGAATTCGCCGACGCCATTTTTACAGTGGTGCCGCGCTCGCGCGTGCAGGCTGCCCGCGTTCTTTAATTTGAGTCGCGTGCGCATTTTGGCAAGTTGTAAATACCCTGTTGGTCGAAGCTAGCTGCGTCGAGCGCGTGCGTCTAACGCGAGCGCCTCGCCACCGCAGTAAATGCTTCTAATTTTGGTCGCCGGATTAGTCTATAGTTTCAACTTCATCCTGGCAGAACTTGTTTAGAGTATACTTTTATGGATATCCCATACTTGACAATTTTTCCAAAAAGGACGGCGGTAACGGAATTACGAAAAATGGTAACGGAATTACGCTCTGAAAGACGTGAAAAAATAATTATATTGGAAAATGATAACAAAATAGAACAACTTTATAAATATTAAATTTATGACCTTATCTTTTTATTTGAAGTAAAATATTTCAGTGATATTGTGATTAAGTGTGTCAAAACAAGCAACTAAATCACACATTTTTGTGCCAAAATGGTGTAAAAATGTGGCTAAAATTGTGTTTTTTTGAGAAAATTATTAGTAAGTTATTAAAACATTTACAGTAATACCACTTCAATCAAATAATATCTCTACCCCTTTAATTTGATACCAAATTTGTAAATGTGGTACATCTATTTACGACAAAAATTAATATTTTCAATTTTTGTAATTTGTAGACTCTCATACGGAATTGCCCAGTTGATTTAACCTGGGATAGCCCCAAAACCCAATTTTGCAGACTTATTTCCATTGGGGTCCCAACATTCAAGACAAATATGCCTACAATAAATAAAAAACAAGGGTAATTAAAAATTAAGAATAAAAAAATTAATGCAACAATTATCTTAGTTGACAATCAAATTATATTAATTTTTTCCACAAATTCATATTAAATACATTCAAAATTGCGAGTTAAACCAGATGCATATTTAGAGAAAACTATGGGGCCTGAATACCCTAAGTTAGTTAAAGAATCCCCATCACAATAAAGTTACCCCTGTAGTTACCCATGACTACAGCATCAGCCATGTCAAGGATGAAACCCCAAACTATAAACAACAATCATCCATGAACAACTGCAGGATTTATTTCCCTGGATTTACCTTGGTCAGACAGGTGGCACTTCACCATTTGTTTTAAATAAAGAAAAACTAGCAGTGCTCTTTATATTGGAGTTCAAGTCATTCCAGTGTTTGACAGCTGTATTAAAAAGTAACAATTGATAAACCAGATGTAGCTGGAACAAATTGTATTCACTGACCCTTGTATTATGAGCAGGGGGCCTATGTCGTTCAAAAACTCCAGTAAAATTATCAGTTAAATATTCAGGAGTGATATTGTGAGCTATTTATTTCTATACACATAATTCAGCTCGAATTGAGTGACTTTATCCCTAACATTTAATAACCCCAACCTGAAGCCTATTCTGAAGTCTTACGGAGAGTGCAGAATACCACGATGAACATGAATAATCAAAATAACATTGAATCAAAGCTGAACACACAATTTGCCGAGATTTTGTTTTGAGGAAGAGGGCTTGCCTGTAGGCCTACAGAAACTTAAGCCTGTCACCTGCCTTTTTAATAATCGAGTTGGCGATATCCTCACCAGATAACGATTGGTCAAGCGAAACCCCTAGGTATTTCACAGACGAGGCAGGTTTGATTGGTTCACCATTACAAGTAACTGCAAAATCATTAACTTTTTTCAGTTTGTTTTTTGTTCCAAAAAGAATGGTCCCAGTCTTGCCCAAATGCAGAGATAGCTTATTGTCAATAAGCCATTGACGACGATTCTAATTCCATGCAAAGAAATTTAGCATCCTCCTTCATCCTTCCATCCTTCCAAAAAGTGCAAACTTCTGCGATGAGAAGAACAACGCACTGCAAGGTGGGGGGCGTGCCACAAGCAAAGGCTGGTTCCTAAAAGGGTTGATTTCTATCTATCAATGTGCTGCTGCCTTTCGTACATACAATTTAGTATTCAAATCAAGGACGTAGATCTGAGTCGACAAGATGACGAAATTCACGAAACCCGCTGACCGGTGTCGTGAAAATCAGACTCCTATGAAAATCGAATTCCTTTTCTTATTATTGGTTAAACCCTCTCACGTGACCAGCCACTCTCCTAATTATCTTCACTTGAACATGTGCAATACTACCAATGAGCCAGTATTTCATAGTCTGGAATTCACACTACGCCGGTCTCCTCGATATTCTGTATTTTTGAGTCTTATAGATGATGCTGGCTCTCTCCCACAGTCGGTGACAATACCGTGATAATACCTTGGCTGTTACATTCCCATGTGTGTGCAGATGTTGTGGCGCATTCTACATTGTGTTTAGATCAGCTGCGCCTGTAACTGGATTGTTAGTCTGACGTAATATGTAGTTAAGTAAGTTGTGGTGCATTCTATATTGTATTGAGATGTTCTTAGTTCTTTAGTTGCACCTGTAGCTGGATTATTAGTCTGACGTAATATATGGTTTATTTACTTGATATAAGCGACCGTTTGCATTTGTTCAGTGCAGTTGGTTCTTCGGCGTGATGCCGTCAACAGCGGCTCTTCTATGTCTTTATTTTTGTAGTCATGTGTTAAGTTTAAATAAAGTACTCTAGACCCAGAATATGGTGTCGCTTTTGTATTATTCTCTTGTCCCCGGTACCTCGGTGTGTCAACATAACACAGACATGGAATACATGTATAACTATACAAATCCGACTTGTAGATTAGGAGTAGAGTGGGGGACTGATCAGCTTATCATTGAAATGGCCAAACACTCTGGACTCCACACAGACAGATCAGTTCAAAGTTTGAGTAGAATCACATGACGGAAATTTGTTTACCATTAGAAATGGTAAGTGAGTATATACTGTGATATTTATGGGCCCGCGTGAAAATATTCTTTGGAAATAGTGAAATGTGTGAAAGAGCACCTGATGATGTATATGGTTGATATTTAGGGGTAGGCCTAATAAACAACCTATGATTCATAAATTACCAGAGCCCATGATAATTACAAGGGAAAGGGACAATTTTCTGCCAACTATTGCAAACTGACGTTTCTCCTAAGACTGGTGAAATACTGATAGCCAAAACACGACTTGAATTGGTAGCCAAATATTTGATGTATCATTGAGGTTATCGGTGTTATTAAAAACTAATAGAAAGTAGAACATAACATTATTTTCTGGCACTACTAGCTGCAAAAATGTACCAGTATTAGATTGATATCTCCTATACAATAAACCATTCCTTAACTCCAACTGTTCCCATTGAAACCAATATCCCTTAACAATTCGACTACAAGCCGAAATCTGACTACCTGGTGGGCTTTCATTACTTTCTTCTTTCCATTTAATGATTGGACCAAGGGAAGGATCATTTCGCTGTAGCTTTCTAAACTCATCCTCATTTAAACCTGATAATGCAAAACTGGCAATACCACAAGTTTCTGCATTATCACTTGCACTGTAATTGACAGGTTCATTATTGTAACGTGACAAGGCATCTGCATTTTTATGTCGGTTCCCTGGTCTGTGACATATTTCGAAATCAAAGGAACTTAACACTTCTAACCATCTTGCGAGCTGCCCTTGAATGTTTTTGAAACTGAACAACCACTTTAATGCGCCATGGTCAGTCTCAAAACAAATCGTTTTCCATAAAGGTATAGTGTCTAAATTGTTTAATAAAATAAACAACAGCTAACAATTCACGCTTATTAGTGACACTAAAATTCCTTTCACTTCTAGTTAATTTACGGTTTGCATAGCAAATAACATTCTCTTGTACATTTTGTATTTGTGAGAGGACGACACCAATGCCGTCCCCACTGGCATCTGTATCCAACAAGAACGGTAAAGAAAAATCTGGGAAAGTCAAAATTGGTGCCGATGTTAATTTTTCTTTCAACAACTGAAATGACATCTCGCATTCTTGCACCCATTTGAACTCTACATATTTTTTTTAGTGAGTTTATGCAAAGGAGCAGCAATGTTGGCAAAATTTCGAATGAATCGCCTGTAATACGAACATAATCCCAAAAAACTTTGAAGCTCCTTCAAATTCTTTGGAGTTGGCCAATTGGCAACTTTTTAGTTTTATCTTGATCGGTTGCTACTCCTGCCTTTGATACAATATGGCCAAGATAAGAAACTTCCTGTTTCTTTTTAGGCTTTAGTTTTAAACCTGCTTCTCACCAATTCGTTGAAAAACATCTTCAAAAAACGTTGTGCATGTTCCTCAAAAGTAGGAGCAAATATAAGAATGTCATCCAAATAAGTCAGACGTTTTCCAATGAAGCCCTCGCAAAACTAATTAGATAAACCAAAAGGCATGACATTAAACTCATAGAGACCGGTTCTAGTACTAAAAGCAGTTTTACCTTATCATTGGGATTAACTTCAACCTGCCAATATAGCCACTTGCAAGGTCCAATGATGAAAACCAACACAAACCTGCAAGGGCATCTAAACTATCATCGATTCGTGGCAGGGGATAAGCATCCTTTAACGTAACAGAATTTAATTTTCTATAATCAATGCAAAAATGTGTAGACCCATCTTTTTTCTTTACAAGGACCACTGGGCTACTCCATGGGCTATTAGATGGTGAAATGACTCCATCTTCTAACATGGTTTCTATATGTCCCTCTACCTCTTGCCTTTGGTGATATGGCAAACGTCTTGGTGGTTGCTTACAAGGCTTGGCAGTACCAGTATTAATGTCATGATAAACAACTTTTGTCGGACCCAGCTCCCCATGTTTTGAAAAAACATGTTCGTACTTTGACAATAAACATTTCAAATCATGCATTTGGTGCTCATCTAGGCATGTGGAACTTCTGTCCACTAGTTCCTCAAAAGCAGGATCTAATGAATCATTGGATTCACTATGTTCACTTTCACCCTGCAAGTCAACTGGCTGTAAAAGAGCAATCGGTTTTCCTTTCGGTAATACTGAATCTTCAGATCCAACTTTAAAACTCTAACCGGAATTTGTTTTTGTGCAGCATCAACCATTGTTCTACCAATAACCAAAGTATTGTCTTGAACTGTCAAAAGATTCAAGGGTTCCACTAAACCTTCTTTGATCTGGCCTCGGTAATGAACAAAACCAGGCACAATTTTCTCATGCATTGGTGGAATAACGACTGTGTTTGCTACCGAAATTCTACAACAAGATACCGTCTTTTCTGGAACCAATGGTATTATGATCTTGCCAAACACAAGTCGCTTTTTAGGAACATCGAATACTCCACCATGATTCATCAAAAAATCCAAGCCCAAGATTCCAGCATAAGTAATTGGTGCAATCAAAACTGTATGCGTTTTACACAATCGGCCTAACTTTATTATTACCTCGGCTGAACCTTCTACCTGTAAAGCACTACATTCAGCTGCTAACACAGGTTGCTCAAATAGCTGAAGTTTCTGTCGCACCTCATGAGGTAACATTTCCCAATAAGATGGATGTAAAACAGTAACAGCTGAACCAGTGTCAACTAATTTTTTTACATCAACACCATTTACAACTCTTTGCACAAAATACACTGGTGACTGGGCCATGTGATTTACTGGCTGGGCATCGGCACAATACTCAGCCGAGACATGTTTTCTTGCCCCGAATTTGAGCCCGATACCTTATCAGTGAAAATGCTCCACAGAAACACCATCCGGGCAATCAATCAATCTTTGTAAGACCTGGCTGGTTACAGGACCAACAAATCAAAAGGTTTTCTTCGTCTACTAAACTTAATTTGAGCCTGCAAAGAGCCAACTTGTTTTTCCAACCGACTTAGGCCTATCTTGTCTAGCAATTGTTCACTAGTATTCATGCCTTTGTGAACTACATCAGGTTTATTAGTGCTTGTTGTAGTACAACCCAAGGTAAGTTACCATCATGACACTCTTAACCCCTTGACCCCGGGTTTTATATGGGAGGCGCCGGGGCACCAGGTCGGGTTGTACAGCCAAGCAAAACGGAAACAAGAGGCTTGTGCAGCCAAGCATAACGTATACAATACCCCAATAATTGATTGAAAGTGCAGAGATTGACACAAATAGAAGTCAACCGGCCTGGTGACAATTTTCAATATGCACGTATTTGCGTCAACCGTACGCAAGGGGTTAACGAAGAAAAGCTTCTTCTTCACAAGCTAATCTCAGAGCCTCACTCAAAATTTTGGGTTTAAGTCTCCTGACCTGCAAACGTACATCAGGGGAATCTAATGCATCCAAGAAATAATCCCGACCAATTTTTCACGGAATTCTACTGATGCAGTGGGAAATGCTTTACTTGCCAACCGTCGAATTTCACTTGCCAATGCAGGCAGCGTTTTCCCTTTTCGACTCATCCTAACTTTAAGTTTAGCTCGGAAGAGATCAGCTTGTCCATGTGGGTTAAAACCTATCCTGCAAAGCCCCAACTAACTCAGTATAATCACGCTTTTTCTCTTCGGGTAAGTCGGCATACAGTAATTTGTAATGCAGGTCCTTTCAATTTAACAGCAAGGAAACCGACTTTTTGCGTCTCAGTCCAGCAATTGATTCGACTACATAAATCAAAATGAGTTAACCAATCACCCAAACACGTTTTTCCATAAAAAATCATCTGGCACAATAACAGGTTTTAGACACAAATTTGTGATCCATCTAACTTATTGGAACCAATACCCATAACCGATCCGAACACATCAGATTTTGAAGTGCTGGTATCAAACCTTACACTACCTTGGCTAGGGAGCTTTCTTTTTATCTGTACATGTTCTCCATCCGTGGGGGTGGACCCGTAACTGTGACTGGACTTATGTAATATACTTGGTCACACGGACGGAGTAGCTCCATGTCCCATTACACGCAATTTTGCATCTAGCTCCTCCTCCAGTAATTCAATGGTTCGATTATTTTGATCAGTAACAAGGTTATAATGTGCCGCCATGTCTTTCAAGTAACTTGCAACACAGACAAGACATCAAAACAAAATTTTAAAACTGTGAATAGTCACAGTTCTGGCAGGGTCGCCAAAAACTGTAACAGTACCCCATCAGGGGCACCGCCAGACAACCAAAAGAAATAAAAACTAAGACTCAGAAATGATTTAAACACAGTTTATTAATCAATAGGAGGGGGAGCTACATGTAACATGTAAAGGAACTTCAACTAGCCACAGTAGTGAATGCCCGGCACATGACAACAAAATATTAAACTTACACTCCCGATGCCCAGTCACTAAGTCCACCATGGGCAAGAAAAACTATAGGGCTTTTATACATGTACATGTACATGTGCATGTAGATGCAGATGCAAAAAGCACAATGGAATTCCACTTTATAACAAAAAGTAGTACAAAGCATTAAAGGAATTGGGTTTAAGAATAAAAGATATCACCCTGTACAGTCCCAACCAGGGGCCCTCTGGGTGAGACCATACAATATGATAGAAAAAAACAAAAAAATACCGGGAATTCCTTACTGCAGCTGTTGCCTTTCTATAAACATTGTTACAGTATTCAACATGTGGACCCCAACTTAATGTTTCATCAACAACTACACCCAAGCATTTACAAGATTTCACTTTTTCGATAACCTTATCAGCAATGCACACGTTCAAAGTCGACGTTGGATATTTTCTGCCTTGAACCAATACGCATACATTTGGTTTTGTTGGCATTTAATGCTATAGTTTGTTTCCTAGGCACCAGTTGTGAATACTATAACAAGAGCTATATTCAAGTTCCTTTCTATTTCGTTAATACTAGAGGAGCTACACGTTAACGTGGAGTCATCTACATACATAAATAAGTTGCAATTTGGGGTATACAAGATGGAAAATCACTACTATAAACAATGAATAAAAGTGGCCCTAAGATCGACCCTTGTGGAATGCCTATGTCTGGGCAGGACCTTCGATAATGTGCCCTCAATATTTACAGACTGGCTACGACCGCCTAGGTACGACTTAAACCAATTCATTACAGAAGATGACATATTCACCTTCTTCAATTTGCCCAGTAGGATTACATGATCCACACAATCAAAAGCTTTATTGAGATCTATGAACACGCTACCTGTAAATTCACCTTGCTCCATAGTCTCAAAACACTTGTTTGTTAAATCGTGTAGAGCGCTTTCAGTTGAGTGCAAGGGTCTAAATCCCGATTAGCAACTATAGGTATCAAATTGTTATCATCGAGGTAGCTATATACTGCCGAGTGCACCCATCTTTCTAGAATCTTAATTGGCAGTATAGAAATAGGCCGATAATTACCTGTACTACATTTATCTCCTTCCTTGTGAATTGGTGTTACCAATGCGTGTTTCCAATCTTTAGGGTATTGCTCGCATCTTATGGAGAGGTTAAAAATATAAAGACTTAGTAATATAAGGGGAAGCCATTTTAATCATTTTAACACTGATGCCATCCGGACCTGTTGCTTTCCCAACCGACATTGAAGATATTTGCTTTTGAACGAACTCTTCTGTAATATTAGGTACAGTGCATTCTTCAAGTTCATCCAGAGAATCAACGATAGAGGCGTATGTATCATTGTTTTCAAGTTCGCGCGATGGGCAATTTCCAGCTGTACGTTTTCCGATCGTCAATATTTTCTCCATTTGGGGAAGTGATAGAATAGAGCAATTTTCTGTTTCTTAGGAAGTACCTCCTTTAGTTTTTTTCCATAGCATAGATAATTGATTTTATTTTCTTATATGGCTGATGTATAGTATTCACTCTTTAGTATTGCGAACAGTCATACACCCCCTCCACATTGCTGGGAATTAAATTACTGTGTGGTCAAAAGGGACGGAGCATGTGAAACACGCCAGGCGAAGACAATAGGACTCTAATGGCGGCAGTTTGCCTGGTATGGTTTGTGGTGAATGCGGTTGGTAATTGCGGGAATAGCCTTGGGTACGCGCGTGTTTCTCGACAATTAAAGATCGTTAATTAACACGCTGTATATTGGCACTTGTATGGTGGCCCTGAAAGGACATCGAAAATAGTGAATATATTGACGTCAATATTCGCGAAAAAATTCACAACTTGCCTCAAATCGTGAATATTCAAGTCAAGATTCGCTCTCCGGCCACACATTTTTTGACGCGGATCTTTTTCAGCAGGATAGGTTTTGGTTGTCAAGTCGATGTGCGCGTCGCAAATTCAAAAAACTAGAATGCATGCAGCAAAGGGAGCTGCATAAAATTAGCAGGTTCTGGAAACACTTTTCTGTAAATCTTCTGCAAAACTTACACTGTAAAAAATTCCCGTATTTGAACGGTGAAAGGCATGTAAATATCACGATGAACAAACGTAAATGGAATGCGCGCTGTATTTTACGGGAAAAACCCGTAAAGGGCGGCCCTTTACGGGGTTTTCCCGTAAAATGCAGCGCGCAGTCCATTTACAGTAATTTCCTCATTCCAATCACAAAAGTCAGGTTAAATTGCCGTCTTTAGTCTCAAAATACACTTTCTTGACCATAATATGTTTTATTCAAACAATTTCCCTATAGAATTTTGACTTTTTACAAATATAGGTGAAGAATCTTATTACATCTCCTTTAATTTCGTATTCAAATACCAAATTGTTCATGGGAAGCCATGACTTTATTATGGGGGGGGGGGGGGGGGGTGGGTACGCTGAATTTAAAGCTAAAGCACAACATCAATGCCTTTGTAGTCTTTAGTAGATTATCGTAGCATTGTACACTCTACTATGGTAATGTATAATTAAGTTACTTCCGTTTAGTCTGGTTCCTACTTCATTCATTTCTGTTAATTAATGGCAACCAACGCTGTAAAAATTCCTGTAAATTGACTGTGCACTTTCCGGTTTTTGCTTTAACCCTAGTGACATTTTACGGGAAATTCCCGTAAATTTTACGGTTTTTCGCTGGCAACCCGTTTTACTGGGAATTTACCGTAATTACGGGCACATTTTTTACAGTGTAGTTATTTAGGGTACATTTTTCGAACAGAGACCAGTTAACACACTTTAGTACAAGAATAAATTACTTTACCTTTCCATTGTTCATAAAATAACTGTTTAAAATGAAATATTATTTTATTAATTGGTTTCAGAAAATATTCGATTTCCTGAAAAGGCAGTACTTTTCACTAAAAAGATAATTTACCCGACATTTTTCGAATTTTTCCTAATTTTCTTTGAAAATCTGAAAGATTATACCCCTTAGATTTACAGAAAAGTGTTTCTAGAATCTGCTGAATTTATGCAGCTCCCTTTGCTGCATGCGTTCTACTTTTTTGAATTCGCGACCGAGTTCGCACGCGCACATCGACTTGACAACCAGCACCTATCTTGCTGAAAAAACAAATTCGCGTAAAAAAATGTGTGGCCGGAGAGCGGGACGTGAATTTTTTGATGCAGATATTGACGTCAATATTTGCGATTTGGGGAAAGTCGTGAATTTTTTGACACGAATATTGACGTCAATATTCACGATTTTCGATGTCCCTTCAGGGCCACCATGTGTACATCACTGATGCGCAACCCTTGCTTTGTTGATGAATAAACACATTTCCAAGGCCTTTTGTTACCAGAGTGGAGGCAATCAATCAGCATCACTTCCCGATGATCTGCGCGGGTTGAGCACAGCATAACGGTAGAGTAGCTCACAAGTAGATCCACAATGGTCGGTTTTTACACCTCGTTGTTGACTTTTGCGATAAGTTTTGCACTCGGTGCGAGTGCCATGGGTGGGGCTAACCCCCCTTCCTCCGATTCTGCTACATCTTGGTGCGGCATCGTGGAATTTGCTTTGGCTGGGCATGTCTACAGCACCACGGTCACCGAAACGCACAAGCAGTGCCGGGAAGCATGCGAGGGGCACCCCTGCTGCCTCTCTTCAAACTTCGCATCTTGGAAAGGCCATCATCACCAGTGTGAGTTAAACAACGCCAGCCACTTGCTCTACCCTGATGACTTCAGTGAGAGGCGCGGTTGGGTGTACACGTATTCTGCCCGTGTGACACCTGAGAAGGGGTGTTGGTGCAGTATTCATCAAGACAAGTCTTACTCGACAACCCAGGTAATTTCTTTTTAAATGTTATATCAATTGGCCAAGTCAGAATTGCAAAATTACTATCGTATATCACAATGTAGTGCACGAAGTAGGTCGATTCACTGGCCACTGAGATAAACACAGCTCGACCGTGTGCTCAAGTAAAAATAAATGGGGAAATTGGTAACACCCCCAACCCCCCCCCCCCCCCCCCCCCGGCCCCCAAAAAAAGAGAAAAAAGAAATAAATAAATAAAAATGTGAACCTAGAACTGCTATCTATTTTTGAAGGAAATTTTCACAAAGTTTGAGACAGGAGTTTTGTTTACTGTTTTAAATGCCGGTGCCCTCTCTCATTTTGTACCGGTACATTGTGAAAGTTTGACGATACATTTTTAAAATTTCATTTCTGCACAGGCGCACTGTATTTCCGATAATTCCGATTTGGCTTATAACCCCCCTTTTCCATGTGTCAGCGTTTGCTAATGTGATGAAGGCACGGTGGTCGGGTTCTATAGCCCCCCTCCCCCCCCCCCCCCCAAGCACAACCACCCTCCCCCCAAAACAAAACAAAAAGAACCAGCAAACACATAACATTTTAAAAACATTTTTGAAAAGTTGTAGTCAAAACATTGTAAAAATAACATAAAATGATGTTATCAAAACGTTTAACTTTATGGTAACTGAAAACATTTGTTGTATAACATTTTAATAATGTTATACAAATGTTTAAATGACACCTAACTGCCCAGCTAACACACAGGGTTACCGCAACGTTGCCTGAAGGTTGCAGTTTCGTCATGTTACACAGTAACGTACATACAACGTTGCAACAACGTTACAAGTTGACATATCGTAAGTCGTAACAGTACGGTATAAGTACGACTAAAGTCCTTCCTTAAAGGCCCTGTCAGACTGTCTGCGATCATATATGCGTTCTCAATGCGTCCTTGAAAAATTACTGGGGCGCAACAACAACTACTAGATCGCAGCGAGAACTACATAGGTCGCCAGATGGGCGCCAGAGGGTCTTAATGGTCTCCGATGAGCGCCAAAGTTTTTGAACATGCTCAAAACAATCGCAACACCTCTGCGCTCTGGCCAGGGCGCCGTAATGACGCAACTCGGGCGCGGTGCGAGCGTGAATCGTGCGACATTGCAGTGGCATTGACGCAGCCTAGGCGCAATTAAGGCAGTCGGTGTGGTCTCCATGAGAAAGTAACTCGACTGTGTTGCGCCAGGGCTATGTCAATGCCACGTCAAAGTCGCTCTCATTGCGTCCTTATGTCTCGTGGCGCTGTTAATGCAATGATATGGCGCTCATATTACGCATGATGCGACCAAACGGCGTCTGTCTGTGATCACGCTGGGCTTCCAGGGGGACATGTAGCTCATAGAACGCAAGTAGTTGTCAATCCGTCACCAGTTCGTTGCTGTGGCGTCGGGGTCCGCTCGTAAGTCCGACGCCTCATAAGTCCGACAAAATCTCATCCCCCAACCAAATAACGGCTCTTAAATCCGACGCCTCATAGGTCCGACGACCCATAGGTCCGATGCCCCATAGGTCCGACGCCTCATAAGTCCGACAATTAAATTTACTTTTATTTCGGTTCATAAGTCGGACGAGGCGTCGGGATGAGCGCATTATGAGCGTAGCTTGAGCTACTTTCTGGCCACTTGAGACAAAAAATTGTCATTTTCTTGCGTCCTCGCTGCGATTGTTAAATTTATTAAATATTTTTGGTCGCCGTAAGGTCTCCTATGATAGCGCATAATGTGACAGGGCCTTTAGTTAACAAGTGCTCGTGGCCGAGTGGTTAAGTGCGCTGTACTAACACTTCTCTATCTCTTACAGGGTGAAAGGGATGCGTGGAAGTGGAGGGTGGAGGTAGTGGGTGGAGGTAGAGGAGTCCGAGGATATGATGTGCGTTGGGGAGAGGAACAATAGGGGGCTTCCAAGTTCCAATCATGTATTTTAATTTTTGGCGGGACGTTGTAGGAACGTTAAATTAGGATGTTTTAAAAAGATGTCATGATGTTGTCATGATGTTGTCACAATGTTTTTGTGTTTGCTGGGAAATCATCCTCCTTCCGACAACATGCCGAAATTTCATTTGAGAATCTGTGGAATTTGTTTTAATTCAAAGATTAAGGCTGTAAGGATTTAACACCCCCAAGAAAAAAATACAACCAAACACCCCAAAAAACAACACCCAACAAAGAAACAAACAGAAACACAACAGCACCTCTCATGACCACAAAATAGGCCTGATCATGGCGAAATTGAAGCGAAAGTCCAATGTTCCCCGTAGTTAATTATGTACATGTAGGGCAC
Organism: Hippasteria phrygiana; assembly: GCA_037893225.1. NCBI lineage: Eukaryota > Metazoa > Echinodermata > Asteroidea > Valvatida > Goniasteridae > Hippasteria > Hippasteria phrygiana. The sequence continues at coordinate 1,775,250 of JAZGUH010000013.1, read as the reverse complement.
ACAGCGTCGACTGTGCATATTAATGTGATGACAATGGATGCAAAATTGTGTTCCTGCATGCAGCGTGCTTTGTGTTAATGAGAATTCGCGATATTTTACCCATCGTCGAGTTTCGCTATGCATTGTTCACAATCATCCTAATTGTATTTGAAACGAAAGGCCTCGTCACGCCTCAATGACGTGCAGAAAAGGTCCATTAGAAGACGAACGGCATAATGTGTGCGCAGTGGCGTAGCGACGGAGGATTTAACCCCATGAAAAAGAACCCAGCTTGCTGACTTCAGTAGAAGAAACTGCTTAAAATCCCTTGCCACCGGGTGGCGCCGGGGCACCAGGCCGGGTTATATTAATGCAGCCAAGCGAAACGGAAACAAGAGGCTTGTGCAGCCAAGCATAACGTACACAATACCCCAATAATGGATTGAAAATGCAAAAATTGGCCTCTATTTGTGTCAACCGGCCAGGTGGCAATTTCAATCTGCACGTATTTGTGTCAACCGGTGACAAGGGGTTAAAATCGTGACCCAACCACAGAAATCTCAACGAATACAAATGCGTTAATATTAAATATATCCTGTCCGAGCTCCTTAAACAAAGTGGGTGTTTTTCAAACGATTTTTCAAATTGTATGTTTTATTTTAACGATAAACCCTACTTCCCCCCCTATTTTCTCAGACAACAGATTGTTTTGTTTGGGTTGCTTTCGCGTCTCAAACGTACAAAATGATACGGCCTGAGGGAACTGCATTATTGTCGGGCCGCACATAATTCGATAACTATACGTGGGTGGATTTTTGTCGTTTGATGTCTCATTTAAAACTGAATGACTTTTGTATTGCTAGGGAAATGGAAATATAAAAAAAAAAACTGTTTTGTGATGAAATACGAGAAGAGCACGTACAATATATCTTTAAAAGATTTGGCAGTGAAATACCGCTAAAGTAAAAAATATGTGTTTTCTTTCGGTTTTATTATTATTATTTATATTTTGGCAACTCTTCGGAATTTTGAGCTGTATAATTTTGTTTGTTAAAAGAGTTCGCGCGTTTTGTGTTGAACTGTATAGATGATCTGATTCGACAGTGTTTGGAAAACTGCGTTCAATATCGTAATCCTGTTTTTTCCCAGCGGAATTGTGATGGACAAGTATATCCACCGGTGCCTGATCTATGCGGAGGTACGTATTTTGTTAAATTGATATAGCTTTGGTAACGATCAAACAAATAATGGAATTAAATTTTAAATAAATTGAATAATGCCGTATACGGCATTATGTGTTTATCACTTCAGCGCCCCCTTCCCCCGAACAAAACAAAACAAAGACACTGACAAGTTTGAAGAGCGCCTGTACGGTGTTCCGGAGGCCGCCGGTTCAAATCCCGCTCTTGCCAGTTTCCTTTATTCACGTATGAAATTCATTCCAAATTACCTGTAGTCAGTTTCTCTTGTGGTTTTGTTTGACGTAAACATAGAATTGAATACCTTTAGTCTAAAAGCATAGTGTTATAAAGATGGTATCGGTCCTAACCCAAATTAATTTCCGTCTAGAATGCAGTCATCTTTGAGAATATTATTGTATCTGAAGAAATGCTGTGGCTAATTTCGATTTCAACAGTTAAAATAAGCGCAGATTAACATGGACAAAATCATTGTTAAAACAGAAGGGTTTTTCACTAATTTCTCGTGACTCGGATAACTAATTGAGAAGAAACAGCTTTGTTATTTTTTATGTGTATGTTGAGTTACATAAAGTTATACATGTGTGTGGTCAGCTCTACCAATGCTATATCATACCCTCAGCAGAATCTTGCTACAAATTTAGTAATTTTAACGTTTGTTTGTATTTTAATACGCCACCTTTAAATTTTTCGTTGCTATTCACTTTCGGCTTGGTTTCAAACACTGCCCAATATAGCGATGGACTCTTTGGCTGTCTTTATCCTGTAGCAATGTGAATGACAGGATTAATCGGAGGTTACGGTTAAATTTGTCATTATATTTAACAAAGAAAACTGGAAGGAGTGGGATTTGAACCAGCGACCTCCGGAAAACTATACCAACTGAGCTATCTTGCCGCTATGTTGGCGGTCTCTGCTATGTAATTTTTGTTCGACATTATTATTTTGGTCATCAATATGCAATATTTTAAAATGTACGTTGAAATACTTCTTTTCCTTCCCAAGCCCAAGTGATCATAGTTTTCCAGCTCAGATATAGTCTTGGGGCAAGGCGTTGTTCTACGTAGACGCCATAACCCGCCGCCGCGATAACCGGCCGCCGTGAGAGGGCGTTATCACGACGAAAGTGATGCTAATTACTTAAGACAAAACGGAGCAATTAAATTGTATAGACGTTAGGGAATTATCAGGTCGAAGAACTCGAATGTTCCCAACGATGGTCGGCCGACCATCGCTGGAAATTGATACAAAAATTTTCTTTTCTTGAAATAGCAACACACCAGGTGCCATTATTTCATAGGATGCTTCACACTTTTATTTACTTAGGCCTACAGTAAAGTAAGGTATTTTTATAGCCCAAGTGGACTGCATTACACAGTCGTAATGCAATAGGACGTCCAACCTGGGCTATGTATTTCATAATAATTCAGCAGTTTTTGTTGTTGTTGACGTTTGCAAATGTTATATATTACCTTTAAGTCCAATTTCAAACATTTTAAAAGGTCATCCACGTGCCACAGACGGGAGCTACCAAACTCAAGAACTGGCCTCCGGTGAATGCCGAGAAAACAATCTCCATCTCTGCGAGCTGTGGGAAGTGGAGAGGGCCCTCGACTGGGCATACACCGCAGTAGCTCCCCCTAACACCAGCCTGTGGTACGCGGTGCCCGACAGCCAGGTCGTGGTGAGCGGGACCCTCGTCACCCAGCACGGCCTGCCCGTGGTTGCTCCCTCGCCCGGCATCTGTTGTTTCTGTCGGCAGCTCAGCCCCGCGGAGCCCTTCGTCACGCTCGAAATTTACGCGGTTGATGACCGGGAGGGGATGGAACGTGGTTGTTCTGCCCTGTCGGCACACCTGTGTACTCTGGCCGAGCTAAAGGCTGCCTACGTCAGAGGGTACCGCCCGCCATCAGATGCTGATTGGCTCTTCTACGCTGCGCCCAACCGGGATGCGTTGCTGTTCAATGATGGCTGCGGTGCCTACGCTAATGTTTCATTAGAGTGCTACGAAGGGATTGTAGCCAACACACCCAGACCAAATCCCTCCGGGATGATATTCTGTTGCCCAAACCTCTACTGCTTCTATCCGCGGCTGGCGAGTCCACACCATCCCTTCATCACGGCGGAAATCTACTCCAAGGATGACCGGTACGGGGTGGCGAGCGGTTGCTGCGCCCGGGCCGCTCACCCCTGCACCCTGGCCGAGCTGAAGGCCGCCTATCTCAGCGGTTACCGCCAACCAGTAAACGGCTGGTTGTTTTATGACGTGCCCGGCCGCGATGCCCGGCTGTTCGATGACGGGTGTGGTAAATACCTAGGCACAGCATCCGAGTGCTGCGGGGGAATTGTGGCAAACACACCAAGACCACCCATTCGTTCTCGAGTGTACTGCTGCCCCAATTAGTAACACAGGGCACATCCACAGTGATAGCCCGTTCTTACTTGAACGATTTTTTTGTACAACTGCGGTGCGACTAAAAGATCGTACAGCCGTGCGATTTCCGTTCGAATTTCCCTGTTTCTTTCCCGCGCAGTCTCACTTGTACAACTGCCGTGCGACTGCCGTTCAACTCTCATGCAAATTTTCCTCCCGAAACATCCGATAACGGTTCAAATTCCGTGCGACTGCCGTACGCGTACAACCTGTACGAGTCCCGCGCAAGCGCCGTGTGATTTTTGTCAACTCGCGTGCGACCTGTGCGCATGCGGTACAACCGCCGTACAACTAATCAGAGCGCCGTGCGACCGCCGTACAATTGCCATCATTCGATCCGCGCGAATCGCATAAATATGGTGTACTATTCAGGTCACTAAAACCGCGCGGTGTGTGTCTTCACGCGGCGTGGTACGTGTCGTTCCGCGGCGCGGTGAGTGTCATTCAGCGGCGCGGTGAGTGTCCTTAAAGGGACACATTGCCTTCAAATGTCATGAAATTTTGCTGTTTGGAAATGTTCCTTATCTTTTATAAGAGTTGTTCATGCAAAAAACACGTATAATGTGTTGTAATTAGTGAGTAGTGATTACAAAACAAAAAATTGGCCGCTTACCCCTGACATCTGACCCGCGAAACATAGACTTATTTCCAGTACTAAATACCACCGTCTAAATAATGCGCAAAATACGCTGTAAGAGTATTTAGGCTGGCGCCACAGCCAGTGGCCTTGTGAACCTATCAGATGATCGCCAGGTACAATTCTCTACCTCGCGACACATATCGCCAGTGCTGCGCGCCGTGCCACAGTACATCAAAATGGATCAACAGAACGTACTTCAACCAGATGCGACTGGAAATACGACTGGTGAACACGGTCCGCCATTTTGTGGAGTAAAAAATTTGGTTCTACAAAATGGCGGACCGTTATTTGTCACGAAATTAAACAAAAACCACGCAATTTGAAGGGATAGTTATGTGAATCGTTATATTCTACTTTTAAAAAAGCTTACCAACCATATCCATTTCAGTTTTATAGCCCAAATCGCAAAATCCAAAGCAATGTGTCCCTTTAAGCGGCGCGGTAAGTGTTGTTCAGCGGCGCGGTGAGTGTTGTTCAGCGGCGCGGTAAGTGTGGTTGAGACGCTGGTGGCAGCAGACTACCGGTCCTTTTTAGTACAGTTATGGAAACGCGCACGTAGTTCTGAGCATGCGCGCGTGGTTCTGAGCAGGCGCACTGTGATGGAAAAGGACCGGTAGTCTGCTGCCACCAGCGTCTCAACCACACTTACCGCGCCGCTGAACAACACTTACCGCGCCGCTTAAGGACACTCACCGCGCCGCTGAACGACACTCACCGCGCCGCTGAACGACACTCACCGCGCCGCTGAACGACACTCACCGCGCCGCTGAACGACACTCACCGCGCCGCTGAACGACACTCACCGCGCCGCTTAAAAAAATGGACACTCACCGCGCCGCTTAAGGACACTCACTGCGCCGCTGAACAACACTTACCGCGCCGCTGAACGACACTTACCGCGCCGCGTAAAGACACACACCTTGCCGTTTTAGTGACCTATATAGTACACCATACATAAATCAGGGCCTTTTGGCGTTGATCTTCATAACCGCACTTGATGTTCGACAGTCAACAAGTATTCAACACAACACAACACAACACAACACAACGATGCTACCGAAGAAGAGTGATGGCAAGCAGTCAGGCAGAAAAAACGGCATGGCCGAGCCGTGCGACTCTCTTCAGACTACCGTGCGACCTATAATAGACTGCCGTGCGACCCCCATGCGACCAATGCGAACTATATGCGAACCGTGCGAACGCCGTATGAAAATTGTTAACATTTGAAAAAACTCGCACGGGCATGCGACCCGTCCGAATTACACACGACACCGTCCCTACAGCCTGTGCGAATCATCAGCAGACTGCCGTGCGACTCCCGTACGCCCTGTGCGATTTGGTAGTCGCACGGCATTCGCGTAGAAAATCGTCCAAGTGAGAACGGGGTATGAGCCACCAAACGGTTGCACATGAGAGGCCAGTTTTTCTTGTCAAACCTTTGTTCGGCTACAACTTGGCCAAAATGACGCAGTATTATAGAGTTTTGCTGACGTATATCGGAAGGAATTGTAGACAAGCGAGATTTAGGCATGAACAAAGCATGGGCGCATCCAGGAATTTTTGCGGGGAGGGTGACATTTGTTTTCACTGTAAATTAGCCCCAACATTTGAATATGAGCTTTCCGTTAAGACATTCCACTAAAAAATCGACTGACGACAAGTAACAAAGTTAATTAGTTTCAATTTTTGCGCTAGGAACGGGACGCTCCTACATGTATTTGTGCAGTGTTAATATACAGGGATATATATCCGTCGCTCGTAGCATATACTAAAGGCAGACAACATAGATTGCAGAGTGTAGCGAGTGCATTTTTCGTTCAAATTTGTTCGTAGGAGAAATCCATGGAATTGAAATTTTCATTCAAGGCAGCTTTAACTTTATTGGAATAATTTCGCTAATCTGCATCGGGCATTAATGTACATATAGCCTACCGCACTTTTTGTCACCCTGAAGATAATAGCCGGTAATTGTATTTTACGTTTTAGGGGGAAATGGGATCTGACGAATCACTTTTGACGCAACAAGCAGTGTCCAAGACATTGCTATCTCATACTTAAAACCCTCTGACGGGTTTGGAATGGATTTTTACTTGTCACTGTTAATACGTGAAAATTAAATCGGTTGTGTTTGTTAAAATTTACTAACATAATTTGTCGTAATATTTTGTTTCTAACACATATACATGTACATGCATACATCTATTGTACTTCACCCGCGAATTAATAATTAAATTACTCGTAAATCAATATGGACTGCTCGTTTTTATATATATGTGTTAAGGATTCACATACATATTTTGGTGTTTAACTCAAAAGATTGATGTTTCACATCAGTAGCGCAGCGAAGTTTTGATTATTTATATACACGGAGAGGTTTTGATTTGATTTTGATTTATTTATTTATTCAGGTTAAGACCGACTCGTTAACAATAGAAAATACACAAAAACAAAAGACAGGTGGGCAATTCCGCGCTAAAGGAATTATACATTTCAGAGAAATTTTGGCTATAATTTGACATGCTGCGGATAAATCTTATGGACTACCTGATTACAAACACTTTTATATGGTCTGGTTACACCCTTGCTATCATATCAAAATAAAATAACTGAAACTTCCTACATGTGGAAAGATTCAAGGCCAAAAATGTGTCGGTAACGGAATTACGTCAGAAAATTCCGGATGTTTTTAAACCTTAACTTCCAAAAAGATTCTATGAATTCTATAACACAAGGGCCACGTGTGCACCCGTATCTTTTTTACCCATAGTTTCAACTTCATCCTGGCAGAACTTGTTTAGAGTATACTTTTATGGATATCCCATACTTGACAATTTTTCCAAAAAAGACGGCGGTAACGGAATTACGAAAAATGCTAACGGAATTACGCTCTGAAAGACGTGAAAAAAATTATATTGGAAAATGATAACAAAATAAAACAACTTTATAAATATTAAATTTATGACCTTATCTTTATATTTGAAGTAAAATATTTCAGTGATATTGTGATTAAGTGTGTCAAAACAAGCAACTAAATCACACATTTTTGTGACAAAATGGTTCAAAAATTTGGCTAAAATTATTAGTAAGTTATTAAAACATTTACAGTAATACCACTTCCATCAAAGAATATCTCTACCCCTTTAATTTGATACCAAATTTGTAAATGTGGTACTTATATTTCTAATTTTTGTAATTTGTCGACTCTGATACGGAATTGCCCAGTTGATTTAACCTGGGATAGCCCCAAAACCCAATTTTGCAGACTCATTTCCATTGGGGTCCCAATATTAAAGACAAATATGCCTACATTAAAAAAAACAAGGGTAATTAAAAAAAAAAAAAATCAATGCAACAATTATCTTAGTTGACAATTAAATTACATAATTTTTTTTCCACAAATTCATATTAAATACATTCAAAATTGTGAGTTAAACCAGATGCTTATTTAGAGAAAACTATGGGGTCTGAATAAAGAATCCCCATCACAATAAAGTAACCCCTGTAAGCCATGTCAAGGATGAAACCCCAAACTATAAACAGCAATCATCCATGAACAACTGCAGGGTTTATTTACCTTGGTCAGACAGGTGGCACTTCACCATTCTTTTAAATAAAGAAAAACTAGCAGTGCTCTTTATATTGTAGTTCAAGTCATTCCAGTGTTTGACAGCTGTATTAAAAAGTAACAATTGATAAACCAGATGTAGCTGGAACAAATTGTATTCACTGACCCTTGTATTATGAGTATGTCGTTCAAAAACTCCAGTAAAATTATCAGTTACATATTCAGGAGTTATATTGTGAGCTATTTATTTCTATACACATAATTCAGCTCCAATTGAGTGACTTTATCCCTAACATTTAATAGCCCCAACCTGAAGCCTATTCTGAAGTCTTATGAAGAGTGCAGAATACCACGATGAACATGAATAATCAAAATAACATTGAATCAAAGCTGAACATTAAATTTGCCGAGATCTTTAATAATCGAGTTGGCGATATCCTCACCAGATAACGATTGCTCAAGCGAAACCCCTAGGTATTTCACAGACGAGGCAGGTTTGATTGGTTCACCATTACAAGTAACTAAACAAATCATTACTTTTTTCAGTTTGTTTTTGTTCCAAAAAGAATGGTCTCAGTCTTGCCCAAATGCAAAGATAGCTTATTGTCAATAAGCCATTTACGACACGATTCTAATTCAATGCAAAGAAATTTAGCATCCTTCTTCATCCTTCCATCCTTCCAAAAAGTGCAAACTTCTGCGATGAGAAGAACAACGCACTGCGAGGTGGGGGGCGTGCCACAAGCAAAGGCTGGTTCCTGAAAGGGTTGATTTCTATCTATCAATGTGCTGCTGCCTTTTGTACATATAATTTAGTATTCAAATCAAGGACGTATATCCGAGTCGACAAGATGACGAAATTCCCGAAACCCGCTGACCGGTGTCGTGAAAATCAGACTCCTATGAAAATCGAATTCCTTTTCCTATTATTGGTTAAACCCTCTCACGTGACCAGCCACTCTCCTAATTATCTTCACTTGAACATGTGCAATACTACCAATGAGCCAGTATTTCATAGTCTGGAATTCACACTACGCCGGTCTCCTCGATATTCTGTATTTTTGAGTCTTATAGATGATGCTGGCTCTCTCCCACAGTCGGTGACAATACCGTGATAATACCTTGGCTGTTACATTCCCATGTGTGTGCAGATGTTGTGGCGCATTCTACATTGTGTTTAGATCAGCTGCGCCTGTAACTGGATTGGTAGTCTGACGTAATATGTAGTTAAGTAAGTTGTGGTGCATTCTATATTGTATTGAGATGTTCTTAGTTCTTTAGTTGCACCTGTAGCTGGATTATTAGTCTGACGTAATATATGGTTTATTTACTTGATATAAGCGACCGTTTGCATTTGTTCAGTGCAGTTGGTTCTTCGGCGTGATGCCGTCAACAGCGGCTCTTCTATGTCTTTATTTTTGTAGTCATGTGTTAAGTTTAAATAAAGTACTCTAGACCCAGAATATGGTGTCGCTTTTGTATTATTCTCTTGTCCCCGGTACCTCGGTGTGTCAACATAACACAGACATGGAATACATGTATAACTATACAAATCCGACTTGTAGATTAGGAGTAGAGTGGGGGACTGATCAGCTTATCATTGAAATGGCCAAACACTCTGGACTCCACACAGACAGATCAGTTCAAAGTTTGAGTAGAATCACATGACGGAAATTTGTTTACCATTAGAAATGGTAAGTGAGTATATACTGTGATATTTATGGGCCCGCGTGAAAATATTCTTTGGAAATAGTGAAATGTGTGAAAGAGCACCTGATGATGTATATGGTTGATATTTAGGGGTAGGCCTAATAAACAACCTATGATTCATAAATTACCAGAGCCCATGATAATTACAAGGGAAAGGGACAATTTTCTGCCAACTATTGCAAACTGACGTTTCTCCTAAGACTGGTGAAATACTGATAGCCAAAACACGACTTGAATTGGTAGCCAAATATTTGATGTATCATTGAGGTTATCGGTGTTATTAAAAACTAATAGAAAGTAGAACATAACATTATTTTCTGGCACTACTAGCTGCAAAAATGTACCAGTATTAGATTGATATCTCCTATACAATAAACCATTCCTTAACTCCAATTGTTCCCATTGAAACCAATATCCCTTAACAATTCGACTACAAGCCGAAATCTGACTACCTGGTGGGCTTTCATTACTTTCTTCTTTCCATTTAATGATTGGACCAAGGGAAGGATCATTTCGCTGTAGCTTTCTAAACTCATCCTCATTTAAACCTGCTAATGCAAAACTGGCAATACCACAAGTTTCTGCATTATCACTTGCACTGTAATTGACAGGTTCATTATTGTAACGTGACAAGGCATCTGCATTTTTATGTCGGTTCCCTGGTCTGTGACATATTTCGAAATCAAAGGAACTTAACACTTCTAACCATCTTGCGAGCTGCCCTTGAATGTTTTTGAAACTGAACAACCACTTTAATGCGCCATGGTCAGTCTCAAAACAAATCGTTTTCCATAAAGGTATAGTGTCTAAATTGTTTAATAAAATAAACAACAGCTAACAATTCACGCTTATTAGTGACACTAAAATTCCTTTCACTTCTAGTTAATTTACGGTTTGCATAGCAAATAACATTCTCTTGTACATTTTGTATTTGTGAGAGGACGACACCAATGCCGTCCCCACTGGCATCTGTATCCAACAAGAACGGTAAAGAAAAATCTGGGAAAGTCAAAATTGGTGCCTATGTTAATTTTTCTTTCAACAACTGAAATGACATCTCGCATTCTTGCACCCATTTGAACTCTACATATTTTTTTTTAGTGAGTTTATGCAAAGGAGCAGCAATGTTGGCAAAATTTCGAATGAATCGCCTGTAATACGAACATAATCCCAAAAAACTTTGAAGCTCCTTCAAATTCTTTGGAGTTGGCCAATTGGCAACTTTTTAGTTTTATCTTGATCGGTTGCTACTCCTGCCTTTGATACAATATGGCCAAGATAAGAAACTTCCTGTTTCTTTTTAGGCTTTAGTTTTAAACCTGCTTCTCACCAATTCGTTGAAAAACATCTTCAAAAAACGTTGTGCATGTTCCTCAAAAGTAGGAGCAAATATAAGAATGTCATCCAAATAAGTCAGACGTTTTCCAATGAAGCCCTCGCAAAACTAATTAGATAAACCAAAAGGCATGACATTAAACTCATAGAGACCGGTTCTAGTACTAAAAGCAGTTTTACCTTATCATTGGGATTAACTTCAACCTGCCAATATAGCCACTTGCAAGGTCCAATGATGAAAACCAACACAAACCTGCAAGGGCATCTAAACTATCATCGATTCGTGGCAGGGGATAAGCATCCTTTAACGTAACAGAATTTAATTTTCTATAATCAATGCAAAAATGTGTAGACCCATCTTTTTTCTTTACAAGGACCACTGGGCTACTCCATGGGCTATTAGATGGTGAAATGACTCCATCTTCTAACATGGTTTCTATATGTTCCTCTACCTCTTGCCTTTGGTGATATGGCAAACGTCTTGGTGGTTGCTTACAAGGCTTGGCAGTACCAGTATTAATGTCATGATAAACAACTTTTGTCGGACCCAGCTCCCCATGTTTTGAAAAAACATGTTCGTACTTTGACAATAAACATTTCAAATCATGCATTTGGTGCTCATCTAGGCATGTGGAACTTCTGTCCACTAGTTCCTCAAAAGCAGGATCTAATGAATCATTGGATTCACTATGTTCACTTTCACCCTGCAAGTCAACTGGCTGTAAAAGAGCAATCGGTTTTCCTTTCGGTAATACTGAATCTTCAGATCCAACTTTAAAACTCTAACCGGAATTTGTTTTTGTGCAGCATCAACCATTGTTCTACCAATAACCAAAGTATTGTCTTGAACTGTCAAAAGATTCAAGGGTTCCACTAAACCTTCTTTGATCTGGCCTCGGTAATGAACAAAACCAGGCACAATTTTCTCATGCATTGGTGGAATAACGACTGTGTTTGCTACCGAAATTCTACAACAAGATACCGTCTTTTCTGGAACCAATGGTATTATGATCTTGCCAAACACAAGTCGCTTTTTAGGAACATCGAATACTCCACCATGATTCATCAAAAAATCCAAGCCCAAGATTCCAGCATAAGTAATTGGTGCAATCAAAACTGTATGCGTTTTACACAATCGGCCTAACTTTATTATTACCTCGGCTGAACCTTCTACCTGTAAAGCACTACATTCAGCTGCTAACACAGGTTGCTCAAATAGCTGAAGTTTCTGTCGCACCTCATGAGGTAACATTTCCCAATAAGATGGATGTAAAACAGTAACAGCTGAACCAGTGTCAACTAATTTTTTTACATCAACACCATTTACAACTCTTTGCACAAAATACACTGGTGACTGGGCCATGTGATTTACTGGCTGGGCATCGGCACAATACTCAGCCGAGACATGTTTTCTTGCCCCGAATTTGAGCCCGATACCTTATCAGTGAAAATGCTCCACAGAAACACCATCCGGGCAATCAATCAATCTTTGTAAGACCTGGCTGGTTACAGGACCAACAAATCAAAAGGTTTTCTTCGTCTACTAAACTTAATTTGAGCCTGCAAAGAGCCAACTTGTTTTTCCAACCGACTTAGGCCTATCTTGTCTAGCAATTGTTCACTAGTATTCATGCCTTTGTGAACTACATCAGGTTTATTAGTGCTTGTTGTAGTACAACCCAAGGTAAGTTACCATCATGACACTCTTAACCCCTTGACCCCGGGTTTTATATGGGAGGCGCCGGGGCACCAGGTCGGGTTGTACAGCCAAGCAAAACGGAAACAAGAGGCTTGTGCAGCCAAGCATAACGTATACAATACCCCAATAATTGATTGAAAGTGCAGAGATTGACACAAATAGAAGTCAACCGGCCTGGTGACAATTTTCAATATGCACGTATTTGCGTCAACCGTACGCAAGGGGTTAACGAAGAAAAGCTTCTTCTTCACAAGCTAATCTCAGAGCCTCACTCAAAATTTTGGGTTTAAGTCTCCTGACCTGCAAACGTACATCAGGGGAATCTAATGCATCCAAGAAATAATCCCGACCAATTTTTCACGGAATTCTACTGATGCAGTGGGAAATGCTTTACTTGCCAACCGTCGAATTTCACTTGCCAATGCAGGCAGCGTTTTCCCTTTTCGACTCACCCTAACTTTAAGTTTAGCTCGGAAGAGATCAGCTTGTCCATGTGGGTTAAAACCTATCCTGCAAAGCCCCAACTAACTCAGTATAATCACGCTTTTTCTCTTCGGGTAAGTCGGCATACAGTAATTTGTAATGCAGGTCCTTTCAATTTAACAGCAAGGAAACCGACTTTTTGCGTCTCGGTCCAGCAATTGATTCGACTACATAAATCAAAATGAGTTAACCAATCACCCAAACACGTTTTTCCATAAAAAATCATCTGGCACAATAACAGGTTTTAGACACAAATTTGTGATCCATCTAACTTATTGGAACCAATACCCATAACCGATCCGAACACATCAGATTTTGAAGTGCTGGTATCAAACCTTACACTACCTTGGCTAGGGAGTTTTCTTTTTATCTGTACATGTTCTCCATCCGTGGGGGTGGACCCGTACCTGTGACTGGACTTATGTAATATACTTGGTCACACGGACGGAGTAGCTCCATGTCCCATTACACGCAATTTTGCATCTAGCTCCTCCTCCAGTAATTCAATGGTTCGATTATTTTGATCAGTAACAAGGTTATAATGTGCCGCCATGTCTTTCAAGTAACTTGCAACACAGACAAGACATCAAAACAAAATTTTAAAACTGTGAATAGTCACAGTTCTGGCAGGGTCGCCAAAAACTGTAACAGTACCCCATCAGGGGCACCGCCAGACAACCAAAAGAAATAAAAACTAAGACTCAGAAATGATTTAAACACAGTTTATTAATCAATAGGAGGGGGAGCTACATGTAACATGTAAAGGAACTTCAACTAGCCACAGTAGTGAATGCCCGGCACATGACAACAAAATATTAAACTTACACTCCCGATGCCCAGTCACTAAGTCCACCATGGGCAAGAAAAACTATAGGGCTTTTATACATGTACATGTACATGTGCATGTAGATGCAGATGCAAAAAGCACAATGGAATTCCACTTTATAACAAAAAGTAGTACAAAGCATTAAAGGAATTGGGTTTAAGAATAAAAGATATCACCCTGTACAGTCCCAACCAGGGGCCCTCTGGGTGAGACCATACAATATGATAGAAAAAAACAAAAAAATACCGGGAATTCCTTACTGCAGCTGTTGCCTTTCTATAAACATTGTTACAGTATTCAACATGTGGACCCCAACTTAATGTTTCATCAACAACTACACCCAAGCATTTACAAGATTTCACTTTTTCGATAACCTTATCAGCAATGCACACGTTCAAAGTCGACGTTGGATATTTTCTGCCTTGAACCAATACGCATACATTTGGTTTTGTTGGCATTTAATGCTATAGTTTGTTTCCTAGGCACCAGTTGTGAATACTATAACAAGAGCTATATTCAAGTTCCTTTCTATTTCGTTAATACTAGAGGAGCTACACGTTAACGTGGAGTCATCTACATACATAAATAAGTTGCAATTTGGGGTATACAAGATGGAAAATCACTACTATAAACAATGAATAAAAGTGGCCCTAAGATCGACCCTTGTGGAATGCCTATGTCTGGGCAGGACCTTCGATAATGTGCCCTCAATATTTACAGACTGGCTACGACCGCCTAGGTACGACTTAAACCAATTCATTACAGAAGATGACATATTCACCTTCTTCAATTTGCCCAGTAGGATTACATGATCCACACAATCAAAAGCTTTATTGAGATCTATGAACACGCTACCTGTAAATTCACCTTGCTCCATAGTCTCAAAACACTTGTTTGTTAAATCGTGTAGAGCGCTTTCAGTTGAGTGCAAGGGTCTAAATCCCGATTAGCAACTATAGGTATCAAATTGTTATCATCGAGGTAGCTATATACTGCCGAGTGCACCCATCTTTCTAGAATCTTAATTGGCAGTATAGAAATAGGCCGATAATTACCTGTACTACATTTATCTCCTTCCTTGTGAATTGGTGTTACCAATGCGTGTTTCCAATCTTTAGGGTATTGCTCGCATCTTATGGAGAGGTTAAAAATATAAAGACTTAGTAATATAAGGGGAAGCCATTTTAATCATTTTAACACTGATGCCATCCGGACCTGTTGCTTTCCCAACCGACATTGAAGATATTTGCTTTTGAACGAACTCTTCTGTAATATTAGGTACAGTGCATTCTTCAAGTTCATCCAGAGAATCAACGATAGAGGCGTATGTATCATTGTTTTCAAGTTCGCGCGATGGGCAATTTCCAGCTGTACGTTTTCCGATCGTCAATATTTTCTCCATTTGGGGAAGTGATAGAATAGAGCAATTTTCTGTTTCTTAGGAAGTACCTCCTTTAGTTTTTTTCCATAGCATAGATAATTGATTTTATTTTCTTATATGGCTGATGTATAGTATTCACTCTTTAGTATTGCGAACAGTCATACACCCCCTCCACATTGCTGGGAATTAAATTACTGTGTGGTCAAAAGGGACGGAGCATGTGAAACACGCCAGGCGAAGACAATAGGACTCTAATGGCGGCAGTTTGCCTGGTATGGTTTGTGGTGAATGCGGTTGGTAATTGCGGGAATAGCCTTGGGTACGCGCGTGTTTCTCGACAATTAAAGATCGTTAATTAACACGCTGTATATTGGCACTTGTATGGTGGCCCTGAAAGGACATCGAAAATAGTGAATATATTGACGTCAATATTCGCGAAAAAATTCACAACTTGCCTCAAATCGTGAATATTCAAGTCAAGATTCGCTCTCCGGCCACACATTTTTTGACGCGGATCTTTTTCAGCAGGATAGGTTTTGGTTGTCAAGTCGATGTGCGCGTCGCAAATTCAAAAAACTAGAATGCATGCAGCAAAGGGAGCTGCATAAAATTAGCAGGTTCTGGAAACACTTTTCTGTAAATCTTCTGCAAAACTTACACTGTAAAAAATTCCCGTATTTGAACGGTGAAAGGCATGTAAATATCACGATGAACAAACGTAAATGGATGCGCGCTGTATTTTACGGGAAAAACCCGTAAAGGGCGGCCCTTTACGGGGTTTTCCCGTAAAATGCAGCGCGCAGTCCATTTACAGTAATTTCCTCATTCCAATCACAAAAGTCAGGTTAAATTGCCGTCTTTAGTCTCAAAATACACTTTCTTGACCATAATATGTTTTATTCAAACAATTTCCCTATAGAATTTTGACTTTTTACAAATATAGGTGAAGAATCTTATTACATCTCCTTTAATTTCGTATTCAAATACCAAATTGTTCATGGGAAGCCATGACTTTATTATGGGGGGGGGGGGGGTGGGTACGCTGAATTTAAAGCTAAAGCACAACATCAATGCCTTTGTAGTCTTTAGTAGATTATCGTAGCATTGTACACTCTACTATGGTAATGTATAATTAAGTTACTTCCGTTTAGTCTGGTTCCTACTTCATTCATTTCTGTTAATTAATGGCAACCAACGCTGTAAAAATTCCTGTAAATTGACTGTGCACTTTCCGGTTTTTGCTTTAACCCTAGTGACATTTTACGGGAA
Source organism: Hippasteria phrygiana (assembly GCA_037893225.1). Classification (NCBI taxonomy): domain Eukaryota; kingdom Metazoa; phylum Echinodermata; class Asteroidea; order Valvatida; family Goniasteridae; genus Hippasteria; species Hippasteria phrygiana. The sequence goes on along the minus strand of JAZGUH010000013.1, from coordinate 1,758,730 downwards.
ATTCCCGTAAATTTTACGGTTTTTCGCTGGCAACCCGTTTTACTGGGAATTTACCGTAATTACGGGCACATTTTTTACAGTGTAGTTATTTAGGGTACATTTTTCGAACAGAGAGCAGTTAACACACTTTAGTACAAGAATAAATTACTTTACCTTTCCATTGTTCATAAAATAACTGTTTAAAATGAAATATTATTTTATTAATTGGTTTCAGAAAATATTCGATTTCCTGAAAAGGCAGTACTTTTCACTAAAAAGATAATTTACCCGACATTTTTCGAATTTTTCCTAATTTTCTTTGAAAATCTGAAAGATTATACCCCTTAGATTTACAGAAAAGTGTTTCTAGAATCTGCTGAATTTATGCAGCTCCCTTTGCTGCATGCGTTCTACTTTTTTGAATTCGCGACCGAGTTCGCACGCGCACATCGACTTGACAACCAGCACCTATCTTGCTGAAAAAACAAATTCGCGTAAAAAAATGTGTGGCCGGAGAGCGGGACGTGAATTTTTTGATGCAGATATTGACGTCAATATTTGCGATTTGGGGAAAGTCGTGAATTTTTTGACACGAATATTGACGTCAATATTCACGATTTTCGATGTCCCTTCAGGGCCACCATGTGTACATCACTGATGCGCAACCCTTGCTTTGTTGATGAATAAACACATTTCCAAGGCCTTTTGTTACCAGAGTGGAGGCAATCAATCAGCATCACTTCCCGATGATCTGCGCGGGTTGAGCACAGCATAACGGTAGAGTAGCTCACAAGTAGATCCACAATGGTCGGTTTTTACACCTCGTTGTTGACTTTTGCGATAAGTTTTGCACTCGGTGCGAGTGCCATGGGTGGGGCTAACCCCCCTTCCTCCGATTCTGCTACATCTTGGTGCGGCATCGTGGAATTTGCTTTGGCTGGGCATGTCTACAGCACCACGGTCACCGAAACGCACAAGCAGTGCCGGGAAGCATGCGAGGGGCACCCCTGCTGCCTCTCTTCAAACTTCGCATCTTGGAAAGGCCATCATCACCAGTGTGAGTTAAACAACGCCAGCCACTTGCTCTACCCTGATGACTTCAGTGAGAGGCGCGGTTGGGTGTACACGTATTCTGCCCGTGTGACACCTGAGAAGGGGTGTTGGTGCAGTATTCATCAAGACAAGTCTTACTCGACAACCCAGGTAATTTCTTTTTAAATGTTATATCAATTGGCCAAGTCAGAATTGCAAAATTACTATCGTATATCACAATGTAGTGCACGAAGTAGGTCGATTCACTGGCCACTGAGATAAACACAGCTCGACCGTGTGCTCAAGTAAAAATAAATGGGGAAATTGGTAACACCCCCAACCCCCCCCCCCCCCGACCCGGCCCCCAAAAAAAGAGAAAAAAGAAATAAATAAATAAAAATGTGAACCTAGAACTGCTATCTATTTTTGAAGGAAATTTTCACAAAGTTTGAGACAGGAGTTTTGTTTACTGTTTTAAATGCCGGTGCCCTCTCTCATTTTGTACCGGTACATTGTGAAAGTTTGACGATACATTTTTAAAATTTCATTTCTGCACAGGCGCGCTGTATTTCCGATAATTCCGATTTGGCTTATAACCCCCCTTTTCCATGTGTCAGCGTTTGCTAATGTGATGAAGGCACGGTGGTCGGGTTCTATAGCCCCCCTCCCCCCCCCCCCCCCCCCAAGCACAACCACCCTCCCCCCAAAACAAAACAAAAAGAACCAGCAAACACATAACATTTTAAAAACATTTTTGAAAAGTTGTAGTCAAAACATTGTAAAAATAACATAAAATGATGTTATCAAAACGTTTAACTTTATGGTAACTGAAAACATTTGTTGTATAACATTTTAATAATGTTATACAAATGTTTAAATGACACCTAACTGCCCAGCTAACACACAGGGTTACCGCAACGTTGCCTGAAGGTTGCAGTTTCGTCATGTTACACAGTAACGTACATACAACGTTGCAACAACGTTACAAGTTGACATATCGTAAGTCGTAACAGTACGGTATAAGTACGACTAAAGTCCTTCCTTAAAGGCCCTGTCAGACTGTCTGCGATCATATATGCGTTCTCAATGCGTCCTTGAAAAATTACTGGGGCGCAACAACAACTACTAGATCGCAGCGAGAACTACATAGGTCGCCAGATGGGCGCCAGAGGGTCTTAATGGTCTCCGATGAGCGCCAAAGTTTTTGAACATGCTCAAAACAATCGCAACACCTCTGCGCTCTGGCCAGGGCGCCGTAATGACGCAACTCGGGCGCGGTGCGAGCGTGAATCGTGCGACATTGCAGTGGCATTGACGCAGCCTAGGCGCAATTAAGGCAGTCGGTGTGGTCTCCATGAGAAAGTAACTCGACTGTGTTGCGCCAGGGCTATGTCAATGCCACGTCAAAGTCGCTCTCATTGCGTCCTTATGTCTCGTGGCGCTGTTAATGCAATGATATGGCGCTCATATTACGCATGATGCGACCAAACGGCGTCTGTCTGTGATCACGCTGGGCTTCCAGGGGGACCATGTAGCTCATAGAACGCAAGTAGTTGTCAATCCGTCACCAGTTCGTTGCTGTGGCGTCGGGGTCCGCTCGTAAGTCCGACGCCTCATAAGTCCGACAAAATCTCATCCCCCAACCAAATAACGGCTCTTAAATCCGACGCCTCATAGGTCCGACGACCCATAGGTCCGATGCCCCATAGGTCCGACGCCTCATAAGTCCGACAATTAAATTTACTTTTATTTCGGTTCATAAGTCGGACGAGGCGTCGGGATGAGCGCATTATGAGCGTAGCTTGAGCTACTTTCTGGCCACTTGAGACAAAAAATTGTCATTTTCTTGCGTCCTCGCTGCGATTGTTAAATTTATTAAATATTTTTGGTCGCCGTAAGGTCTCCTATGATAGCGCATAATGTGACAGGGCCTTTAGTTAACAAGTGCTCGTGGCCGAGTGGTTAAGTGCGCTGTACTAACACTTCTCTATCTCTTACAGGGTGAAAGGGATGCGTGGAAGTGGAGGGTGGAGGTAGTGGGTGGAGGTAGAGGAGTCCGAGGATATGATGTGCGTTGGGGAGAGGAACAATAGGGGGCTTCCAAGTTCCAATCATGTATTTTAATTTTTGGCGGGACGTTGTAGGAACGTTAAATTAGGATGTTTTAAAAAGATGTCATGATGTTGTCATGATGTTGTCACAATGTTTTTGTGTTTGCTGGGAAATCATCCTCCTTCCGACAACATGCCGAAATTTCAATTGAGAGTCTGTGGAATTTGTTTTAATTCAAAGATTAAGGCTGTAAGGATTTAACACCCCCAAGAAAAAAATACAACTAAACACCCCAAAAAACAACACCCAACAAAGAAACAAACAGAAACCCAACAGCACCTCTCATGACCACAAAATAGGCCTGATCATGGCGAAATTGAAGCAAAAGTCCAATGTTCCCCGTAGTTAATTATGTACATGTAGGGCACACAGCGTCGACTGTGCTTATTAATGTGATGACAATGGTGCAAAATTTTGTTCCTGCAGCGTGCTTTATGTTAATAAGAATTCGCGTTATTTTACCCATCGTCGAGTTTCGCTATGCATTGTTCACAATCATCCCAATTGTATTTTAAACGAAAGGCCTCGTCACGCCTCAATGACGTGCAGAAAAGGTCCATTAGAAGACAAACGGCATAATGTGTGCGCAGTGGCGTAGCGACGGAGGATTTAACCCCATGAAGAAAAAAACAGCTTGCTGACTTCAGTAGAAGAAACTGCTTAAAATCCCTTGCCACCGGGTGGCGCCGGGGCACCAGGCCGGGTTAAGCAGCCAAGCGAAACGGGAACAAAAGGCTTGTGCAGCCAAGCACAACGTACACAATACCCCAATAATGGATTGAAAATGCAAAAATTGGCCTCTATTTGTGTCAACCGGCCAGGTGGCAATTTCAATCTGCACGTATTTGTGTCAACCGGTGACAAGGGGTTAAAATCGTGACCCAACAACAGAAATTTCAACGAATGCAAATGCGTTAATATTAAATATATCCTGTCCGAGCTCCTTAAACAAAGTGGGTGTTTTTCAAACGATTTTTCAAATTGTATGTTTTATTTTAACGATAAACCCTACTTTCCCCCCTATTTTCTCAGACAACAGATTTTTTGGTTTGGGTTGCTTTCGCGTCTCAAACGTACAAAATGATACGGCCTGAGGGAACTGCATTATTGTCGGGCCGCACATAATTCGATAACTATACGTGGGTGGATTTGTTGTCGTTTGATGTCTCATTTAAAAGTGAATGACTTTTGTATTGCTTAGGGAAATGGAAATTTAAAAAACAAAACTGATTTGTGATGAAATACGAGAAGAGCACGTACAATATATCTTTAAATGATTTGGCAGTGAAATACCGCTAAAGTTAAAATATGTGTTTTCTTTCGGTTTTATTATTATTATTATTATTCTTATTATTATTCTTCTTATTATTATTAGAAATCTCCTGGATGCGGCAAATGGGCGACTCTTTTCGAAATAACCTTATTTGGGCGACACGAGTGTCGCCCTTTTAGAGCACTTTCCCCACGCGCCTTACTAAAAAACACTCCAAAGGGGCGACTTTTACAATAGGGCGACAGTTATGTGTCGCCCTATTCGACCAGGTCACCCTAACCCACTCTTTTCCAGGATTATGTGTCGCCCTAACCGGAAATTGAGGAAAATTATTATTATTATTATTATTATTATTATTATTATTATTCTAATTTTCCTCAATTGCCGGTTAGGGCGACACATAATCCTGGAAAAGAGTGGGTTAGGGTGACCTGGTCGAATAGGGCGACAATTTGGTGTCGCCCTATTGTTAAAGTCGCCCCTTTGGAGTGTTTTTTAGTAAGGCGCGTTGGGAAAGTGCTCTAAAAGGGCGACACTCGTGTCGCCCCAATAAGGTTATTTCGGGAAGAGTCGCCCATTTGCCGCATCCAGGAGATTTATTATTATTATTATTATTATTATTATTATTATTATAGGTTTTCCCAGCTTTTTAAAAACATTTATCGCTCAAATTCATATTTAGTGAACTTCAAATTCGTCCCAAAAATCTGGTTCGTGCATTTGTTATTTTCAATTTCGTATTTGGTCAAACATATTAAAACTTTGGTCAAGTAATTTAATACTTAGTTGCTGATTTTCGCTTTAAATATTGTTCAATTTCGTCTCGACCTGCATACAGTGGTCAATCGGTCGAATAAATTCGTCTTTGCCCAAGTAAATTCGCATAATTTCCATTTAAATAATCTAATGGATATATAGGCCTATTTCATCTTGGTGTGCTCCTTTTGCTGTTAGTCGTTTTTGTTCGATTGTTATTATATATATTGTAATAATATTTAATATTCTTTCTTGTTTATTTCTTTATTTATTTATCTCTTTCTTTGTTCTTTATTTCTTTGTTTTCTTTAATTCACTTCCTTTGTAAACACTAATTTGTTTAACTTTTCCAGACATACATTTTCATCCAAACATTTATATATCAGTGGATAGGCCTAAAACAACGTCAGGGCAAATTAAGCATATATAAGTATTTGTCATGAACTTTTCTGATCTAATCAACATCCAATTATCTTATCTAATGCAGTTGCACTTATCAGTTTTGTATCAACCTGTATGTCTTCGAAAAATGATAGGGAATAGGTCTGTGGAAATAATCAAGCACAAACAAAGTCTATCTCCAATTAATTAAAAGTACTGCAAACTTAGGCTAAACATTATATGATGGCTATGTCCATGAACATGTTGATCATATATAAATCAGATTCTAGCCATCGATTTCCTGGCGTGCACCGAGGTAGATATGTTTGTGCATGATTATACCACCGTGCACATTTCTCCTGAGTTATTAATACGTTCACATTTGCTGGGCAACCTCTTCCAAAAGCATTGCCCTCCAAGCTTGCATATTTAGGCCGGCTTCTCTAGCTGCTTCAAAATCCCCCACCCTCGCTTGCCATTCTGGTTGAGAAAGAGTGCGTTTGACTGCGGCTTTAAAGGCCGAGTGAGCCATTTCTACTGGGTTTAGAAAGGGTGAATATGGCGGTATTCTTCGGATGGTAAAATTGTGGGATGTTGGCATTTATGTGTGGTCTCGCATTGTCATATATGAGGAAAATCTGCTCTCCTGCAGGGAACATTTCCTGAGCATCCCGGCACGTCTCTTCAAGAAACTGCTGAAAACTCTGTAAGGTGGTTGTTGCGAGTCTAATGCTGTGGTGGACTAGGCCCACTTCATTGGAGATTGCAAAAGTCAAATTACAGTTTTTTCCTCGTTGGTTATTGACAACCCTGCGAATTGGCTGACCTTTTGCAGCTCTTCCATATGACCGACGCGTCCATATGTTATAACCGCACTCGTCGATGAAGATGCAGTGACCTATGACAGTTTGTCGAAGAAACCACTGAGTATAGTTCACTCGTTGTTGAAGGATTCTGGCTTCATTACGACCCTGAGGAACATATCTTCTGCAAGCTTCATTGTGAAGAGCATTCCATCCAGAGCACGCGCGAGAGTGCTGCGAGAAATGAATGGTTTATTGGGAAGTTGTCTTCTCAGGTCAGCGTCTATTTGCTCTAGAGTCAACAGCGGATTGACATTTACAATGCGTTCAAGTGCAGTGATCATGTCATCATCAACTTTGTGTCGTTGGCGTCCACCACGTGGAAGAGCGTCACGCCTATCTTGCTGCAAGTATACGCGTACGCCAAGGGCTTCGGCTACTTGCAAATAGTCCATGGCGTCATTTTCAACGCGTCTATAATGCGATTGCGATCTCGGTTGTCCACTGTGTTGTAAGGCCCTCTTCTGCCTCTGGCCCCAGCATTAGCTCTAGCAGCCATTTCGTCTTCAGACGAAATTTATATTACGACCTGTTTGCTTGACCAGTGGCGAAATGTAAACGGGCCGACAGACCGATGCAAGCGTTCTATATAAGGCAGCACACGTTAAAATCACCCGACGAATTTGTTTTACAATAGCATTAAACGATTTGATTAAAGACGAATTTGATTTCTGAATAAGGCCATTGAAGGCATTGAAAAACTGGTCGGACTAACTTGATGTGCACTGGACAAAATAGAGTGATCAAATGATTAAATCGAACAATCAAAGTTTGAATTTAAATGCTCACTGACGAAATTGAAAATAACAAATACACAAACTGGACTTTTGGGACGAATTTGAAAATCACTAAATATGAATTTGAGCGATAAATGTTTTAAAATAGCTGGGAAAACCTATATTTTGGCAACTCTTCGGAATTTTGAGCTGTATAATTTTATTTGTTAAAAGAGTTCGCGCGTTTTGTGTTGAACTGTATAGATGATCTGATTCAACAGTGTTTGGAAAACTGCGTTTAATATCGTAATCCTGTCTTTTCCCCCTTTTTCCCAGCGGAATTGTGATGGACAACTATATCCACCGGTGCCTGATCTATGCGGAGGTACGTATTTTGTTAAATTGATATAGCTTTGGTAACGAACAAAAAAATAATGGAATTAAATTTTGAATAAATTGAATAATGCCGGAGACGGCATTATGTGTTTATCACTTCAGCGCCCCCTTCCCCCGAACAAAACAAAACAAAGACACTGACAAGTTTGAAGAGCGCCTGCACGGTATTCCGGAGGCCGCCTGTTCAAATCCCGCTCTTGCCAGTTTCCTTTATTCACGTTCGAAAATTCATTCCAAATTACCTGCAGTCAGTTTCTCTTGTGGTTTTGTTTGACGTAAAAAAAATTATTACCTTTCGTCTAAAAGCATAGTGTTATAAAGATGGTATCGGTCCTAACCCCCTAGGTACTAATTAATTTCCGTCTAGAATGCAGTCATCTTTGAGAATATTATTGTATCTGAAGAAATGCTGTGGCTAATTTCGATTTCAACAGTTAAAATAAGCGCAGAATAACATGCACAAAATCATTGTTAAAACAGAAGGGTTTTTCACTAATTTCTCGTGACTCGGATAACTAATTGAGAAGAAACAGCTTTGTTATTTTTATGTGTATGTTGAGTTACATAAAGTTACATGTGTGTGGTCAGCTCTACCAATGCTATATTATACCCTCAGCAGAATCTTGCTACAAATTGAGTAATTTTAACGTTTGTTTGTATTTATTGCGCCACCTTTAAATTTTTCGTTGCTATTCACTTTCGGCTTGGTTTAAAACACTGCCTAATATAGCGATGGACTCTTTGGCTGTCTTTATCCTGTAGCAATGTAAATGACAGGATTAATCGAAGGTTACGGTTAAATTTGTCATTATATTTAACAAAGAAAACTGGCAGGAGTGGGATTTGAACCTGCGACCTCCGGAAAACTATACCAACTGAGCTATCTTGCCGCTATGTTGGCGGTCTCTGCATGCTATGTCGTTTGTTCGACATTATTATTTTGGTCATCAATATGCAATATTTTTAAATGTACGTTGAAATACTTCTTTTCCTTCTCAAGCCCAAGTGATCATAGTTTTCCAGCCCAGATTTAGTCTTGGGGTAAGGCGTTGTTCTACGTAGACGCCATAACCCGCCGCCGCGATAACCGGCCGCCGTGAGAGGGCGTTATCACGACGAAAGTGATCCTAATTAATTCAGACAAAACGGAGCAATTAAATTTTATAGACGTTAGGGAAATATCAGGTCGAAGAACTCGAATATTCCCAACGATGGTCGGCTTGACCATCGCTGGTCGGCCGACCATCGCTGGAAATTGATACAAAAATTATCTTTTCTTGAAATAACAACACACCATGTGCCATTATTTCATAGGATGCTTCAGACTTTTATTAATACTTAGGCCTACAGTAAAGTAAGTTATTTCATAGCCCAAGTGGACTGCATTACACAGTCGTAATATGCAATAGGACGTCCAACCTGGGCTAGGTATTTCATAATAATTCAGCAGTTTCTTTTTGTTTACGTTTGCAAATGTTATATATTACCTTTAAGTCTAATTTCAAACATTTTAAAAGGTCATCCACGTGCCACAGACGGGAGCTACCATACTCAAGAACTGGCCTCCGGTGAATGCCGAGAAAACAATCTCCATCTCTGCGAGCTGTGGGAAGTGGAGAGGGTCCTCGACTGGGCATACACCGCAGTAGTTCCCCCTAACACCAGCCTGTGGTACGCGGTGCCCGACAGCCAGGTCGTGGTGAGCGGGACCCTCGTCACCCAGCACGGCCTGCCCGTGGTTGCTCCCTCGCCCGGCATCTGTTGTTTCTGTCGGCAGCTCAGCCCCGCGGAGCCCTTCGACACGCTTGAAATGTACGCGGTTGATGACCGGGAGGGGATGGAACGTGGTTGTTCTGCCCTGTCGGCACACCTGTGTACTCTGGCCGAGCTAAAGGCTGCCTACGTCAGAGGGTACCGCCCGCCATCAGATGCTGAGAGGTTCTTCTACGCTGCGCCCAACCGGGATGCGTTGCTGTTCAATGATGGCTGCGGTGCCTACGCTAATGTTTCATTAGAGTGCTACGAAGGGATTGTAGCCAACACACCCAGACCAAATCCCTCCGGGATGATATTCTGTTGCCCAAACCTCTACTGCTTCTATCCGCGGCTGGCGAGTCCGCACCATCCCTTCATTACGGCGGAAATCTACTCCGTGGATGACCGGTACGGGGTGGCGAGCGGTTGCTGCGCCCGGGCCGCTCACCCCTGCACCCTGGCCGAGCTGAAGGCCGCCTATCTCAGCGGTTACCGCCAACCAGTAAACGGCTGGTTGTTTTATGACGTGCCCGGCCGCGATGCCCGGCTGTTCGATGACGGGTGTGGTAATTACCTAGGCACAGCATCCGAGTGCTGCGGGGGAATTGTGGCAAACACACCAAGACCACCCATTCGTTCTCGAGTGTACTGCTGCCCCAATTAGTAACAACACAGGGCACATCCACAGTGATAGCCCGCGTTCTCACTTGAACGATTTTTTTGTACAACTGCGGTGCGACTAAAAGATCGTACTGCCGTGCGACTGCCGTTCAACTCTCATGCGACTTTTCCTCCCGAAACATCCGATAACGGTTCAAATTCCGTGCGACTGCCGTACAACCTGTACGAGTCCCGCGCAAGCGCCGTGCGATTTTTTTTCGACTCGCGTGCGACCTGTGCGCATGCGGTACAACCGCCGTACAACCAATCAGAGCGCCGTGCGACCGCCGTACAATTGCCATCATTCGATCCGCGCGAATCGCATAAATATGGTGTACTATTCAGGTCACTAAAACGGCCCGGTGTGTGTCTTCACGCGGCGTGGTACGTGTCGTTCAGCGGCGCGGTGAGTGTCGTTCAGCGGCGCGGTGGGTGTCCTTAAAGGGACACATTGCCTTCAAATGTCATGAAATTTTGCTGTTTGTAAATGTTCCTTATCTTTTATAAGAGTTGTTCATGCAAAAAAACACGTACAATGTGTTGTAATTAGTGAGTAGTGATTACAAAACAAACAATTGGCCGCTTACCCCTGACATCTGACCCGCGAAACATAGACTTATTTCCAGTACTAAATACCACCGTCTAAATAATGTGCAAAATACGCTGTAAGAGTCTTTAGGCTGGCGCCACAGCCAGTGGCCTTGTGAACCTATCAGGTGATCGCCAGGTACAATTCTCTACCTCGCGACACATATCGCCAGTGCTGCGCGCCGTGCCACAGTACATCAAAATGGATCAACAGAACGTACTTCAACCAGATGCGACTGGAAATACGACTGGTGAACACGGTCCGCCATTTTGTGGAGTCAAAAATTTGGTTCCACAAAATGGCGGACCGTTATTTGTCACGAAATTAAACAAAAACCACGCAATTTGAAGGGATAGTTATGTGAATCTTTATATTCTATTTTAAAAAAAGCTTACAACCATATCCATATTAGTTTTATAGCCCAAATCGCAAAATCCAAAGCAATGTGTCCCTTTAAGCGGCGCGGTAAGTGTTGTTCAGCGGCGCGGTGAGTGTTGTTCAGCGGCGCGGTAAGTGTGGTTGAGACGCTGGTGGCAGCAGACTACCGGTCCTTTTTAGTACAGTTATGGAAACGCGCACGTCGTTCTGAGCATGCGCGCGTGGTTCTGAGCAGGCGCACTGTGATGCAAAAGGACCGGTAGTCTGCTGCCACCAGCGTCTCAACCACACTTACCGCGCTGCTGAACAACTTACCACGCCGCTTAAGGACACTCACCGCGCCGCTGAACAGCACTTACCGCGCCGCTTAAGGACACTCACCGCGCCGCTTAAGGACACTCACCGCGCCGCTGAACGACACTCACCGCGCCGCTGAACGACACTCACCGCGCCGCTGAACGACACTCACCGCGCCGCTGAACGACACTCACCGCGCCGCTGAACGACACTCACCGCGCCGCTGAACGACACTCACCGCGCCGCTGAACGACACTCACCGCGCCGCTGAACGACACTCACCGCGCCGCTGAACGACACTCACCGCGCCGCTGAACGACACTCATAGCGCCGCTGAACGACACTCACCGCGCCGCTGAACGACACCCGGCCACCGCGCCGCTTAAACAAAATGGACACTCACCGCGCCGCTTAAGGACACTCACTGCGCCGCTGAACAACACTTACCGCGCCGCGTAAAGACACACACCGCGCCGTTTTAGTGACCTTTATAGTACACCATACATAAAAGCAGGGCCTTTTGGCGTTGATCTTCATAACCGCACTTGATGTTCGACAGTCAACAAGTATTCAACACAACACAACACAACGATGCTGCCGAAGAAGAGTGATGGCAAGCAGTCAGGCAGAAAAAACGGCACGGCCGAGCCGTGCGACTCTCTTCAGACTACCGTGGTAAATACCTAGACACAGCATCCGAGTGCTACGGGGAATTGTGGCAAACACACCAAGGCCACCCTATAGCCTACCGCACTTTTTGTCACCCTGAAGATAATAGCCGGTAATTGTATTTTACGTTTTAGGGGGAAATGAGATCTGACGAATCACTTGTGACGCAACAAGCAGTGTCCAAGACATTGCTATCTCATACTTAAAACCCTCTGACGGGTTTGGAATGGATTTTTACTTGTCACTGTTAATACGTGAAAATTAAATCGGTTGTGTTTGTTAAAATTTACTAACATAATTTGTCGTAATATTTTGTTTCTAACACATATACATGTACATGCATACATCTATTGTACTTCACCCGTGAATTAATAATTGAATTACTCGTAAATCAATATGGACTGCTCGTTTTCATATATATGTGTTAAGGATTCACATAAATATTTTGGTGTTTAACTCAAAAGATTGATGTTTCACATCAGTAGCGCAGCGAAGTTTTGATTATTTATATACACGGGGGAGGTTTTGATTTGATTTATTTAGTTATTCAGGTTAAGACCGACTCGTTAACAATAGAAAATACACAAAAAACAAAAGACAGGTGGGCAATTCCGCGCTAAAGGAATTATACATTTCAGAGACATTTTGGCTATAATTTGACATGCTGCGGATAAATCTTATGGACTACCTGATTACAAACACTTTTATATGGTCTGGTTACACCCTTGCTATCATATCAAAATAAAATAACTGAAACTTCCTACATGTGGAAAGATTCAAGGCCAAAAATGTGTCGGTAACGGAATTACGTCAGAAAATTCCGGATGTTTTTAAACCTTAACTTCCAAAAAGATTCTATGAATTCTATAACACAAGGGCCACGTGTGCACCCGTATCTTTTTTACCCATAGTTTCAACTTCATCCTGGCAGAACTTGTTTAGAGTATACTTTTATGGATATCCCATACTTGACAATTTTTCCAAAAAAGACGGCGGTAACGGAATTACGAAAAATGCTAACGGAATTACGCTCTGAAAGACGTGAAAAAAATTATTTTGGAAAATGATAACAAAATAAAACAACTTTATAAATATGAAATTTATGCATGACCTTATCTTTCTATTTGAAGTAAAATATTTCAGTGATATTGTGATTAAGTGTGTCAAAACAAGCAACTAAATCACACATTTTTGTGACAAAATGGTTCAAAAATTTGGCTAAAATTATTAGTAAGTTATTAAAACATTTACAGTAATACCACTTCCATCAAAGAATATCTCTACCCCTTTAATTTGATACCAAATTTGTAAATGTGGTACATCTATTTACGAACAAAATTAATATTTTTAATTTTTGTAATTTGTCGACTCTGATACGGAATTGCCCAGTTGATTTAACCTGGGATAGCCCCAAAACCCAATTTTGCAGACTCATTTCCATTGGGGTCCCAATATTAAAGACAAATATGCCTACATTAAAAAAAACAAGGGTAATTAAAACAAACAAAATCAATGCAACAATTATCTTAGTTGACAATTAAATTACATAATTTTTTTTCCACAAATTCATATTAAATACATTCAAAATTGCGAGTTAAACCAGATGCTTATTTAGAGAAAACTATGGGGTCTGAATAAAGAATCCCCATCACAATAAAGTAACCCCTGTAAGCCATGTCAAGGATGAAACCCCAAACTATAAACAGCAATCATCCATGAACATAGGCGGGGTAAGCGTGGGCGGGGTAAGCGTGGTGGAGTGTCGATACGACTACGTAAGCGGAACCATAAACCACCGCTACCCAGTATTGTTCTTGGAAATGTACGCTCTTTGCGCCACAAAATCGATGAACTGTGTTGCCTCATTCACACTCGGAAGGACTATCGTGATTGTTCAATATTTTGCTTCACGGAAACTTGGTTAAATTCATCTGTTCCGAACTCAGCTATAGCACCCCCCGGTTTCACTTTACTCCGTTCGGATCGTGAATTCACTGAAGTGAGTAAATCAGTAGGTGGTGGTTTGTGTTTTTTAATGAACGACAGTTGGTGTACATACAGATGCTAAGATACTTTCTCACTCATGTACACCTGAGCTGGAGACGCTATTAATCAAATGCAGACCATTCTATTTACCTCGGGAATTTGGTTCTATTCTACTCTGTGCCACCTATGTGCCCCCAGATGCCAATGCTAATGCTAAATCTGCCATTGATCAACTTTCGGCCATTATTACGCAACATGAAAGCAAGAACCCTGGATCGATTAGTATTGTCCTGGGCGATTTCAACCACACAAATTTGAGAAAGAGCTTGCCCAAGTTTTATCAACATGTGAATTGTATGACTCGCCATGACAAAACTATCGATCATTGCTACACTACGATAAAGGACGCTTATCGGTCTTTGAAACGTGCTCCTCTCGGCAATTCAGATCACAATATGGTGCATTTAATTCCTATGTATCGACAGCAACTGAAACACGAGAAGCCCACAGAATGCTTTGTCTCTCAGTGGACGGATGTCGCTGTCCAGCGACTCCAGGGCTGTTTTGCATGCACAGACTAGGACATGTTTGTTGATGAGAGCTCAACTAACCTCGATGAGTGCACTGAGGTCACTATGGATTATATTAAATTCTGCGAGGAGTTGTGCATTCCAAAGATAGCGATGAAGAGATTCTCCAATGACAAACCCTGGTTTAATCAGTCAGTGCGTAACCAACTTCGTGCCAAGGAAGTTGCATTTAGGTCCGGCGATGCTTCAGCCATCAAAAAGGCCAAGTACATGTACGATCTTCTTAAGGCAATTAGAGATGCGAAGCTAATTAAGGTATCGCAACAAACTCGAGGATGATATCTCTGTCACTAACTCTAGGGAATTATGGAGAGGTTTTAATAAAATTATTGGATATAAACCGAAGTCGAGACGAGCACCCGAGGATGATGCAACACTTCCGGATCAACTTAATGATTTCTATATACGCTTTGATCGCCCAAAGGATCATTTAACAGAAATGTATGAAACATTACCTCCGCCATTTGAGGTCACGCTTGAAGACACTCGTCGTGTATTAGGACAGTTAAAAGTCAAAAAGGCACCTGGACCAGATGGCATCAGCCCACGCCTTCTGCGATTATGTAAGGACGAATTGTGCAATATTTTATGTAAATTATTTAACTGGTCATTGGAAATTAGTCATGTGCCAAATGTTTTTAAAAAGGCAATTATCGTCCCTGTGCCTAAACGATCGCCAGTTACTTGCCTTAACGACTACCGCCCAGTAGCTTTAACTTCAATTGTCATGAAATGCATGGAAACTCTAGTTATAAATTTCATCCAGTCACAGCTGTCATCCAAATTAGATCCGTTCCAGTTCGCCTATAGGGCAAATAGATCAGTTGACGATGCAATTACATGGGCTTTATTTAAAGCATCACAATTCCTCGACAAGAATAGTCCTAATTACTGCAGATTTTTATTTGTGGATTATAGTTCGGCTTTTAACACCATATCACCTTTTAAATTGTACGGTAAACTGATAAATTTGAATCTTAATCCTTCTATGTGTAAGTGGATTTTAGATTTTTTATTGGATCGTTCACAAATGGTGAAGATAGGGCAACATTTTTCTAAGTTACGTGTCCTCAGCACAGGAGCACCACAGGGATGTATTCTATCACCTATGCTGTACTCATTGTTCACGCATGATTGTGCATTGAACTCTGATAATAACTTCATGGTTAAATATGCAGATGATACTACACGGGTTGGACTTATTTTTAAGGACGAATCCTCATATCGTGATGAAGTCAATCACTTAGTTCAATGGTGTCACGACAATCATTTAGAGGTAAATGTCCAAAAGACCAAGGAATTAATTGTGGACTTTAGAAGAAATCCTAGTGTTATTCAGCCACTAAGTATAAATGGATCTAAAGTCGAAATCGTTGACTCTTTTAAATTTCTAGGAGTACATATATCCAACGATTTGAAATGGATGACCCATGTTGATTTCATTGTTAGAATAGCCCAGCAGCGCCTGTTCTTTCTTAGAAGATTGAGGAGTTTCCGTGTCAGCCAGGATTTGTTGGTGAAGTTTTACCGGGCAGTGGTTGAGAGTGTCTTAACATTCTCAGTCGCTGTCTGGTACGGAAACACCACAGTGGATGACTGTAAACGCCTTAGTCGTGTAGTAAACACTGCCAGCGCTATAATTGGTTGTGAGTTACCTGCATTGGATAAACTTTATGAATCACGTGTCCTAAAGAAATCTAAGTCAATTATTTTAGACGTATTCCACCCTGCGAATGATTTATTTGAATTGATGAGAACAGGAAAGCGGTATAGATCAATTAGAGCTAATTCGAATCGAACTTTGAACAGATTTTATCCAAGTGCAGTACGTTTATTAAATGATCAAGTGTAATTGACAGTATAATTGTAATTGTAATTTTAATCTTAATATTATTTTTACCTTATTGTAATTTTATCTTATCGTAATTCGAATGTTTTAATTAACGTTAAATCATAAGTTGTTTTTAGCGGTGTTTGTTATTATTATCTATTTCTTTTTTTATTAATTGTTTACGTAAACTAATTTTTAATGCTCGCAAGACCACACTAAATTTCAATGTATGATATACATATGACAATAAATATTTGAATTGAATTAAATTGAACTGCAGGGTTTATTTCCCTGGATTTACCTTGGTCAGACAGGTGGCACTTCACCATTATTTTAAATAAAGAAAAACTAGCAGTGCTCTTTATATTGGAGTTCAAGTCATTCCAGTGTTTGACAGCTGTATTAAAAAGTAACAATATTGATAAACCAGATGTAGCTGGAACAAATTGTATTCACTGACCCTTGTATTATGAGTATGTCGTTCAAAAACTCCAGTAAAATTATCAGTTAAATATTCAGGAGTTATATTGTGAGCCATTTATTTTTATACACATAATTCAGCTCCAATTGAGTGACTTTATCCCTAACATTTAATAGCCCCAACCTGAAGCCTATTCTGAAGTCTTATGGAGAGTGCAGAATACCACGATGAACATGAATAATCAAAATAAAAATTTGCCGAGATTTTTTGTTGAGGAAGCGGGCTTGCCTGTAGGCCTACAGAAACTTAAGCCTGTCACCTGCCTTTTTAATAATCGAGTTGGCGATATCCTCACCAGATAACGATTGGTCAAGCGAAACCCCTAGGTATTTCACAGACGAGGCAGGTTTGATTGGTTCACCATTACAAGTAACTACAAAATCATTAACTTTTTCCAGTTTGTTTTTTGTTCCAAAAAGAATGGTCTCAGTCTTGCCCAAATGCAAAGATAGCTTATTGTCAATAAGCCATTGACGACACGATTCTAATTCAATGGAAAGAAATTTAGCATCCTCCTTCATCCTTCCATCCTTCCAAAAAGTGCAAACTTCTGCGATGAGAAGAACAACGCACTGCAAGGTGGGGGGCGTGTCACAAGCAAAGGCTGGTTCCTGAAAGGGTTGATTTCTATCTATCAATGTGCTGCTGCCTTTTGTACATACAATTTAGTATTCGAATCAAGGACGTATATCCGAGTCGACAAGATGACGAAATTCCCGAAACCCGCTGACCGGTGTCGTGAAAATCAGACTCCTATGAAAATCGAATTCCTTTTCCTATTATTGGGTAAACCCTCTCACGTGACCAGCCACTCTCCTAATTATCTTCACTTGAACATGTGCAATACTACCAATGAGCCAGTATTTCATAGTCTGGAATTCACACTACGCCGGTCTCCTCGATATTCTGTATTTTTGAGTCTTATCGATGATGCTGGCTCTCTCCCACAGTCGGTGACAATACCGTGATAATACCTTGGCTGTTACATTCCCATGTGTGTGCAGATGTTGTGGTGCATTCTACATTGTGTTTAGATCAGCTGCGCCTGTAACTGGATTGTTAGTCTGACGTAATATGTAGTTAAGTAAGTTGTGGCGCATTCTATATTGTATTGAGATGTTCTTAATTCTTTAGTTGCACCTGTAGCTGGATTATTAGTCTGACGTAATATGTGGTTAAGTAAGTTGTGGCGCATTCTATATTGTATTCAGATGTTCTTAATTCTTTAGTCGCACCTGTAGCTGGATTATTAGTCTGACGTAATATGTAGTTAAGTAAGTTGTGGTGCATTCTATATTGTATTCAGATGTTCTTAGTTCTTTAGTTGCACCTGTAGCTGGATTATTAGTCTGACGTAATATGTGGTTTATTTACTTGATATAAGCGAGCCGTTTGCATTTGTTCAGTGCAGTTGGTTCTTCGGCGTGATGCCGTCAACATCGGCTCTTCTATTTCTTTATTTTTGTAGTCATGTGTTAAGTTTAAATAAAGTACTCTAGACCCAGAATATGGTGTCGCTTTTGTATTATTCTCTTGTCCCCGATACCTCGGTGGTCAACATAACACAGACATGGAATACATGTATAACTATACAAATCCGACTTGTAGATTATTTGAAATGGCCAAACACTCTGGACTCCACACAGACAGATCAGTTCAAAGTTTGAGTAGAATCACATGACGGAAATTTGTTTACCATTAGAAATGGTAAGTGAGTATATACTGTGATATTTATGGGCCCGCGTGAAAATATTCTTTGGAAATAGTGAAATGTGTGAAAGAGCACCTGATGATGTATATGGTGGATATTTAGGGGTAGGCCTAATAAACAACCTATGATTCATAAATTACCAGAGCCCATGATAATTACAAGGGAAAGGGACAATGTTCTGCCAACTATTGCAAACTGACGTTTCTCCTAAGACTGGTGAAATACCGATTGCCAAAACATGACTTGGTAGCCAAATATTTGATGTATCCTGGAGGTTATCGGTGTTATTAAAACCTAATAAAAAGTAGAACATGTAACGGACCGATCTGGTGTGGGCTCGGGCGGGCAGAAGCCGAATGGCTTAAGCCACGCCCGTAAAAAATCAATTACGTATCCACAAAAAACTAAACCAAAAAAAACACAGGCAGTGAAACAGAAATCGGGTTTAAGCTTGAATACAAGTATGCGTAATTTATTATACAAAATATAGAAACAAAGGTGGAGCAGAGAAATTAAAGAATATTTTATACTTACAAAATAACATGGGGTATATAAGGGTAGTACAGTGCGCAGGCTGGCGGCTAACTCCTAAAAGTAATATAGCACTCCAAACACAACAACAAAAATGACCCCCGAAACAGCACTGCACAGCCCCTATATACCCTGCGGGCCCGCTCAGGTATAAAAGAAACGAAAGGAATGTTATTATTAGAACGAATAAAAGAAATACCATTCTTTGTTACACTAGGCATAAGGAATGTTATTAGAACGAATAAAAGAAACACCATTCTTTGTTACACAACTCTCTACTCCATGAAGACACGTCCCGTGTCTTTACATTAATTGTCTTAATATTTTTTAACTATTTCAAAAAAAAAAAATCAAAAAATCAAAAAATCAAGTAATACCTTGGGTCAAATTAAAATATTCGGAGTGCGATCTGTAAAAATAAAACCATTCCCTTAAATGAAAAATAATTTGCAAAGATCAATTTTTGTTTTAAAAATAATTAAATTTGAGTTTCAATTAAATACATTTAAGTTACAAAATCTCGCATCCATTGTGGAGGTCTCGTTACTCGTCCAGCGTGAGTGCAAATACAGAAAGTGTTGTCTTCGCGAGTTGAGCTTCCCGCCAAGTCGCCGTCACTGACAATATGGCCAATATCGTCAGAGTCGTTCCAGGTTGCGAACGATTCGTCGGTAGACCCGGGTTCCCCGACAGCATCGCAGTATTCGTTCCCTCTGGCAGGTTCCTCTCCATCACGAAGTATACACGGCTTCAATCTGTCAAAATGCACAACCTGGCGCTGACGTCTAACATTTGGCACTTTGATGAGATAATTCGCGTCCGAGAATTTGTCTAATACGTCGCAAGGTCCTTTCCATTGTCCTTTAAGTTTAGAGGATAATCCAATAGACTTTGCGGGACAATATAACCAAACGCGGTCACCGACCTTATACGGATGCCCATGCATCCGCGCGTCGTAAAGCTTCTTGTGACGTTTCTGCTCCCCGTCCGCGTGTTGTCTGGCAACATCAAAGGCTCCCTCCAGCTTGTTCCGAACGTCCATTGCGTAAGACTGTAGTTGGTACGCCGGAGCATCTGGTACTGGACCTGCTAAAATATCTACAGGCAATTGTACTTCCCTTCCAAATACCAAACTATTAGGGCTAGTTCCCGTGGTTTCTTGTTCAGAAGCCCGATATGCCATTAATACAAAAGGTAAATGCTCATCCCAGTCATTTTGTTCTTCATTACAATACATTTTAAGCATTGTTTGAACTGTACGATTCATACGTTCTACTAAGCCATCGGATTGAGGGTGATAAGCAGTAGTGCGAGTTTTATCAATATCTAACATGTCACACAGCATGCCAAATAACCTGGACTCAAAATTGGACCCTTGGTCACTATGAATTTGCAACGGAATTCCATAACGGCAAATGAATTCCGTGACCAAAACTTTGGCTACAGTGTAAGCCTGTTGGTCAGGTAATGGATAGGCCTCGGAAGTAATCCATTACTACTAAAATGTATGCATTACCATTCTGTGTGGTAGGCAAGGGGCCCATTATATCCAATGCAATCCGCTCAAAGGGAGCGCCAGTAGGGGCTAACTGCAAAGCCGCCCGAAACTTCTGTTTAGGGGCTTTTCGTGCTTGGCAAACGATACAGCTATTTACCCACATATCGACTTTATGTCGATAACCAACCCAGTAGTACATTTTCTGGACTCTCTTAAAAGTACGTTTCTGTCCAAGATGTCCACTAGTACGATTATCATGACTTTGTTTCAAAACCTCCTCTTGTAACTTTGATGGTACAATTAATTGATAAGTAACCGATTGTCTTTTACAATGGTTTACACGGTACAAGAGACTATCTCAATACAAGTTGGCCCCACTGAAACCAGAGAGATTTCGTCTCTCTTGATAAACCAGTTACCTCTCGACCAAGAGGACGCTGTTGATCAGAAAGCCACTGCAGTACGGGCGCTAAAACTGGATCCTCTCTCTGAGCTTCACGGATAGCATTGTGATCCCATCCTGTGGTTAAGAAAACTCCAAAACAATTGCCATTAGTTTGCTTAAAATTGTGGCTTTCTTCATCAGGCCGTCTTGACAGAGCATCAGCATTCTGATGCTTATTACCCGATCGATGGTGAATGTCAAATTCAAAAGTACCGAGTACTTCTAACCATCGTGCTACTTGACCTTCTGTTTGCTTTGAATTTAAGAGCCATTTCAACGAAGCATGGTCTGTTCTTATCACAAATTTCTCACCATAAAGGTAATGGCGGAAATGCTTAACGTAAGTTACTACTGCCAATAATTCCCGTCTAGTAACACTATACCTTCGTTCAGCCTTAGTTAATTTACGGCTAGCATAACTTATCACATATTCTTTGCCATCTATATTTTGTGAAAGAACTGCTCCAATGCCATCAGAGCTGGCATCAGTGTCTAAAATAAACGGATAAGTGAAGTCTGGGTAACTAAGTATCGGAGCAGATACCAAGGCACATCTTAACCGACAAAATGCATCGTGGCACCCTTCATTCCAAACAAAGTCCACATTCTTTTGCGTCAGTTTATGCAAAGAGCTGCTATTTGTGCAAAATTCTCAACAAAACGTCTATAATACGAACACAGCCCCAAGAAACTTTTGACTTGTTTCAAATTCGTCGGAATGGGCCAATCTCGGACACGTTGGATTTTGTCAGGGTCAGTAGATATGCCTTGTCTGGAAACAACATGGCCCAAAAATAGGACTTCTGTTTGCATAAAAGTACATTTCTTGGTTTTTAATTTCAAGCCAGACTCACTGAGTGTACTCAAAACGACATCTAATCGTTCGATATGTTCATCAAAAGATTTTGCAAAAATTATGATATCGTCAAGATAAATTAGACATATTTTCCAGTGAAGACCAGCTAAGACGCGTTCCATTAAACGCTCGAAAGTGGCTGGGGCATTACAAAGCCCAAATGGCATAACATTAAATTCATAGAGACCAGTGCCAGCCGAAAAAGCAGTTTTAGGGCGGTCACTGGGTTCAATCTCTACTTGCCAATACCCGCTCGCCATATCGAGGGTACTAAACCATTGTGAGCCATGGAGCGCGTCCAAGCTGTCATCAATCCTGGGAAGAGGATATGCATCTTTTTTGGTTATGGCGTTTAGTTTACGATAATCGATACAAAAGCGTAAACTACCGTCCTTTTTACGAACTAAAACAACCGGCGATAACCATGGACTTTGGGATGGATTTATCACATCTTTTTCCAACATATTGTCTATTTGATTTTTAACCTCATCTCTTTGGTGGTAGGGCACTCGTCTTACTGCCTGGCGAATTGGAATTTGATCACCCGTATAAATGCGATGTTGTTCGCACTTAGTACGGCCAATTTCGTCATTTGTAGCAAAGGCGGACTTATGGTTACAAAGTAAAGTATTCAACTTTGTTTTCTGTTCAGTATTCAGTTCCTCTGAACTACGAGACAACAATTCGTCAAATTCCTTATCTTGATTTGAAGTTTGGACTGTCTTATCTAATTCAGGTTGGTCATGCAATGTTGAAACTATCTCAGCTGGATGGAATAAAGCGAGATTTGTTCCTTTGTACAAAACAATCGAATCTGGTTGTACATTGAGCATTCTCACGGGTACGTCATTGTTGTCTCTGTAGACCAAAAGTACGTGCAACACATACACCTTTGTCTCGTACTAACTTAGAGGTTGGTTCAATCATGCCTACATGATTTGTGCCCTTTGTTATAATGGTTTTACCATAAACAATAACCTCTTGACCAGGTTGAATGGTAATAGTGTGGTTTAAAGTCACTCGGCAACAATGGGACAACATTTCTTTGAACATATACATACTCTACTTCCATTCACAGTTAGATAGCTTTTTCCAGGGTTTACAACGCAATCATGTTGGCCTAGAAAATCCATTCCAAGAATTCCTGCTGGATTTATATTAGCTACAATTACCAATTGTTCAAATTCCACATTGGCTAGACTAAGTTCAAATTTAATTGTAACCTGCCCATACACGTGAATTAAAGTACCGTCAGCTGCAACAATTGGCAAATCGCATCGACTAAGATTGCGCTGTACACTTTCTGGAAATTGTTCAAAAATGGAAGGATGAACAACTGTATACGATGATCCTGTGTCAACTAACATTTTGACGGCCACCCCGTAGATATTTGCGAACACAAGCAAACTACTACCAATATGAGTCTTTGCGTCCAATGGTTGCGCGTCGACTCCACGAGCAACCTTATCTAGTTTAAAGGTGTCTCATGTTTGGTTTGGTCACCTCCCTGCATATGCATTATGTTATTCTGATTAGGCATGTAATTTTGTTGTGCCGGTTGTTTGCAAAATCTACGTATGTGGCCAACCTTTCCACAGTTATAACATTCTTTGGTTTTACGGTTGTACGTTTGTAACAAATCTTGAACAATTTTTATGTTTTTGTCAAGTTTACATTCCAATGTTGAAATTCGTTCATCAATTGAGGTGCTCTCTTTAAGCCCTTCATTTGGATGTACAGAAGCCAATCGCTGCTGCTGTTGCTTAGCTGGCATGGCCATAGCAGCCGTTTCAGCTTGCAAAATATCCTCCTCCCGTTGTGCAATACGCAATGCATCCTTAAGAGTTTTGGGGTCAGCGCGGCGCACTTCAGTTCTTATAGCAGGTGGGCGTATAGCATCTACAAAATAGCTTATTGCTAAGTGCTCTGCGATGATTGTGTCCATTTGTGGATATGCATTGCTAATTAGCGTGCGAATATCCTGCGCCAATGCAGCCAATTTCTCGCCATGTTTGCGTTCGCGTTGTTTCAGCTGTGAGCGTTACGCATCGACACTATGTATCGGGCTAAAGCGAGCACTCAATTCATCAATAACATAATCGTAATTATGTTTATACAAGTTAGGAATGTTACGATACAATTCAAGTGCCTCCCCTCTCAAACATGCAGCAAGCTGTATTACCTTTTCATCACTAAATTTCCAGTTATTTATGTCGGCACAAAGTTTAAAATGTACAATCCAATCTTGAAAGTTACTACTACCATCATAATTACCGGGAATTCGTTTCGTGTTAACGTAAACTACCTTGGTTAATTGATCTTTGCATTCCAGGTTATTAGGTACAAGTGAATTTTGAAAATCACCACAAAAGGGAATGGGGGAGTACCGATCGCCAGCCTGAGCACCATTCTGCACATATTCTTGATATAGCGAATTTATTTCACGTTCAAGTTCAGTTATTTCCTGCTTAACTGTTCTTACATGTTTAGATGGCGAAGTTTGTATCTGCTCCATCCTTATTCCTGAAGGGCTAGGGTCCAAACTCTGTCTCTCTGCCATTTGTGGAAAACAATTATCCCACCGCTGCCACCAAATTTGTAACGGACCGATCTGGTGTGGGCTCGGGCGGGCAGAAGCCGAATGGCTTAAGCCACGCCCGTAAAAAATCAATTACGTATCCACAAAAAACTAAACCAAAAAATCACAGGCAGTGAAACAGAAATCGGGTTTAAGCTTGAATACAAGTATGCGTAATTTATTATACAAAATATAGAAACAAAGGTGGAGCAGAGAAATTAAAGAATATTTTATACTTACAAAATAACATGGGGTATATAAGGGTAGTACAGTGCGCAGGCTGGCGGCTAACTCCTAAAAGTAATATAGCACTCCAAACACAACAACAAAAATGACCCCCGAAACAGCACTGCACAGCCCCTATATACCCTGCGGGCCCGCTCAGGTATAAAAGAAACGAAAGGAATGTTATTATTAGAACGAATAAAAGAAATACCATTCTTTGTTACACTAGGCATAAGGAATGTTATTAGAACGAATAAAAGAAATACCATTCTTTGTTACACTAGGCATAAGGAATGTTATTAGAACGAATAAAAGAAATACCATTCTTTGTTACAAACATAACATTATTTTGAAACGAATATCACAGAAAGTGTTACGTCTGAAATAAAGAAACTCAGTTCAAGAATTATGAACAAAATAATTAAGAGGAATAATAAAGCAAATCTGTACCACGGTGCATGCTTATGCATAATACAAGATTATCTTCATGAATTAGATCAGCTAACACACAGTAATATATTGGCAATGAATGATATGTACATCTGTGTTGTTTATAATGTATTCTGTTTAAATTCTAGTGCACATTTTGTGCGACGAAAAAGAATGTAACTGTTTAAAATTCCCCTGATTGCGGAAGGCACATTCATTGTTAATGCACAAATGATCGACTCCGTTCTCAAAGCCCTGCTATAGATCGCAGGTTAAAACATCTTACGTAAATAAACGGTGCCTTTCGTTCAAAAACAAGGCAGCCCAATACCCTTAAAACAGAAGTGAAATTAAAATAATCATTCAATCCAATTGGTGTTAAATTTTCGACAGTGTTTTTGGAATCTGCAAATTGGCGAAAGCGACTAAAATTAACTCAATTTCACACGAGCCCTGGAAACACGGGTTTTGTGCGATGAAATCGCATCGATGTCACCAACGCACACAGTCGTACTTCCCCAATACGTCCGAGGACAATGCTTTGTGTTTCCTATTGTTCCTTTAATATAACCAACCCCCATAGACTAAGCACGTATCCTTACGTTCGAGGACCGATTTCAACAAAAGACTCTACGTTCGAGGACTGAAAGGTTTCTTTGTGTTTCCTTTCTTCTCTTGTCCTCGGAGATATATACAGTGCACGTACACGGATTCCGTGCCGTGTGAAAGTGTATCCCTGTCACCAAATCGCACGGGTCCCGTGTGGTTCGTGACAGGGATTGAGGAGACCTCCAAAAATTCGCATCGATGCGACATCCGTGCGACGATCACCGAGATTGGTCGTGTGAATGTGTCGATGCGATTATCGCAGGGATACTGTGGGGAGAAATCGCCTAACGGTTACGCATGCGCAGTTTGCTGTTGCTGTGCATTATGGAAAGAAACGCCACAATTTAACATGGCTTTTGTAAACACAAATTCAGTTTTGATAGGTCAGTTGCTTGCTGCGTAATGAGATTTTTGTAGAACAGTAGATTCTCTGTAAATAAACAGCATTTCATTGGTGTTGCTGTATATTTGGGGCCTACAGCAAATATGTTATCATTATTTTTACAAAGTGCATGTAAATTTACATCCTTTGTATAAATTGACGTTATAAAACACGAAAACTACCGGTACACAATACCGTACTTTTACGTCCAAAATCCGTTAAAACTAAAATACGTTGATTGTTTGTTTTTTAAATGGGAAAAGCTTGTTATTTTACGGAATTTTTTACAGTGCGGGAAAATCACTGGTACCCTATAAATTTCATTGTTCATAGAATATCGTAGTACCAGCGATACACGTGTAGCCACGCATGCAAACACTGCACAACGAGGGACGTTCGCTGCCGGACTGTGTTGTATCGTGTGAAAGCCTGCGATGAAATCGCAGGCATCCTTGGGCGTCAGACACCCGGCGCCAATCATCGCAGATGTGTGCTTCCAGCGCTCGTGTGAACTTGGCTTTAACTCTCGAAACAAGAAGCAAGCCGAGTAATTCTAATTTCCATAAGAATTTATAATTTCATCATTTAAAAATAATTATTTGATAACAGCTGAGACGTTTTTCATTAGCATAGGCCTACACAGTACAACTGTTAATTGTACAATATTATGCTTTAAAGGCAGTGTACATGATTGGTCATTGTTGCAGTTTTCAGAAATGGGCGGATTTGGGGTTAGTATTTTATAGGAAAATATCGTTCCACTGACCTGTTCAAAGTTTTGCGTTGTTGGATGGCGAAAAAACAGAGAAAAATGGCGCTCGTTTTCAACCGTCGGGCGGATGATAGTCTTTAGTCAAGGCGAGCGTGGCTACTGGACGCCTGACGCGCCCCGAACGCGTCGCCAGCATCCGGGTCGCGCCACTCGTCCGTGTAGCCACGCGCGCCTTGACTAAAGGCTACAAGGCAGTTTTCCAACGATTTCTAGCTGGAAATCGTTGGAAAACGATATAAATTTCCACTTTTCTTGACAACGACAGCACAGCTGGTGCCATCATTTCACAGGTTGATTGAGACTACTATTAACTTACAGTCTAGTAAGGTATTTCGTAATAATTCAGTAAAACAATTGGAGGATCACCAATAGTGTACACTACCTTTAAACAGCAAATTGATAAAAACAGTTACAATATTAGTTCTATTTAGAAAATAATAGTAAATATAATTAGGTTGACTTTTCGATTTCACAATTCCGGCTTTGCAAAAGTAGGATAGTTTGAGAATTGTTACTGTGGATGAAGGTAGAATTTTGCCTCAAAACTGCCTTTTGTACATCGACAATTTGAACGAATGAAATAATACTGCCCCAAACTGCTTGCCAACTAGAATCACCGGAAATAATGATAAAGGTTAAAAGGGCCTGACATTTCGATCCATGCCCAATCTCTATAGCAAAGGTAATGTAATCAACAATTTGCTAGCACACTGTAGATTAATCAGTACTTTCGACTATCTTTATTGAAAACAAGTTTGAATAAAAGTCATGAATGTGCATAACAATTTCATTTTTGCTTCGTTGGGTTCTTTCAATAAGGGGTCAATGCGTTATGAGTAGTGCATTCAGCTACCCATCACCCCCAAATAGATTTCTAATCTTGTTTTCGGAAGTAAATGCTACTCTCTTTTTTTATTAAACGCACAGTGAATTACTCAAGACAATATTCATTCATGTGTAACCTTGATTAGTTGTCAAAGGTTGTATGAATTACGCACGAAAGGTTCGAATCCATGCCGTTGACAAAAAATGGCGTTAAAAACAATTTGACTTTTTTTCTAGTTCTTCCAACAAATTTGATATTAAAGAAGAAAAAAAACGCTTTTTAATATTGTTTTGGTGCTTGCAAACCCTCTTATTTGTAGTTGCTTTCGTGCATCTAATGCACACAGAGATACGCCCGATTGTTGTCGAGTCGCAAATTATTTCTTGGGGCAAAATTGGAAAAGAGCACGGATAGTACACTCTAAAAACTGAAGTGCTAATTTAGCACTTGAAGACCTAAAATTGTGCACTTCTAGGTGCTCGTATAGTGACTGCACGTGCCGTGCTGATTTAGCACAGGCAAGCGTGCTACAATAATATCACTCAAAAAGAGCTAAACTAAAGCACTTCAGGTGCTATTTTCAACAACTCATAGGACACAAAATAGAGAAAAGCGGAAAGATAATACTGGAAGTTTGGTTGATAATAATTAACTACAAATTAACAGAGGAACCAGACTTAACAGAAATAACTATGGTAGAGTGTACACTTGCATGCTACGATAACCTGCGTAAAGACCCGGCAAACTGAATGATGTCATGCTTTAGCTTTATATTCAGCTTGTCCCACCATTAAGAAAGTCATGGCTTCCCATGAACAATTCGTCGTGTGCCCGGCAGAAGGGCATAAGGACGAAACATGGGTCAAAAGGTCAAATTCAGGTTTTGGGGGTAATCGAAAGAGTATTGGAGTATCTTCATTTTGATATACATTTTGTATCAAGGGGCTACGTCATTCTGACGTAATTAACAACATGAAAAGGACATAAGAGGATTTTGCATTTTTTGTTCCCGGCAAAAGGGCATTAGCGTGTAATACCAATGTAACAATACATGCTAAAAGTGCGTTCACCTCTGCACTTCAGTGGGGCATAAGCGCGCTTAGAGCAAATTTTGTTCCCGGCAAAAGGGCATTAGCATTTCACATGCCGCTTAAGCGCACGTTTATGCCAGAATGACTTCCCGGCAAAAGGGCATTAGCATAAAGATGTAAATAACTTTAAAATTAAGCAATATTTTTATTTAAAAATGCACAGCATTATTGGAAATATCAATAATTTTTATCTGACAAAAAATCAACCGTTTGCGAGTTTTAATTTAGAAATGCCAACACATAAACCTTAAAGTCGATTTTCCCGGAATGTGTATTTACGCTTCAATGCGTTCTATATGCCCTTCTGCCGGGCACACCACGAATTTCAATATTTGAATACGAAGGGAGATGTAATGAGATTATTCACTTATGTTCGTAAAAAATACAAATTCTATTGTGGAATTGTTTGAATAAAACATATTGTGGTCAAGAAAGTGTGTTTTTGGACTAAAAACTGCAATAAACCTGACTTTTGTAATCACAAATTATCTCATTTCTGATTGGTCGTGCAATTGCTACGTCATTTTACACTTAAGGTGCAGTCAAGGAAGCCTCGGTAATCAGCACTCATTTTCAGCACTCACCGTGCAGCACTTCCACTTTTTGGGTCAAATTTAACACGTGAGGTGCTACTTGTGCACGTTAGGTGCACGCACTTGCTTAGCACTTAGTATTTAGCACTTTTGTTTTTAGAGTGTATGTCTTTAACTTTATATTTGTTTTATTTAGTTTTATACTTTTATATTCATGTGAAGAATTGGCCACGACAGGTCCAGTTTGACTTTAAACCTTATCAGTTCTTTAAAAAAAAAAAAAAAATCTGATATTTTGTATCAACTACTCACACTCTGAGCTCTACGAAGTGAAACGACAGACGCCGTTTCTTGACTTGCCCTCCGTCGTATTAACGCAGCCGGTTTAACCTCTTTTCCCCTCCTGTTGGCTTCTTCGCCGTCTTCCCTGGCATTTCTCCCCAACTTCTTGACCTGAGTCTCGGACAAGGACATGGCCATCCGGACTCGGCACAGCCAGGATTTGTCCTTAAAGGCTGAGGTAACCGTCAGTGCCTGAATGGCTTGCTCCCACGTCGTGTTGCCAGTCAGGCCCTCGTACAGATCGATCGTGGAGCGGGGAATACTTTTGTCGCTGGAGGAGTAGAAGAAGGGTCTTTCCCAAACCCTCTCCCCGCTGGTCGGGAGCAAGGGAATTGAGCACTCCAGACTGGCGGCTCTGTTGCGCCGTTTGCGCTCTATCTCACGGCTATCAGACCCCGTCGGCTTCTCGGACTTCACGGACGCGTTAGACTTTTGATCGAACACTGATGAGGTGGTGTCTTTCTCGGTGTTGAACAGAGAACCGCTGGCGGTCCGGATGTAGGCGGTGTTTCCCCTCTCGCTCCTAGTGAAGCCAACGTGGGACTCGGCGTCGCCGATACGAGAGGTCTGGGCGTCTGACGCGCGGCGAGATTTCCGCCGGCTCCTGCCGAGGATGTCCGGCAGGATGGGTACGTCGGCCACGCTACGGCTCCTGGGACGCGGCAGGGGATTCACGCGGTGCTGCTCGTCAATTTTAGCTATGTACTTCTCGCGGTATTTGTTCACTACGGCCGGGGTGTTAGTGTCGGTCAGGCGCGATAGTCTCTTCGCCGTCGCACGCTGCTGGTTATCCGCTAGAGTGGCGTGGGTGCTCCGTCTAGCTATCTCGAGGTTTTTAGCTTTGAGGTTCTCCACGGACCGCGACTTGGGGCAGGAGTTCATCAGGCTGTCCGTGAAGCCGTCCACGTGGACCCCTTGGCCGCTAAGTGCGCCCGGCAGGTGGGTGGACTTGCGGTACGTATTGCTGGATTTCTCCGGACCGTAGATGAGCAGCACCTTGTCCTTTGCCTTGTCGCACCACCGACGCACCGCCAAGTAGATAGTCAGGGGAAGGCTCATGGCCGTGAACTGGACGCTGGCCCACTGCTTGGTGAGGAGGTACAGGGCAACCTTGTTTTGCTGCTTTCGGAGCGAGACATTTAGCGCTGTCAAGCCCATCCCATCTTTGCTTGTCACCACGCAGATGTTGTTGAAGGCGAAGATGCGGAGGATGCTGAGCTGGCCGTGCTCAGCTGCCTCGTGGACCGGTGTCTTGTACGCCTCGATGTGCGAGCTGCGGCACCACTCCTTGGACGGGTGGTCGCCCACTTTCTCATCAGCACGCAGACCGTTTTTCAACATGGCCGTCGCCAAGTCCATGTGGCCGAAATGTGCGGCTATGAACAGTGCCACTCGCTTCTGAAACTTACAGATTGATTCGTCCGTCTGATTCAGATTGCGGAAGACCTGCGAGGTGTGTCCAATGATGGCAGTCTTGAGGAACTCGTTCCAGCCGTCTATGGTCTGCATCTCCAGGGTGCTGCCCACCTCGATGCCGTACTGGCTGATCAGGTTCGTGTCGAACATCTCCTGCCCCGTGGGAGTCAGGATGCGGTACACCGTGACGGGCAGTCCGGTCTTGCGGGAGATCAGGAGCCGCAGCTCGGCCACCATGGAATTGACAAAGTCCAGGTTCTCCATGATCTCGATCACCTCGTCGTTGAAGCTGCAGTGGACGTAGAGCTGGGGCGTAACCTCCTCCCACAGGCTGCACTTGAGCGTAGAGCCGGCGTTGACGCCCACCTCGCCCAGTACCCAGTCGTCCTGGAGCTCAGCGCCGTGGTAGGACAGGGCGATGTACTTCTTCTCGCTGGTGCTCTTAGTGTCGATCCGGAACAGGTCAATCACCTTGTCCTTCACCAGATGCACCGTTTCGTACGTCTGCACATCTAGAGGTAGTCTCTTCTTGTTATACAGCGCAGATATTCGAATCATCTTGAATGGCGTTTTTATCCAATGTAGATCATGCAGTCCAGAACAGCCAACTGCACCTGTCCTCAATTTACTGATCACGACTTATCAGAAGGTTAGTTTACGTCTTACTCGGTAAATGTAGCCAGTTCATTTCCATGGGATTTCAGGCAATGGCGATGATAGCCTAGACATGAAGAACTAAATGTGCATACTACGGTGGCTGATCTCCGCCAAGAACTGTTTTTTCATTACGGCGTTATAACGCCCTATTGCGGCGTTATAACGCCGTAAATCTACGGCGTTATAACGCCCTATAACGCCCTATTACGGCGTCATAACGCCCTAATTTTACGGCGTTATAACGCCGTAATGAAAAAAAGAAAAAGATGTTCTTGGCGGAGATCAGCTACCGTAGCATTCTACACCAAGACATGTTCGCTGTGTTCAAAAAGATTTGTTACTGCTTTTATGCAGGAAAAAGTTTCAATTAACATTGCGAATATTGTTCCGGATTGGACAGAAGTGCTCCTTCCAGTTTTGTAAAAATATATTCCAGCGTGCAATGGTGCATCATCCGAAACAATGTTGCCTCACGAAGAAATTGTCAGTCCGAAATGAAGCTTTGTGGCTCTCCCGTCATGTTCAACGGTGCCGTCATTTTCCAACCAAATTGCAGTACTCCTGCACCACATTCCAAAGAAGGAAAAAGTCCACCAAGCATTGACGTAGTCGATCTGGGATCGAAAAACACTTCAGCAGAACAATTCCCATCATCGTCCGCACATTAATTACTTGTCGGCAAACACGCCGCACTTGAAGCTCGAGCTCGAGCACGAACACTGAGGCTGGGCCGCGCCGGTGGAGTGTCTGGCCGGCCACACGCGTGTTTGAGAAATTTACGGCCGGGCCCCACTTGCTCGCGTACATAATGACCGAGCAAGCAATAAAAAAGA
The DNA here is from genome assembly GCA_037893225.1 of Hippasteria phrygiana. Classification (NCBI taxonomy): domain Eukaryota; kingdom Metazoa; phylum Echinodermata; class Asteroidea; order Valvatida; family Goniasteridae; genus Hippasteria; species Hippasteria phrygiana. The sequence continues at coordinate 1,726,252 of JAZGUH010000013.1, read as the reverse complement.
TGAGTTGTAAACATTCATCGGTTTCCATGCGCTTGGAGCACGCCCACCCTTTCTCTATCGTCTGCAATCTCTATCGATTCGGGCTTTTGTTACTCTCAAAACGGATGGGCCGGGTTCTTTTTCTGTTGGAACGTGTATTTCAAGTCGACACGAACATTACTCACTTAGTTATTTTTATCCAACCCATTAGCTTCGAATAAATGTATCCCGTACCTAACAACCTCTGCATTGCGGGCGTTAAAAGTTTTGAAAGCAGGGTGTTCGTACTGTCAATATTAGAGGATGGGTAGAAAAAGCAACAAATCGGGGCCCATGGAAGGTTTAAAATGCTCCATTGCAGTAATAAAAATTAATATTTGGTAACTCTTTTAGTTACTCTTCTGTTTTCTGTTCTATCATAAATGGTTTAAACAGATCTACAGAATAGCGTTTCGGAATTTGAAAAAGAAATTATAATAACAAAAGTACCGTTAAGGAGACTGTGGGCGTGTTTGTTTCACGCTGATCCGGAGCTCGATCATTGATCCGGAGCGTCGAAAGCTGCTCCGGGTCACGTTTTTAGTGATCCTGCTCGCGAGGTGGGTTCGCAAGATCCAAGATGGCGACGTGCGAGACGGACAGAGAAAATTGACGGTATTTTTTCTTAGATTTGAAGCATTTAACGAGCTATTGTACGATGTACGATTTATTTACTTTTCTGGAAATACTAGATAGTTTATCATAAAGATAGCCCTACAGAATCTGAAGCAGACGACATTGTCGTGTAATACAAATTCTCCCAGCATGCAACATATAGCGAGAGGGATTCGCGATCCTGTTTGTTTTCGTTCGGCTCTGGATCACCTCCCGATCCGTGTGAAACAAACAGGCCCTGTTACGGCTTAAATTCCAAGAACGCCAGGAGGTAAACAAAACAACCCACGCCCGGAATATAAGGGTAACAAAAGGTACTCAAACCGAAGCATAAACGCAAGTCGGCAAATAATGTTCAAGTAAATTTAATAAATACAATTCTGAAATCAAAATATACCAATGTTAAACTCAATTTTTACCAGTTGTGTTGTAATATAAGTAAAACAAGAAATTTAAGGTTGACATCAAAGTCGTAAGTTAAATTATAAAGGGACGAGCAGCAAAACACCCTAAGGTTTAAAGATACCTCTTTTTAAAGAAACAAGAAGGTCCTGCTACTTAGTCCCGTTGGATATTTCAGTGTCTCCCTAATTCCACAGCTCCTATTTAGAGGCAAATGTTACTGTCGCAAATATGATATATTGATAGATATTGATCCAAAACATAAATATACCCAAATTCATGGGGTTAGGATAAGGGAAAGTGGGGTTAGGCTTCATGAAAGTTGCAAAAAAATGTGCACGCGTCTATGGCAATGTCTCTTAAATGACCCAACAGTCTTACAAGACAAAGTTAAGAATTAACTTAAAAGTTATAAAAACACATATAAATATAAGAGTCATCATCAAAATAAAAATAAGTTGCTACATAATACACCACAATATTTGTAAAAAGCCAAGAAGACTAAAATTGCACTTAATTGTATACGTGAATACATCACGAAGATTAAACAAAATACAGCAAAAAAACCAACAAATATGGACAGTACATGTACAATACAATAACAAACACAACAACTAATCAAGGTACTGATTTACAACAGACGGACGGCATCAACGAACGCCACAGACATTCGAATGAACGAAACCCACAAACTGACAGACACACAATCAGACAGACCAGCAACACACCCAACACACAAATAAGTGAGGAAGCAAATGAACAAACAAACAAGGGCAGATTTAGACAAGAACCAGGCACAAACATATTACATGTTCATTAAAGGCATAGGGGCCTACATTGCCCTGAAATCCCCACCCCCAAGAATCATTTTCTAATCGTCAATTTGTTTCAGGAAATAATTGCACAAAGTGACTACTTTTCGTTAACAATTAAACATCGTACTTACAATAGAGCCCCAACTTTGTCCCCAAATACGATACGCATGCAAAACATTGGGCACTTTCCAATAGAAAGTGTCTGATTAAAAACCGACAGTTAAAACAATAAACTGTAACTTTACAATGTTCATAATGGCCAGTTAACAAGCTTGGTTTTCAGTTATAATATTGCCTGAGGTATAGAGCAATCACTTTAAATTTCAACATTTAGAGTAAAGTGTTGTTTTGCTTCAAAATCGAATTTTCATCCTGATTACAATTATAGCGAGCTTCAGTACAAGGCGAAATTGAGATATTGAACCCCAAGTTTCGTGACTGCTCGTCAGCGCCACCGCCAAGGAAGATTTTGCACGTGTATTATATTTACACGTTGTACATGCACATAAACTATGTGCACACAATACATGGCTACATGGGGTGTAGGCCTATACAGTAAAACTGAGCTAGCGAGCAGTTTACTTTGGCATAATAATAATAATAAGAATAACCGGCATTTAAGAACGCTCGACACAGTAAACTATATCACAGCGCTTACAATATTATTACCCCTGCTCATCAGGCCCATTAATCATTCCTGAAGCCTTCTCAACTCCCTGAGGCATACAGTTTTACCGTGGCATGCGTTTTCTGCAGGGATAAAAAAAAACAATTGAAGAAGACGTCGTCGCACGAAAGACGTGCAAATTGGACTCAGCATTGACTGACAGGTGCTATATATAATGCCTTCAAGGCGTGAATCCGAGGTGCTACACCAGATGCTTTTCATATTGTTGTGAAGGCAACGTGTGGATCCTTTGCATTTTGTCGTGGTTAAATTGCGCTTAGAAATTGATTTACTCGGGGAAAAGTCAGTGGTGTTAAATTAACCATTCATCTCCAATAGATACCACTTGGTGTTAAAATATAACACACCCATTTTTGCAGAATGTACTTCCCTTGATTGTTTCCAAGTGCTATATTTGTTGCATAAAGCAGAACTATTGCTGCTGTCGACGAAAAAGGAAAGTTTTAGGCAGTTGCACAATAAGTATTTTGTTGTTTTGATTTTTCTATATTTAGAGTGAACAAAAGAAATTGACATAAACGGAACTTGAACCTATATGAAACACTGCGAAAGTACTGCATGCAGTGAGTTATAATTCATACAGCAGCGTAGCTATTATTTTCTGCGTTTGCGAAATTTTCAGTCGGGGGGGGGGGCGACTGGGGGGGGGGGGGGGGCTACGCCACTGAATTCATACAAAGTTGTATTTAAGCAGAGAGTATATTTTTAAACTTTGATTTACACACTATGATCTGGTGATTACTATTCACATAAAACCGTTGTGGTTTATTTATCCTTTTTTATTAACTAGAGCTTAGTAGTTGGTGGAACAACAGACCAACAGTAGCCTACATATGTACATGTATTTATACGTGTCTTATCATGCGCTGCATATACATGCACTCAGAATAGAAATACAATAAAGGAAAAAATTGGGAAAAAACCAGGCGCGTCGAAATCGGAATTTAATACTTCATGGGATAACTTGCACTTTCGCAACACAGCGTACGCTTGAGTGAACTTAAGGTGCATCGAACACCGCCTTTTGAAGAATAACTCCTCGCAAACTGAGGTGGCCGATCCTGCGGTGTTCCGTGAGTGTTCAGTGATCACCGGCCCTGGATACTAGCGCGCGTTATGCATGTATCTCCAACGTACCACCGCAGTCTTGTCGACGAAACATTGCTGTTACTGCGGTGGTGTGTTCGGCGAAAATTGCACTCAGAACATCATTAGCCTCTATCGAATTATTTATAATTATATGTATTTTAAAGAGGGGAGGTGACTTGGAGTCTGTTTGTTTCACACTAATCCGGATCGCGATCAGTGATCCACCCGCTGGTTCGCTCCATCCATTAGGCGGAATCTGGTGTGTGAACCACCAACGTAAAGATCACTGATCACGATCCGGATGTGTGTGAAACAAACAGGCCATAGGTCTCACCAACGGTTGAATTTACCCCGACTGGGTCTATACATGTAGGTCTAAATATCTTTGGTATATGTTGAAGATTTATCCTCTATTCATAAATACCTAAGGCAGTTTACCCGTGGGTGGTTTTAAGCGGCCGATAAAATACCAACCGGTTTTAAACACTTTTTCTGGTGTCACACGAAATTTAGAGTCCTACGAAATCTGGTCAATTTTATTGGTTGAACACTCGAGCGACCAGGCACTCTCCTAATAACGCAAGCGCTATACTACCGATGCGTCCGTATTTAGAGTCCATAATTTCACACTACACCGGCACTGCTGCGTTCTGCATCACCCTTTGGTTCCGGTCATCATCAAGCGCCCAGGCCCCAGGGCGGTTTTAAACGTACTTGTTTAAAATCGGCCCAGCATATATTTATTCCCTTAATATATTTAGATGGTCCTAGGAAAACCGTAAGAATGGTGGGGTTGGCAACCTAAAATGTGGCCAACCACGCTACCTCTGGTATAGCCCTTTACAGAGTGGCTTTTAGCCATGTATTGGGCTACTTCCATAACAAAAATGATGTTAAATGCAGACAACCTTTCCCGAACGACAGTGTCACATACATTTTTGGTTTTATTGGAAATCAGACTCTTTACCATGATGCATTGCAGCAAATTGATGATTTTGAAACACACAAACAAATTGACAACTCTAAACCTCATCGTAGCCCCTGGTGTTGGGGTGAGGGCGCTCTGATATGTCACCCTTTCCGAATTTTAGAAGACTTTGGAATCGGGCGAAGAAGGTTTAAACTCCTTTTGAAAGAATTTGGTTAGGCTTTTGGTCCGTTGGAATGCGTGGACCCGGGACTCCTGGAAATGTCATTGACGCCATTTTTACGTCATGACATAAGTGTGAGATGCGGGCATACTCGGTGGAGAGTGAGGGCGCACCGACACGTCACCGTTTCGAAGTTTTGGAAGGCTTTGAATCGGGCAGAGATTAAAGTCGTTTTTAATAGCGAGTTGAACAAAGTGTACCAGCGGCCCTGTCGGTAGGCTTGGGTCTTTTTGGAGTGGGAGGACCCGGGTATGAACCCCAGGAAGGACATGTAAATGTTTCCTTGAAATGTCATCGGCGCCATTTTTGTAACGTGACGACACTTGGCCAGTGTGAGTGGCGGGCATACTCGGCTCCTACATCTCACCGTTTCCTCGGTTTTGAAGGCTTTGAATCGGACGAAGGTTTAAAGTTCGTATTGAAAGACCATGTTTAAGAACAGTTGGCTTTTAACAAACTGGGATTTGAACGTGACACCGCGATGTAGTCATGAACTCTCTGTAACACTTCAACATTTGCTCATCGTGAGAAAACTCCGGATTTTTCATCTGCAGTGGCGTTTCCAGCTGGGGGAGGGGGAACCCCCCCCCCCCCCCCCCTACGCGGCAACATTTTGCCATTTTTTTCTCTACTTCAAAAGCGCTGCCGCTTCACAATTGGCACATTGACACCCCACACCACCCCACCGCACCCCGCGCGGAAAAAAATATGAACCACCTTTCAGAAATACAAAATTCCGATTTATCCCCCCCTCCCCCACCCATGAGAAACTGGCTCAGTGTCCAAACAGTATCTCCTTATCAAATTTCTTTCAAAATTTTATTTCTTTCGCCTTTTTTCAAATGCCACATCAGTTCCTAAATACGCGGATAGACTCACGGTTGCTGAAAATTGCACATAATCTTCATTGGCAAATCCCGCTTTTTACTTTCAGATATCAAAAGGAAGAAATTCAAAATGGAATTTTAACTGATTTTTGACAGCCAAATTGAAGTCCTGAATCTTCCTTTATTTACATGTACATGTAAACATAAGTTATGTAATTCACCTTTACTGATGTCTCAGGGCCGGGGGGGGGGGGGGGGGTTGTGGGGTTGCAACCCCCCACCCCGGCCCCCTGGGCTGCTGAGCAAAGTTGTGATAAGCAATGCTAAACCACATCCTTGTTACCAGTGGGTATACCGCTGGTCCATACACTCTACACTGTACCGGTATAGGCGGGTACAACCCCTGCCTAATGAAAGGCTAGATCCGCCCCTGTGTCTGACGTGGTCACATAATGCTACGTCTACTTGGATTGTCTGTTAAAAGGATCACACAATGGAATTTGTATGACTTAAATACATGAAGGGTATCTTTCTGGCCATGCTACTATGACTTCATACCTCCTTTGTGGTAATTCTAAGGAGATATTTCAACGTTTTGGCTTCATATTTTGTACATTTTCGTGGAGTATTTTCTCTGTTCCATGTTTGACTCGATCAACATGTTCAGCAGCATGTTAAACATAAACTGTGTCCAGAATAATGTCTTCTCAACTTTCTTTGTGGGATATTTCTGGTGATTCGTTTTCTTGTGTTTTTTTTTACAAGAAGTACCTTGTATTACCAAACAAAAACAGCGAACATTTGCATAAACTGATGAAAAGATTTTTTCTAAGAATTGAAAAACAACCACCTTCGTTTTACTTCCAATGAAAACAAACAAACAAACAAACAAACAAACAAACAATTAGATGTTTGTATTTTCGTAACACGTGGTAATACACGTACAAACAAGTTGAACTGGATATCCATTGTATGTTTCGTGTTTAAACAGTGTTTATTAAAGGAAACATGATTTAGGATTTATATTGCATTATTCCTGCTTAAAACAATAAAGTATTATCTTGACAATGATATTTTGTGTCCAGAGACAATTATTTCCCAGATTAAATATGAGAAAAACATTTTGAAAATGTTTGTCCAAGCTACTCCGCCCCCTGAGTGGGACCCTCATTAACATAAGTGTGTGACGTAGATCGAGGCACATTACCCATTCATCACGGGTATGCATTGTGTGTACAATGTACGGCGAAAATTCTTCGTCCAAAATCTGAGCAAAATATAGTGTTTTTCGGCCATGCCGACAAGGTGTGTGGCTGCTGGGTGCAGCAAAACAACGACCGGATCACATTTTATTTCATAAATAAATTAATTTATATGTATTAAATGTGAATTAAAAGCCAAACTGGTTCAAGCGAAGTTTTAGTGTGATTATTTGCCGCTCAAAAATTTACCCCCCCTTTTTGAAATTTGTTGAGACTCAAATTGAGGGCGCTGTTCGTGACGTAAACCGAGGCACCGAAATTCATGGATCGACTCGATAGTCTGGACCCGGCCCGTATACACACACTAGGTCTACACGTGCAATCTCGTAAGTTGCAACAACAACTAACATCGAACTTACCCTGATTTTCCCTGAGGCTCCTCGGGGAATGGGCCGTTTAACTGCTTTCGCCTTTATCTTACTCACATCTGGGAACTTTGTTGGGATGGCAGTGGACTTGAGCATATTTTTAATGGTCATCCCAAAGGATTTGAAAATACCAGTATCGAAACACGACGGCTCAAAGTGGTCGCTACATAACGCTGAAAAGCTGCTGGGCCGGACCTCTTTGCTCTTGTCACCTTCACTTTCGCCGTCCACATTTTATGATATTTCGCTTCAGTTGGAAATAAATGAAGGCTTACTCCACCCGTCGTTGTTTTGCTGCACCCAGCAGCCACACACCTTGTCGGCATGGCCGAAAAACACTATATTTTGCTCAGATTTTGGACGAAGAATTTTCGCCGTACAATGTACACACAATGCATACCCGTGATGAATGGGTAATGTGCCTCGATCTACGTCACACACTTATGTTAATGAGGGTCCCACTCAGGGGGCGGAGTAGCTTGGACAAACATTTTCAAAAATTGTTTTCTCATATTTAATCTGGGAAATAATTGTCTCTGGACACAAAATATCATTGTCAAGATAATACTTTATTGTTTTAAGCAGGAATAATGCAATATAAATCCTAAATCATGTTTCCTTTAAGCAATTGTCAATAGTACATGTGACTAATGGGTGTCCTTACTCAAAAAGCTGTTGTTTTGGTGGGATATTGATCCACATTTATAATTATCGAAATTATTTATGGTAAGTCCACTTATTGTCAAATATTATATGAACCTACTGTATATCAGTACAAAATGAACGAAATATGAAATACAGTGAAATATGGCTTTCTCAGTTATTTGTGTGGCCCCATTCTATCATATCCGAAGGTTTCAAAACTATAAATTGAGTTTCGAAATATTTTGTTGAGGGTGATTACTTTTTTGAACTCGGGCTATAGTGTGCACAGGTAACAAATGTTGACCTTCATTTTCTCACAAAAAAGGTGTCAAGACTCTAACAAGTTCACCAAGGTATAGCGGGGCCCAGAACTGAGACACAGCAATACACAATATATCGAATTTACTGCATGTATTTTCGTAAAATATCATAATCCCAAAGTTCAACTTCTGCTATATTACACCTGTTTCGTGGCGCTAGGTCACACATACTAAAAAAACAACACCTGAACAAAGGACAAAGCAGGGGCGGATCAAGGATTGTTTGCAGAGGGGGGGGGGGGGGGGGTTCTGATTTTTTTCCCCCGTACATTTGCCCAAAAAGTTTCTCAACGTTGCTGGCGCCATTTAACCTCTTTATTTTGTTCTTACCCGTGCACTCAAAATAAGACCTTTACGGGGTTTTGCTTTTCTTTTCTGGTTTGCTACGGTACCTAGGCAACAAGCAGCCCCCCCCCCCCCCGATCCGCGCCTGCAAAGTGGAAATACAGTTTTAAAATGTTGCACATGTTCGGGTGTACAGTTGACTGTCAAGTTTGAAGAAGAACGGCACTCTTACTGAACGGGTAACATCTTTGTACGGCACTGCTTGTCAGTTAAGCCTGCCAATTCGCAGATGGCTGGGACGTTGTTTAAGTACAAGTGGCGAGAGCTCTCTGTTGAGTTTCAGAGGGCTCCCTGTTAGTCAAAGAACAAGTTTCTAAAAATTGAGGATGATGTTTTTTATGTTAATGATAGTCAGGTCGGCTTAATGGTACTTTCCTCGCCTTCCACCGCTGCGATCCGGGTTCGAATCCCGCATGTGGATTGGGTTTCAATCCACAACAGTAATCACAACAATGCATGTAATACAACAACTACTACCATATGTGTTCCAGTGCAACCAGGTGGCTTAATATATCATCTTGTATTAAGAGTCTTGCTCGTACGGATCGTGTCGGTGCGAAACATGTCACTCCTTTTGTTGGGAACCTCAAGTCGAATCGTGGCAGACGACGTGTCCTGGGAGCCGTGGAGAGCCAGCCCCAGACACGGTGCTATCTTGCGAAGCCCCTGCTTGAACACGCGATATTTAAATGCGTAGATGAACGGATTGACGATCATATTGCAGAAGGCCAGGATAATGGTCAGTCGAAACATGGAGCTCGTCTTATCGATGTACTGCCCGGTGTTGAAGATGAGGTAGCAGATCTGATTGGGCGTCCAGCAGACGCAGAACGCCAAGCAGACAAGTACTAGGGTGCGGATCACGTTCCTGCGGGCCCGGACTCTAAAATTGGGGTGTGGAGCGGAGCCAATTCCCCAGGCGTAACCAGCTCGTGACGGGGAGCCGGGGACTGTGCTCGGCGGCCGGCTTCGTTCGCTGGTCGAGATCGCTGGGTTCACGCGGTTGTTCAGGGACTTCGCGATCCGGACGTACACGAAGGTCATCAGCGCGAGCGGAAAGAAATACTGGAAGATGAAAGCCATGACGCCCGCCAGGATCTGAACCGCCTTGCTGGTCCGGATGACGCACTTCCCGGTCTCGGAGTCGACGGTGTGCATGAAGATCCAGTAGGTCTGGTAGGCGTAGCCCACCAACCACGGCACCACCGCCAGCCAGATGGACCGGGGCCAGCTGAAGAGCTTCTGGTAACGCAGCGGCGAGATGACGGCCAGGTAGCGCTCCATTGTCAGACAGACCAGGTTAGCCGTGGACGCCACGATGGAGCCCCAGCACGGGTACTTGGAGTACCAGAACATGCAGACGAACCGACCGAAGGCCTCGGTCAAGTTCAAAGCTGGGAACTCCACAGGGGGGATGACGTAGCAGAGAATTAGCATGAGGGAGGTGAATAGGTCAATCAGGGATTGGTTGATGATAAACATGTTGATGACCTGTCTGGTCTGGGAGACTCGGATGAGGACGAAGATGACCAGGCCGTTGCTGAAAATCCCCACCGAGCCGATGATGCCGTAAGCCACCTTCATGACCAGCGGGTCACCCGAGGAGAGCACTACGCTCGTCGGCAAAGCATCCAGATGAGTCGCCACCATTGTAGCATCAGTTGTAGTCATGGTTTTAAACCGCTTTAGTACACTACAATTATATGAAATTTAGCTCTTACCCACGTAGTGTTCAGCACTGTATGCTCAATGCTTTCCGAGAGTCTGTGGGAACTCACGACCTCCTGCTTACTTGTACAAACAGCGTAACCACTGACCTTGCTATGGTCGGCTGACCGATTGGAATCATCCCTGACGCAAATTGCATCTGTACACTTCAAGTGAAAATTTTATCGATAAAGTTTTATGTGCTCAGATATATGAACGTCTAGATGTATATCGACATTCACTTATTTGAAATGTTACGATACACAAATTGACTTTTATAACGCCCGTAATGAGACGTCAAAATGACTCTGAACGCTTCAGCATAATCAATTCAACGTCGACTCTAGGAGACCAAACACTATCTTCTCTAGTTATTGGAAGTTGATTCAGTCGCACACAAGATTCTTTCTTCAAAAAGTCAGGTTCAAAATCACGAGGGTTGCAAAACAGAAGCCACGAGAACGTTGTCGAACAGTCAAGATTCATTTCCAGATTTCAAATCAGTTTAATGATCGAGGGGACAAAACGGTCGGCCTTGTTACATGGTTTTGTCGAACACCTGCAGCGCACGCGTGCCAATTTGTCGCTTAGTTTTCAACAAATTCCTCCGTACCCAAGTCGACGCACCATTAGGTAAAAGCTCCTATATTTCGTTAGGGAGTCAATAAGTCGCCGATTGGGGAAAGCGTCGCCTTCCCTCCTGTTCCATCACACAGTGTCCGTTTTCCAGTTCACGTCGCCTTAATTTCACCTGAGAAGTTAATTCTCCACCACTACATTCTGGCACTGGGAAAAATTTCACCGATCGCTTTCAAAGCAAGGACCGTAGCACATTACAAGCTGGGTACGGTTAAAATTGTGGCGTCGCTGGATGCTAGCGGGGTGTTTTTATGCGCACTCATGGTAGGACGTGCCTCAAGCACGATCGGTGAGTTGACAAACTTGACAAATCGACCGGAGTATGCGCGTGCCGTACCGAATAAACCTCTCCGTTCCACTTGAAGTGCGGGGCTTGGGCGATGCTTCGACTGTGATCAGACGTCCTAACGCCGGAGCATCTCTGCGATGTCTCCTTGGTGTCTTCGACCGATGTCTGCAAATTTACAGATTGCCAAAGATCAACACTCTTTGGCGGGTGATACAGTCACCATAGCGACAGTGCTTGTTAGTTCCACAAGCTGAAATAAAATCAGGGGGTGTTAAGAGAACGATTTTCATGTCATCACGAATCGCGAAATGCACGTTCGTGATTTTGACCTCCTCTGCTGAAATTAGCCCCTCCCATTTCAGTCCGCCATGGCGTCGCCCTCGTTTCAATGAGCCTGCCGTACACTGAAGAAATGTGGTATTAGATCTTTTAAAACCAACATTTATTTTAATCCTTTGAGTTTGGAATTGGTCTCAAAATAACACCAGGAACTATAGATTTACAACCGGTTGGAAGATGTCCAGTCAGAAAGGTTTTAGAGTCAGTACAACGTACACTGTACCGGTACTTTTAGGTGATGAGTAAAGTAAATACCACAGCAGAAATTAATGACACTATTTTCGGTGTTCAAATTCAAATCAGAATCAAAGTCTCTTTATTCCTACAATTAAACACCAAGGGAAAGTAATTTGACACCAGGGTTTTCTTTGCAGTGTTTGGTTTGGTGTTAAATCTTAATTCCAAACTGGAGTTAATGAACATCACGAAATCCTTGCCCAAAATCAACATCAGGAATTGGTTAAATATTACACCGACGGTATAGGCCTACATTCTAACATCACTGTTTTCAAAGTGAATTCAATCATATCCATTAACTGATCTTCCGCCTACAGCGATTCACGGCAAATTCAAAACCCAAATAATATACACGAGCCCTATATAATAATTCCACACAACGCTGTAATATCCGTTGCTTAAATACGATTTGATTAATACAGATATCCTGTCGGGTGAAAGCCATTCAGATAAGAATAGGACTATGGTCATGATAGCCATCAAGAGGGACGGGCGTCATTGCCCCCTCCACCTACCCCAACCGATATCCCCTCTTTCGGAGCAACGCTGTAGATGGCTAAATCGGGCGGAAAGACAATCTCCGTAATTATGTTCTCTGGTCGAGGAATGGAACGCACGAGCGGTGCATTGGCGCGCGTGCGGACGGGCTAGAATGCCAACGTAAACAGTTCCCGAAGAATTTGAGTCCTCTGTAAATTAGAAAGGAAACTCCCCAATGCATCATCGTTAAGATGGGACGGAGAAACAAGGTGATGGGTTTTTCCTCGCTCGTGTAAATATCACAATAGTGAACGACATTTAGCTAGTAGGCATAACTTGTTTACATTTTAACTATAGGCCTTTGATTCTCCTTTGAAGATACGGAATATTTGTTTTAGTAATTATGTCATGAGCGTCAGGGCAGATTTGTTAAACATATGAAAATGAACGGGGGTAATCCTGTGGTACATTCTGAGAGTGGCGAGGAGGAATAATATATTATTCTCCTCATCCTCGGATTGGCGCCAAGAGCCCCAATAAATTTGAACATACTTATGGTATCCATTAATTAAAAGAATTCAGTCTGTCATGGATGGAGCAATGCTCACTATATCAATCAACTTAATAAAAATAAGTCTCGTATCAATCGAATTATGTTCCCCATAAATCAAATGTCCCTCATTAATCGAATTATATTTATAGCATGGTAGAGCAGACACAAGCTGCGGGAATTGTATTCATACTTTGTGTGATTCAACCTGTGTCACACCCACCCCCGGAAACACACAACCAGTAAAGTGCGACCTTTAAAGAATCGCAAAACCGTAGATTGTGTGCCACGCGCGTGCAGTCTAGCAGCAGATTTGCCCATTGACAAAGTTCACTCCGCCCACGAACCGTATAATCGTGAATTTTTTAATGCAATGGTGCGTGGTCTAATATGCAGATCGACGCATGCTCATCAGCGTTACCAAAAACAGCTATTTGACAATCGGATGACTAAATAAACACTTTAAAATTGTCTGGACATTATTCAGGACTCACATAAATATCATGTGTGCAGTCTCACACCTCAGAAAATGATGATTTCGGGGTTATTTACATCGCGCTCCGCCATTGAAAAATCCGATAGTATTGCCGCGGCAGCACGGCCGGCCGAAATGGCCCCGAAATGATATTTTTTTCAGAGGTATGAGACTGCATAAATGGCATATATTTGAACCCTAACTCCCAACCCTAACCCTAATCCTAACCAGGCACGTCAGAAAATGCAGAGGAACCTTCAATTGCAGTTCTGTTTTTTTTCTTTTCCAGTAGCGTTGAATGATTAAAAAATATTGATGAAATAAAAGCCTCCGCTATTGTTTTCACGTTCTAATCAATGCAGTCCTAGAAAATCGTGTTAGACATCGCGACGACATTTGCACCCTTTACACCAAAAAATACATGTCGTGAAAGTATGCCATCATGACTATTACTTCTGGTTACAATCTACATGGCGTTTTTACAAATATACAAAAATCCGTTAAAACACGGAAATTTAAAGGAAAATTGTACTTTTAACATCAAAGTGCTGTAAAAACCAATTACAGTACAGATCTGTTAAAAATTATCTGTAAAATTACAGATATTTTTTACAGTGATGAACGCAGTCACACATAATAAGAATCAACTTCCACAGTTTCTGCTCAACTTGGAAAGATATTTACAGATTTATTTACAAGCAATATTTATAATTTATGTACAGTCTTTAATTCAATCTATCTTGTTCAATAAATTTGGCTTTTGTACTTCGCTACCTTACTTGAGCAAACTAGCAATTCTTGAAATCCATATCTTCGCTCTGAACTTTCTAGAATAATGACTAAGAGATATGGGATTATACACAATAATTATAACCACAAAGTACACGTATATACTTCAATGTGGACGCTGTTCTGGTGTGTCTCTGACAACAGACAGCGCAGTGGTCGGCCTACGTGGGTCGGGTCGTCCCCGATTACAAACAGAACCCGTCTGGAGCGGGATGTTGCTCTAATTCAAAAGTTGGAATTAATTACATATCATGGGCCGATTTTGTCTTACATTGCCTCCTTGGAAGCTAATAACTTTTGTAATGATACAAAAATAGCAATTCAGTGTTGTTGTTTTTTGTTGTTGTTGTTGTTGTTTTTGTTGTTGTTGTTGTTTTTTGGGGGGAGGAGCCACACCCCAAAATCACGGACACAGCATCTTTAATTATAATTGCAGCCGGGTCTGCATACTCTCCAGAAATCTGAAAAGGTTTCATGAACCAGTGAGAGACCTGATGAGCAGGGGTCATTATGCACTTCGCTCAGCGCAATGGTTGTAGTGGATGCGTGCATTGCCTTGGAAGCGTTCGTCCTAACTTGAACTGCTACAGGTCGAAAAGATCATTTAGTAGAATATAATAATGTAGGCCTACAAGACCATCCCTTGGAAATGCACCGTTTGCCTGAAAATCATTCACGAAAAACTAAGCGTACTATCCGGTTTCCAACGGTTCGACTTTCCGAACTTTTCGTCAGTGATTCTTAATGACCTTTCCAACCATAGACATTTTAGGACGAACACATTTAGCCGAGTTGGACGCCTCCAGGACAATTTGTATCCCTTTATATGTTGACATTACACGTACTTTATTTGAACCTTAGATCAACAAGAAGTTTCGCGTTTTAGAGTCCACCCAGTCCTTTTCCACGATGGCTTCCGGCACGAGTCCTTTGGGGTGCAGGACCTCCGCCTAGCGTCCTCCTCCGCCGCCTTCCGCTTGATGTAGCATTCGGCGTAGTTCGCGTAGGATCTCTCGAGATCCGACGAGAACACCAGGTAGCCCAGTCCAGCGCCCCCAACGATGCAGATCAGGAACCAGGCGTTGTACGTCATGACGACGAGCATAAACACGTAGCCGATAGTCAGCTGGCCCATGCCGAGCAGAGTTTGAAGTAAGTGGAATATGACTCTGTCAGAATGGGGGAAGGAACCAAGAAAACCATGCTTTTAGGCCAAGAGCCATATTGAAAAATAAACTGGGCCGTTTTTCAAATCTGGCTTCAGCTTCGTCTCCAGCTATCCCATGCTCCACTTTCAATCTAAAGCCTTGAATAATATAATCAGGCTCCAACTCTTGGTTCAAATAAAAGACTTCGATGTACACAGAATAAAAGTGCCACAGGGGTAGCCATATCTATGTAGGGAAGTTAAAGCCATAACCGAATCAAAGGTTTGAGAAATGACCCTCGTTACGAAACTTGGTGCAAATTTGAACATCCCTATACTTGATATGTCAAATATGGCATTAACCTCGTTCATGGATCCAGAAAACTTAAAATTGTGGGCGTGGTTCACGGGAAATTGTCAATGATGGGTTGATACAACAAAGACAGCGTCTTTTGTGCGTCTTCCGTCAATATTGATTTTTTTTCGCAAAGCACGCCCTCATCTTTAGGTTTGTTTAATCCACGACAGAGACTAATGAAAATAGAACAACGGCCGCTTCATATTTCACGCAAATGCTGAAGTGAAGGGAATTTCTTGACGTCATAAATTGCTGTATCATTTTTACGTTCGCCGTTATTATATACCCTCAAAAATTCATCACCTTCAAATTCGCGTGAAGTACGAACCGGGATGAAAGTCACTTTAATACCATTTCAGTTCAGAACTGTTTGCAATGACTATACATGTACATTAGTGGTTTATTTGAATAATTACTACTCTGGCCGTCACATAAAATGGGGTGATAAAAACCAATTATAAATAGGCCTATCCAGTGATTCCAGTGTGAAAGGATAATATTATTGGCCAAGTGTGGTTTTTATGGCTAAAAACGTAGTTTGGGGGAAATGTATAATGACACCAAACGTGTATGAAAGTCGACCTGTAAGAGAAGCTTCTTAACGTTTTTTTTAAATATGATCCTACGTTTTCCCTTTTTTGAAGTAGTCGATTAGTCAGTTGAAACATGTCTTTATGAGAAATACATGTTGCTGTTGTGTTGTGCTGTTTAATATTTTGGCGCGCACAAAGATTGCTCCTGTTTACTGGGCTGGTTTCATTATCTTACCAGTGAATTCAAAATTCAGCGCATTTTGGAAAGTGGACCGAATTACTGCCTGAGATTTTCTTCCGTGATTGAACCTCTTCTTTCTCTCGGTTTTTTATTACTTTCTGTATATGACTCTTTTTGGCGTGAGTCTTCTAGACAGGGTCGGCGGCAAATAAGTGGGGGTGGGCAGTCAGTCGGAAATATGAAACATAGAATTTAATATGGGTGCTTTATGGGAGTGAATAAGATTGAAAATTTTAATTCTTTTCCTGCCGGAACTTAATGGAAAAAATAACGCTGCCTGACCTCTGCGGCCTTTGCACGTGTACAGTTTATGTATTCACCTCTGCCCCATATCGTGCTGGGTATAGAATCGAGGTTGAGATTCTAATCAGTAGGGTCCATGGTTCGTTTTCAATTCAAACTAAACAACTTGTGTAAAACTGACAGCAGCGTCAGGGATTTCCTCTGCCTAGACACGGTAGCCCCCCCCCCCCCCAAAAAAAAAAAAAAAGAGAAAAAAAGGCAAAGGCAAAAGCACGAAAAAGGTTACCATGAACCAGAAACACAATTTTTTCGCACAAGACGGTTGTCAACACAGTTATCACTTCCCCATGTAACAGTCATGATATTTTATCTCCCAGACTAAAAATATAATATTCTGACTTGTCTATATTACAATCCATGCTCACGCAATGTTGCCGTCGTTCTTGTCATGACTGTGATTGTAAAACAAATGTCGTCTTTTCTGTGATTTTCTAGGTGTTCTTTTTTCCTTGGTTCTTGTATAATATGCATGTCAACAAACCTTTCTTTTCTATTTTATTCTTTTTTTTACCCGTTTTTATCAGTCCTATGATTTTTTTTGCTACGTTACATTTTTCTTTCAAAGTGAAATTGTGATGTGATGTAAATTTGTAAACAATAGTGTTGTCTACGTAACCAGACAGAAAGCTTTTTTAGCCCTATCATTTTTATGGCCAGCACTTCATGTGAAATAAAGGGGGTAAATTAAAGGGATTTCCATCCAAGCCTTTCTCCAAAAGTATCGACTGACCTGCAATGACCAACGGGATAAATTGACCAAATTATGAAATGTTCCCACCTGTCGGAGCGGGTAATTCTCTTAGGCCGACCCTCGCGTTCTTCACAGGTCGTCTGAAATATCTCCCAGCGGTCGTCCAGCACTTCCAGGGACAAACTCTTCCACATGCTCTCCACTCGCGCCCTCTTTTGCTCCTCAGTCAACTCGGTCTGGCAACAGGAGGTCTCGTCAACCAGGAATACCGTCTCTTTCTCCTCTCCGGTCTCTGTCACACAATCGCACTTGCTGGGGCAGCAGCTTGGACCGGTCGGCGTCCCCTGATGAGAATTGAGTAAAATTGAAAAAGTTGAAATATAGGGGGTAAATTAAAGGGATTTCCAACCCAAGTCTTCGTCCAAAAGTTTCGACTGAAATGCGATGAGAGTAAACATTTGGCGAGATTTCCGGGAACACCGTGTAGAAGCTACAATATGTACGGCGTCACATTTTATAAAATTCAGTCCCTGACTGGAATGAGTTTGGTCAACTACAATCATGTGTTCTTAAAAAGGACCACAGCAAAGCATAGAGCTATATTAAATTACTACAGGTATTATATTAACTTAATATAGCTCTGTTCAACACAGGCATTTTAGTTTACAGCCTTTGTGAAACACTGTAAATTGAGGACCAAATTTATAGTGGAGAAACTTGACCTAAACTTACAATCAATTATTAAAACTGCTATTTAAAAATCTGAGCACATCGGCTGAATCCACCATAGTTTCGACTGAACAATAGCTGTAAAGATGCTTCATCGCTTCGTCAACAAGACTGCGGTGTCGTAAGGTGTATGAAGCACGCGCTCGGATTTGTGTACAGGGTAAAGACAGACTAAAGGGTCCATCGCTAGACTAGTCCGTGTTTGGTACCTAGACGTTGACGTGAAAAGGGACCGTGAAGTCGCAAGACTTGGCACACTCTACTACCCACCCCATTTTCTGCTGGGATGTGCCCGTTTTTCCTCTCCGGGCGTGGCGAATTATCTTCCGCCGGTGCATTGCTTTCGTTTTCGGTGTCTCTGGTCAGCGGTACTCGATCCGAGCGAGTCCGCTTCAGCAGCGTGCCGTCTGAGCCCGTCGACGTCCGGCCAGACGGCTTGGGAACCTTGCGGAGACATTCGCGGCTGATGCGCTGCAGGCTCTCGAAGACGAAAGCTATGACGATGAGACCAGCCAAGAACAAGATGAGGTCTGATTTAGAAAATAGGATAAAGATGGGTTTTATCGGTGGAAAATAACCTGCATACTGTATACGAATAGGCGAATCTCCATGCATAAGCACCGAAACACTTTCAATATCTATTTACAAAATAACACACAGAAAGAAGATGGAATTTGCGTCGGGGATGATGTAAATTAAGTTAGAACAGAGATTTTCCCTTTTACCCTTTCCCGACGTAATGTATGAAGCACTGTATGCTCAGTGCTTTCCTAAAGCCTGTGTATCTCATGTATCCTGCAGTATGGGACATTTTTGAAAATGTGTACAGATCTTTGTGTATTCTGGTGCATTCTGGTGCATGTAAAAGCGAATGGCTATGGTACGAGTTTGTATGATGATGTCGAGTTGAAGGTACGAGTTGACCTGTTACCAAGCCGCATAAAATGGATGATGACTATGGGAAAATTATTGGGGGACACTTCCACAGCCGTCCCCTCCAACAAAAATATTGCGGGCATGCCCCCCCCCCCCTCACCCGGGGGTCGTCACCCATGCCACCGGCCGATCCGAATCCAACACTAGAAGGGGATACCGCGTGATCAGTATTTACGAGCCCCGGCGGGCTCGGTGGTCGGCTGGTTTATAAGACGTCTGCACTAGTGGCAGGAAGTCGTGTAGTTCAAGTCCCGCCCGAGCAAGCCTGTGATTTTTTTTTTCACACAGGCTTTTGGAAAGCACTGAGCATACAATGCTTCACACATTACGTCGAGAAAGGGCAAAAGCGAAAATCTCTGTTCTAACTTAATTTAACATACAGAAAATTCGCACGTGAACATAACATGTGTTTCATACGAAATCATACCATTAGGCCTATACCCACAAAGGACATCTAATGACTTCTCAGTTTTTTCTTGGGTTGTTTTGGTTTTTTTTTAAATTTTTTTTTTTATAGGTTTCCCCGGCCAATTTAAACAAAATTTAATTCAATTTAATACTCGGCTGATTCAATTTCGTTTGAAAATGAATGCTCCGTTGAATCAGCATTCAACAGTCAAAAGGAGTAATTCCATTTCAGCAGTTAGCATTCACTGGCCAAATAGGATCATTCAAATTCATGAGGTCGCAAAGATCATTCAATTTCGTAAAAGCCAGCAGCAAGAGGTTGGTCAACCATTCAATTTCATCAATTGGCAAACATTTTTCAAATGTTTACATTCAAATTCGTTTCAATGGTATGTGCTTTCTGATTCGTATTTCAATTTGACGTGGTCCGAACATTAGCAGAAATAAGGAAGAAAACATAAAGACCAGTGCAAACTATCACAAGGCTATAGCGAAAGATTTTGTTTTCATTTCAAACTTATCACCATAACTTTTTAAACTTTACTTAACAGTCTTCTAGATACAGGGTATATGATTTAGGATTTATATTGCATTATTCCTTCTTAAAACAATAAAGTATTATCTTGACAATGATATTTTGTGTCCAGAGACAATTATTTCCCAGATTAAATATGAGAAAACAATTTTTGAAAATGTTTGTCCAAGCTACTCCGCCCCCTGAGTGGGACCCTCATTAACATAAGTATGTGACGTAGATCGAGGCACATTACCCATCCATCTCGGGTATGCATTGTGTGTACATTGTACGGCGAAAATTCTTCGTCCAAAATCTAAGCAAAATAGAGTGGTTTTTCGGCCATGCCGACAAGGTGTGTGGCTGCTGGGTGCAGCAAAACAACGACGGATGGAGTAAGCCTTCATTTATTTCCAACTGATGCGAAATATCGGAGAATTTGGACGGCGAAAGTAAAGGTGACAAGAGCAAAGTGGTCCGGCCCCAGCAGCTTTTCAGTGTTATGTAGCGATTACTTTGAGCCGTCGTGTTTCGATACTGGTATTTTCAAATCCTTTGGAATGACCATTAAAAATATGCTCAGGTCCACTGCCATCCCAACAAAGTTCCCAGTTGTGAGTAAGATATAGGCGAAAGCAGTTAGTTAAACGGCCCATTCCCCGAGGAGCCTTCGCTAAAAGGGAGAAAATCAGGGTAAGTTCGATGTTAGTTGTTGCAACTTACGAAATTGCACGTGTAGACCTAGTATGTATTCGGGCCGGGTCCAGACTATCGAGTCGATCCATGAATTTCGGTGCCTCGGTCTACGTCACGAACAGCGAAAGCCCTCAATTTGAGTCTCAACAAATTTCAAAAAGGGGGGGGGGGTCAATTTTTGAGCGGCAAATAATCACACTAAAACTTCACTTGAACCAGTTTGGCTTTTTATTCACATTTAATACATATAAATGAATTTATTTATGAAATAAAATGTGATCCGGTCAATTTGAGAAGCATGTTTCCTTTAATCATGGGGTAATAAAGCAAAAGGAACAATTATTGCAATTAAGACAAAACACATGCATATGACGTAAATGAAATGCAAACAACACGGAAACGCATCTAATAACAAAGAAAAACTCGAGTGTTAGTAAAAGAGATATTGCCAACTTCCTCGAATAAACAAGCCATGCATAATTTGAACGCACAGAATTTGAAATTCAGTGCCCATAAACGAAAAAGAAAACAAAAACTAGCAACAAATTCATGTGCGCTTCGATGAGTCTTAATTTGATTTCATAAATTGTAGATAGGTAGTAGAAATTCAACTGAAGATTGGTGAAAATGTAGTCTTTAAAGCCTATAAACGAAATAGAATGACTAAAACGAACCTGAATGAAAAGAACGAAATCATGTGTGCACAAACACGAAATTGAATGCAATAGTAGCTAAAAGAAACCCTGGTTTGATTGAATTAGGGGAATTGCGTGAATTTGAATGCATGTTATTGAAATTGAATTAATTTGTCGGGAAATTAGCCGGGAAAACCTATTTTAATTGTTTTATTATTATTTTTTTAACTTGCATTAGAAACTTTAAGACGACACTTGGATCTTATTTTTGACATATCACTAAGTTTTACATGTTGATGAACATGTGGGTGAAAAACCTCGAAAAGGTTGAAACCTTGGAAAGGTCGGAGTATGGCACAGGGGGCATTAAAGGTCTCGTATAGGCCTAGGTGCCTAGTGGGAAATGTTCTAATTTACATCATCCCCGACGCGTCTCAAGTGCGTCAATTACCAAATTTTAGTTATTATTATTTTTTTTTTTTAAATCAACAGGAAATTTAAACTGGTGCTTACATGTATATACCGGTACGCGTTTGTCTCAAAGCGATTCGCGGTTATTTTTCTAGGCCATGAGATCATTCTATTAGGCCATGAGATCACTATGCAGCCGTTCCAGAGCATTCTAATCAGTTCTCTACCCTCACAAGTACCCATATATATTTCTTAGAAACACTATTCATAATCCTAACGGGAAAAAGGAAGTTAGTCCAAAAAATTGCAGGAAAAAAATACGTGGTAAAACCCCAAGCATTGTGCCACTGTCGTTGATATTTACGTTGTGGTCCCATTCAAGCTCACATGTATTTGCGTACAATGCAAACTGCCGAATTGAAACGCGGTAGGCCATTCTCATAAATGTTGGTAGACTGAAAAATAGAATACATTACAATGTCTTGGAGAAACGAAATCTACTGCAGACCTATATACAATGTATTGTGGTTCAGTGGCTATACGGTGTCTGACTCGTGCTTGTATGTTTTTACAAGTGTTGGGGACGACGTCACACAATGGAAACAATGTGTCTTATGGATTATCTTGTTTTAAGTAATAATGATAATGAACTCATTTATATAAGTTTGCAAAGAAATAATTTAGATGTATTTCTTTTTTTATACTTTTGGTTTGCAAATACTTTTTAACTCAGTAATTTATTTTTGTAACTTATTTATTCCAATAATAATTATAAACATAAACCATAACATTATAAGAGAGCACAATGCAATGACCCCCATAGACCCCCATAATCCCCATCTCTAATGTGTCTTCGTTCGAATCCCGCCGGGGGAGGGATCATTATGCATGGTGATTGTAAGTTTTGGGGCAAAGACTCTTTACCGCCCAGAAGTGCGGTTTCCAGGGCAGAGAACAGTGCGCTGATCTCGACGTCTGCATAACTGATCTCGTGACCTGATGACAAAGGGTAATTGATCAATGTGAAGCGCTTTGCGACGTTGTATAAGTGCTGTATAAGCACAGTATAGGTGTTCATTCATTCATTCATTCATTCATTCATTCATTTGGATACAAAGTTAATTCAATTCCGCCGAGATTTGAGAATCGCTCTGAACACGCGTTTCATTTTCGCTACCAGAGCGTTAGATTCCATTTCATGCAGTTCAATCAATTAAGTGTCTGTGCAGAACCTTTCATTTATGTCCATTAGGATTCATTTACATGACTTCTTTATCGCTTTTAGAGGGCGAAATTCAAACATTGACCATTCTATTTCACTTTTAGTGTAATGCCGTCTGCACCAAATCCAATTTAGAGTTTCTTTTTCATTAACCGTCAATCAAATTAGCCATACCTGAAATCAATTTAGGATGAAATTCTATACTGCATAATGCGAAATTTTCAAGCTTGTTTTCTTCTTCAATCTTCATCCGATTTTTAAAATGTCCTTTTAGTTTATTTACCTACATAGTCTTTAACATAGAGAACTTATATTTATTCTTACACCTTTTTGCATTACATTTGGTCAAATCCCCCTTCCCCTCAGAGCCACCACTGACTTCATCTGAGATCAAGTTCATTTTGTGACAGTTAGACTTTAGCCCTCAATAGGTTCTCTGGCCAAGCATCGAGGGGGATAAGTTCTGCATGAGCCTACCAACTTGTGCATTTTGCGTGGGTGATTTCTCCGATGTTGTTACGGGCTATTTCATGTAAACAATTAGATTTTCAGTGTATTGGCAGTCTGCAGATAGTCTGCACCCCCATGCATGCTCTCAAATGTATCAATAAGACGGTGCGATCGACATGAGAGGTTCGTCACGTACCGGTTGATTCAAATCGAATATACGAATGAAGAGTAATATCTCATTTCAATTTTTGCTTAAATTTATAAGATTCTGTATCAGGTTTATAATTGTGTGATATAATCTGCTATTTTGAATGAAAACAATTAATTTAGTTTGCACATTCACGAAAATGTATTCCAGTACTCAGATGGAAAATGAAAGCACAGGTAAACGTACGCGTAACTGGCCGCCTGTTTCTCAAAACCGAATGCACAGACAATGAAAACGATTGAACTTTCGTTGAATTGAAACGGGATTAAAGACGTACATTCAAATTCAGACGAAAATGAATGACCGATTTTGAGAAGTGAATGAACACTTTACGAAATTGGCCGGGAAAACCTATACCGGTATTAAAACTTAATGACCCAATTAATAATGAAAGATTGGACTTCAGTATCCGACCAATTTTCACATTATTTTAGGATAAAGACGGACTAAAGAGTCTGTCGCTAAATGTGATACAAGACATTCACATAAAAGTGATAAGAAGTGTGAAGTCACGAGACTTCATGCTGTATGGTATAGGATAGCCTTTTTGTAAAAACACAATTGGTGTTAATTTTCTGCCACAGCCAAAGTTTCGCCTCCAGTTTGAGCTCGTTACCGAAATGCGCGCAGTTTGTTTCCTTTGATTTAAACCTCGGAAGGACGGGTTCATGGAGAATGGATTTAGCGGCCGGGGAAAATCTCGTCCGGTGTAAGTCAACGAACCCGTAACTTTGAGAAGGACGTTGGTATCAAATTTCTGGTTGAATGGTGCAATTGCCTCGCCTGCGTAGGCTATACCTCAGTCTATAAGTAAATCTGCTGCAACAAAAACTGGCACTTTGAATCTTGGAATTCGTCTAAAAGGAGCCGTGCATCATAATAAAGATCAACCTGTTTTAACACATTATAATAATGTCTTACAACCATATGCTTGTTTTTATTTGAAGTAACAAAAGAACCTATTGGTTTTAAAATTCGTTGAAAATCTGTCAAATTTTAGAGTGGCGCAAGAGGGCGTTATTTTTGCCGAGAGAAGGAGCACCTTAACAAAAGAGCATAGGAAAATTCTTTCTCTCAAATAACGCATCTGCAACCGATGTTTTGAAGAATTGTTGGTGATTAATGGCTTCCAAACGAGCTGGAAATCAACCTTTACAAAGTAAATGCTAAAAGAGCGATATTTTTAATGTACACAATGGCGACACCGCTGTTGGGCCTCCGATGACATCACACTTTGGTTCATGAATATACAAATTTGCCAATTTTGCAATTACTTCCAAGAAATAATACACATTCAAACAATTTGATTAAAAGAAAGGAGCATCTGCCAATCTTACCTGTTGCGCTGGAAACTGCCAGACCGTCAATCAGCAGGCGCGGAACGCGTCCAGAAAAATGAAAATAATCCTGTTGTCAACCAAAAATTAAGAAAATAAACAACTGAAAATTTATAAATATTCGACAGCTGCAATCTAACGTGGCGAGAATAATAATAATAATTAGAAATCTCCTGGATGCGGCAAATGGGCGACTCTGCCCGAAATAACCTAGTGGGGCGACACGTGTGTCGCCCATTTAGAGCACTTTCCCCACGCGCCTTACTAAAAAACACTCCAAAGGGGCGAATTTCACAATAGGGCGACAGTTATGTGTCGCCCTATTCGACCGCGTCACCCAAACCCACTCTTTTATAGCATTATGTGTCGCCCTATCCGGCAATTGAGGAAAATTATTATTATTATTATTATTATTATTATTATTATTATTATTATTATTATGAAAAAGGGGAAAAGACACAAATGGAAAACTTCCTACCATCGAGGCCATTTTGTATATAATGGTCGTTAAGTATAGCACTCCAAAAACGGCCTCCCCAAATATACGTATAATGTCGCCAAGAATATATCTTGTTGGCGCCAAGCCTATTCCAGATCGTTGGGCTGCTTCACTGAATTTCGCCAGAAAAATGCTACAACGCAGAGTGTATTGTCTTGATGACGGAACAAAGTGGGTCGAGAAGCATTTCAACTTAGATTAGTTCCCGGTCCTGTTATCATCGTTCCGACCTTCCATATGGGAACCGGTGGCGGCTGATACTAATTTGAGAATTTTGAGACGCTGGTGGCAGCAGGCTTTTCCATTGTTCTCACCAGTCGTGCGCATGCTCAGAACTATGCGAGCTTGTTCAGAACGGTAAGCACTTATCCGGAACTACCAAAATGACATCGTCCTGTATTATACTGAAAATGCACTCGGCCTTTATATTGAATAGGCACAAGGTTTTATTGAATAGGCACATGGCGCGATGCGCGCGACGATGTAATTTTGGTGGTTCTGGATAAGTGCTTACCGTTCAGAACTAGCAAAAAAGGACCACCAGCTTCTGCTGCCACCAGCGTCCCAAAAGTCTGCCCTTCGCATACACATGGCAGGAAGTCTCCCGGGTTTAACCTAATTAGGATTTCTTTTAATATTTCAACGGGGTTAAAAAACTGGGCCAATATGGGCCAGAGGCGGATCTGCATGGTCTTTTGTATGGCCCCAGTACAGTTTGAATTGAAGGAGCGTTCGTGGGACGTGGGTCGAATGAAAACACCATATCTGCACACGGCCCTAGTTAAACTATGACCCTCTTGTGTGACGTCGCCACTATATATTGGACCGCCTAGCATAGTGATGGTCAACTATCAGTCAAGAGCAGAGTTGTCATCACATGTCACATCACAAGTCACATCACAATTCTGGTCTCACACTATGAACATCTAACAAAAGAAAACCCACGCAGTCCTTTGTTTGTAACAAAGGACTGCGTGAATTTTCTTTTGTTAGATGTTCATAGTGTCAAGCCATCTAAGAACAAGCTATTCAAACACACACTATATAACAAAAGCATTCCTATGTCATTGTTCATCCCATGTATAGCTTGTGAGCTGATTTGTGATTGACTTGTGACTGACTCGATTACAACTCTGGCACTCACGAGTGCCATGTTGTTTAACATGTCCAACACTATAATTATTAATATATGCTATGTTCAAAGGTAATCCACACATGGTGGAATTCGTCACGTTGGTAAAAAATATTTATTCTGGAAATGTTTTGAACCATTTTGGTATATGGCCTTATTGCAAGGCACTTACGTTTACTGGCACCATCTGTAGTGTGTAGATATGCGTTACTATAGCGTGGACCTATTTAACAAAGTCGAATTTCCCCCTTGAAAATAGCCATTCCCCCTGTTTCCCCACCCCCCCCCCCCCCCCCCCCCAGGAAGAGCCTGGCTACGCCACTGTCTGCAAGGAGTCCGTGGCGGCAACGCCGAATTGTGCAAAACGTTCTGTCGTGACTGACCCAAGCAGAGACGAAGATCGTCGGCAAAGGTGGACCAAGTTCAACTTTTTGCGGACTATCTGCATTGTGTCGTGGGAGTATAGGCCCGTTCAGATACACGTGCTGACATTCCGTGTGTGTTCAACTATGTTCACACACGCTTGAGTGACACGAATTTAACCCATTCATCCCTTTGATTAGAAAATAATGACCATAAATGTTGGGTAGCAAAATAGTTTAAGATATGAAATCTATGGAAATAGTTTAAAACTGAAACACGGTCATTTTAACTGTAATTTTTCATAAATCACGACCACAAAGGGGGCTAAACTGCAGGTAATAGACGTATGTCAGCCAATATTTTAAACCTTATACTGAAAGGTAGGCACAGTGTGCTCGAAAATTTATTTTAAAATGCAAATCTGATTTTACCAAGAAAGATTTTCCATCGGCCCTAGGCTACCCTTTTTTAACCTTTGAGGCGACAATGGTTCCATTAGTCCCCTAATACAATTATGAAGCGCTTTGAGACATTTGTATAAAGCGCTATATAAGCACCGCATTATTATTATATATTATATATATTATTATTATAATACATACAAAGTAAAAAAAATAGTCATTAATCTACATTTCGTCAGTGGTGCTAAAGCGTACTACGCATGGTAGACATTTCTTCCAGAATTCCCCCACTTGGCAAACGTGTGGTAAACACATTGTGATGTCAATGAGTCTCCGGTCTGTTTGCAGAGCCTCGTTAAGGCCAAAAAAAATGTTTGGTTGTTCTCCACACCCCTTCGCCAGTGGGGGGCGGGCGGGCGGATTTATTTATTTATTTTATTGGCTTTTGTTTTATTACTTACATTCATTCCCCGGAAGTCCAACTTCAAACCATACACAAAGTAAAACAAACACACAAATGTTGTTTAGCCGATAAACAGTTTAATATACGTAATACGGCTGCCTCTTCAGCGATGGCCGCGGGTCCTTCACTCCATCCGAACATGGAGGAATAAAACACATTCCTCCATGATCCGAACAACACATACCGTAGCCCTAAGGCTGCCAGTGCTGACACTGTCTCCTGGGGCTCATTAATATTCTATGGACCACGTTTTGGTGGACGCGACCTTTATGTGTTTTAGCTGTATTTGAGCTGGCTCAACATTCGACCAAAAAAACCTCACGAAGTTTCGATGTGGTAGCCACATTGCACATACAATCAAACAAGACTTTTACACCCAGTTTGCAATGAATGCTGAGCATGTATTAAAGACGCCATCTTGGCTTTTCCTGTGCATACACGTTCAGTTGATGCATTTTGTTTGAATATTTATTATTTAATTGTTTGTGTAAATATACAACCAAAAAATTCCAAACTAAAGAATATAATTAGGAAAATGTTGAGATTTTATTTTTTCATAAGTTTATTTCTCAAAATGCGATTTTCATAACAATAGCCTCGTGCGTTATACATGCGTGCACTGTGGCCACTCTTGGGAATTTTGGTGGGAAAAATATGGATTGCACATGCGCAAAGTGCTTATTCCGATGCTCTTTGCAGAGTGTTTTCCCATCGCCTTGGGAATTCTTGGGAATTTTACTAGGTGAATCTTGGGAATTTGAAATTTGATGAGTGGCCACGCTGCATTTGTGTATTTCTGTACTGCGTGTATTCCCATCGAGATAATTATTGTGCGAAGTCACACACTGATACTAGAATATGAACTTTCAAACTCTGGAGTAAAATATAGGGTCGTGTTTGTGCATTACAAATGACAAAATAAAGATGGAAACTAGATTGGAACGAATCAACCAGCGAAATCAATTCGAGTTTTGGGATAAAAGTTAGTCTTTGAACAAAAAGGAACCTTCGATCTCTCGTCATTTTCGTTGCACGAATGCCGACAACTTTTCCGATTTGATAAGCCCGATGTTCTTCGACTGTTCTCATCATAATTACGTGCCCAAACGGTAGAGTGGCAAGAGGAGTTGAGGGGCTTTGCACAGTACTAAAACTAAAAGACTATCCGAGATTAATGAACTACGTAGGTCAGTATGCAGCAACATGGAAAGCGACTGATACTGATGAACAATAGCAATAACCATTGTGACCGCAAGCTAAGGTATCCAACTTAATATAATAATTAGGCATCCTAAATCTACACGTGTCAGTGTACTTATAAAATCGCTTTTACACGTACGACGTTACATGTAGGGCTTAAAAAGAAGGACTGCGCCGGGGGAAACTGTTGATGTCATATACCACTGTTGGTATAACTTTTGTCAACATTTAAAACAAAGTTAGTTTTTTATACACATGAAATCAACCGTATGCGCTTAAAATGAAAACTGAAAACTTGTACAAGTACAAGTTAGAAATCTCAACCTCTCTATTTAATCACGAATAAACTGGGGAACGAAAACTTACCATTCCCAACCCGACTACACTGTCGCAAAACTTGAGTCGAACGTCACAATGGCGCAAAACTGAAAGTTTGTGAGTGAAAGCAGTGTCGTGAAGCAGGTGGAATTTCAGGCTGGCCACTAAATCTGACCGTTTATTGCCAGCCTTGTGCTTGAGTTAATTTCCACCCGGACAGGATTTCACCAGCAATTTGACCGATAAACGAGTTGGGAAGTTCTGTGTTTCCACAAGCCCACCTGCGACCTTACTCAGGAAATGTAGACTTGACACAGTTGGCCGACATCAGTTCACTGTTTGTACCGTGCGTCCCTCCTAGCACGTAACACAGCATCACTGGTACACCAAAACCCTTCTGTGACAATACACGTATTTCGGCATTAAGCATGCGCTTGAATATCATGAACCACTAGTTATTCATATTATTCATTTGTGGACGTGTCAGTGCGCGCATTGCGGATGTCGCAGAAACGGCCAAAGAATGAAGCCGACACTATGAAAAAAATGTAGGCCGTTGAGTACACGCAGATACGAGTCTTGAGAGGATTGTCAATTTTTTGGTAATTCAGTGAAAACTAAAAAATATCAATGAAGGAGTAAATAGCCTACTGTTGAGAAATAATGAAAATGTAAGACCACTGAAATCTTTGAATTGGTTTCTCGCACTTCTCGACGTGACGTTCTCCTGAAAATCAATAATTGAGTTTGTGTGTACAAATGTACCCATATATTTAAAAACATTCTTTGCCTGAATGATATTTTGATGCATATACAGACTGTGTTGGAAGATTTGGGCCATAACCTGTGCACAAAGCAAAGAAGGCAAGCACGTATATGCAATACGTCCTTTGAGTTGAAGCCGCCATCTTACCATGCCGAAAACAATACGGCGTTTGACAAAACGAGTCTACGTACATTCTAGTTAATCACTGTGTACTATGGGCACGGGTAATTTGGCGGCTGCTGGCTTCAATAGGGCTACAGATGTATAATACACATAAGTATGTGAATCAGTCACATCGGCATCCACATAATAGCGGCAGTATAATAAGACTTTGTAGAGCTGGCGGTGCGATGGATATCAAAGGATCCATGTTTTCATATCCTGGCTCAAGTTGTTTTCACACATATAAAGATGTCTGGCAATGTACCATTTCCACGTGGCGTCGTGTACGTGCACTGTATATATCTCCGAGGACAAGAGAAGAAAGGAAACACAAAGAAACCTTTCAGTCCTCGAACGTAGAGTCTTTTGTTGAAATTGGTCCTCGAACGTAAGGATACGTGCTTAGTCTATGGGGGTTGGTTATATTATAGGAACAATAGGAAACACAAAGCATTGTCCTCGGACGTATTGGGGAAGTACGACTGTGTGGACCGCATGGTGTATATGAAGTGTCCATTCAAGTAAACCAGTGGAGCGTGCCGTGTGTTCGTACGTGGGTTAACCTGTCCCCTACAATACAATGACCTCTCCAAGGCACTCCACCCTGTTGTGGTTTTTAGTTTTACGTCACGTGGTCACGTGGGTGAAAAGGTCTAAACAACCAGAATCTATTCATTTGAAGTAATAACAAGAGAAGATGGCGGTTTCAATAAGAATCTTTCCTTGTCGAATGCGCATAATATCAGTACAACAGAACCTTCCTCCAAATTAACACATATTCAGCAATGTTTTGAAGAAACGTTGCGTAGAAATGATTTCAAAACGAGCCAATTAATATTAGGATGAACCAAAACGTGGAAGCTTCTCCAGAAAAATGTAAACAAAAGTGTTAGAGTTTCTGTGTACAATGCTATGGAGAAAAAATCTGCAATTACAAAAAAATACTGAAAATGTATACATGTAGTAGCATAAAGAAATAAAGCTCTCAAAAAGGACGTGTCATAAAATATCCTATTGTGCATTGTCTCGTTGCGAACACCCAGAGACAAAGCAAAGTAAACACATTGGACTTAGTCTAAAGTCTGTAAGGAAATGCAGGAAAAAGAACAGGAAATTAGTCAGATCAAAAGATACCCTGCATGATATGGGGAAAAGGGTACCCCCCCCCCCCCCTTTTATCCCTATATACCCTAAGCACACTCCAGGTTATTGTTATCTAACACATCCCCCTAGATTTCTGAATAGAATTCCTGAGATTCCGGGAACACAATGACCAACACAAAAGAGGGGGGGGGGGGGGGGTCCCTTTTCCCCCATATCGCGCTTCATATGGATCAAAAAGGCAGATCACAAGTCAATCACAAAGTCAGCTCACCAGCTACATGGGATGAACAATGGTTTGAATAGCTTGTTACATGGCTTGAGACCAGAATTGTGAAGTGATTTGTGACATATGATGCGCGATATGGGGCAGAGCGAATCCCCCCTCTTTTGTATTGGTCATTGTGTTCCCGGAATCTCAGGAATTCTTTTCAGAAGTCTAGGGGGATGTGTTAGGTAACAATAGTCTGGAGAGTGTATAGGGTATAGGGACAAAAAGGGGGGTACCCCTCTGCCCCATATCGTGCTGGGTATAACTTGTGAAGTGACTTGATGACTTGTGATTGACTTGATTACAACTCTGGAAATATGTAAAGTGACACCTGTCAATAGAGTTTCCTGATTAGTGCACTGTGTGGCTATTCCACGGGTAGAGCAATACAAACTGAAAGATTTAAAATCTGGCTAATGGAAGACCTTTGAAACGCTGGGGGCAGCAGACATAACGGTCCTTTCCCATAGAGCTTATGATTAGCGGCCATCTTTGATGTATATTCTTGTCATTCAAATTCTGTAACAATGTAAGTACAAAATGGTTACTCATGCCTGTCCAATAAGGCAACAAGGACATAAACATTAGCCTCGAAGTCTATTCTCTCGTACCCACCTCCCAAACAGGGAACATCTGATGGGAACATCTGATGCGCTTTGAGCTCTGATTGGATAGATTTTGTGTGACCTGTGACCTGCTGGAGGTCGCCTACCTGCTAAGTTCGCATACCTTTGTACAGTCATGTTAGTGTGGCGCTTGGCCATGCAGGGTCCTCAACCTCCTCTCGCAGTTTATGCATAGCATGGCGCCATCGAATACGCTGATTTGTCGCTGTCGCCATTTTCACAGCATTGTATGCAATTCGCAAAGGTCACGGTACGCTACTCAGAATACGGGGCGTTTCCTTCACAAAAATCCGTGAAGGCGCACCAGACGTTCTCAATGCCCTGTTTGGGCGGTGGGTACGAACGAATCCCTTCCCACTGTTTTCACAAGTCGTGCGCATGCACAGAACTAGCAAACAGGACCGTTATGTCTGCTGCCGCCAGCGTCTCCCATACGTTTGTTTCGGGTTTTCCCGTGCACGTTTAATGGAAAGGTTACGCATAAGGAAAATGAGCTTTTAAAGGTTCACAGAAATCAAAACTGTCGAAAAGAACGAGCCTTATATAGGATCATCTTTAAAGATGTCAACAGCGGTCGGTTTAATGAAGACTTAAATATTGTTTTCGTTTTAAATTTAAAGCAGGTATCACTATAGGCCGTGTATACTGTCCAGATCCTGTACATGCAAGCCATAGGCTTTTTATCCGGTTTCTTTGAGTTATTCTTGTGTTTGTATATCTGTGCAGTTCCGGTCGAAAATTTACATACACTTGGAAATTGCTCATTCAGTTTGTACCTGAAGATAATATGTTTCTTAAGTATTTCTATTGTAAATTCTCAGTGTGTCAATAAAATACCGTTTCAGAAGTCCTTCCTCGTGCATGTATGATCAATTGGATTCGGTTCAGAGCTTTAAGATGAATTCGGTATTTGTTCACATAACGTGCTTTTGTAAACTTGATCCTATAAAAAACATAAAGCCAGCCAAAACCAACCATACTGGCTTCATGCCACTTTTGATACGGTGTTGTATGTATTTTTAACAAGATTTTAATCTGAACCATTTGTGCAGAATGTTATAGTTGCACTGCATGCAGCGACCAAGTGAACAATTTACACAAGAGGAATGCTTTTTTTTTAAAGAGAATGGCAGAAGAGTAAATTAATAAAAGTCGACCATAAACTTTCAGTCCAATCCATATACGGAAACGTGGAAACGACTTTTAACACATAAAAGGTAAGTATAAATCACAACCGAGTAATCAATTCAACTAATTGCTTTACATTGGATTGGCCGCTAACTGTGTACAACGTTAATGTTGTAAATAAAATAATAATGTATTGTTGAGCTTGCATGACAACTGGAATGAGCTGAATATGTAGCTGATAAATGTCAGAAGGGCCTGACATTTCGATTCAATGAAATTGATTTATTTTCTGTATATCACGACAAACGAAACAAACAACCTAAAATAAAATACATAGGGTGATACAAGGAGGAAACAAAACCAAAGCAAATGCTTATTCTGGGCTGTTCCTTTACACATTATTTGGGACAATGATATACAAACAGTTTACAGTTTAACAACAATATGAGAAGAAAATAGAGGGAGGCGATCAGAGCAGAATCTGTCTGTAACATCAGTTCCTATAGAGTACCGAAGTGATGACGTCAATCAATGCAATGTTTGGAACCAGAATACATTCTAAACTGCATGTGTTTGGAACCATTGCCGCGGCAACTGACGTCAGACTTCGGTACTCTATACAACACCTGAATAAAATCCCAGCCATCTGATTGGTGGATCGTTGATCACCTGCATTGAATTATTCGTCCCAACGCACGGCGCGGCCGCACCGCAAAAATAGAAGTTCTATTTTACGGTGAACATAACTTCCATTGCACGGTCACACCATCGGTCGCGTTCTGACCAGTTGGATGACGAGGATTTATTCAGTTGTTGAATAAAACAAATAGCGAATGTTTCACGTTCGTGCAGTTGAAAGAATCTTACCATTGCACTCACAAACATTCATTATTTGTATACATGTACTAACTTTTATCAAATGTGATGTGATCTGGGAAACCCTTCACATGGTGAAATTCATCATTCTTGTGTTAATGAAAGCTCTATGTTGTTTTCAAAACGGTTTTATTCATGATTCTAGGATGTCTGTAACTTGAGTTATGCTGTCAGGAATTTAAGAAACCCAGCTGACTTCATTTTGAGAAATCAAGCTTTAAACGTCTGCGTAACTCATTGAGTTTGCACAAAAAGTGACTGAAAGATTGCAAATTGTTACATTTAAAATGATGGAATTTTTTATTATTATTTTCAGGAATGATAATTTAGATATTAATAGGGCATTATTGTACAATTATCTTAAATTCAGTTTGCGGCGACATGTGAAGTGTTTTCCCAGATCACATCACAAATCCGCTAAGTTTGAATGGGTGAAGAACATATCCACAAAGTTTAACATGAATTTGTCTAGTAAGACCGAAGTCCACATATATTTATTATCATTCCATGAATAGATAAAGCATCGATTTCGATACTTGCATGATAATGATTAATAAATAATAGGCCTGCGTGCATACAAAAACATACCTGTTGTGTCGCTTCCATGGCTTTATCTGTAGGTGCTGCGGTGGAATCCAATGTGCCAATATTTACGTATTATGGTTCTAGTTTTTAACTCGCAGTTTTGGCACATTTCATGCACATAGCAAAAGACCATCCAATGAGACGTCCAGCGTGAATTGACAACAGGTGGCGGAACTTCCTCACCAGGGAAGCGTGATTCTTCCTACCCCGAAACTATGGCAACGGGGCAAGGGTCAGGCCCATGGAGCGATTATCTAGACAGTATAGTGAGGCCGATTTAGATGATGCACCCGTTACGTTGGTCGACGCCACCCTCTTGCACGAAATACCAAACCGGCGTCGACGGAATCTGCAAAGTCTAATCATCAGCAACCGCCTAGAAAAATAAATGTTTTCCCGGCCAATTTGCGAATTTTTCTGATCATTTTCGTTATTGGTCATTCAAATTCGCGTGGTTTTTACACATCTGATCAAATTAAGGTTTCTTTTTCACTGTCTGGGCATTCAATTTTAATTTGTAAGCACCCACGATTTTTTTCTAGTGTTCGTTTCTATTTAGGGACATTCAATTTCGTTTTGGTGCATTCAAGACTTTATTTGCTGCATTCTTACATTGAGTTTTGTGACATCCTTTGACGATTGAAGCATTCACATTTTTATAAGGAACGTCGGTGTGCATGACGTATGACCATGGTTTCTTATTCGTTTATGGGCAATCATTTTCATCAAATGGTCATTCGAATTAATCTTTTATTGATATACATGTATTTTCTTATTGTCTTCTGAGGTTTTTGTAAACATTTTTAAAAATGTATAATGGACAATTTTGTAACATTTATAATGTCAAATCTGAAGTGATGAGGGATGGATGATATAACGAACTAATGAAATATAAAGGGCAAAGGAATTTTCTTTTTCACTCTTGATATTTCTTTGTTTTAAAGTTTGACCAGAAAAATTAAGGGCATCTGTATGTTGACACATTTATGAATCCTTTTTGACTTTTTTTGGTTCTGATTCAACCATCTCTTCATGTGCAAGACATCGGGGCATGTATGTTTGGCAATGGTTGTACCATCGGGAACACTTCTCTTGGGTAATTTGTTTTATTGGGCCGATTCAATCAGACGATCATACCTCCCCTCACGTAGGCTCGTCATCTTGTCTGTCTGAAGACTTCTTCAAGAAAGGTGTGCATCTACGAATTGAAGACGTCAGATATTACGTTGAGATAGCTCAGACCTTTATAGGAATACGGACATGCCGGAAAAGATGCTTGAAAAAAGGTGGAATATGTTTGTCCATTAATGAAAATGAATGCCCGATCAACCCCTTACTGCTGGTGCAGACGAATTCCAATGAACAATACGATACTTTTAATTTGAATGCAACTTTTACAGGGACGAGTGAAGCTAAACATATTATAGAATGCTCGGACAGTGAATTTGAATGATTATTTTTGATTGTCGAATGACGATCTGCGTGATCATTTAATTTCAATCTAAATTGAATGCACCAGGCGTTAACATGAACGAAAACGTGGTGAAATTGGCCGGGAAAACCTATATACTAATCTTGCGTTGAAAAGCTGTCCATGTTGTACGAATCCGGGACATGCTTAATTTTATGGGCAGGATGAATGCGGCCATAGGGGACCTTTCACGCCTGTACAGTAAGCTATTCTTTGGATGACTGCAAGCGGAAGCATTTATTGTATTCGGTCACCCAATGTTGGTGTTGACAAACAAATGATGTTTGGAATCCCCAAGAAATGGCCGTCTCTGGCTATACAGGCAGATAACTCAGAAAGTTGCATTCGTCTACACTCTAAAAACTTCCGGGTCAGATTGGACCCGGATCCGGGTTCTGTTTGGCCTGACACTTTTCCGGGTCACATTAACCCGGATATGAGTCAGAGAAGTATAAGTTTGACCCCTGAAAATTGTCATTTTGACCCTAAAAAGTATAATTTTGATCCGGAAAAGTGTCATTTTGACCCGGAAAAGTGTAAATTTGACCCGCAAAAGGGTCAGGCCAAATAGAACCCGGATCCGGGTCAAATCTGACCCGGGAGTTTTTAGAGTGTATCTGATTCCTGATCATAGGGGCGAATCAAGGGGGGGGATTACCATTCTTTTTTTTTAACAAGTTTCGCTAACTGTTCCCAACCACCAACTTGTTTGCCATTGTGGGTAGGAAAATGGGGTGGGGTGAATGGCGCCACCAACACCAAGTATATGAGTATACCAGCAAAGTGGGCAAAGTGGGAATTTGCGCAACGTTGCATTATTGGACAAATTATAAGGCAAGTTTCTCACCTTGCGCGTGACCGGCATGGGCTTTGTATATCTATCTGCAAAGTAATTTTTTCGCCCCTTTCGTTACGCGTTATGAATGTTGTGCGCAAATGCGTGCGTGTGCGTCCAAACCAACTGTGCGCACACACATTCGAACGTGTGCGCGGGTAATGTGCACTAAGTAGTACGTTTCGGGAAAAGGCACGAAAAAGGTAAAATTTCACAGAATGTCGAAAACTTGATTTTGCTTTAATGAAAAAGAATACTCTGGAGTATGAAGAAGTTGATCCGACCTCAAGACGATCCGGCCTCAAGCCACGAATATGATATATCTCATGGAAATGTGGGCAAGAAATCGGAAGTAAGTATAGGATGACAGTGAACAAGGCGGGAAAAGAGCATGAAAAACGCAACCAGCTGTTCCTTTTTGTGTGGTAATTAAAACCTTCCATGGAAGCCGTGTGACATTACGGGAAACGTTTCCTTTGTTCTGTGACCTAGTATTAAAAGTATTAAATTGCAGTTCCAATGAGTATAGTCGGACTCCCTATTATCGCGGCAACTCTATTATCGCGGCATCGGAAATTCCTTTTTTTTTCGTTGCCAAAACTCCTTCGACTGGCAATTTTATATCCAATTCATCAAGCATTAAGGACTTTCTGCTGATTTGTGTAAAAAAATGACGATTAAAAAATGTTGTGTCGGGACTTTTAACGATTTTTAATAAATATTCACGTTTTCCAAAACTTGTACATTTTGCCTCACCGTGTCTGCTAAAAGGTACCGTCTATATTTTAACACGAATCTTTAATGGTGCTCTGTCCATGGAAGTTCCATTGTCTGGTTCCCATTCTACAGCTGCAAATGCAAAATGACGCCGAAGGACGATATTTCCACCGCGAAATCGTAAATACTTTTACGGGATCAAAATAAGGACAGTGCGGTAAAAAATAAAACGACGCACCGTGTAAAGTGAATGGCGCCCCCAATCGTCAATCAGTAGACTTGTCTCAGTGAATTTTGTCGCCTTCGAGGGGGGACAGGGTGTTAAGAAATCATCTTGCAGGGCCTAATCGTCTTTAATCAACTTGAACTTTACAGGGAAAATATCAGACTTTATTCAGGGGATGTTTTGGTCAAACATTAACCATGAATAAAACAGTTGAAATCATTGTAAAAAACACTTCCCACATACCGCGATAATACAGAGTCTGTACTCCGCCGAGCAATGACGAGCAATGACGAGCATGTCTATTTTCACAGGCATCGCATGGGAATAAACCAAACCACCGTCGGATTTTTATGTCAGTTTAAAAAAAGCAAGAGTTATACAACACAAAAGACAGGACAATTCGGGAATGTTAGTGAGCAATCTCTATTCCGATCGGGAAACGTGATATCACCCTGATAAGTACCGCGGTAATACAGCGTCCCACCCTACCAAGGTGTGATTTGCACTATTCCACTAAAAACAAAACAAATTTCAATTTTCGCAATGTTCATTTCCCGTAATGTTTACGCCTTTCCGCCGTTATTGTTCCAGTTTATACCGAGGAAGGACGTGTTGTGGGAATCCTGTAAAACTTGCATGCTGTAAAACAGTCACATATTGCCTGTTATCGGAAATGTGACCATGCATAGGCCTTAAGTGCTTCATTATTTCTCGATTCTTTTTGTGTGTTTATGCAGATACTTTGAAAGACAAGAGCTTCATTCTAAAAGCTATTAAACACAATATTGCTATAAACATGTTTACAAGCTAAACACTACGTGTCCAATTCCTAAACATTATCCATCAATAGGCTAAACATGTTTAGTATGTAAACGTGTTTACAAACTGAGTGATATCAAGAAAGTGTTTCGAAAAGTGTTTAATTGCTAAACACTGTTTTTGCAGTGTTCGTAGTTTTGTTTCGAGGTTTAATTTATTAACACTGAACACCCAAGCATTTTTTTAAACTACGGGCAACAGCAATTTGGCAAATTCCGGGCGCAAAAATAATTTTTTTTAACAATATTCACACCTGTAATTAGGGGCACGGGTGACGTGCCACAGGCTGAAGCCACTTCCCTATAGTGCCACTATTTCTTTTTTCTTGTTAATGCTAACTTTGATCTTTTTTTCATTCTAAGTTTTCGAAGAAAAGGCCTCTGCCGTCTATTGATAAAGACCCCGAGTTTGCCGACGCGGTCCTGTGTGCTGCGACTATGCATATTAGGCACAAGGTAAGAAATGTACGGGTTTGCAAGCAATTTCTCCATAAATGTGTAAAGCTTCGGCATTGTCTTGTTGAAACCGTCAATAATTTTTACAACAGACTGGCTTCCGTTAACATGGTCCCACACACACTGTTGCATTAAAATGGCACGTCATTCATTAGTGCAGTTAAAAGACCGTTAACATTGCGCATGTTCATATGCATGCCAGTGGCCCTTGAATGCCAAAAACTGGGTCATTGCAAATGTGTGTACGCCCCTGCTTCTCTGCCAAGACTGCGGTGTTAAATGCAATATCTAAATTGGACGAATGGTTTAATATAGACATCATGAATGGTTTAATACATCATTTGGTGTTGGTTTAACACCACAGTTTTTGCAGTGTTTTTTAACCCAACTTTCCCGTCATGGCGATTGAAATCTGTAATCTATTTTAGCCCTTTACGTAGATTAGCTTGTAAATATTATTGTCTACAATTTAATGCACATGATCGTCAAAAGATCTGTATCTTTTTTTTTCAGTTATGAATATTTGTTGTTTAAGATTTGAAATTAAATGTGTATCCATTGGAAACACTGTAATTTTTAACTTCCAAATTTCAATTTTGCCTTTGTAAGAATTACAACCTTGGTTGAAAACCGATTACATATACATGCAATATAGCTCTCATGTGTGGCCCTAAAAGCCACCATAATCGTGCCTTTGGGGTGTTTTGGTTAACTCCCAAATTGAATTGCTAATTTGTTAGCATTAGAAAAGTTATGAGCTTTCCCAGCGAGACATTCCACACAAACAAATCGACCGAGGATATAAGTAGGGCTTGTTTCACACAGATCCGGATCTCGATCTGGTTCCCCCCATCCATTAGGCGGGATTTAGCGTGTGATCCAAAGTATGGATCACTGATCGAGATCCGGATAGGCTGTGTGAAACAAACTGGCCCGTAACCAATTTAAAAAGAGTCATTTTCTTAGTCAGAGACGCTCCTATTATTGTATCAATGTTCAAGCGTGTAAACACATAAGATATCTTAGGAATATCAGAGTCTAGAGTTTGGTATTGTGCTTTTTTCGTTCAAAAATGCAGTATCCTTCCAAAATTCGTTAGTAGAAGGAAATCCAGCGTAGTAGGCCTCCTTTAATACTATAGCATCACAACAAAGGTTTCGCATTCCATGTTGCAGCCACGCGATCCTGCCGGTCCAAACACAACAAGATTCCAATGTCCAGGACAGGTCTGCGGTCCTCGGACGAGAGATGCCCCAAGACCTGGACAGGGAAGGCGCAGTCCTCCCATCCCACCGGGACCCACGCAGGGCCCGAGTGGAGACCCACCGCCCCGCAAGACCAACGAAGGAACAACCCATAAACGGGACAACCCCAACATGGTCGACTACCAGCAGCACCGACAGTTGCCGCTCAACCCGCCGTGGCGTGTGACTTGCCCCGTCGTGGAGCCGACCCAGGCCGGCAGCATCTGTTTTGAGAGGCTGCCTCGGGGCCTGAAGCAGCTGAAGCCGGTCGACCTGTGCTACCGGCACGGCCATCGTCGACGACTCCACGCCCTCGAGGAATCACAAAGGACTGACTCGACTCTGAGGCGATGTGGGACCGTGACGCAGCAGAGGACACACGGGCAGAAGCAGAGAGGGGACTTCAACTCAAACAAGGCGATTGCTGGTAAGACTGTCTTCAACACGATCAAGGAGGAAGAAGTTCACCATCCAGACGTTGATGAGACAATCGTGGAGAACAGTGTTGACGAAAGGGATAGCCTAGATACGAGCTTCAGATTGACCATTGGTTGTGTGGCTGTGGAGGATAGCCTTGATAGTACAGTTGCTGCATCAACTTCAGGTCAGTCTGAAAGTAGTTGTATTGATTGCAGGATCGACAAAGATGCTTCGGTGGGAGGCATTCTTTCACAGAGTACGGAAATCCAATGCAAACCTGACCTCAGTGCAGATAAATTGTCTGAAAGCACTCGTCAATCTCCAAGCGCTGCCACAACTCAGGGCGTGGCAGAAGAGACAGAGAGTAACGCAATCATTTCAAACGCAGCGTGTGTTTCTAAGGTGGGTCCAGGAGTCTCGGGCACAGAGCTGTGTGGAGCGATGCCGTCGGAACCAACTCTAGTGAAAGCGGAGAGTCTGGTTTCATGCAGGGCCGTCGCAGGAAGACTCCACACTTACGAGCGCCCAAAGAGCTTTGCAGCACTCACTGCCAAGGAAACGGGAAACATGCAGGAGACAAATTTAAACCTTCAAACTCCGCCGCAAAAGAACATCAAAGAGGAAGATTGTTCAGGTCATACTGATGACCAGCATCCACCAGTTTGTGTCAATGCAACCACCGATCATGAAGACATTGACAGCACCTTGGATGGCATGCAAGACCATCAAAGGGGAACTGGTGTCCAGGTTACGGAAATTACTGACTCTGCTTGTGGACCCATCTTCCCTCTCGAAGTTGTAAATAGTCTTAAGACAACTCCAAATCTGGCGCAGGCCGACACCGGAGTATCACTAAATAAGTGCGTGGGTGACTATAGATCTCCACCTTGCGAAGTCAAAACGGAAGAAGTACCAGAAATTGTCCCGTTGGGTATAGCTGAAGAACACCCCACTCCAATGCAATCTGAAGACGCTCTCCAAGAATCACAAGACACAACTGAGATGCCATGTGTTCAAAATGACGAACCTAGTTCAGTTACCTTATCAGAGGAACCCCGGGAAGAGACCTTACAAAAGAGCTGTGAGTCTGAGTGTCTTAGTTTTTCAGTAAGCTCTCCGAGGGTGAAAGAAAACAAGAGAGAGACAGGGTGTATTTCGACTCCATCCACCAGAACATCGGAAGATAACGGTATGACACCAACAAAGAATTCGCCCACGGAATACTGTGAAAGTCAAGATGGAAAGACGGAGGACTTGGACGATTTTAGTTCTGAAGAAAATGACTCAAGTTTACAAAATGACGAAAGAGACATGCTTTCCCAAAATAGCAGACAAGAATCCAGAAATTCTGTTCAGAAATCGCGAGCCAAAGATGATCAAAGCCCGGACCTCCAACCATCATTGAGTTGTCATGACATTGCAATCGGCATCAGGTTTTTCAAGACACCGGAAATTGAAACAGAGTCTAAAGTGACAAACGTAGACAGCAATATCAACCCCAACGACAGGGAATCGTCTAGACTTGAAAACGACCGGCATAGCGCCAGAGAAGATTCAGATGAAAATTCCAAGACTGCAAGATGTACCATCAGAAAGATACCTTCTAATGACAACGCAGGCAAAAGTAAATATCTCGTGTTGCCCGATCAAGACAGAGCTATCGCTGTGAAAAACGAAATATCAATCGGAGCCTTTGACAAACAGGAGGTTATTTTGCAAAGCAACAATGACGAATATAACTGTACCTCAGCGGCCAGAACCCCATTAGGAACAGATTCCGTTGCGTTTCGACATGAGAGAATAGATAGGTCATCGGTCGTTGAGATCAAGAGAATAGCACGAGATAGATACTATGACCAAGGAACAGAAGATGCGGAGAACATCGGAAAGACAGAAAAGGACCAAGAAATTATATTGCCGAGGAAGGAAAAAACACGAACTAGGGCAGGGCATGAAATCTACTGTGCCATCCGAGAAGACGAAGAAAGCCATTATGACGACAAAAGTAGTGTATTGGAGGATGACAAGAATGACAAATGTATGCAGCAGGATCTATCTAATATGATGAAAACGGAGAGAGGTGAAGAAGGTGAAGGAGACGGGAAAGAGGGGGAGCGGTTCCATCCGTTTGTCTCCCCAATGCCCCCCGCAGTCTCTGGCACATCAAGCGGCCAACCCCCAGAGCACGCACAAAGGAGGGTCAACTTCAGCACCGCCGAGTCGAACCGCTTCTACCGGATCCACGGCGACAAGCTCCAGGGCGACGGGCCGTGGAGTCAGGGGGATCGCATCGAGCGTCCCGCCAACTACGTGGAGCCCACAGTCAGCCTGGAGGACATGTCCACGCGCTTCTTCACTGACACCACCCCGTTGGACCTGGCCTTCACTGCCATCAACATTGTCAATTCCTGTTCCAGCTCCATCAGCTACCACTCGTTTCGCAACCAGAAGCGGCTGCTGGCGTCCCTGGATGGACTGAGGAGCGACGATGTGTACAAGCACGCCCTAATCTGCCCTCTCGCCCGCCAGTGCGCAGCGGCTACGCAGGACTTCAGCCAGGCGCTCCACAAGGTCTTCCGGAGGTACTCCAACCGGGCGAGAGCTGCCCAGGAGGCCCTGCTGGAGTACTACCGAGTCCTGGCTGCTGGTGAGATCAACTCTCCGGAGATGCTAAGGCAGATTCAGAGCGATAGCAGGAGGCTCTACATGGTGTGGGAGGGAGGACGGTATGTCACAAGATATGCAGATGGTGCCACGCCTGGGTGTGATGGTGGCTCCAGCGCCAAGCCCTCTGTTGTCGAGACGACAGGACATTGTGAGACCAAAGCTGACCAACAGGAACAATAACTGACCCCTTACATTGTTTCTTATTTTAACATTCGCGTTGTTTGATATTCAAATAGAGTACATTATTGGCTGGGTGATGCCTATGTTTTTCTTGGGAAGATCGAACCATGGAGTATCGCCGGTTAATATTTCGAAAGGTCAGACGACTAAAAACTACTAAATACGTCGACTGATAACAATAGCAAAAACAAAGTTAAAAGTTGTTACCTTTTACCATTATCGCATCCAAGTTTGGGAATCGGGGAGAGTACTGCAGAATTTTTCCTCCCCGCGCCCTTGACCCCTTTACGCTACTACTATTAATAGTTCGAGAATACGCCCATGTACTACTTAGTAAACTATAGGCTGCGGATGTTTGGTTGGCGAGTAATGAGCTCTGATGAACTACTCTAGCAGGGAGAGATCTAAGGAATACATATAGGAATTAATTTCATTAAACGCTGTGTGTGTGTGTGTGTATATATACATTTTATGATTTTGTTTGAAGTCAAACATTTTATTGATATTACAGACAACCCTTCATTTATCGCTTGCATGGCGTTCAAGACCATGGTGTACTCACAGACCTTGTTTCAAGACGAACATCTAAAGTAGTGTATATTTGCTGTGGGACATTAAATATATATGTTTATAAATCGTAACGTTTCTAGGACATTAATAGACACCTCTTAATAGATGTTTTTCTTTAAGAAACCTACTTTGTCAATTCAAGTTTCAAATTTGATACAAACATTTGACGAAAACAAAAAATACTCTTTCTGGTTTAGATTTTACCCGCCTTCCATCGTTGTGAAAGCAGCGTTGTGGGTTCCGTGTACATCATTGACAGGATGCGTAATATGCCCCATTCACTACGCGTTGCTTGCCGCATAGAATGTACACCGACACGGGGGGACAAAAGTCCTCATATGGTCGGTTCGGGGCGGATCAAGCGCTCTTACAGCGCTCAGCATACAATCCTGTTGCACTACACAAAAGACATACAACGTAAGTAAACCGCCAGGAACGCGGAAGTATTTGAAACCTTCAAAACACGTTAATTCGTAGAACGTTTGGGGCCTTTTTTGTGCACAGTGCCCATCGTAGAAAATGTTGGATAACTCTGTTTCTGAAACCGGTTGTCTCCGTTTCGGAGGACACCAAGTATCCCGTTGAGATCAATGCAAGTTGATACAGTTTCCCGGCTATATCACCGCTAGC
Organism: Hippasteria phrygiana; assembly: GCA_037893225.1. Lineage (NCBI taxonomy): Eukaryota > Metazoa > Echinodermata > Asteroidea > Valvatida > Goniasteridae > Hippasteria > Hippasteria phrygiana. Next base: position 1,681,258 of record JAZGUH010000013.1, on the reverse strand, counting down.
AAGGAAACGTGGATTCGTGATATTTGTTGGAGGGAATTATTGCGCTGTCTCTCTATGTATGCATTTTGTTCTGTACAGGTACAAAATATACCCCATAAGGTACGTTTCAGGTCTGTAACGTACGGAACAGACGACATAACGGAAGTGTCTGATTTCTTCTACTGGTGCTTTATATTTGGAGTTTATTTCCCATGGACACCTTTGAGAAACTCCCATATGAACTATATAGGTAGTAGGTCCCTGCAATTTGTTTTAGCTCAGTAATTGCAGTTACATGTATTTGCTTACAAAAAACCTGTACAAAGTGCATGTAGTAGAAACTAACAACACCCGTTGTCGTACTTCCCCAATACGTCCGAGGACAATGCTTCTTACACACTGGCTGATAATATTTTTTCCCTTTTTTTTTTTTACCTGAATTACATCTTGTTCATTATGAAAACTTGCCAAAGATGAATTTTCCTTTAATTCACTCGCTTTATTTTACAAGCTTCCGTGTGGCAGAAAACAAAAATGTTTTAATTTTTTCATTCTTGCGTCTTCGAGTTTCAATAGCGTAGAACTCAATACCGTCGTCAACTTTGACCTTGCTTTCAACAAGAACATGTAAACCAACATTGGTATTAAAAAATAAATAAAGAAAATACTCCAGGATACTGTTAATAGGGGCACCTCTCTCTAGACTATCCCCCCTCCTACTTGCCTGTCACTCATGTCCACCCAACCCCACGGCACCCCATTTACTGTGCGTTCTGAGTGCCACATGGCGTGTGCACAGATAGGCTGGAACAAAATGTCCCCATATAGCTGGTTCAGTGATGATGAGGCGCAGGACACACATTTCTCATTGCACTACACGTAAACAACGACAGCCTCATGGCGGGGAACTCGGCTGTATTGAAACCATCAAAACGGGTTGCAACGTGGAACGTTTGACGAGATCTTTTTTGTGCACAGTGCCCATTGTAGGAAATATTCCAAAACTGCGTTTCTGAATCCGGTCGGCTCTGTTTGGCCGGACGCGAAGTTTCCCGTTCAGATCAATGCAAGTAAAAACTGCTTCCCAACAATCTCACCGCTAGCAAGAAAACGAAGATTCGTAAGTTTTGCTGGAATAATTTTCATACTATTCTAGTAATTTTTCTGTTCAAGCACTTTGGGGTGTGTTGGTTTCGTGCACATTACTTTGTCTGTGTTTTGCCCCGAAATCCCCAAAATTTCTTCTCTGGTTAGTTACCAAACCTGTTTCTGAATGTAAGAATTTGTAATATAAACGGAGAAATGTGAAAAAACATAAAATGTAGACATCTAGACAATAGAGAGGTTTCGCCAGAGCACGATTAGTACGTACGCCGACGATTAGCTCTAAATGGTACGCGACAAAAATTTGTAAAAAAAAATGATCGTTGGATTTATCCGTTTCTTACTTACGTGTAGTGCGATCGCTATTCGTGTATAAAACAAGATGATTACGTTTAGGATGAGTGAGAAAAACTGATGACGTCGCGGGAACTAAACGTCTCTCTAACCGTGCGCTAACGTAGGGTACGTTCAGACTGTCGCCGCTCACATAAGTGCACCCATTCTTATATATGCAGCCAAAGCGCTATACACACCAAGGACACCAGGGGCCAATTTATAGAGCTGCTTAAACTAAAAATAAATTGCTCAAGCGCAAAAAACCTTGCTTAATAAAATCAGGTTACCAGCCAAAACTCCATGTGATGTATATTGCTTGTGACTGGTATAGCTCTATGGAATTGGCCCAGAGCCTGAAAGTTCACCCTTTGTGGCGCGCATCCGGAGACCTCGAATAGGAAAATTAACTTGTAAAATTTCTAGTATTTTCAATTTCTTTTTATTCATTGAGTGTTAAAGAAATTGACCCACTGAAATGGCCTTTACAAAATTGTTTCTACCATATTAATTTGTAAAAACTTCAAAATCAGCCGAATCGAAAGAGAAATATCGTGCTAAAAAAATTACCGACATATAGGCCGTACACCCATACCATACACACAGTCGCTGCAACTCGCTGCATGCTGATTGAACTATTTAGAATTTTAATGTTATTGTTAATGTAATTCCTTGTTTTGGTGGGGGCTTTTGGGGTGGGTGGTTATTGGTTTTGGTTTTTTGGTTTTTGTTTTGGGTTTTTGTTATCTTAAATTTTTGTTTTTTTTTGTTTTTTTCTTCATTTAAAAAAAAAAAAATATAATATTTTTTATATTTTTTTATTTATTTATTTATTGGTTACTTTTTGCTTTTTCCCTTTTCCCCGAGGGAAACAAAAAGTTTACTTGCCACAAGGCGATACTATCGTGGCCCTTAAGGGACATCATACATCGCAGATTTCTGCGCAGATATTCGCGATGTCGCACATTTTATCGCACATTTCTGTGCAGATTTCTGCGATGTCACACATTTTATCGCACATTTCTGTGCAGATTTCTGCGCAGATTTTTGTGATGTCGTACATCGCACATTTCTTTGCAGATTTGTACCAAGTCATTTTTTGACGATGCTATGGGATCTTAGACATGTTGAAGTTCCATCCTTCATCCCATTAATATGAGAATATAGTCGGGTCCGTTTGTAATTCTGTGCTGTGCCCGCAACTACATGTATACTTCGCTTCCTACGTTGTCATGGTTGTCTATAATAATTGATCTTCAAAATCATTGAAATAAATACATGTATAAGTTAACAGATGATGTCAACATCATAAAAATGTGCGACATCGCAAATATCTGTGCAGAAATCTGCGATGTGTTATGTCTCCTCATTGCCACGATACAAAACAAATCATCTTTGCTCTTGAAACTCTCGCGAAACAAGAACCCAAAACTATAGGTCTAGAATCCATCTACTGCAGGTAGGTAAAACCGGAACCGCGCGCTTCGCTACATTCTCGTTCTCACGCGAGTAGGCGAAATGAAAAGGATAGCGCAAATCGGAGTTTCACCTGGGTATGCGAACAACGATGTTAAGGTCAAAAATAATATTTCCTTTTTCCCCTGTCTTTTCCGCAATTTTATTTGAAAAATCATGACATTAAATTCCACGCTAAATATTTCTTGGAGTGGTTAAAGTTAAAAATCATTCTAGCAATGCAATGTAAAATGCCCATAGGCGGGCTGCGCGAGGTCTCCGGAAGCCCGCCGCGTGAGCTTTTACTTTAAGGCTCTAGGGGGCCTATACGATGCTGACATTCTCCCCCTCCCCTTCACCATCCCCGCCCAAGTCACTAATCTCCCTCATATCCTTGTTACAAGGAGAGCGATTTTGACAACACACAGTCAAGTGTACAGGATGCTGACTATGCCCATACTTACTGAGTAGCGATTGGCACTTGGCGTATGCACGGATAGGCTGGAACAAAATGTCCTCATATAGACCGTTCAGTGATGATGGTGCGGCGCACACACATTTCCCATTGCATTACACGCAAAAAAGCGACAGCCTCTTGCGAGAACGCGGCTGTATTCAAACCCTCAAAACGGGTTGCATTATGGCACGTTTGAAAGGATCTTTTTGTGCACACTGCCAACGACAGAAAATGCTCCAAAACTGCGTTTCTGAATCCGGTTGTATTGTCTCCGTTTCACGATTCGGGGGACATCAATCAACCCAAGTTTCCCGTTGAGAAAGTTGATGTCCCACCACACGCGCAGTGTCCCTGAAATATTACCACCCATCGGGGATTTGTGGTTTTTGTTGGAAGAATTTTCGTGCTGCTCTGTGCAGGTACAAAATGTCCCCATAAAGTAGATAGATATGAGGGATTGTCATGTTCTGGACTGACGACAGTTCAGAAAGTGTGTATCGCGCAGCAGCATGACCCATTAATTGCACGAAGATTCGCATTTTGCTTTCGTGCACAAAAAATACCAGGGTTGATTTCGATCCGGCTAAAAGAGCGGGCTACTCGGGTACGGTTGGCGCCGGGTGGGAAAAGGGCTGAAAAAATGTCGGGGTTCGACCCCGAGATTTTGGACAGTGTGAAAATAGGCCTTAGGAATAAACCCCGGATGTCTTTGAGTTCTGCTGACTGCTGCTTGTCTCTAATTCCGAATTCATTTTCCTGTACATGGACGGTTTTATTTATTTTTTCGAGAGAAAATAAGTCTCGAAATTTTGTTGAGTGATTTTTTCGTACATTAGTGGCTTTACAGAGACTACTAGTTTCAGAAACACCTGTAGGAACTAGTAGGAAAGAAATGTGAGCTAAGCACTTACTTATGGTCACTTTGCTTTTAGGTAAACATTTCAAAACACTTAAAGGAAACATGATATAGGATTTATATTGCATTATTCCTGCTTAAAACTATAAAGTATTATCTTGACAATGATATTTTGTGTCCAGAGACAATTATTTCCCAGATTAAATATGAGAAAACAATTTTTGAAAATGTTTGTCCAAGCTACTCCGCCCCCTGTGTGGGACCCTCATTAACATAAGTGTGTGACGTAGATCGAGGCACATTACCCATTCATCACGGGTATGCATTGTGTGTACATTGTACGGCGAAAATTCTTCGTCCAAAATCTAAGCAAAATATAGTGTTTTTCGGCCATGCCGACAAGGTGTGTGGCTGCTGGGTGCAGCAAAACAACGACGGATGGAGTTAAGCCTTCATATATCGGAGAATTTGGACGGCGAAAGTGAAGGTGACAAGAGCAAAGTGGTCCGGCCCCAGCAGCTTTTCAGCGTTATGTAGCGACCACTTTGAGCCGTGGTGTTTCGATACTGGTATTTTCAAATCCTTTGGGATGACCATTAAAAATATGCTCAAGTCCACTGCCATCCCAACAAAGTTCCCAGATGTGAGTAAGATAAAGGCGAAAGCAGTTAAACGGCCCATTCCCCGAGTAGCCTCGCTAAAAGGGAGAAAATCAGGGTAAGTTCGATGTCAGTTGTTGTTGCAACTTACGAAATTGCACGTGTAGACCTAGTGTGTGTATACGGGCCTGGTCCAGACTATCGAGTCGATCCATGAATTTCGGTGCCTCGGTCTACGTCACGAACAGCGCCCTCAATTTGAGTCTCAACAAATTTCAAAAAGGGGGGGTAAATTTTTGAGCGGCAAATAATCACACTAAAACTTCACCTGAACCAGTTTGGCTTTTAATTCACATTTAATACATATAAATGAATTTATTTATGAAATAAAATGTGATCCGGTCAATTTGAGAAGCATGGTTCCTTTAAACTTAAGGTTTCTTGAACATTCATAGGTTCTTTTAATTGTTTTTCCATTTATTTTTTACAAACCTGCTTCGTACGTCATTGCAAATCATGAAAAAGGCAGTGATTCTACCTCCCAACTTTAAAAGCAACCGTGTTAGGGAAAAGGCTGGTAACCTTTTGTCGTTGGTCTCTGTGTTTCCGCTGTCTAACTCGAAATAATTATCCTGAAGGGATTTTAATTCAATATACTCACTTATTCACATCAATTCCATAAGATCATGTACCGGTAACGCAATTATGGGTAGTATGCGAGGGTCGGCTGAAAAGTTCGTAGGTTGACTCTGAAGGAGTAATGCCAGATCAATGAAATTTAGCATGCATATATTTCAACCTTTTTAATAGCTAATTGCGTGCTGTTGGAATCTCCCATGAGAGAGTTGAGAACATTCTGAGTACAGAACTTGGAATGTCAAAGGTTTCGCTCGGTAGGTGCCGCGTCTTCTTGACCCCTGATCAAAAGCGCACCAGGCCGGTCATGTCAAGGGATAACTTGGAGCATTTTGAAGCAGATCCAGCTAATTTCATCGAACGTTTCCTAACCCAGGATGAATGCTGGGTCTATTACTTTGAGCCAGAGACAAAGAGGCAATCCATGCAGTAGAAATACGCGTCCTCACTCCGGCCCTCCAAAAAAGGCCAAGGTCGTTTCGATGCCAAATTGTGTCAATTTTTACGAAGTCGTCTACGAACCACCAAATACGACCTTACCTGGAAACAAACAACTCAATTAGTTATCAAGAGTTAAACCTATACGAACTTTTCAGCCGACCCTCGTACAACATTTTGCAAACATCAAAAAACAAAACTACTAAATTATTACGAAATACCGTACTAGACCGTAGTAAATAGCAGTCTCAGGCATCCTGTGAAATCATGGCACCTGGTGTTGTGCTGTCGTTTTTAAGGAAAGTGGAATTTATATCGTTTTCCAACGATTGTCGGCCGACAATCGTTAGAAATAGTCTAGTTCCCCGTCCTGATAATTCCCTGACGTCTATAAATTGCTCCGTCTAACTTAGGTATGGTCAGAAAAACAGACTACTAGAACAAAAAAATTCTCTCTGTTTTCCAGCATCTAGTCTATAAAATACTAACCCCCAAATCCATTTATTTCTGAAAATTACAGCAAAACCTTTAAAATAAAACATACGGTATGGAGGGGGTTTATATTTATATATATCCGGTGAACACTAACTAGCCTTCTATGGCGCACGCCAGGATCCTGTTATTTCTGTGGATGCAAGATATGTCCCTATGATTGCCACATGATTGCCACATGGCGTGTGCACGGATAGGCTGGAACAAAATGTCCCCATATAGTTGGTTCAGCGAGGATGTGGCGAAACACACACATTCCCCATTACCAGCACACAAACAGCGACAGCCTCATTGGGATGAACACGGCTGTATTGAAACCATTCAAACGGGTTGCAACGAGGAACGTCTGAAGGGATCGTTTTGTGCACACTGCCCAGGATAGAAAATTCTCCCATAACTGCATTTTTGAATTCGGTTGTCTCCGTTTCGGTGGACACCAAGTTTCCGTTGAGATCGAGGCAAGTTCATACAGTTTCCCGGCAACTCATCGTGAGCAAGGAAACGGGGATTCGTTGTTCTCGTTGGAAGAATGTTAGGATACGTTTGCGGGATTGTTACATACGGAACAAACAGCCACATAGGGTAAAGTTGTTCATAAAGTGTGTATCACGCACCAGGAATTGAACCGCATAAATGACTTATTTAGTAGAATCATTGATATTCTGGTGTTGTGTACAACATTACTTAGGGAATAAAGCGTATTATGTCCAAGTTCAGTGGCAACTTCATGGCGCTGTTGAGCACACGATGTTTGTACTCCCGTTAATCCATTAACTTCACAGTGAAACAATTCCTTATCGAGGAGTCTCTCAGTTTTGTAACACTTAATTATAGTTTAAATCTTAATCTGTCAATTGTTTTTCAATTTTTGGCAGGTCAGCCGTTGAGAATTTTTGCTAATTATCCCCAGAAAGTACCACTCCCGAAAATGTGGTTTTTCCCAAACCAGCTAGCTACCATTTTTCATAAAACATCCCTTCACTTGCCAAGCCAAATAGGACCAATTTTAAATCCAAAATTTATCAAGTCTTCACAAAAGTTGAAGCACAAAACCCCCAGGTCATGATAGCTGATCATAATTACACAATCTATCAATTGCATGACCCCCAAAATTGTATTATTAAAAAAAGTGGTGGGTTTACAATTTATGGTGAAGGTAATCAGTTTGGCGCAGCAATTTTGGCCTATTTAGTGTGGCGCACCTATAATGGAGCCTCCGTCCATTTCACGGAGACCGCAAACAGTAAGCACAGCAAAACGCTTGCTAAATTGAGAAGCAAAAACAAATTGCTTTAACATCGTGATGCAACCATAGAAATCTCCAAGTACCACTTGGCTGTGAAATAATGGTAAGGTTAGCATATTTTTCTCCTTAGCGACAACTTTTTCGCTATAAACCGTTAAGCAGCGGAACGAAGTTGGCCCCTGCTCCAGCTTGTCTTCAGTCAGAGTTTATTTTTCCGGTACATGGTAGACTTTAAGACAATTCGTCAGACAGTCGTGTTTTGTCCGCAGGCGCCGTCATTACCAGCGCGGAACGTTATGTTAATACGCCCGCATTTCGTGAAGTTCCGACATGTATAACGACTTGATTAACATGTCTCCGGGCGGATATTTAAATATGCAACCAGCGCATGCATCATAAAGCAGCCAATGGTAGCCTAGTATCTGACATAATAAGAAGCATCCAATAAAGGTGTGATCCAGCCGCTGGTTCGCTCCATCTATTGGGCGGAATCTAGTGTGTGAACCAGCGTGTCGTACAGATCACTGATCGCGATCCGGATTCGTGTGAAACCATTGATCTGTATAATGGAGATCAATGTGTGAAACAAAGAGGCCCTACATCTTGCGCTCACGCGCGCGTGACCCCGATACCTGTGATGACCTTTTTACAGGCGGTCTACTATACCTGCCTTGCGCGATGCGCCAAGTGGTAATTAGCAATGAAAGATGTAACATGGATTCATATAGACCGTGTAGGCCTAAGTCTCGCGCATAAAGGTCACGATTAAACTTCCGGGCACCTCCGAGCCGGCTGGTATAGGACTTTTACGTGTGCTTGATTTTGTTTTCTATAATACTTTGTTTTAACGAAGATCTGAACTATAACACGGCCATAAATGTTGATGATAAATTCAAAATTAATTTTACAATATATGAAAACATGCATGACTGTCTAAATTATTGAAGAAAAGTGGGGGAAAATGTTTGACCTGGGCGTCAGGTTGCATCGTGATATAGGAATCCCACAACGACGAGTTTAGCGCCGATCTGCGCACTTCCGCGTTTGAAAACGAGGATCTCAATGTCACAGTAACAACTTTATGCTGATCGTGCGCCTGCGCTTCCTTTTATGGCCTGATTAATTCATGCATGAATGGATGTGCTGAAAAGCGTTGTTTTGTTTGCCACTGACATTCTTGCTTTCAACCCGGAAGTGCGCAGAAGGGGCTAATGTGGAATTCCTCTATTGGCTCATTGTCGGGATGTGAAAGCCGGCCCCCAAAATCTCTGTACCACATGGATTTTAGCGTTGACGCGCAAATCGCATGCATGACACCGCTTTAACGTGCAAGATGGTTTTGATGCTATCATGTATGCTTTATGTTTCGATAAAAAAAAAATACGCCTGGCAAAAGGATCGAACAAAGTGTACGCACTGTAGGGTTTGTATTATAATACAACACACATGTACCTCTATCCCTAGTGTATGATGACCAAAATCCCCACCTCAGAGGTAGGGTAGCCCGGGGGAGGGGTGGGGGAATCAATTGATAGGCGCATTACGTACGCACCAGTTGTTTCCTAGCCTAGCACTGGGCCCAATATAATGGCTCTGTTAACCACAGCTTTCCGCGCTTACGATCACCATTTTGCGCTAACCGCGCCAGCGGAAAAATTCTGCGCTAACCCTGTAAGCACAGAATCCTTAGTTACGGGATGTACGCATGCTCAGGAGCCAAAATTCCCCGCTAACGCGTGAAATACGCTTGCCGTAAGCACAAAATTTTCTGCTACAGTAAGCGGGGATTTTTCGCTAACGGTAAGCAGAGCCATGAAATTGGGCCCTGATCCTACGGCCGCCTTGTACTGCGTACGGTCTAAGCTTTAGAAAGATTGGCGCGTGGATGGCGGATGACGTACTATGACGTATCTAGACGTTTTCGCTCCCCTTTTCCCTAATGTGGTATATCGTTCACGTTTTGTCAATTGAAATGAAAAATAATATTTTTCTGAAAGCTTTTATCTACCTTTCAGTAAAAAGAACTACATGTACTTTCTTTAGCCTACACGTTGAAGCTTCTGTCGAGGTACCCGGAAGTTTGGTTTCTCGTCAACTCGCGTACGTTCTCGGGTCAACTTACACGCTCTATTCCCCTGATTCTTAACCAATCAGACTGCTCCGTCTCAATTCGGTAGCGAGCCCCATACGTTTTTCAAGTCGGTAATTGGAAGTGAAACCTACGCATGTTGGGATCGAGGATGTACGTACCGTCCCCGCAACTGAACGGCATGCGCTATATCACCCCGGCCGACCCCGGACGAATGAAACCGTCCAATTACCGACTTGATTTCAAGTCTATAGGTACATGGAAGAAAGGATTGTTTGACCTAAATTCTGTTAATAGTTACATAATTTCTAGAACACTGCACTTTTACGTGGTTAGACAAAAACAAAAGTTGGTCAAAGGTACCAAAACAAATGCGTGGTTTATGTATATTAATTAAATTTCCCACTTTATAGGCCTATAGGGGAACCATGTCATAGAAAAGAATTGTCATATTGTTGTTCAACAACCCACGACTGTCAATTTAAAGTATTGCGCCCGCTTCAACAAGATCGTGTAAGGCAGCATTTATTTTTATCTGGATATATATGTACATGTAATTTATATCCAAACAACCAAACAACCAAACAAACAAACAAACCCCTCCCCCACCCCTTTCCTATCACCTACATATTGACGCCCATGTCGCTATGGTCATCACCCCAACCCCACCCTACTCCCACCTCACCCACCCCACCCCACCCCACCCCCACCTCACACAGTCATGTAAACGGGTGCAATCGTGGACCTCCCATTGTTCCTCTTTTGTTTATACTCTAACTTTTTCGGAAGGCCTCCCATTGGTTTTGTACACGATTTTCAATCGTGGACGTTAGGTCAAACGTGGACCCCTTTGTCTACGCCCGAATTCTTTTGTCCTAGGTCCACGATTGCCGGCATATACAAACTCACCCACCCCAACCTTACAAGAAGAACACAACGGCTCGACACTTCGCTGACCCAGCAGCCAGCTGGGCCCATATTCATAAAAGCCTGCTAAGCCTAGTTGGCAACTAAAGTGGCCCCTAGTTGACAGCTAAGCCTAGTTGGAAGCTAAGTGATATTCATAAAAGTTTGCTAAGCTTAGTTGGTTGCTAAGTTGGCTGCTAACATTAGAGTTGATCTGGGGTGTCTCTAAGTCACTAGTTGGCAACTAAATCATTTGTGGGTTACACATCGAGCAGCGAACATGGCAAGACGTATACTTGAGCTTGCACAACTAAACTGTGCAATGCGCAGAGAACATGTTTTCAGAGACAGACGAAACCCCATTGACATCTTTGATGATGACGAATTGCTGAAAAGGTACAGATTTTCCAGTGCAGGGATTCTCTTCATCGCCGATTTGGTGACAGCAGAGATTGAACACCCACAGGGAGGAACCAAGCTCTGCTTCCGTATCAGCAGGTACTAATTGCCTTACAATATTATGCAACAGGGACATTTCACACTGTTGTCGGCGATCCCCTCCAAGTGTCACAACCGACTGCCTGTAGAGCAATCCATCGTGCATCTCGTGCGTTGGCAGGAAAAATAAATGATTTCGTGAAATTCCCGGATGAAAGGAACATTGCAAGATTGAACGATGGATTTGATAGAATACGACATTTCCCTGGAGTAATTGGATGCGTGGATGGCACTCATGTTTGGATTGTTTCACCACATGATAATGAGGCAGACTACGTTAACAGAAAGGGGTACCATTCTATTAACGTTCAAGTGATCTGTGACCATGATGGGAGATGGATAAACATTGTGGCAAGATGGCCCGGTTCTACCCACGAAAGCCGGATTCTTAGAGCTAGTAATGTGTGGGACACCATAGAAAATGGTCGTGTCCGTGGATATATTCTTGGGGATAGTGGTTATCCCTGCCGCAGGTGGTTGATGACACCACTGCTGCACCCTCACACTGCAGCAGAACGCCGGTACATCAACGCTCGTAAAGGTACTCGCGTTGTGGTGGGACAGGCAATCGGAAGATGGAAGCGTCGTTTCCACATTCTTCACTTTGAAAATAGATTGCGAACCCCTGAGGCTGCGTGTAGGGTTATTGCTGCAACGGCCGTATTACATAACACTGCCCTTCATAGAAACGAACCTGAGGTGGATGACATTGAACCTAGACGACCGCAGCCCGATCGTTAGGACTACGATGGTCCTCTTAATGGACCGAGAACAAGAGCTGCATTAATTGAAAACAGATTTTAATGACAGTTTTCCATCTTACTTTCTTGAGTGTATGCGCATGTCTCATGCAACATAATGAAATGTTATGGAGAAAGTAAAAAATGGTCGAAGAAATAATGGTTACAAAATAGTTGTTTTCACTTTGAAAAAGATGTAAACAAACTACATGTATGCCATGTGAACTGTTTATTTGTGGCTTTCCATCACATAACTTTATATTATGGAATGCGACACCGGACATAAAGAAGAGGCCACTCACCCTAAATGACGTCGTCACCCTAAATGATATCGTCAGATGTTTGCCATCGTCGTCATGAGTTTGAGCTATACAACGTTTACTTTGACCTATACAACGTCAAAACTCGTATTTATGTCCGGTGTGGCATTCCATATTCTATCAAATTTACAACTTGAAAAACACCTTATCAGCATCTTTAACAGTCTCTGCATTTCCTAAGTTGCGCTTTAACACTTCAATTTGCAGTTTTAATTTCTCTTGTTTAAGTAACAGGTTCTGACGTTTGATTAAGAGGTTCTCTTTTTCAAGGTCAATAAGGTCATCAAATTTGTGTGGTACTTTAGCTGGTGGAATGGAGTTATCATCAGATGCGGCCTTAGAAGTAGACGTAGACGGAACTGCTTCAGTTGTATCTTCTTCTGCATGTTCTGAAAAAATGTGGAAAATGTAATCACTTAGTGTTTAATTTAATTCAGTGTGTTAAAGTATAATTCTTTATTTTAATTAAACTAAGTGCAAAAGTTCACACATTGTCTTACCATCAATTTCTCCTGCTTCGTCTACATTGAAACTACATGTTGGTTCAATTCCCGATTCAACTCCATCTAGGCCTTGAAACGCTGGAGTATCCTCACAAAGACCAATGATTTTTTGTTGGGCTGCAGTTTGCTCAGGTGCTGCTTTTCCTCCACCAGTTTTGTTACGGGACTTTTTACAGTGGAGAACACGATCCTTGGATTCAGATTTCAGTTTGGACAGCCTATTTTTTAGGTCTCCCAATGTTCGGTTGGTCGTGGGAAATCTGGCCCTATGCTGGGTGAGGATAACTTCCCAAGCATCTTTCTTCTTGCGATTGGTGTTGACGTCTTTGTGCTTACTCTCAAGAACGTCTTTCAATTCATCAAACCTTTCCGCTAGAAATAAGTTTTCTTCATCACTATAGTTGGCTTTACGTTTCTTCCATTTACCATGTTTTCCTTCCACCTCGACAGGGTTTGCGAGCGCCATGCTTGTGGAGATTGTAATGCACGCATATAGGCCTCATGTACAGATTTACTGCTGTTCTTAAAAGTCATTTGACCCATCTTGGCCTTGCCAGTCCAAAACAACACCATACCCTATTGAAATGCAAATTCACATTCTCCTGTTTTATGGTTTGACGAACTGCCTAATGTCCTAGCTGCGTGCTAGAAATATCTATAGCTGCCAACTAGCTGGCAACATTCTTAGCAAGGTTTTATGAATACAAAATTAGTTAGTAACCACGGAGCAGGTAACTACGGATTTAGCAGGCTGCTGAGGCCTAGTTGACTGCTAAGTTAGCAGGCTTTTATGAATATGGGCCCTGCAGGATGCTGAATATGCCCCCATTTATTGCGAGCTATTGCCACATGGCGTATGCGCAGATAGGTATTGGAACAAAATGTCCCCATATAGACGGTTCAGCGATGATGTGAAGCAGTACACATATTTCCCATTGCACTATACGCAAACAACGATAGTCTCATTTTGACGAACACGGCTGTATTGAAACCATCAAAACAGGTGGTAACGAGGAACGTTTGAAGTGATATTTTTGTACAAAGTGCCCATCGTAGAAAATATTTCATAATGGTGTTTCCGTAATTGTGTTGGCTTTGTTCGCGGGAGACACCATTTCTATCTCTCATCAACAACAAAAATGTCCTGTGTGTGGGAGAAGTGCAAAATGTCCCCCATGGTTTGCAATTTACTATCGTGGCCCTGAAGCTTAAGGGACATGCACACATCGCACATTTCTGCGCACATTTCTGCGATGTCGCACATTTTATTCCAGATTTCTGCGATGTCGCACATTTTATTCCAGATTTCTGTGCAGATTTCTGTGATGTCGTACATTTTATCGCACATTTCTTTGCAGATTTCTGCGCAAATTTCTGCGCAGATATTTGCGATGTGGCACATTTTATTGCACATTAAATTTGCAGAATTCGGCCGCGTTTTCAGCCGCAGATTCAAAATCTCAAACGCATCAAGTAAAAAGGGTGGTCAACAAAGTGTGCTTTTTATACAAGTGTTTTTGGGGTTTAATCAACAAAATGTTTAAGGTTTTAGCAAAATTACACGTTTTTAAATAACGAATACATTCTGCATGCTCAAAATTTAGAGAAGACCGATTACGTTCACTAATTACCTTCTAATTAAACTTATTAAAGGGTTAACGAGAATTGTTCATTCAAAAGTGCAGAAAACTGCAGAAAACTTTAATATGGCTATTTTGCTTCATTCGCGCACACGTGCGCGCTCAGTGTGGACCTGCGAAATGGCATATTTTCTAGCTCGCTATTCCCCATACCTATGTGCACGGTCGGCGGTGTACAGAAACCGCCATATCCAGGTTCCAAACGGGATTTTCGTCCGGGTCCGAAACCTGAAATTTTGAATGAAAAGTTATATCATTAGCAAGTTTTGAGCTTGTAGAATATATTCGTTATTTATGCTTAAAAAACGTGTAATTTTGCTAAGACCTTAAAACATTTTGTTGATGGAACCCCCAAAAAGCACACACTTTGTTGACCACCTTTTACTTGATGCGTTTGAGATTCTGAGTCTGCGGCTGAACACAGCCGAAATTAGGGCGATAAAATGTATATGTGTGACATCGCAAATATCTGTGCAGAAATCTGCGATAAAATGTGCGATAAAATGTGCGAAATAGCAGAAATCTGCAATGTGTGCATAATAACACACGATCATTTTCAGATATGGGGCAGGGGGCATAAAGGAAAATTGAAAATAGAGCTAGCGTTCGAATGTGTGCAGCGTGCAACAGGAAATGCATAAATGTCTTATTTTCTAGGGACATAAATAAGTGCGAAAGCTTGTGCACAACGATACTTCCGGAATATCACCTACATCTGCGTTTCTGATACAACCCGTTGTCTCCTATTTAGGCGACCCACCGAATCCAAGGAATGCAGGGCAATTTGGTGCCAGAAACACTGTTTTTTATGTTTTGTTCCGTGACTTTATAAGTACCTCGCATGTAGTTTCACCGGGCTAGAAAACGTGCTAATAATGCGTTTTTAGGGACTAAGTTAGGGCAGCACTGCCATTACGAAATGTACAGCACGTGAGCGGTTCGTTAGAGTGTGTGTACCACTTTAATGGCTTATTTTGTTGATTGTCAAAATGCTGTGTTTGTGCGTGGTAATCACTTGCACAAATAGTCCCATATCAGGGTTTCTCTAACGGCTTGTCTCCAAATCCGGAGACTCGATGTGTCCGTAAAGATTGCATGTCAATTGGGGCAGTGGCGTTTGTTTCTCAGCAGAATGGGCGGTCTTAAGGAAACTCGAATTTGCCTTCTTCTGTGGCATGATGTTTACAGGCCAAGTGTGCGCTGTTCTCGCGCGTACAAACGGTCCCCACAAGGCCGGTCCTTTGTCCGGTAACACCGTCGCGCAGACTTTTATCATGGTATAGCCATCTTGTTTTTCTCCTATTAAAATCAATGTAACCAAACCGAGGCTGGAAGGAAAATAGTCTGCCACCTTCATTCAATAATTAGAATCACTATTTATAATTGTTAATGCATACATGGAACAAGACAAAGATGGTGACAGCATGATAAAGGTCTATTCCCATAGTAGCAAAAGAGAGTGCGGAGTGTGTTCGGGCGCCTGAAAACGCCCAAATGCCTGTTTTTGTAGACGGCGTTAGGACTATGTTTTTAAGTACAGCACGGCTTGCAGAAAGTGTCCTAAAACAGCGTTTCTAAAACCGCTTGTCGCCGAATCTGGAGCCACACAGACCCGGTTGAGTTTGTACGTAAATGTGCTCGAATGGGATGGTTTTCCCGGGAAACGTCCTGTCACAAGGGTTCGCGGTTTTGTGAGATTTTGTGCGAGGAGAGTGCTCTAGAAAATCCACCATCGGCAAGCGAGAGAGAGGGGGGGGGGGGGGGGGGGGGGGGGGGGGGGGGGGGGGGGGGAGGGGGGGGGGGGAGAGAGGTGACTGACGAGTGTTGTCCGAGCGCTTTTATTCAGACTCACAAAATGGATCTAATGGTCAAGTACACTGTGTGCATGTGGGTGTTCTGTCTGGAGAGTGCTAAAACGGATCATAGTGCCGAATGCACTAGTGTGAGAAGTCCTCGGTTTTATTAATATAATACCAGAAAAAAACTTTATAATAAACAAATAAAATAATGTCAAAGCCATGAATAATAATAATTAATAATTTATTGAATTTATATTGCGCTCTCTCCAGGACCAGTCTGTTCAACGGCGCATTACATTAAAAATCCTATAAATAGAATTTACAAAAATTAAGGTACACACATAAAAGTACACACGAACACTAAACTTAACCAGATGAGGGTAAAATATTACCATAAATGAGCAAAAATTAGCGTATATTCAAATTAAAAAACACAATGCACATCACCAACTGCTAATTCCTAAAAAGGACGGTTTTGAGTTTACTTTTGGACAGACTGTGAGTGCAAATTGCAGATGTCAAGCGGTAGTTTATTCCATAAATAAGGTCTAGCTGAAATATGATAAAAGCACGGTTTCCTAATAATATGTTGACAACATTTTGCCCTTTGGGTATTCCAATAAAACTTCACCTGAACACCTGAGGCTATAACGTCTGACTGTAATTTGTAAATCAACAAGATTATTTTGTTTTGTTTGTTTTTTGTTGTAAATTTATTAACTCTTAATTTTCCCCCATTGTCATTTGTTTACAGATTATCCTCCTGGCAAACCCTCTTGGGGTCTCTTGCCCACTTGGCCACATGGGGTTTTCTTTCCATTTCCTGTTTATCCTTGCCACTTCCCTTCGTTTCTTCTCTTGCCCTATTACCACCTTCTATTAACCCCCCCCCCCCCCCCCCCTCCCCCCCTTCACCACACTCCTTTGTCCCCTTTCCCCAGCTTCATCCTTCATCTTAATCCCTCACTCCTTCATCCTTACCCTAACCACACTTCTGTGTTCCTTTGTTCCTGGCTGTCCTTTCTCCTCCCTTTGATGTTCACCCACTGTCATGCTCCTTTGCATCCCTCTTTTGTGTTTCTCCACCCACCCCCTCATGCATGTGTGTTCCCTACATGTTTGTTTCTTGTACTCTGTCATTTGCCTTTGAGAATGTTTTGATTTGTACAATTTATTTTACTCAGAAAAAGATCCCGCATGCGCTTTACAACAAACCACCTCTTGTTTGATTCAGTATTTATTTTCTCAGAAATTGTCAAATTGAAATACACGCATTTAATTCAAATTTGGCATCTCTGGCGGATTCAGAAAACAATAGCAGTTTTTTATTGGTTTTTTTAGGCATGCCTAAAAATGTTATACATTCGCAAAATAGGGGGTTGGGTCCTGTGACGTTGGTGGCGCGATTTTAAAGGCAACATTGCCCTGAAATCTCACAAAACTTATCTCTTAGTCTTTGGTTAGTTACTTAGCCTATTTCCGAGGTCTGAGTGTAAAAATTCAACTATAATGTGTAATATTTCTGTAGAAATGAGGAAAAACCGAAGCAGTACTGATACCCGTAGATCATTGGCGCCCGCAAATAGTGCAGCCTGTCGCAACCAAAGCGCCGAGAGCACTCTAAAACTTCCAACGTCCGACTTTTCCCAATCCAAACAGGCATCCGCGAAATGATTTTCGTCAATGATTTTCAGACAGACTTGGTGAATTTTCAAGGGATAGTCGTGTACATTATTATATTCTATTTTTGAATGATCTTTCCAACCAATAAACGAACGCTTTTTGTAACCCAACCAAGGCAATGTGTCCCTTGAATGCTGCATTATGAGTGCCTGAATTAATTACAGGGGCGGATCTAGAGGGTGGGGGGGGGTTGTGGGGGTTGCAACCACCCCCCCCCCCCCCCCCGGGGGGCTGCTGAGCAAAGTTGTGATAAGCAACATTCTTCTATAAAAACCACAAAATTAGGCAGCTTCAAACGGTGCCCGAGATGCCTTAGATTGCAAGTGAAAGCCCCCGTGATTTCAACATTTTCCGGGACGGCATGCCCCCGGATCCCCTAGTGGGAACGTGCCGAAGGCACGTTCCGCGTTTGACAGGTGAATGGTACAACCCCTCCCTTAGGAAAGGCTAGATCCGCCCCTGAATTATCAGGCTTCAAACGTTCCGATCCGAGGCGACCATTTAGCTCAAGACAAGGACTAGATTTCAAATACGACTTTAAACCCTCGCTCGATCCGAGGCGACCCAAACCGCAAGCATCCACACCGAGGCTGTCTTGACGTCATCCAATGACGTCGCGACATTTTCAGGTCAAGAAAAAGAAAGACACAGGTGGGAATCGAATCTGCGTCATGACGGAATTCTCAGATCGAATGCGCCCACTGACTGTGTCATTGGCTCTTTCTATATACAGTGGCGTAGCCAAGGGGGGGGGGGGGGGGCAAGGGGGAGGGGCAACTGCCCCCCCCCCCCCCCTGTGGGAACTCTTGCCCCCCCACTCTTCCCCCCCCCCCCCCCCCCTGGAAAATTGGGAAATGCGTTACTATATGCGTTACTATAGCGAATTCCCCCCTTGAAAATAGTTATGCCCCCCGTTTTCCCCCCTCTAGGAAGAGCCTGGCTACGCCACTGCCTATATATCATGTTCATAATTCACCTGGGGTTTTAAAAATACGACTTTTAAGTTAATGTCGGTGTACGCTTGCTTTATGGTGTACGCAACAATTTCTGGCGTTCCCATTACCACTAACAAAAAATCGACAGTTTCTAACACTTGCTATTTCCGTTTATTACACCATGGAGCTATAGCTCCATGATTACACGTTGTCCATATACTCACGTATATACCGGTATTTCAACCCTCTTTTCGAAAATTTCACTGGGAATTTTACGTGAAGAATGTACATTTCCGTATTGGCTCCTTGATTCTAGGCCTGGCCTCTTGTTTAAAATTTTCCTCTGCTCCATTCCGTCTTTTTTTTATCGGGGGGGGGGGGGGGGGGGGGGGGTAATCCTATTACCCATCCCCTGTTCAAAAAGTGGAAGGGATATACTCCAATCACCTCGAAATCCACGCTATTTTGGGTGACCGGTGGGAGAAACTAGACTCGGAGCGGCCTCCTTAAATCGGTATAGCGCCCTCAAGCATTACTCTCAGCCATTCAACATGGCGACCTACACGGAAAGCAAAATGAACGATTCCAAGGCGGATCTAACTCCGGATAGCAAGGATTTGTCCC
The DNA here is from genome assembly GCA_037893225.1 of Hippasteria phrygiana. Classification (NCBI taxonomy): domain Eukaryota; kingdom Metazoa; phylum Echinodermata; class Asteroidea; order Valvatida; family Goniasteridae; genus Hippasteria; species Hippasteria phrygiana. Next base: position 1,661,926 of record JAZGUH010000013.1, on the reverse strand, counting down.
CTGTGAACATCGTGGAAATGATGGACGCTCTCATGGGACCAAACAAGAAGAAACACAACGAGGGTCTGAGGCAATTTGGGCTGCCGCAGGCGCCAAAAACGAGGGAAGAGTTGACCGTGGAGAGAGCAATGGAAAGCTGTACCTTCAAGACGGTCATGAGTTGTGTGCTCGGTGAGCAAAGCGCTGATTTCAGTACCTTTCATAACTGTCTTGTTTGTTCAGTCATCCGTGACAATGACATAATGAACCTTATACCATTGGACAGAGGACATTTTACCCTTTCCACAGACATTTGTATTTTTCTGAAATATTCAGTAGTTTTGCGATAATATGAATTTTAAAATGGGTAGGCCTATTTCACTCAATTCAAAGAAGGACTGAACTCCCCACCCTTGGGCAGTGTGTGTGTATGTGTGGGGAGACCATACATACATAACTGGTAATTAAGCTGCATAATATTGTACCAAGTACCAGTATTCAGTTACCTAATCAATATTAGGCTACTTTAAGTTAGGCAACTAATACATGTACTGTAGTACAAGTTCCTTGTATTTTTGTAATAAACAAATGATTGATGCCTACTCAAACCTGACATGGCTGATTAAGTTTGTTACCTAATTATAATTTGTATTTAGTTGCCTACTAAAATAGTAATGAGACTGAGAGAGTAAGGCAACTTAGTAGGAGTTCCTTGTAAATTTGTATAGTAACCTTGTCATATATTCCATTCCTAATATAAACCCAAAAGGATTTTGCCATTCTACTTCCTTATTTTATATGAAGGTTTTGCCCTGGGAGCTGCTATAGGTTTATTTGCAGCCAGCATGGATCCTGTTGATCCAGATCAAGCAGCCAAGCAGAAAGCAAGAGATGTCCTGAAAGACATGGGCAAAAGAAGCGTCTTTCACGCCAAGAACTTTGCTCTCATTGGTGCAATGTTTGCGGGGACAGAGTGCATTATAGAATCGGTAAGTTACTGCCCTAAATAGACCGACCATTAAGCCCCGCGCGTCTGACATGTGTGTCCATACATACGTGTTACGTGCATGGCTGTGATTGGTCAAAACATTTAGGGGCGGGGCTTAACCAGTTCGCATCGGATGACGTGTATACACGCAAAGGTTTTGCGGTATTTGGAACGGATGACAGATAAACACGGACTCGAGCGAGGCCGGAAATATCTGTCAGCGACCCGCTCGCAGCAAGCGGGGCCGAACAATTATCAGGGTGTGCTACTCGCAGATGACGGCCTGAACCCGGCCTAATCCCGGCGTGAACTGGGTAATGGATTGGTCTATTGGCCTATCACTCATTAAAACCCTCCTATACTTATAACTATCACAGCCTATCAAAAACTCTAAACACCAACTCTCACAGTTTTGTGTGTGTTTCAATCTGTCACTTGATAGGTTTTGATATATAGGGTAGATGGCTCCATTTTGGCTTTGAGAACAGGAGGGTTAATACATAGCCACGCCCCTAAAAGGAAATATATGGCATTTTTTGCAAGAATGCTTTGTTTGGCTAAGATTTTGAAAATTCTTTGTCAATTTATAGTTCTCGTCATTGATGATGTTTTCACATGCTGCATTTGCGTGATTCTATCGCGACATATGTCAGTTGCTCAGTCTTTGCTCATAGACATTGGAATATGAATTACATCTGTAAATCTTTACTAGGTTCCCCATGGTAATAAATATTGAATTAAAGATTTGTAATAATCATAGAATGGTAAATGATTAAAATGAATGTTTGTTTCGTTACCAGAAATTTGTATAAGGTAGGCCGGCTGTAATACACAATTACACATTCAAGTTTGGATAAAGTCAAAGATCCCTCCAGCTGCTTTGCAGTTTGCACAAGCTTGCCATTCTAATTCTTGCTTCTTTCACTGTGTACAGTACCGTGGTCAGAGTGATTGGAAAAACAGTCCAATGGCGGGATGTGTAACTGGAGGTCTTATAGGATATCGAGGTTTGTACTTATTTTTTGGAATGTTGAGCTGTTCAGTCATATAGAGTACGAGTGCGACTTCATTTGGCAAATGTGTTGTTCACAAACTTAAATGTGCCGTCTTTTTATACACATTTATATGCATAATTGTATACGTGAACCAGAAATGCACATTAGTACATGTATAGCCTTCAGCAGCTATATATAAAAAAGGAAGAGGCTTTGTCTTGCCCCCCCCCCCCCCATATTTTTATTTGTTCATGAAATATAAAGTCTATGGAATGTTTTTGTCGATTTGAAGATTTGTAAAAATGTCAGTTACTTGGGTTTCTAAACATTTGTTTAATATACCAATGTACTGCCTTACTTATATTTAGCCCCAACCCAAACATGTTTGGTCTAGAATGGCACCCGGAATAACTATGGTGAATCGAACCTAATGTGTCATACAGCTGGACTAAAACCAGGAGTAGCTGGCTGTTTAGGATTCGCTGCCTTCTCAGCCGCCATCGATCACTACTTCCATCTCCACTGACAAGAGGAATCATCCTGAAGAACTTCTAGAATCGGCATTTGTTGCCTGGTGGCTCTCGAAAGACTGTGCGAGGATGCAAAGTATCAACTTGTTGATTCTCCACAGCGACTGCATAATGTGCGAGAATCCTTTGGCTGGTCAATGCAAGCATTTAAGATTTTCCTCGGCTATAGATGAGAGAGGAAAGGTGTGTGGGGGGACTTGTAATTGTTCCTACCCCAGCCTCCCAAACCCACCAAGAATCCAACACCTGGTTTTGCTTGATTTTGAACAGCAGGACTCGGCCACTGTACGATGTGCGATCAAAAAGTTCCGAGACTGTTTCTCTTGCGAACGAACGGAGCGCAGCACAGTAATGTGCATATAGCAGGTGCAAGCAATAACTTTCCTGGGTAAGTATTCCAAGTTACATCGCTTGATCAACATCAGCACCTGTGTTACACGCATTTTTGTAACCACTGGTACATGCGCATTTGCGATTTCACCATGGACCTGAAACTTCATGTCGAGGATCATCAGCAGTGACAAGAGTTGAGTCTACGGCTACGGCCCATAGACCAAACAGCAGTCTTCGCAGTTGAAGATCCCGCAGTTTAAGACCGAAGAAGGCCCGTCAGGTCAGGAGCGCAACCAAGAGCATGCTCATCGTTTTCTTTGACATTCACAGGGTTGTACACCGTGAATTCCTCCCCCAGGGTCAGACTGTCAATGCCGAGTTCTACTGCACTGTTCTGAGGCTTCTGAGGGAGAACATTCAGCGCAAACGGCCTGAACTGTGGCGCGCTGGCAATTGAGTGCTCCAACATAACAACGCGCCCGCTCACAACGCGTTGAAAACACGCGAGTTTCTCGCCCGCAACTACACAATTGTCACTCCCCACCCCCCTACTCGCCGGATTTGGCTCCCAGCGACTTCTTTCTGTTCCCCAAAATGAAGTTCAAACTAAAGGGTCGCCGTTTTGACACTGTGGAGGAGATACAGCGAGAATCGCAGATGGTGCTTGACGCGCGTGCGGTTTTTGTTTGTTATAGGCGCAGTCTTGGAACTTTTTGATCACACCTTGTAAGTTCACACCTTGTAAGTTCACATTAGCCTTGATGTCACTTGATTCTGTATCAGTACAATGAATGTGCCATGTGGCTACTGCAGTGTTTGTATTCGGCAGACTCGGTAAAGGTGTCTGTACGATTATGGTTGAAAACCTTTGCATCCTGTCTTAACTGTATATGTTGCACCGGTAATATGTAAGGGGACATCTGGCATAAAAAAAAAAAAAATGATGCATATATATGCCACCAGCTGGGTGCGTAAAGTTTGTTTCATGAAAATTACTCTTTCATATGGTGTAGAAAAGAGTTATAACTGCTAAAAAAGCAAAGTTATGGCCGTTTCTCTTCTGGCCCACTTTATCAAACAGGAAACTTGTTTGTTACATGAGAAAATGGCACTCCATACACACAACTGCACAGGGAAAGTTCGGATAGTTTTCTCACAATAGACATGAATGAAGTTGATAGCACCATTAGAAAGATCTGAACTAGTTCTTTCAGTTGATTTAAGGATCATCTATGGAACGGCAAAAAACATGAGCACTACAGGTTGTTGAAACATGGTGAATGTATTCGTTGAGTAAACTTGACATTGGTATTCAGGGTTGAATTGTTGCCTGTGAAATTTAATAGAAATACATACATTGTACAGTACTATGAAGAAACTCAATCAGAATACTGTTCACATTTTTCATCTTTAATTATACTTAGACTAAAATTCTAAAAAGACATGGTAAAAAATACCCCATAGTTTCAGATTGAATTATTTCAAATAATTGAATATTTAACAGCATTACATTTTAATCAAAGTATCAGAATTTCTTTTGCATAAATCTTTTGAAAACATACTTTTGTTTTCCTCCCACTTTGAAAAAATAATTTACTTCTCAACAGACAGTATCTCCCACATTGATTCAAATCTAATTTGTATTTTTATCAAAACACAATAGAACGGCCTCACAAAATCCTTTTAACCCTAACCTGCCAGATGCATCAGATTGCATACTTGAACCGTTTACTTGTGTGCAGTCCAGCAAAGATGCACTGTGCTGCATCTGGCAAGGTTAGGGTTAATGACAGATAGATTAGATTACATGCATGCATTTACAAAACCTCATAAACCAGTTTGCGTCAGAGGATGTGTTAACACAATTTGGCTGTTTATATACACGGGCACGGCTGACGGGTTAAAACGTCAAGCTAGCTTCGACTCGCCTCCGGGTGACGTCTCAACACGCTTTCATTTGTTTTGTACACACACAAAGTTTGAGAAGTCTGTGGAGGCGGACCGTGTGTTGAACTTGGCCGCTGTGCACGGCCGGTTGTTCTACAATTTACGCTCTGGTGGGCGCACCCAGAGTATTGAAATATGAGGTTTCGGCAAGAAATATTGTACAAATACTGTTGAAATGACTCTTGCAAATCAGTATTTGTGGCATTTGGCTGTATATCAGAAGTTGGCTGCTAATATTTTGCCATTTTCGGCAAAAATAATCTCGGCGCGAAGTGGTTAAAACAAGCTTGGTTTAGATAAGAACCAGGCTGAGACAAGGATATTTCTTTGGTCCGACCGAATTGTGCTCATTCCCACGAGATAGAATTTGATTAATAAGAGTACAATAACAAATTGACAACTAAAACTTTAGAACGAATGTTAAAAAATCACCCACGTATGCAAATACATGTAATGTACATGTACAAAAGTACGATAGGAGTATCTTAAAATCTGACATGAACAGGGGCCAATTTCATAGAGCTGTTTAAGCACAAAACATTGCTTCGTAAAATCAGGTTACCGGCTAAAATGTCATGTGACTGTTGTGCTAAGCGAACAACTAAATACATGTACATCATATGGAGTTTGGCTGGTAGTAACCTGATTTTATTAAGCAAGATTTTTGTGTGCTAAGCAGCTCTATGAAATTGGCCTTAGGAAGTATATACTAAATAAACAAGAATAATAGAAAACAATAGATCTGTATGTTGCCCATACATTCTTCTGCCATAAAAAATACTATACTATTCGCTAAAAAAAAATTCATTAATGGTACCATAAATTTAAAAAAAAAAATAATAATAAATGCAGATTTCCTTTCTGGCACCTCTTTGACAACACTGGCAATCATTGTCACATTACTTGAAGACAAGACAATGAGTATATGAAGTCTGTCAATAAACAGCAGGCACTTTACCAGACTATTGTACCCCACAGCCTCACTGTGTAGACGTGTGCGGATCAGCCGACTCAAATGGCTGAAGCATTACAGAGTTCTGTGCTGCAAGTTGCTTGGGAGCCCTGGGCACCATGCAGCTTGATGCACTAGTCCACCAGTCCGGCATATTTATCAGTCCATGTTCAGAAGTTCATTGGAGTTGGTGTTTCACTCTGACAAAGCTCACAAAGGGTAGTCGTGCCACACGCTGAAAAGGAAAGTCAATGTTATTTTATGAATATGCACCCAAACTGGGCCACCTGGATTTTAAAACTATGAATGTCCAGTGAGATTTCCCCACTTGTTCTTGTGCCATTTACCATTTGAGAAATATTTTTCTGGGATTTAAATATCTGGCCCTCCTCACTTTCTTAATTGACAAGCAGTGTGTAGCAATGTACTGTTTTATTTCAATGAAATTTTGTGTATAGACTTTCCTCATTACAAGGCTAAAAGCCATGGTAAGTAAAGGGTTACCAAAAGAACAGGCTGGCTACAGGCAGCAACTGACATACAGTATGACCAACATATACCCAACTACATGTACTCACTAATGATGCACATCATATTGTAATACTGTGCCTGGGGTAACTTTACCATATTTTCTAGTGGCCCACATTCTGTAAGTGGCTTTTCAACAAAAGCCTCTTGGTTTACATATTTATTTGGAATTCTAATCTTGTCCAGGCCAGCATTAATTATTTTGGGTTGAACAAAGTTGCCTTTAATATCTGCCAAAGCAGGACAGAGATAAAATGTGTATAAAATGTGACCAGCTCGGGCAAAACCCGACGCTTCTCGGCATTTCTCATTACACGGTATGGGCCCGCAACGTAAACAAATGGCATCAGTGATACCAAAACCTCAATATTGAAATTCCACCCCAAGTGTTGGGTTTTGCTGGAGGTTGGGCTATTCAGCGAGTCAAGGGAACACCAGATCTGGAGAGAACTTTTTATTCCATTGATTTGCAGATAAAGTCTCTGTGATTTAAAAGTTACATGTATTTGATTTGACTCCCCCCCCCCCCCCTTTTTTTAATTCAATTACTTTAATTATTTTGTGCCATTTTAGCCCGTTATTCCATCCCCAGCACCTTCTTTCTATACTACAGGCCTTATTTTCATTACTTGTGTATCTTAATTTTTAATAATAAAATTTTTTATTGCCTGAAGGGCCCTCCGAATCTCCTGTGTTGCTATGTGCCCCATTTTTCCCGTAACGTTTTGGGACTGTATTTTATTGATACAAGTTTTAGGACGCTGCCCATTTCAGTGGCACCCTGCTTCAACTGCTTGGTCCATTACAATATATTTTCCAAGTTTTGTCCATTTTTGGTGATCCTTCTTGTGCGACCTACCTCTGTGTATACTCAGCTTCGTCCTGGTGCTTGAGAATGATTTTCCTGACCAGGTCTGGAGGGTTCCTGCCATGTTTATCTGCTCGTTCCCACCGCTCTAGCCTCGAGACTCCTGTGACACAGTCAGAGTGAGAATTGAGAGTTTGCCAAATGGGAGACTGCAAAGCTGCTTGGACAGGGGAAGATCATGAGGGGGTATGGTCATCGTCAGAAGCCCCCCCCCCCCCCCCCAAGACTTTAATTATATTTAATGTGAAGAGCCTCAAATCAACGACCTTATTTTGTTTTTATTTTTTATTTTTTAGTTAACTTGTATGCATAGTTTCAGACCAGGTGTAGGGCCAATGATTTTCCGTTTTAGTGGAAACCAAACAGAATTGGCCTCTTTCATTGTGCATTCATTTACATGTATGAAATAATGTCAAATGGAAATGAAACGGATTTTTGTACACTGTTCTAATGGGCGAAACAGAAATGAAGATTTGTCAAAACGGAAAGTTCACTTTTCTGAAACGGAAAATCATTGGCTCTACAGGTGGCAACACCAATGTCAGAAAGAGGGAAATCCCCTACCCCCTTCCACGCCGAGTTGAAAGTTCTGCCGATGAAAACTTATGGGGGTCAACATTTTTAGCAAAATTTTTGGGTTTAAAACAATTTTATTTTAATATTGCTTTTTTTTTTTTTTAAGTTGGGTGAAACAACCACTTGATCCAACCCTGGGGGCTGATTTCCCCACCACCCCCCCCCCCCCCCCCCCGAAAAAAAAATTAAAAAAAATATCTGGATCCGCCCCTGTAGGAGGCAGCAAAGTAATTTCTTGGCCACTTGGTATTATAGTTTTGATGCCCAAATGTGTGATGAGTGGTTCTACCATTGATCACACATGTAACATTTTCTGCAGTCACCTCCCCTTTACAATGATTACTTTTCTGGTATTTTGGTGGGTGAATTGAGAATGCTGACTCAATCAATTTGATGGGTAAATAATTCTGTTTTACTCCTCTGAGAGGGTGAAATTCCAAAGGGGGTTATGGTTATCTACAAGGACTAAGTTATATTTCAATCTACTTGTGTACATTAGTATTTGTTTTCAGGACATTTTATGAAATAAATGGGGTGGGTTAACGGGATGGGGTGGGTTAACGGGGTGCGGTCAGTGGCATAACTAGGGTTGAATTAAAAAAAACAAATTCTAGGGGCACTTGAAGGAAATTATGCTAAACTTGTTTGTACTTGTCTAGTATGCACATGTACACATACCCATACCTGTACAAGGCCCATATTCCCAACACAGATCAAATTGTTTAAGGACATCAATCTCCTTGTCTCTCAACACCTGCTGTGCTGTTTGTGAGTCCACAACTGTAACTGAAATAAATAAATAAATAAATAACCAAAATTAAACACATTTTAAAATGATATTGGTGAAGAGTGAAATTTGCAAATGAACTTTGAATCTTCCAAGAGTACTTTTTATTCTAAGCCCAAATCCCCCAGAATTTGTTCACAAATTTTCTGGTTGGCACTTTTGTCCCAAAACAACCTCAGATCTTTAACTAAACTGAAGTCAAACATAAACCTTAACCCTCCAGGACATTTTGGCCAGAATCCTGCCAGACGCATCAGATTGCATAATTTGTCAAATTGAATTGGCGCAGCGCAGAGTACAGCAAGTGCAACTGAGAGCACAGATGCACTGTGCTGCATCTGGCAGGGTTAGGGTTAACCTGAAGGTATGCCTTGAAGATTGACGTCACCATGACGTTTTCATGTCATGATGTCACCAATATTTAATTAGTCACTTTTGTGGACCTCCATATCTGAAAAAATCAATGCAGTTGCATAGTTTGTTTCTATCGCAAAGTATGTTAAGTGGCAAAAACAGTTTCTGCTGGAGTGAAATTTTTGGCGTCATCTCAACATCATCTGGAGGTGACTCACTCAAGTGTGAAATTATACCATTTAAATATTTAGATAAAAAACAAGTAAAAACAATTGTGGGATGCTGGTTACTGTGGATGTCATGTGGTGCCTTGTTAATTTATTTTACACTCCAAAATAGCACTCCTTGGGATTTTTCCCAAGATCTTTTGAATGCGTAAATTTTTTATTACAGCGCATCGTGAATGCACTAGAATGGTATTTTTTCCATTGCCTTGGGAAATCTTGGGATTTTCGAATTTGAGTGGTGTCGGTGCATGATGCTGTACGTAGCTGTGTGCGTGTTTTGATAGCATTTTACTGGTGCAGATTTGTACATAGTCAGATGTACACAAACCAACACTACGGGGAAACAACCTCTTTTTCTTTTACTCATTGTTGTGAAAGGTTCTACACAATTGCTAGTTTCCTTTCAAGTCCGATTTTTTTGCCATTACGCTTAGATTGCACAGTTTTCAAATCCCTTTTGTGCCCATTTTTTTGTAACATATCCTTCAATTGAGATTTAACCACTAAACCACCAATCAAATGGACGAGTTTGTAGTGGGACTTGCATACACAAACAGCACATGAAAAAATGCTTCTTTGGTGCATCAAGCAACCTCACATATTAATCAAACATAGACCCCAAACTGAAATTAAATAATAAAAATATCCCACAAGAACCTTAGATGCTAATACTTTATAGCAAACAGACTAAAACAAAGACCCTGCAATTAAAGTTTTATGCTAAATAAAACAAAGTCGAACCCTGCATTCTGTTCAAAACAGACGCATACGCAGACCTCTAGTTTCAAGATTTGTCAGCAAAATCTGCAAAATGAGGGAGAAATTAACACTACCACAGTGACCATACACAGTGCCAACCTCTACCACAGAAAACACAAACTTTCTTTCCCTATTTTGCACGAAACTTTCCCGACTAAATTCTCAAAATGTAAGGTTGTGTACAATTCTAAACACATGGCTGGTTATTTTCCATGATTTTGCTGTTCCTGACTGTTTTTAGTGGGGATATTATCTTTCCATTTCTGTGTTTTGGTTGAGAAATAAACCTTTTCAACATTTTCAATGCATCATGGGATTGGATGACAAAAAGTACGGCATTAGAAGAGCTACATCCAGAACTGTAAGGTTTTCATAACAAATGATGTCAAACTCTGGAGTGGTGAAGCGATATTTTCGTAAAATTTCACCATTTCGAGTGACATTTCTCGAACCTAACCTACAGGTACATGGCCATGTCAAGATAATACAGTTGAAATGTTGGGGCAGCAAATTTCGTGACAAGAGAGTTGGGACTCCTGCAAAAAATTGAAAAATTTCTCCCACAGCAGTTTCTATGTGTTTTTCTGTAAGGTTTGTGAAAACTAGTTAAAGAGAATGCATGTGATTGGTCATTAGTTATGTTGTTGGTTGTCATGGTTGTGAAATCGTATTCTGATTGGCTAATAATGTGACATTATCAGCTGTTCTAATTCCAGAGCAGTTGCATTCATCAGTCACTCTGAGAGGGATTCCCCAATTATTTCCTTATTTTTATTGCCATTCAAAATGATTTGTTTCTGGTTATTATTTTCCAGCATATGTTCCATGCAAACCAAAGATATGTGAAAAGAATATCTCTCAACTCATAATATGACAGACATTTGGAATAAAATAATTTATTATCCAAACCCACATGCATTGAGAATGTCGAAAAGGTTTGCTGAACCAACAACAAACCAAGTATCTACCATTTTAAAGGGTTAAAATTAACGTTAGTATGCTACAACTTGTTAGTTGTATAATTAATACTTGTTAGGTTGTATCATTTCTACATACCCGTTTCCTCGGCCGCTGTTGAGGCAAACTTCGCCTTTGCTGGGCTGGAAATAGCCTTCTTGTGTTGGGCAAAGACATCGGTGATCAAACGCTGGTTTCCAGACATGATGAACAGTGATCGATGGCGAAAATTCCAGCCTTTTATTAAAAGTTTTATTCCGAGCTTCCAAAATTAGGTGGACGGACGAAAAGCGTGTTGATGCATGTTCGGCCTCAAACGTAAACATAGAGAGATGATGACGCCGCTCCCTCATGCATTATGCATGAACATCTCACTAGTAATAGCGCCACCTAGCAATCGGCACTTTACAGCAGCAGAACTTTTTATGCGGTGGTGGTCATGTGATATCCGCGTATCCACCAGGGGAAGTCCTTTGGACCATGGAAAGGAGTGTCTTTTTTTTTCGAGCCTCCTATTCCATTTGTACATGTGTAGGTCCGATTCCAGCCCCCTCGGAGGATTTTTTTAAGAAAAAATGGCGCCCTCTATTGCCCCTCAACGATTCTTCCCCACCCGTATCCGCCTAAAAAGAAATCCGCGTTTCCGGGGGGGGGGGGGGGGGGGAGTCATTTGGACCATTCCGGGGGGGGGGGGGGGGGGGGGGGGAGTCATTTGGACCATGGAGAGGTGTCTTGGGGGGGAGTCATTTGGACCATGGAGAGGTGTCTTATTACTACGGAAGCGTATTTAGGACATGACCAAAAAAAATTCCCGCTCACTATTTCGCGCGGGCGGATTAGTATTTCGCCCGGGCGGATTAGTGAGCGAGACATTTGTTTTGGTCATGTCCTAAATACGCGTATTTTCCTCCATTTTGGACTTAGACTTTTTTTCGAGCCTCCCGGCCCATTCCATTTGTGTACGTATAGGTCCAATTCCAGCCTCCTCGGATCGGATCGGATCGGAGTGCACCACACTAAAATTTAATAGGCCAAAATGGGATACCCTGCACGATATGGGGGGAAAAGGGTACCCCCCCCCCCCCTTTATCCCTATACCCTAAGCACACTCCAGATTATTGTTATCTAACACATCCCCCTGGATTTCTGAATAGAATTCCTGAGATTCCGGGAACACAATGACCAACACAAAAGAGGGGGGGGGGGGGGGGGGGGTCTCTTTTCCCCCATATCGCGCTTCATATGCAAAATGGCTACGCCCAGAACCCTTTTTGAATAATAAATTTTGCAATTGATAGATTATGTAATTGATCAGCTATCGATCATAACCAGGGGTTCTGTGCTTCAACTTTTGTGAAGACTTGATACATTTTGGCTTTAAAATTGGTCCTATATATTTGGCTTGGCAAGTGGAGGGATGCTTTATGAAAAATGGCAGCTAGCCGGTTTGGGAAAAAACCCACATTTTCGGGGGTGGAACTTTCTGGGGATAATTGGCAAAAATTCTCAACGGCTGACCTGCCAAAAATTGAAAAGAATTTGACAAAACCCTGCCCTCTATCTACAACATACCTGTTGGTTTTTAATGTCGCAAGCTAGTAAATAGTAAATACACAATCGCCGCAATATTTAAATAATTTCCTTTATGCTGCTGGCCCTAGTGTGCCCTCACTGAAAATTATAGCGCCCCCTGTTCCCCCACTGAAAAAATGTGCCCCCTGTGCGCCCACAGAAAAATATTAGTTCCCCCTGTGCTCTCACTAAACATTCTGGTGTACGTGTCCCCACTAATTTTATTGTGTCCTCATCCCAATGAAAATCCTTGGCAACATCACTGAACAATTTGCCTCTAAATTGTTAAAAGAGTACGTATTTGTAGTTGGCCATTCAAAGCTGCACAAACAATATGCCCTTAGCATTCCAATCACTCCGGTCGAATGTGTGGATGGAGGGAGCTGGATTCAAGCACTCCAATTGTTCAAATTAATAAAAACAGAGTTGCTAAAAAGTACATGAATTGTTTTTGTATTAGCAGAAATGTTATATTAAGTTTATTTTGTGCAATTTAAAGTTAATGAATTCAAAGCAAATTGAGAGATAATCCTTGTCGCATTTTTCACTTTCTGTAGATTTTGCGAGACCGGACAGATCTTTCTTTACCTTCCTTTGTTTTGTCGTGTTTTGGATTTCATTGATTCCCTCGCTATGTTCAGGCAGAAGCAATGTATTATACGCAGTTTGCTCTGTGATATCTGCCAGAGAGCGTGGAATCTGTAGTTTGGGTATAGCATGAGTGTGGCAACTTCTTATAGTGTGAGTCCAGACCTTCCTCCTCCAACCCTTCCCGCAAATCAAACAATGATGGAAAGAAAGAGGAATGACTCTGTTGATGCCGTTAACAACTCCTACTTTTCTCTTCCTCTCAAACAAGTTCTGACTCACTGCGGCTATTTCTTGAAATGATAAAAAAACAAACTGTTCAGTGATAAGAATTTGGGGAGATATTTGAAATCAAAGTCGACCAGTTGTAAAACTCAGCGTGTAGGGGTGCCGTTGGAGTAGGGCTGTAATGGTGACAGTAAAAAGCCAGAAGTTAAAAAAGGAACCATTTACAGCCCTATTTGTAGGGCTAGGTAATACCACACATTCTGAACCATTCTGGGCCACGCGTACACGCAAATACCCAAACACTGACGGGGGGCAACCTGTGTTGAAAATACCACGCGGTCCGCTAGCTACATTATGTACAACGCATCGCACGGTCGCGTTGTCTCCATGTCAAAGTCGACTTGTCTCAACGGACGACTTGGTAAACGGTCGAATTGTCTGAACGGTCGAGTTGTCTGAACGGTCGAGTTGTCTCGAGTCGAGTCGGCCAACGGTTGAGTTGTCCGACATCCCTCATGCGAATATGTGGTACGGAAAAAATATCGCCCCTGGTTCCAAATAGTCGACTAGAGTAGTCAACCATCCTGCGTTCGAATCAAAGTTCGCGCCCGAACCAATGGCCCGAATTGCGCGTTGCTGATCTATAGACTTGTCAAGTCGTCTCCTACTCGGTATTCTTGGATTATAACTTCAAATACTGCTATAAAAAGAAACAAACATTACAATGATCACTTCGATGATAAAAGTCAAAAATTGAATTAATTAGTTGAGTATGGGTACTGAAATTGTTCATAGACAAAGATATCACCCGACAAACACAAAATTAGAAGAAACAAACAATGGATAGATCTATAAATTGTAGGGAAGTTTAGGTTTCCAAGATCAGCGCTTGGTGGCGCTGTTTTTACACGTTTACAAAGATTGAAACCAAAGCTTCTCAGCTCACTTGGACTTGTTGTAGTGTTTTCTAAATTCTAGAAAATCTACAGTTTCACTCTAGTTTTTGGCAAAATACCAAACAAATAATGGCAGGGAATGTTGCTCCGAATGGTGCCAAAGATGTGCTCGGAGAAGGCGAAGGGTCAGGGCAGTTCTTCTCTGCTATAGTGGTAACTTTAGCGCTGGGAGCCGTGATTGGACTGCTGATGCTCGTGTGTGGATTCGGGACAGGTGGACGTGCAGACAGTGTTGAACAGGAGAAGAATAATGGTAAATAAAGGTTGGTTTTGTCGGGGTCGGGAAAAGAATGTAATGTCCTGCTTCTAAAAGTTTGACCAATTGGGAGGCGACCGAGTGATTTGGGTTTCATTTTTAGAAAATAAAATCTCACTGTTTCAGTGTTTGCCATGTTTGTTTTTATCCTGCAGTGAGTTTTCCTTGCAACTTAACTTGTGCTGTAAATAGGCTCTAGTCTAAGGTTTACAGTCACTTCACCCATTTTCCACTGTGTCCTCGACCACTTCGCCCAAACGCCACTTCGCCCAAACGCCACTTCGCCCAAACGCCACTTCGCCCAAACGCCACTTCGCCCAAACGCCACTTCGCCCAAACGCCACTTCGCCCAAACGCCACTTCGCCCAAACGCCACTTCGCAAATGCGCACGTACCAGTGGTCACAAAAATGCGTGTAAACAGGTGCTGATTTTGATCAAGCGATGTAACTTGGAATGCTTATTACTCATGAAAGTTATTGCTTCCACCTGCTATATGCACATTACTGCGCTCCGTTCGTTCGCAACAGGAACAATCTCGGAACTTTTTGATCGCATGTCGTATTCGTGCAGTTTAATAACTTGCTTACATTTATTCAGTTTCGCACAGAAATTTTCACACCACTGAGTTATTGTTAGTCAAAATCCAAGTGTTTCTTCTGTGACGAGTCGTTAGGTAATTTGGTTGGACTTTATACTGGCTCACACCAGTTACTCAAGACAACAAAGAGTCTAGGTGCTGATTGGTGCATTTAATAGCAGGTCTATTGTAGTGGTGGGAGAAATCGGAGATTTGCAGCATTCAGTGACCACTGGGCCTTTACAAAAAAACACTCCAGAGCTGTAATGTTGAAAAAAAGAACATGAATGGGAAGGCTATTCGTATACCAAGAAGACCACTTGCTAGTGAATGCAGTTACAATCAGAGACCATTGAGCAAATTGGAGGATGTTCCAGTTGTTTTCTTTAAAACCCTAACCCTCCAGGGCATTTTGGCTAGAAACCCTGCCAGACGCATCTGATTGCATACTTTGTCACATTGACTTGTGTGCAGAGTGCAGCAAGGTCAAGCTGTCACCACAGATGCACTGTGCTGCATCTGGCAGGGTTAGGGTTTAAGCCTGTGTCACATAAAATGGAAGGCTTAATTTTTTAAGGTTGCTTTCGAATATCTGGTTTCCAAAATTGAAACCGAATAGTAGAAATCAAAAAGAATGTTAAAAAAAACAATCCGGATTTAGAACCCACCACTAGTCTATTACCATTTAGCCTCTCATTGGTTTCCCCCCTTTTTCCAGCTGAGAAGACAGACAACAAATCCAAGAAAGCCAAGAGTAACCAGCAAGGAAAGAAGCAACAGAAGCAAGCAGGAAAGCGAGGGGCCCAGAGTACATTCAGCCACGCTCACCTATCCTCCACCCTGAAGGAACACAGCAGCAATGTGCTGGACATTGACTTCAGCATCAATGGAAAATACCTAGCCTCTTGTGCAGAAGGTAACACCTCACCCCCCTCTCCGAAGAAATGCTAAGCACGGGGTGATTGTGTAGATATGGGCCCGGTTCCTATATAAGAGAACAAAATCCACTTTTAACCCTAACCCTCCAGGGTATTTTGGCTAGAAACCCTGCCACTCCCCTGCCAGACGCATCAGATTGCATACTTTGTCACATTGACTTGTGTGCAGAGTGCAGCAAGGTCAAACTGTCACCACAGATGCACTGTGCTGCGTCTGGTAGGGTTAGGGTTAAGTAATTGGACTTACCAAACTAGCTTCCCACATTAAAAACCAACAAGTATATGTCGTAGATAAAGGGCAGGGTTTTGATTTTTTTTGTGGGAAATTTTTGGGTAAAACGAAGACGACAAAATGCAACACGAAAATAACGATGGCGATCAACGCTATGCATGGTGAACATGCAAAACTGCACTCATTCGCAAGACACCAACTGCAAAACGCGCAAGAAAATCGCATTTTCTACCCTGAGAAACTGTTCAAAATTACAAAAACAAATTATGTCATTAGAATTGAGAGAAGCATACTTCATTTTGGAATGATAAAAACAGCCCTCTTTAGATTTCGGTCCAATTCAAGATGCCTGTAACTAAACAATCGCCTAGCACGGAAAAGATTTGCTAATAGCAAAAACAGGTTACCAGCCAGAATGCCCTGTGATGTGTATTGTGGCCTGTGACTGGTTCTAACCTGATTTCTTTTTTGCTTTGCTTGTAAATTTGCTAAGCAGTAATTGTTTGCATAGCAATTCCAGTTAGTCAGATCAAGGTGTGTGCTGAAGTTGGTATCTTTGTTTAGGAAACAATATTTTTTTTATCTGTGTTAATACATTAACCCTAACCTGCCAAAATCAAACACCCCTTTGTGTTGAATTTTGTGTGATTGGGTACTGTAGAGCCTTGGCACCATCACTTTGCATGGGACTTGATGCCATGATTTTGTCCAAGTACAAAGAATGTGCCATTGGTTTACTACACAGTGTTGGAGTTTGTGTGGTTAGGGAAGGATTCTAGTAAAAAGGCTTGGGCTGTTAGGGTTAAACATTGTTTTAAAACCCTAACTCCCTAATGGTTCACCAGGACTACCCTGCTAAATCCAACAGAGCCCAACGGTGACTCATATGAGTTTCCTGCTTAATCCAACACAGTCCAACACAGTCCAACATGCCAAGTTGCCGGGTACCTAAAAATAAGAAATTACTTGCCTGCTAAATCCAACAGAATCCAACTGTGACATATTTTTCTGTTGCCTGCTGAATCCAACAGGATTGTAACACTATGAGTTAGCTGCTCAATCCAACAGGCACTGTGAATGGCCTGGATGTGATTTCTCTACAAAAATGGAAAGGTGATTTTGGTGGATGTGATATTGGAGCTAGAATGTGATTTTGGCAGGGATTATCCAAAATCACATCCGAGCCAGAAATCACATCCAGGATTAAGTCGTTAAAGTCCAAGATCACATCCTGTGTTAGCACCTTGCCAAAATCACATCCACTGTCTGGCCACTTAACTAAAATCACATCCAGTGTCTGGGCCCTAGCTAAAATCACATCCAGGATTAAGTCATAAACCCCAATATCACATCCTGGTTGCCCACTAGTCAAAGATCACATCTGTCAAAGGGGATTGACAGCTCTATCATTCAATATCACATCCTTGTGGTCAGGCGCACAGCCATAAAGCCAAGATAATAATCCCTGACTATAACAGCTATGTTTAGCAATTAATTATGGGTCAACAGTGGCCAAGATAATTAGTTTGTCTGTAGCCAGACCATGCTTACCCTTATGATTACATGTACACAATGTACATGTTCTGTTGTGTGTACCAGTAGCTACATATGTAGGGCATTATTATTAGTGTTGACACATAGAGGTAGAAAACGCCTGTTAAAACAATTTAATGATATTGATTTGATTGATACTCTCTGAAACTAGATCTTGGAAGATCGTTTTCCTGGGTCTTTTGAAGTCACGGTAATAGATTTTCCTCAAATGACCTTTTAGGGTACTTGTTCCATTTATAGAGTATAATGATGACATTTTGCTTTTTGGGTCTAAAATGAGCACCGATGAGTTAATTTTTATAAAACTCGACGTGAAATGTCGCAACAACCTACCCAATCACATATGGGAAGAAAAAGGAACTTCATGCAAAATTTCAAATTTTATGGCCAAAAATGACCTTTTAGGGTACTGGTAGTGAGTACAATAATACAATTTTGGTTTTTGGCTCTAAAATGAGCACCGATGAGTCCACTGTTATGAAACTTGACGTGAGATGTCGCAACAACCTACCCAATCATATACTGGAAGAAAAAGGACTTTCATTAAAAATTTCGAATGTTATGGCAAAAAATGACTTTTTAGGGTACCGGTACTTGTTCAATTATTAAAGTACAATCATGAAATTTTGGTTTTTGGCTCTAAAATGAGCACCGATGAGTTGATTTTTATAAAACTTGACGTGAGATGTCGCAACAACCTACCCAATCATATATTGGAAGAAAAAGGACCTTCATTGAAAATTTCAAATTTTATGGCCAAAAATGACCTTTTAGGGTACTTGTTCCATTTATAGAGTATAATGATGACATTTTGTTTTTTGGGTCTAAAATGAGCACCGATGAGTTAATTTTTATAAAACTCGACGTGAGATGTCGGAACAACCTACCCAATCATATACTGGAAGAAAAAGGACCTTCATTGAAAATTTCAAATTTTATGGCCAAAAATGACCTTTTAGGGTACTTGTTCCATTTATAGAGTATAATGATGACATTTTGCTTTTTGGGTCTAAAATGAGCACCGATGAGTTAATTTTTATAAAACTCGACGTGAAATGTCGCAACAACCTACCCAATCACATATGGGAAGAAAAAGGAATTTCATGCAAAATTTCAAATTTTATGGCCAAAAATGACCTTTTAGGGTACTGGTAGTGAGTACGGTACAATAATACAATTTTGGTTTTTGGCTCTAAAATGAGCACCGATGAGTTGATTTTTATAAAACTTGACGTGAGATGTCGCAACAACCTACCCAATCATATACTGGAAGAAAAAGGACCTTCATTGAAAATTTCGAATGTTATGGCAAAAAATGACTTTTTAGGGTACCGGTACTTGTTCAATTATTAAAGTACAATCATGAAATTTTGGTTTTTGGCTCTAAAATGAGCACCGATGAGTTGATTTTTATAAAACTTGACGTGAGATGTCGCAACAACCTACCCAATCATATACTGGAAGAAAAAGGACCTTCATTGAAAATTTCAAATTTTATGGCCAAAAATGACCTTTTAGGGTACTGGTAGTGAGTACAATAATACAATTTTGGTTTTTGGCTCTAAAATGAGCACCGATGAGTCCACTGTTATGAAACTTGACGTGAGATGTCGCAACAACCTACCCAATCATATACTGGAAGAAAAAGGACTTTCATTAAAAATTTCGAATGTTATGGCAAAAAATGACTTTTTAGGGTACCGGTACTTGTTAAATTATTAAAGTACAATCATGAAATTTTGGTTTTTGGCTCTAAAATGAGCACCGATGCGTTCACTGTAATATGAAACTTGACATGAGATGTCGCAATAACCTACCCAATCACATATGGGAAGAAAAAGGACCTTCATTGAAAATGTAAAATTTTATGTCCAAAAATGACCTTTTAGGGTACTTGTTCCATGGTATATATTGTTCCAAGTATAAAACTAAACTTAAAATTGTTAGGTTTTTGGCTCTAAAATAAGCAGCGATGCGTCCACTCTTATGAAACTTAACGCGAGATGTCGCAACAACCTACCCAATCATATACTGAAAGAAAAAGAACCTTTATTGAAAATTTCAAATTTTATGGCCAAAAATTACCTTTTAGGGTACTTAATTGTTCCATTTTATATAGAGTATAATGATGACATTTTGCTTTTTGGGTCTAAAATGACCACCGATAGGTTGATTTCTATAAAACTTGACGTGAGATGTCGCAACAACCTACCCAATCACATATGGGAAGAAAAAGGAACTTCATGCAAAATTTCAAATTTTATGGCCAAAAATTACCTTTTAGGGTACTGGTAGTGAGTACAATAATACAATTTTGGTTTTTGGCTCTAAAATGAGCACCGATGAGTTGATTTTTATAAAACTTGACGTGAGATGTCGCAACAACCTACCCAATCATATACTGGAAGAAAAAGGACCTTCATTGAAAATTTCAAATTTTATGGCCAAAAATGACCTTTTAGGGTACTGGTAGTGAGTACGGTACAATAATACAATTTTGGTTTTTGGCTCTAAAATGAGCACCGATGAGTTGATTTTTATAAAACTTGACGTGAGATGTCGCAACAACCTACCCAATCATATACTGGAAGAAAAAGGACCTTCATTGAAAATTTCGAATGTTATGGCAAAAAATGACTTTTTAGGGTACCGGTACTTGTTCAATTATTAAAGTACAATCATGACATTTTGCTTTTTGGGTCTAAAATGAGCACCGATGAGTTAATTTTTATAAAACTCGACGTGAGATGTCGCAACAACCTACCCAATCACATATGGGAAGAAAAAGGAACTTCATGCAAAATTTCAAATTTTATGGCCAAAAATGACCTTTTAGGGTACTGGTAGTGAGTACAATAATACAATTTTGGTTTTTGGCTCTAAAATGAGCACCGATGAGTTGATTTTTATAAAACTTGACGTGAGATGTCGCAACAACCTACCCAATCATATACTGGAAGAAAAAGGACCTTCATTGAAAATTTCAAATTTTATGGCAAAAAATGACTTTTTAGGGTACCGGTACTTGTTAAATTATTAAAGTACAATCATGAAATTTTGGTTTTTGGCTCTAAAATGAGCACCGATGCGTTCACTGTAATATGAAACTTGACATGAGATGTCGCAATAACCTACCCAATCACATATGGGAAGAAAAAGGACCTTCATTGAAAATGTAAAATTTTATGTCCAAAAATGACCTTTTAGGGTACTTGTTCCATGGTATATATTGTTCCAAGTATAAAACTAAACTTAAAATTTTTAGGTTTTTGGGTCTAAAATGAGCACCGATGAGTTAATTTTTATAAAACTCGACGTGAGATGTCGCAACAACCTACCCAATCACATATGGGAAGAAAAAGGAACTTCATGCAAAATTTCAAATTTTATGGCCAAAAATGACCTTTTAGGGTACTGGTAGTGAGTACAATAATACAATTTTGGTTTTTGGCTCTAAAATGAGCACCGATGAGTTGATTTTTATAAAACTTGACGTGAGATGTCGCAACAACCTACCCAATCATATACTGGAAGAAAAAGGACCTTCATTGAAAATTTCAAATTTGATGGCAAAAAATGACTTTTTAGGGTACCGGTACTTGTTAAATTATTAAAGTACAATCATGAAATTTTGGTTTTTGGCTCTAAAATGAGCACCGATGCGTTCACTGTAATATGAAACTTGACATGAGATGTCGCAATAACCTACCCAATCACATATGGGAAGAAAAAGGACCTTCATTGAAAATGTAAAATTTTATGTCCAAAAATGACCTTTTAGGGTACTTGTTCCATGGTATATATTGTTCCAAGTATAAAACTAAACTTAAAATTTTTAGGTTTTTGGCTCTAAAATGAGCAGCGATGCGTCCACTCTTATGAAACTTAACGCGAGATGTCGCAACAACCTACCCAATCACATAAGGGAAGAAAAAGGACCTTCATGCAAAATTTCAAATGTTATGGCCAAACATTACATTTTTAGGGTACCGGTACTTGTTTCAAATAATAAAGTATAATAATTAAATTTTAGCTTTTTGGCTCTAAAATGAGCACCGATGGGTCGACTGTTATGAAACTTGACGTGAGATGACAAAATCGTACCCAATCACATATGGGAAGAAACATGCTTCAAGCATTGTTTTCAATACTAAAAATAAGGGCATTGCAGTGTAGTGTACTGTAAAAGTGAGCAGGCATTTCAGCATACATGTACAGTACATGATGCACACCTATGGGCATGCATACATGTACATGCAGGTTTTATGGCTCTCCTGATCTGCATAACAAACACTGACACAACTGATAAGAGGAATTAAGTAGTGGGGTTTGAATGGGCAATTCCTGGAAACTGGCTGAGGAAGATGCCAGCATGCACCTACACATCACACATGTAGTATACAAACTGTGTGTAGGTGGCCCTGTGTGCATGTAAACAGAACAATGTACATGTACTTCTGGTACTCCATTTGTTCAAATCAGCCAAGTACATGTATCTTGAGCCATCACAGCCTGCTCTATTCCTTCCGTCCTTCATGATGTAGTGCAACAAATTCTAAGAAAAAGTACATGTACATGCATAGGTTTTCATGTAATCTTTTGATAAAAAGGCTACTTGAATTGGACATATGCAAAGTACATGTGTATATATTATCAACCATGTTTTTAGAGTTTCTAAATTCTAGACCACTTGGATATATCTAACAATTAAAGGGACACGTAAATTGCCTTCAAATGTCATGAAATGTTGCTGTTTGGAAATGTTCCTTATCTTTTATAAGAGTTGTTCATGCAAAAAAAACATGTATAATGTGTTGTAAATATAGTGAGTGGTGATTACAAAACAAAAAATTGGTCGCTGACCCCTGACATCTGACCCGCGAAACATAGACTTATTTCCAGTAGTAAATACCACCGTCTAAATAATGCGCAAAATACGCTGTAAGAGTCTTTAGGCTGGCGCTGCAGCCAGTGGCCTTGTGAACCTATCAAATGATCGCCAGGTACAATTCTCTACCTCGCGACACATATCGCCAGTGCTGCGCACCGTGCCACAGTACATCAAAATGGATCAACAGAACGTACTTCAACCGTCCGCCATTTTGTGGAGTCACAAATTATGGCGGACCGTACGTTATTTGTCACGAAATTAAACAAAAACCACGCAACTTGAAGGGATAGTTATGTGAATCTTTATATTCTACTTTTAAAAAAGCTTCCCAACCATATCCATTTCAGTTTTAAAGCCCAAATCGCAAAATCCAAAGCAATGTGTCCCTTTAAAACAGCACATAAGATGAAAAATAGAGAACATAACAATCCAAAATACACGTAGTCAAGGATAATATAAGCTGCGATCCAAATAATAATGTCAAATAAAGGAAACATCATGACATACATTGTGGCCCAACAAAATGAATCACAAGTCGGCAGAGTTCGGGCCCTTACTTGCATGAGTACAATGGAAACTAATAGGAACTGTTCGGATTTTTAACCACTTAATGTTCATATGGATTGTAAAATCTTAAAATCAAGTCATATAAAAACTGTTGTTCAGCCAATTGTACACATCTTTCCATAATTTCTAATGCACCCAAAAATATAAGTCATAAAATGTTTTTAAGTAAGTTCATTTCGTAGGATCTGGTTGTCAACTCAACATGGATGTGTTCTGAAAGGGATATAACTCATGTACATTATTTAAAAGAGTTGATGAAAAAAACTGCATGTGGCACATATGTCCTATTGTGTATAACAATTTGTGTTCCTTAACATTCGCATTTTTGAAAATCCATTTTTTTTAAGCTGGCAGAACCACAATTAACTATAAACATTAGCTTATCATAGCATCTGTTGAATATCATGTGACATTCTTCATGCAAATCTGGGACAAACAAACTTGTACAGACTTCAAAAGCACATAGCCATTGACTAAGAGAAATATGTCACCATAAACTCATTTTTTATAGAATCAACAGTGTAGCCAATTGTATCTTTTATACATATGTACCATGTCTACACACTCAAAGCTTTTGCATGGAGCATTTACATGTATGGGGAGACTTTTAAAAATCCATTGACTGTCACTGTGTGATGAATACATCCTTTGATTAGAAGCCAACCTGACCAACCCTATTGACTGGTCTAAAGCAGAGTCAGCAGCCTGGGAGATTAGGATTCTTATCAGCACTAATCCCATTAGGAGTATGATAAGCGATCCTGCCTGAATGAATCCACTTCATTTTTGTGCAACTTAATATCATGATATAAGCCGATATAAATATTAAAATCATTACATGTGTGAGATGTTGTTTTGTTTTCTTTTTCTAATGGTAAAAATCAATAAAGAAATGACAGAGAACGACCATTACGGTCAGCAATGAAAATAGTTCCAGCACTCATCCAGGGAGATGTGTTGGTCACAGGAGTTTGTTTATTTAAGTGATTATGGGGATTATCTTGGCTGGACATGGGAGGAGTGTGTTTTATAATTATACTCAAACCCACTGGGGTTGAAAAAGATATACCCTAGATTTTCTAATGGGCTGTTCTCCTAACTTGCTACTGCAGGCATACATCGTTTTTATTTTTTCCAGTCATAAAGCAAATGAGAACAATAGTGAACTTTCTTCACCACTGCACGATACATCTCTATTTAAAGGATTGTCACATTAATTTCATGTGAGTAATGTTGCATCTACAAAAACAACCATACTACTTCGTGTCTTGTGATGATGGTGCAGTTTTCCCAAAAGGGAAAATCCCCCGTTTTGTGGAAGACGGTTGTACACCTTTGAAGAACATTACAATTTAAAACTCTCATCGCCATGTCCATCATTGGAGTAATTTATGTACGATGTTGTGAAACAGGTTAAAATGTCATCTGGTCTAGCTCAGCTGACAACTAAAGCCTTTTCAAGAAGTAAATAATTTGTATGTATGTATGATAACCTACACAAGGATACTGTGGGAGCGCACTTGGTAGAATTAGATTATCAATGAAGCCCGCATCACATGCTACAAAGCGAATGTTTGATATATGGGTGAATTCAAATTTTATCAACCCTACACGTCAGCCAATCAGAGCCGAATTTAGATTTTTTGACAGAAGTGTGTCCATGGCAGTTGATTGTCCATATCCGTCGGTCGACTCTATTGCATTAATTAACATGGAGACCTGCAAGAAGCAATTGTCTGTGAAAGATTTTGACGTGAAAATCATGCCTAATTATTTGGTCTATCGGTACTTTTTTAAAGTGAAATATGGATGCAAAATCGTACAAATTGATTCAATTGTATCATTATTATTGCGATGGCTTCATTTTGGTTTGGTCACGACAAAGAAATTGCAACAAGTAGTGAAAAGTGTTCGGGAAATTGTAAAGTTGTTCAGTGTACATAAATACGGGGTCGCATTTTAACATACGAACAATTCAAATCAATGTATTCATTAGATGAAATAACTTGCAGTAATGAATTTTTTAAGATTTGAAAATGAAGCTAAACAACTCTAATCTTCAGGCATGACCATATATCATAATTCAAAAGGATTAACGGTTGAGCAATGTCAAATAATACATGAATGTCATGGATTGGCAACTGTCATTTTTCAAATGAAAATGAGGTATTTTCATACCAAGTTGAAGCGTTCTATTTGGAGTTTGTGCACAAACTGTCTTAATTGTCTATGTGACCGCTGGTACCCCAATGGAAATATGCCTTAAAAATTGCTTTATTAGGCTATCCCAGAAAGGATCAACTGTTTTGTTTTTAATTAACTGTACATGTACATGTGTACCCCTGTTATGTGTATCTATCTATTTGTGAATATTGATTTTCTGAAAAATAAATAAATAGCCTCCATATTGGGAACATAAGTCTTTTCAGGGACGACTCTTGTTTTACTTCTTAAACATAACAGCACTTGATGTCATTTTTTTCTGAATTTAATCTAAGCCCAACAGAAGTAGCTACTGACAATTTACATTCTAATTTAAGTTAACAAATTGTGGTTTTCCACGATTATATTGGTTTGATTCATTTGATTTGCTTTAATTTGGAAGCGTCCATATAATACATGTAAAAGGGTAAAATCCAAAAAGGTATTTCAGAAAATTTTGTTGAAAGAAACATTGTATTGTGCCATTGTGAACGAAACAATAAGTTGTGGGTTTATAGAAATGACACAATAATAAATCAAATAGAAATTGTCCGTCATGCATTGCAAAATTGTTATAAATATAGTTTTAATATATGTGTGGTTTCTTTGGCATATTACAACAATGCTAACTTCTTTTAATACAAACGTTGCTCAAAGCATATAAGGGGGGTGTTGCAGGTTTCCATCATCAATTATGTTATTAGGTTGAGTGGTATGACAGGAATTACAGTATGGATGGGGAAATCAACCAATCAAACGGTAAAACTATAGCCTTAATTGTGAGACTGGTATTGGTTACGCCATTAAAGATACAATTGTAGGTTCATTCACGGAGGTTGTGTTTTCCTAGTTACTAATTTTCCATTGGATGGCTTCGTCTACAAACATGCGCTTGCAATGAACAATTTACTGTTGAAGAAAAGATATTACCATGACTTCAAAAGACACAGGAAAATGATCTTCCAAGATCTAGTTTCAGAGACTATCAATCAAATAAATATCATTAAATTGTTTTAACAGGCGTTTTCTACCTCTATTATGTGTCAACACTAAAAATAATGCCCTACATGTAGCAACACATTTAACCGAACATGTACGTATGTAATCATAACGGTAAGCATGGTCTGGCTACAGACAAACTAATTATCTTGGCCACTGTTGACCCATAATTAATTGGTAAACATAGCTGTTATAGTCAGGGATTATTATCTTGGCTTTATGGCTGTGCGCCTGACCACAAGGATGTGATATTGAATGATAGAGCTGTCAATCCCCTTTGACAGATGTGATCTTTGACTAGTGGGCAACCAGGATGTGATATTGGGTTTTATGACTTAATCCTGGATGTGATTTTGAAGAGGTGCGAAAACACGATGTGATTTTGGCTAGGGCCCAGACACTGGATGTGATTTTGGTTAAGTGGCCAGACAGTGGATGTGATTTTGGCAAGGTGCTAACACAGGATGTGATCTTGGAATTTAACGACTTAATCCTGGATGTGATTTCTGGCTCGGATGTGATTTTAGTGGTGTGGATGTGATATTGGCTAATCCCTACCAAAATCACATCCAGGCGAGTCACCTTTCCATTTTTGTAGAGAAATCACATCCAGGCCATTCACAGTGAGGGTACAACGGGAATATCAAATAGTTATATCCTGTTGGATTCAGCAGGGATAGGGTTAATTAACCCTAACCTTCCCTAACCTGCCAAAATCAAACACCCCATTTGTGTTGAATTTTGTGTGATTGGGTACTGTAGAGCCTTGGCACCATCACTTTGCATGGGACTTGATGCCCTGATTTTGTCTAACTACAAAGAATGTGCCATTGGTTTACTACACAGTGTTGGAGTTTGTGTGGTTAGGGAAGGATTCTAGTAAAAAGGCTTGGGCTGTTAGGGTTAATGTGAAACACATAACTCATCATTTTGGACACCTAGTGTTTTAATTGACAGCAAATAGTGACCTTGTTTTTAAAATATTGCTAAAACTTTGATCTCTTTTGCTCAATAGTGATAATAATTCGGATTAATGTGATTTCATTTAATACGAACTGTCCCCTTTAAACAAAGATGTACGGTTAAATTAGGAGATAGGGTAAGATAGCTCATTTGGCAGAGCACCAGTATGGTAATCAAGAGGTCCGCAGGTTCAAATCCCCAAAGTTAACAGTGACCTCTTATAAAAGCTGATGAAAGATAAAAACCTTTAACCCTAACTCCCTCCATCATTTTTCCTCCAAGTATCCAAAATCCTCTTATGGGGACCACTGCAGGAATCTCCAAAATCCTCTTGGTTTTTTTTTTAAATACCCAAGTAACCTCAATCCTCCGAAATCAACCAGCATCAGATTGGGCCTGATGACCTGGATCCTCCATTTTCCTCCAGAGGCGAAACCCTCTTATGCCCTCAATCTTGCAAAATCCTCCGAAGTTTCAACTTCCAAAGACCCTCAATCCTCCAAATTCCTCCTTTTGGCAGAGGATTTTGGAGAATTTGGGAAGGTTAGGCCAAAAAAAAAAGGTTTGGTTGTCCTTGACCTCCCGCCCCTATTTTTCGGCCCGCGCCCAAAAAGTTTTTTTTCCAATTTTTTAATAAAAAAAAATAAAAAATTAAATTGATTTCGCTGGTTGATTCGTTCCAATCTCGTTTCCATCTTTATTTTGTTATTTGTAATGCACAAACACGACCCTACCTTTTACTCCAGAGTTTGAAAGTTCATATTTTATTATCAGTGTGTGACTTTGCACAATAAATTTCTCGATGGAAATACACGCGGTACAGAAATACACAAATGCAGCGTGGCCACTCATCAAATTTCAAATTCCCAAGATTCATCAGTAAAATTCCCAAGGCGATGGGAAAACACTGTGCAAAGAGCATCGGAATAAGCACTTTGTGCATGTGAAATTCATATTTTTCCTAAAATTCCCAGTATCTTGGGAAAAAATCCCAAGGAGTGGCCACAGTGCACACATGTATAACGCACGAGGCTAAAATGTTATGAAAATTGCATTTTGAGAAATAAACTTTAATATGAAAAAATATAATCTCAACATTTTTCTAAATATATTCTTTAGTCACTATATATTTTAAAATTTAGTTTGGAATTTGGTTGTATATTTACACAAACAATTAAATAATAAATATTCAAACAAAAAGATGCATCAACTGAACGTGTATATGCACAGGGGAAGCCAAGATGGCGTCTTTTATACATGCTCAGCATTCATTGCAAACTGGGTGTAAAAGTCTAGTTTGATTGTATATGCAGTGTGGCTACCACATCGAAACTTCGTGAGGTTTTTTAGTCGAATGTTGAGCCAGCTCAAATACAGCTGAAACACACAAAGGTCGCGTCCACCAAAAAGTGGTCCGTAGAGTGACATTGAGCCATAGGGAGACAGTGTCAGCACTGGCAGCCTTAGGGCTACGGTATGTGTTGTTCAGATGGAGTGAAGGACCCGGTGGCCATCGCTGAAGAGGCAGCCGTATTACGTATATTAAACTGTTTATCGGCCTAACAACATTTGTGTGTTTGTTTTACTTTGTGTATGGTTTGAAGTTGGACTTCGAAGGGGTGTGGAGTACAACCAAACATTTTTTTTTGGCCTTAGGGTTAAAGGTACATGTATGGTATAGCATCTGTAGAGCTGATGACAAAGTTGCAGGCAGACTGGCAGTGCCCATACTTTATGTGCTTATATACATAAAATAACAACCCTGTGAATGTCACAAGAAAATAGTGAAAAACCATTGTGTTTTACCCTAACTCCCTAGGGTGTGTGGAAATTCATATTAAAATTGGAGCATTCAGGACTGTTAGGGTTAAGTGTTTTTTGTGCACGATGTGCTTATTATGAATGTCGAAATCCAAATGATCCACAGCATTTTTGGAGGTCTTCAGATACAATTTTCTCAAAGATGACAGCATTTCAGATGGAAATATTTCTCTCCAGAGGATTAAAACTGGTATCTTTACAAACAGTAAGCTTTCAGATTGAAACTATTCATGATCATGACCAAAGCTGTATATCATACCTTTTTCACCCCTTGCATCCGGATGACGTCTATAGAAAATTACCACCTGGCCAATTGACTTCTATACACGCATTCTCTGCATTTTCATTCCATTGTTGGATTATTGTTTGTTTCGCTTGGCTGCACAAGCCGGTATGGCACCCGGGTGCCCCATTATAACACCCGTTCTCAAGGGGTTAAAATTGCACTAAACTAAAACTAAAACGTGTTTGTTCTCATACTCCCTCAGATCGGACTGTACGTGTGTGGAGTGTGAAAGAATTTAAAGACAGAGAACACAAGTAAGTTTTGCACACCCACCTTATTAATAACTTTTTGTATCCTCTAGGGCTGTTCATTTTCAAATAATTTAGTATTCGATTAAATTTGAAACTGGGTTTGAATGAATATTTGAATATTCGATACCGGTACGGCGCCAATCAAGTTTTTCACGGGTCAGCTGCAATTAAATGCCGCGCCGGTAAAAAGTTGCACGCAAAGCACGCCAGTGATTTATGTGTACAATTGCTGGGTTTTTGCAGTAAATTATTAGAGGTTTTATGGACGGGAACATTAAACCTCCCTCCACAAAAAATTACCGTTGACAAAATTCGACATTTGACACTACTAAGCGCCATAACTTTTCTATTAAAATAGCAACAGAGTCCTATCTGTAGGTGCATATTTTTATTTTTCCCTCAAATATTCGAACCGGCAAAAAGGTATTTGAATATTCGGTAGACAATCTAATATTTGAATATTCGGTATTTTTGGGACAGCTCTACTATCCTCGACATTACCCATTTAAAATGTTCTTGAGATAAATTGAACGACAGCAGAATAATTTTGTATAATGTTTGCATCAACAAAGTTGACCGAATGTTATTTGAATTGCAACATTTGTTTTGTTAAAGGTGCCTACGAGGGAATGTGGAGTATGATTATGCAACACAGATCAAGTTCAGTCCAGATTGCAAGTAAGTCATCGTCTTACATTGAAAAAAATGCTGTGAACGGGTACCTGTGAGGGTAGTGGTTGTTATCACTTAACTTTCAGCCAGGGCTGCATACTCCCTAGGGAGCTGAGGTTTCAGGAATGATTGATAGGCCTGATGAGCAGGGGTAATAATTAGTGGCGCGATATAAATCCGGATTTGTTAACATTTGGTTTGAATTCCACTATTCGGTTTCGATTTTGGAAACTGGATATTCAAAAGCAACCTTAACAAATTAAGCCTTCCTTTTTTGTTACATTGGCTAAAAAAACTGGAACATCCTCCAATTTGCTCAATGGTCTCGGATTGTTAAGTTCGTTAGTGGTCTTCTTGGTATATGAAGAGCCTGGTCCTTTTTTTTTTTTTTTTTAACATTACAGCTCTGGAGTGTTTTTGTAAATGGCCATTGGTCACTGAATCTTGCAAACTATATCCAGTCATTGGGAGGGCTTTTCATGCGGCACCTCACTCGTCACTTTTTTTTGGCATGACTGAGCTAGATGGGAACTTCCGGTGAAATCAGAGAACCGTGATTCGGTTTGAATAAAATTAGGGTGACCAGATTTTGAAATCTCCGATTTCTCCCACCGCTAGTAATAACGTAGCGCCTTGAGTGCCATGATCGTGGTGGACATGTGCGTATTATAAATCTGTGGTATTGTTTCCGTTTGTATCGTCTTATCTTGTTTGAATGTTGTTTTCGCTAGGGCCTTCATCACCAGCCTATCAACTGGGAACAATATACGAGTTTTCAAGATGACCAAGAAGGAAGATGGCTCCTCCAGCACTATAACTGCTTCCCTGGACTTCCCTAAGGTAGGCCACCTGGAATCCTTCAAGGGAAACATAAACATAATCATAACCAGAGGTATATTATCCCTAAGGCCAAAAAAATATTGTTCTGCTTCCGATTACATGGCATTTGAAAATAGGTAAGGAAATTGGGGTTTTGTTTGGCACTTTTTTGTGCTGATCATATGTAGGTGCCTATGTGTAGTCAAAGTTTAAAGGTAGTATTTACAGCATTTATGAGTTTTTAAAACTTTTTCCCGAAAAAAAAATTGGGTCGGGCCGTTAAACTAGGGTAGGTAGGGTAACCGGAAGCAGAGCTATTTTGTTTGGCCTAACCCTTCAGTATTTTTCATATGGCCCTGCTAATTCCAACAATTTCCAACAAAACGGAAATGAGCAGCCTGCTAAATACAACAAAATCCAACAGCAAATTTGGTTGGATTCTGCAGTGTACCACCTACACACCCAGCCTTGGCATTTTGTAGCTATCCTGCTGAATCCAACAAAATACAACAGGTATTTGCTTGTATGAGCCCTGCCAAATCCAACAAAATCCAACTGAAATATTACTAGAAGTCTGCTTCCACCCTGCTAAATATGACAAAATTTACAGTTAGCTGCTACTCTGCTGAATACAATATCCAACACACCATGTAGTTTGTGTTGGCTGCTAAATCCAACAAATGACAACAGCTTTTTTACCATTGTTGGATTTTGTTGGATTTAGCAGGGTTAGGGTTAAATGACTAGAGTGCTAACTGCTCATTCCCTCAGGCAGATATTTGGAAGCCGCCCTTGGCACAGCCATGATTGGAGGAGAGTGAATGTTGTTTGAGTGACCGAAGACACACATTTTAGTTGTTTTCAGCTTGCTCAGTCTTGACCATTTTTGAGATCGGCAACGTTTAATTCTTTTAAATCTGTAAAATTTGCAGATGCAAATATGCAGATAACTGTGCTACAGTGTAAGCCATACTAAATTGTGACATTTTAACGCAAAAATGGATGCGACTAGCAAGCTTCACTCCACACGATGAGCTAGCGCTGTAGTACTTTAACCCTAACCTACCTGAATCCATCAAAATCCATGCCCCCTGTTTTGGAGGATTTCGGCAGATTCAGGATACTTCCATATTGAAAACTGGGGGATTTTGATGGATTGAGGATTGTAAGCCTAGCGGCACTGCAGGATTTTGATGGATTCAGGATACCTCCATATTGAGCAGTCACCAAAACCAACTTTTTGTGCATGACAAAATAGGTGGATTTTGGCGGATTCAGGATACTTTCTAGTAAAAGTTACCCAAGGGGTTAGGGTTAATATAGATGTGGTCACAACCAGGACAAATGAACAGGTTTAGTGTGCCGCAAACCATTTCACGCATCATGTTCTCATAGTCCATATTTCCTTTGTATGTCTTTTATTTTCTGCCTGCCAGAAACACATACCGGATATCATCAACATCGGTCTGGGGGCCCATGCTCATGGTAGCTTCATCATGACAGCTTACAAGGACACTACCCTCCAGATTTGGGATGTTAAAGGTAACATTTTCAGCTCTGTCACTTTAACAAGCCACAGTTCTACACATTTCAGCTGGCAAACTTTCCCAATGGCACCCAGAGTCCATTTTATTTTTTTGAGAACTCGGTTGCTCAACCAGCCATATTCTAAATCGGTTGTTTGTATTATCTTTGAGCTTTGTCGTGTCTGTTTGGTCACATGTTAATTACGCTGTTTTCTTTAACCCTAACCCCTGCCAGACGTAGCACAGTGCATCTGTGACAAAGTCAATGTGACAAAGTATGCAATCTGATGCGTCTGGCAGGGTTTCTAGCCAAAATACCCTGGAGGGTTAGGGTTAAGTAATACGTATGTGTCCAACACAGCCTAACATGCCAAGTTGCTGGCTGGGTACCTAAAAATAAAAAAAAATGACTTTCCTGCTAAATCCAACAGAATCCAACTATGTCTCATTTTTCTGTTGCCTGCTGAATCCAACAGGATTGTAACACTATGAGTTAGCTGCTCAATCCAACAGGGTCCAATGGGAATATCAAATGGTTGGATCCTGTTGGATTCAGCAGGGTTAGGGTTGAGTGTTTTTCTTTCTTCTCTAGGTGAGGTCTTGCAGACTATTGACACCCATCATATGAGCAACAACTATGCAGCGGTGTCACCATGCAGTCGCTTTGTTGCCTCCTGTGGTAAGTGTCACCTTTATCTTGCTATTCGGTAATAACTTTAATACTCTCAGGCCAGTACTTTCATAAAGATGAGTTGTGACTCGTGATAACCATTCGTCCCATTTTGGGCTGTACGTTATCTAAGATTCATAAATGCCTCAGCGAGTTTCACTATCCCTATTGGTCGAGAGCCTGTCACATGGGTGTGTTTAAACGGTTGATTAAACACGGCTGGAAGTTGTTTAAACACGGCGCGTCATACAGCTGTTCTCAGCCGATACGCATCAGGGAGAGTGTAGTAGGTGCGCGCACAAGATGTACTGAACTTCATAATGTAAGACAACGCTAATGCACACGTATAAAACGCTGCATCTCGTGCGTGTGCGTACGCGCACGTGACAGACACGCGCATGTGTTTTGTACTGAGCAAATGGGAGAAAACGCTTCTCATTTTGTCCTTTTTTATGGGGGGGGGGGTTTGCATTTTTCGTAAGAAGGCATTTATGAATGGGGATAAAAATGTGATGACCCGGTCTTTACCAGTCAATAATAACCTCGAAGGGTCGTGACCGCTGTTAATGGACCTTGCCTTCGGCTTGGTCCATTAACAGCGGTCACGGCCCTCCTCGGTTATTATTATTGACGTGGTAAAGACCGGGTCATCACACTTTTACCCCCTTATTATCATTGTGAAGTGGACCACACATTATGTGGTTAAATCTTTGGATAGCCAGAAAATCAGACACTGTTATAAACTGACTCTCTGGGAATATTACACCTATGCAACACACAATAACAATGAGAAATATAGGTTAATGCCAAGGATTAGGATGAGGTGTAGGGTTAATATGCCATTGCAATAGCCTTATACTAGAAATTAGAAAACTTAATCATATATATATCTATTTGTGTAAATATTCTGATATTTGTGTATATGCAGCATATTCTTGTATTTGTGTAAATATTTGTGTACGTTTGTAAATAATATTCATTTATGTGTGTAAATATAAATTTTTTATTACAAAATATACGCAGTGCCCCATTGGAAACCAGTTTTAAACTGTTTGGGCACACCCTGGGTAAAGAAAGGAAAATAAAACCTTCTTGTGTTTATTATTTAAAAAAATGTTGTAATGCATCATGGGTAAAGAGGCAGACAACTTCACAAAATCATGTGACAAACCATCCCAACACAATTAAAACGAGAGGTTTTTCGTCAATATGACGAAAAAAGCTGCTCCGCAAGGAAGTTTATGATGTGCATCGTATAAATCCATATTCTACCACACATACAAGTAAATATGGCTCAGGTGAAAGTGTGGCCATATCCCGATATTTAACCCAATCGGAGCTGTATGTCTGTAGATTTAGGCCTTAGAAAAATCCGAGTTTAATGTGACGTCATATGACACGTGATGACGTCATCATTTCGTCAGTTCAATTTTCATCTATCACACATGATGGTCTGAGCACATACCGAAATTCAGCTTAATCGGACCTGTAGTTCTGAAGATGTAGGCCTTAGAAAAATGCACCTTAAATGTGACGTCGTATGGCACGGGATGACGTCATCATTACGTCCGTTCAATTTTCATCTATCACACATGGTCTGGGCACATCCCGAAATTCAATCCAATCGGTATAGTTCTCTAGATGTGGGCTTTAGAAAATTGCACCTTTAATGTGACGTCATATGGCACGTACTGATGTCATTACGTCAGTTTAATTTTCCTGTGTAACACATGATGGTCTGGGCACATCCCGAGATTTAACCCAATCGGACCTGTAGTTCTAAAGATTTAGGCCTTAGAAAAATGCACCTTTAATGTGACGTCATATATCACGTGATGACGTCATCATTTCGTCAGTTTAGTTTGCATCTATCACACATCATGGTCTTAGCACATACCGAAATTCAGCCCAATCGGACCTGTAATTCTGTAGATGTAGGCCTTAAAAAATGCACCATTAATCACGTTGGAATTGTCTGAAATCATAGTCACGAGATGGCGCTATACACATTTCCAGCTCAGACACTTTAGCAGAATATCTTAATTCCACCTCATTCTTGGAAATTCTGCAACCGCTAAGGTTGTCTGCTGCCCTCAACACATTGGTGTATATGCCCTAACGTGCGGGATGAATTAGACTACTTCCCGTACCATACGTTATATCCTAATCCTACATTAGAAGTCCGAAGGACAATGGAAGGACCAGTTTACGAGTCTAAACCAGTCTGCACATAAATTCACAACGGGCTACAAAATACCCACGGTTACTGCATTCCCAGAATTCTTATGTTATCTTATTGCTTTTCGCAAAATTTTGAAATGGGCCCTATTTCACACTGGAATGAGCCACGATCATTTCCGCTTGCAGTAAGGTCGACCAAAATACAATGTATGAATTGTCTTTGCTTGCTGTCATAGGAGGTTGCTAAATACGCAAAATTGTGCTTTAAGTTAATGGCCTCCAGATGACGTCATGATGACGTCATGATGACGTCACGAACATTTTACTCAAACAGAAACATTTTTGCCGCCCAACTAATACTTTGCAATAGATATAAACTTCACATCTCGATTGGTTTTTCAGATATTGAGCCTGCAAGCGTGGAAAATTAAATATTCATGAGGCCACAATTTGAAAACTACTGACGTCATCATGACGTCATTGCTTTAGGACCATCTACGCTATATGGTCTTTGTTGTGACAACTCGAGGGGACAATACGAGCTTTAACAGTATGAAATTAGGTGGGAAAGGGAATTGTGTACAAAACCTATGGCGAAATGGCAGAAGAAAAAAAAAGAAAAAAAAGAATCTTAACGAAAACAATAGCTGCTCTGCAGCGCTACGCGCCGGAGCAGCTAATATTAATAATCGTATGCCAGACTCTAATTTGACACTTTGTGGGCAAGGGATTTGAATGAAAACCTAACAATGGGAGATTTGAATAGGAATATTCAGTTTGATGAGGCTAGGATTCCGGTACAAATCTAAGTGTACTACACGATATGTATATACAGTCGAACCCTGATAATAAGAGCACTGTTAATACAACATCCTGCTTATAACAAGGACAAAAATAGGTCCCGAGTCTTTGTTTTTCTTTGTTTTCCATTACTGATAATACAAGGTACCTGTTATAACAAGGTAAATTGTAAAGTCCCAAGGACCTTGTTATAAAGGTGTTCGACTGTATTCCTTTGTCATTTTCCAGGTTTTACTCCCGACGTAAAAGTCTGGGAAGTCATCTTCAGCAAGGAAGGGCGCTTGTCGGATGTGAAGCGGGTGATGGACTTGAAGGGCCACAGAGCAAGTGTTTACTACTTCTCATTCAACATTGACTCAACCAGGTTGGAAGATCAGTCACGTTTCTCAACTAATCAGTTCTGCAGATTTTAACCCAAGATTTTACTTGCCCAAGGGTTAATCACAAAGACTTTAGATTTTACTAAACAGCATCTGTTTATTAGGATTTCATCCCAAAGACCTAAGACTTGATGCCAAAACTGACCAAAGATGTTTTGGAAAGGACATTGGACTTTGCTCTTTTCCAAAAGACTAGAGACTCAACTGGAGCTTAAACTGGAGAACCAAGTCCCAAGACATGAGCCCTGACAGCAATTTCTTGAGACATTGTCCTGTAGGCCTACGACTTGACAAAACTTGGAAATCAAAAGTCTTCCAGATGTTCATATTGAATAAGAATCAAGGGCTTCACTATTTTTCTTTTTTTTCACTTTTGTTTCTTCTTCACTTTTAATTTGTTCCTTCTTCACTTTTGTTCCTGCACTTAAGCATTCCCCTATATACTTTGTGCACAAATTTCCTTGTGGAGAAATCCTCCTCTTTAGAATTTCCTTGTGGAGACCTTTTCATCCTTTTGTCCTCTATTGTTTCTCGGTCTCCATAAGGTAGCAAATTTAGAGTTATTCAACCATTCTGATGGAGATTCCTCATTTTTCCCCTTGTACATAGGATGGCCACTGTTTCAAAAGATACAACATGGAAGCTTTGGGACACGAATGGTAAGCTAATAATCAATCTGTTGAATATACTTTGAAATTAAACTGTGGTGATTCCTATTCACAAATGAAAAGCCCAGAACTAAAGTGCCATTTTACACAGGAACTGTAGCCCGAAAATTCAGATAAAATCTCCCCCCCCCCACAAAAAGTAAATAAATAAATAGAAAAAAATATACTAAGATTAAAAAAATATAATATGTATATAGACTTGTGCACAATGCTTTGTATACCAGTTCTGTTTAAACCTTTCCACTACTGAATTTGATTTGAGATCATTTCTAACAATTTAGACCTTCAAACTCTATAACATTCCTACTTTAAAAGGGTACTTTTAATTTTAGAAAGATGCGAAAATGTCTGGCTAATTTCTCCCACCCACTAAAACCGTTGTCTTCGTTCTAGCACATATATGTCTCCCCGGTGACCACTACTGTTGTTTTTCTTAAGTTTTTTAGATAAATGATTTGTGCAAGAATACCTTCATATTTTTGATGACAAAAAAATGCCACCAAATTTCATTTTTTTTCTCTTGCAATATTAGTGGAATACAACAAAAATCAGGACCCCTACCTCCTAATCACCGGAACCTACGACCACTTGGGACCCAGCATATTGGCCTTGTCCCCAGACGCTCACACTCTGGCCATAGCTACAGGCGTGAAGATATGGGTCTTCAACACGACGACTGGGGAGGAGGAAGAGTCCTTTGAGGACGTTCACACCCGTAAGCATTTCTTTTTTGCAGCATATGTGATCAAATCCTACTAAATGTGTCATAAGGACATTATTTTTTTGTTAAATAATTTTTCTTTGGTATTTAGAGCACACTACGCACTTCATTTTCATACATCACTCAGTTTGATATCTTCATAAATTATATGGGTTGACAGTATTGATTAATTTCCATTGTTTAAGAATTGTTCGAGGACCTGTAAATCAAAAATTGCACTTGTGACACGGTCCAACTTGGCAATTTGTAAGTGCTGAGTAATTTCTTTCAAAACTGCGACTTTTGTTAAACAGTATTTTTACCAGACACCTTGCATCCAATAATTTCGTTTTTGAATCAGAAACTATGGTCGGTAAACCACACTCTTGTCTCTCTTGCCCAGAACCTATCACCAAACTAGGATTCGATCCCAGCAACAAGTTCCTTGTATCCTGCGGCGACCGGCACATACGAGTATTCCACAATGTGGTGGGTTACCGGTCGAACATCACCAGCATGGAAGAGAAGATGAAGTCGTCTACGACAAACAAAGCACAAAAGGAGAGATTGCAGAGCCAGGTTGAACAGATGAGGTGAGGCTCCATCCCTCTTCCCGGCCCCCCACCCCTCTTCTAGGCCCCTATCTCTCCCCACTCCCAACCCAACGCCCCACTCGAACCCAATTTCCCCTCCACTCTCCCCTTTCTGTACTTGACCCTGATCCGTCTCTAAAACAAAAAAGGGCCATTCTGGATTAAAACTGGGCGAGGAGGCTAATGTGAAGGTGGAATTGACCATGTTTTTGAAAATGTATGGACCTCTAAAAAAGGTACTCAGTGAGGAGGATCGTCTGATTTTTTATGATTTTTTTTGTGGGGTATAGATACCATACATCAGGCATGTAACTTTTTTTCGGATCAGCTGATTTCCTCGTTTTTCACTTCACACTTATGCCACTGTACAGAGTCTTGTAAAGATTGGAATTTTCTTGTTTTTTTGTTAATTCCAAGTTGCATGCCTGATACATGTACAATGAAACAAGGTCTTTTGGATCTTACCATAATGTGCATTCTTTGCAACTACTTCATTTGAGTTACCTTTGAATTGTTTGTGTTTTTCACCACTTTTAGGGAGTGTTTAGCCGAGATTCTTGGAGAGAAGCCAAAGGGATAAAAACCATCACGGACAGTGTGGCTGTCCCTTAAACAATAGGGCTGCATCTGCATACAGTGCCTCATTAAGTCTGTTCGGTAATTGGCCGATAACAGGGCCCTTATGACAACTCCTATGGGATTTGGTGTTGCAGTATCTTTTGACTTGCCTACATTCTCATGCTTTGTGCACTGAATTGAGCCATGCCCTTTCCCATCAAAATTTGTGTTGTGATTTGTTTTCTGAGATTTGGTGCGTTGTACATCAACTTAGGCCAAATAAAAAAAACTTGTGTTGCCCTTAAATGGGAAAAATCGGAAGGGAGGGTCGGTCGTTTTTTACTACATGTCGTGTAACTCAGAAGTCGTGAGGCAAAAAGTAAGCTTATTCAAAAGTGAGATGGCGAAATGCATGATTGTGCCATCGTAGCTGTATTCAAAAGACGGTGATTTTAATATCTTGTTCATTTTGAAAATGTCTTCAAAGATTAAAAGAAATAATAAAATGCGACCCGACTTTTAGGGTCAGTCGCAGAGGGAAACACAACTTTTTTGTTTTGGCCTTATAGTTAAATGTTTTTGGACGTTGTTTCACAAACTACATTTACGTGATACCATGGATGCTATCATGATGGTACATGTAAGTCAGGTTCACAAAATTCTGCAGTGATGTGTTACTTGACCTATCGCTGTTTGCAAGCTAACCACGCCCCCCCTCAGACAAACCAATTGTTGGGGTTGGCTTATTTAAATCAACATGATTTAAATGAGACAACCCCGATTTATTTTGCTAAAATAAGACTTTTACAAAAAAGTGATTAAAAAAATTATAATAATCAGCCAACCCTGCAATTAAGGCTTCATGATTGGACTATATTTCACATTATTCTACCATGTTAGGCTAATATATCGATCCAGTAACTCTAACTGTCCCAAAGCCTTCAATTTTAGTATGATATTGCATGCACCCCTTAGGGAGTTAGGGTTAAGCACTGGCCCTTGACATATTGGTCAATTACATACACGCACCCCAGAAACGGAACCATTTTTAGTCGGGCCCACATGTATATGTATACACTGTTCATCATGGTTTTTATGTGCTCATGCCAATTTGCCAACTAACAAGATAGAAGTGGTTTATTATGGTGCACAGTAACTCAGAAATGTAACTATTATAAATGCTGCTAAACATATTTCACTTCCAGAAATTGATATGAATTAAATATTTTTCATATCGTGTAATATAAATCATATTCAGCTGCTGTTTATTATTTTCACAAACCGTTCAAAAGTTTTTTTATTGCCATTCATGCGAGTACTTTAGAAACACAACTGCTTTCCCAACATCTTTAATAACCAGTTCACGCCGGGATTATTTTTCACGAGCCTGGGTGCCAGACGGGTTCAGGCCTTTATATGCGGGTAGCACACCCTGGCCTCGCTCATTGACAGATATTTCCGCTGGACCCTTGCCTCACTGAGTGTGTATACATGTCATCCGACGTGAACTGGTTAACTTAAAAAACTAACGGCTGCATGCCAAATAATTTTGCCCATTTTTAAATGAGGTCCAAGCACGAATCTTTTTTAGCCTTTCAAGAATTATAATCAATCGTGGAGATGATTTTTCTTCTTTCTTGACTATTGAGATGATGATGATAAAACATTGCTTTCCTTTCCAACCACTTTTGTGTAGAGGTTTAAATTATTTCCATCAAATTCATATCCCTTAAAAGTTTTCAATAAAAGAATGAATTTATCTTATATTCTATGTGTGTGTTGCTTTGTATAAAGGGTAAGTAAAGTGCTGGAAATGTTTTTTTTAAATGGAAAGTTTTTTGCTAATTTATTACATTAGATAAGCTTTTTAATGGGATGATATTCCACTACAAATTGACCCGTGATAAATATGTAATTGGTTTAATGACTCTGAAATTTTGTATTGGGAGGACGCTCCGAATTCCTACAATTTGAATGTCGATCAACTTTCACACGGTTAAAAATAGTTTTCTTCCACAGAACCAATCAACATCATACATGTCATATTACATCAAATATCAATAATGCATGAATAACTGGATCACACCCACAGTAAATCATAATACCACCTGTTTTTTATTATCTGTAAAGCAAAAGACAGTTCATTCATTACTTGTACAACCACTGTACAAAATGGGAGAAAAATCCCAGGGGGGAATTAACATGATACATGCACCTACAGCGGGAAAAATATGGTGACAAGCCCAATTACATAAATTGAACAGGAGTATAAATGTATATGCATGGGGGTTCCCCTGCTAATTATCCCTGTTCTGTTGATATACATCATTTAATACTATTTGAATACTACATGCAAAGTCAGTTTTTCATATGATACTGGCTAATTATAAATATTTATCTATTCAACTATCATTGGAAACGGTACAATCCCCCCAAAATAAAAAATTCAGGGCGGGTTGAATTTTTGTTGAATTTTCCTTGCAGTAATACTAGAAAACAAGAGCATTTTAGGGAAATGAATCCAGAAAACGTATTTCAAAATTACAGTTGCGGAATTTTTTTTTACATACGCTTGGAAAAATTGTTACCTCAGTTGGTCCCGGTGTCATGGTCTCAGTTTATCCGGTGTGCCCAGTTTTCCGGAACACTGCTATTGAACCGTAACAGATGCGTCATACATTTGTTATGGTTGAATAGCGTTAAATAGTGTTCCGGAAAACTGGGCACACCGGATAACTGAGACTGTGACACCGGAGCTGTTCTGTTTCTTGCAATTTCTTGATAGTAAATTCTCAATGTAACAACAGAATCATGTTTTAAAAGTCCTTCCTCAGGCATGTATAATCTGCATTTAGCTCACAGCTTCGGGATTGCCCGTCGGACTGTGGTGTGTGTAAACTTACAACGGCAACTATACCCTTCTTTATGTGTTATGTAGAATTTGTCAGCACACAAAGCAATATAATCTGTACACGGCTACACTGCACCATTTTTATCAGGAAGGGACAGTAACCCTCCTTCCTGAAAATGACAGTCACAAATACATACACACGCATATTAATGTCCTGGGCATATTTTTTCAATGTATGATTTTCTAATAAGGCTTTGGAAATAAGGCTTTAGAAAATCCAAACTACTGAAAGGAATTCCCGAGATTCCGGGAACACATTGACGAACAATGACCACAAAAGAGGGGGGTTAATTCCCTCTGCACTGGCGGCACCCCCCCCCCCCCCCCCCCCCGCCCACTTTTTCCACTTGGGTGAAATGGCCCCCCTAACTTTTGGTAGTTCCACATAAAGAAAAACATAGTAAAGGGCAGCAGGCCGGCCGACATCGGCGCTGCTTTGGCGCCCCACTCTCAAAAGTGTTCTTCCGCCCCTGTCCCTCTGTCCCATATCTTGCTTCAAATGTATGGTGCTTCGCCATTTATACACTTTGCAGTAATGGTTGCTAGGGATTGGTGTAGTCCTATTGGTCAATCAACTTCACTAAAGCACACGAATCTACTAGCAACACACAGTAATACTCGGCAAAAAACAGGTTTTACCATTGTGTCAGACTAGTTTTCGGCTGACATTTCCCAAACAAATCAATTTGCTAGGCAAACTTTTCCACCACAATGTAGCCCTGAGACTGCAGCTAAGCTGTGGTTGTTAACTGTGACTTGTAACGGAGGCTAACAAGAATTGCACAACGGTTCCAGTATAGTGGTGAAAAATGTACACAAACCAACACAAATAGTTTACAAATAGAACTCATGAATAATGATCATTTATAAGCTGA
This sequence comes from Hippasteria phrygiana, assembly GCA_037893225.1. Lineage (NCBI taxonomy): Eukaryota > Metazoa > Echinodermata > Asteroidea > Valvatida > Goniasteridae > Hippasteria > Hippasteria phrygiana. The sequence continues at coordinate 1,618,909 of JAZGUH010000013.1, read as the reverse complement.
CACAATAAAGTCTGGTGACGTGAGATTTGAAATTGTTTATAAGCACAACTGTTCACTCCTAAAATTCTTAGGAATTCACATAAATATGCTCAGTGATGCTTAATGACCTTCTTTTCCCCTCTCATACTTTTACTGGGAGCAACTAATGGCTGGAGTTTTACGCCCTCGGGTTTTACGCCCTCGGGGTTTTACGCCCTCGGGGTTTTACGCCCTCGGGGTTTTACACCCTCGGGGTTTTACGCCCTCGGGGTTTTACGCCCTCGGGGTTTTACGCCCTCGGGGTTTTACGCCCTCGGGGTTTTACGCCCTCGGGGTTTTACGCCCTCGGGGTTTTACGCCCTCAGGGTTTTACGCCCTCAGGGTTTTACGCCCTCGGGTTGTAACCCCTTGGGGTTTACATGTTTTTCCCATGATTTCTGAAACAGTTATTTGTATACTATCACTATGAACATCTATAAACAAAAGAAAACCCACGCAATCCTTTGTAACAAAGGACTGCGTGGGTTTTCTATTGTTAGATGTTCATAGTGTATGTCCCCAAGAGTGTTCTTGCTGTAGGACAATGTGTGCATGTGCTTCCTTGTTTGTTTGGTTTTTTTTTACTTAGCTCATCACAAGAACAATAAATGAACATATGACTGAGTGACTACTTTGCAAATAACTGCGGCTTAAGAATTCTGATTGTTACTGATTTTTTTCTTTTAAATTAAAATCAACTCAATATGGAAAAAAATAATACATTATTCCTTTAAAAGAAAAAAAATAGCTCTACGCACGTCGACGTCTGCTACAAAGGTTAGTACATTTTGCTTAGTCCTAAACACAACCACATGCATACAAGATGATTAAACTTTCACTCCCTTTGAAACGTAATACCGACCAAGATATCATGTCATATTTGTTATTAATATCCTTATATTATTATTATATAATATATTTACAGGAAGAAGAAAAAATACCAAAACACAATGCACACGTGGCTCTGAAACGTGCGGATTTCTAAAAGCTGATTAGAGATTCTTGATATAAAACTTACTCGGACGCTGATCTCTTGTCCGACATTACGCTGATATGAACATAACTGCCATGGTCCTATTTGGAAGTTTGGGATTGTGAAGTACTACACGTCAGTACATGCGGGTTTTTATGCAGTAGATTTTAAATTATTTGTGTGACACACCTGGTGAAATTCTGAAACAAAATGGAGGGGGGGGGGGGAGAAGGCTGAATGTAATTCTGGAAATCAACCAACTTCTTTGATTTTTTTTGGTGAAAAATCTTGGGGGGGGGGGGGGGGAAATATTAAAATCATTTAGAAACATTTTTTTTTGACAAATTAAAACAATCAAAAAAGGAAGAGAAAAAAAAACACCCTAAAAACAACAACTGGGACCTATATGTAAATGACAACTTCCTAATGCAGGGGTCCTTCAATATCTCATTCTTGCATGCTGTCAAATTTAGAGTGCATTTAATCAACTTTTTTTCCATGGTTTAATCTCCAAATAAAACATCCCAAATGAAGAGCATAAATATCAGTGTACGTTGTTTTGAAAGAGAGCTAGGAGAATGCAATATGCTGAAGATCTTCAAGCAGTTTCTATCACCATATTACAAGGTAAAGGACTGTTCATTTTCGAATAATTTAGTATTCGAAAACTGGGTTTGACCGAATATTTTGAATATTCGATACTCACCGATCAAGTTTTTCACTGCATGCCGCGCCGAAAAAGAAAAAAAGGCACGTAAAAGCATGCCGGTGTTTTTACGTGTGGCGATTGATATTATGGACCGTTTGATCAGCATTTTATGCATGCCCCTGTTGTATAGAGGGTTTTACGGACGGGAACAATCAATCTCCGTCCACAAAAAGTTACGATTGACAAAAATGCGGCATTTGAGACTGCTAAGCGCCGTAACTTTTCTATTAAAATAGCAACAGAGTCCTATCTGTACGTGGCATATATATCTTTTCGAATATTAGAACCGGCAAAATGGTGATTGAATATTCGGTTATGCGGGACAGCCCTAGACCCCTCTAATAAAAAAAAAAATATCTCTTTCACAGATGGAGAGGGGGAATGACGAACAGAGCATACTGTTTGAAATGTTGAGTCATCGGTTTTTCTCAGAACCAACTAACACTCACAACTAGAGATCCATTCCCACATGGTCTTATCGCAAACTTATCACTGCACTGTCCACCTCACCATGCAAATCTTCAAGACTTACCCGACGTTTAAAGGTATGATATAGTTTTCACAGAGATGACAGCATACATGTAGTTGCTGACGGATTTGTGGGATTCAACACATACATAAAATAACAAACCAGTGAAAGTTTGATCTCAATCTGTCAACTGAATCATGAGAAAATAGTAAAAAAAACGCTGTGTTATCAAAGTGATTTTGTGCACATTATATGGTCTTATTTTAATTGTTGAAATTGATATAACCCATAGTATTTTTGAAGGTCTTCAGGTACAAATTTCTCCAAGATGACAGCATTTCAGATTGAAATATTTCTCAGGAGGATAGCGACCGGTATCATCTTTATAAACAATAAGCTTTCATTTGTTTTTATCCGATTACCAAAGTTATATCATACAATCATGAAATTTGAAAGGGGGGGGGGGGGGGGGCTGTAATCGAAACTGAAGCTGGTGGGGGTTATCCCCAGAATTAGAAAACTACTCCTTAAAAAAAATAAAGACAGTTGACAATCCCCCTCCCCAATGTCAAGGCATGTCTCTACTCCTGTTTCTACAAGATAGATCTACTTCAATTCTCTGCATAAATTACAAAGTGTGATTTTTTAAATTTTTGTCTATGCAAAACTATATACAGCTGAAACTTTTTTTCTTTCTTCAAATCATGCAACAATGTCTTAAGACTATTTACCAATCCCTAACCATTTAATGTTACTTCATTTAAAATTAATACATGATGTCTCCAAACTACATAAATCACTGAAATATTTGCACATTAAATCTCGGGCCCTAGGACTATCCGACTATTTATGAGCACGGTCTGAGAGATTTTTGGTATGCTAGTTTGTCCCGAACAAGGCTAAAAGCCATTCGAATAGATGATCTTGCATTATGACAAAAAGAATTTGGTTTGGCTTAAGTGAACACCAATATTTACACTTTCACTCAAACATTTTTGAAAGACTTCAAAAGAAAAGTTAGCGGCCAATTGAGAACAAAAAGAAACAAATTACATGACAGAAAAGCTGGCAAATTTTCAGAATGGTAAAAGCTGCAATCGTTTCTAGAAACAGTGAAATCACTTGAATAATTCCTGGGGCCAATTTCATAGAACTGCTTCAATGTAGTGTACATGATTGGTCATTGTTGCAATTTTCAGAAATGGGCGGATTTGGGGGGGTTAGTATTTTATAGGAAATATCGTTCCACTGACATGTTCAAAGTTTTGCGTTGTTGGATGCCGAAAAAACGAGAGAAAAACGGCGCTCGTTTTCAACCGTTGGGCAGATGATAGCCTTTAGTCAAGGCGCGCGTGGTTACAAACGCACCCCAAATGCCAGCATGTCCAGGGCGCGCCACTCGTCCGGGTAGCCACGCACGCCTTGACTAAAGGCTACAGGGCAGTTTTCCAACGATTTCCAGCTGGAAATCGTTGGAAAACGATATAAATTTCCACTTTTCTTGACAACGACAGCACACCTGGTGCCATAATTTCACAGGATGATTGAGGCTACTATTAACTTACAGTCTAGTAAGGTATTTCGTAATAATAAAGTAAAAATAAATTGGAGGATTACCAATCGTGTACACTACATTTGAGCACAAAAATTACTTAAGCACAAAAATTACTTAAGCACAAAAATCTTGCTTAAAGGAGAATTCCAGGCTCTATGTTATTTTATCTAGTCTAAAAGAACATACACTAACATACATACTGCACCAAGAGTTGGATTTTCTTTGTTATGGAGAACGACACACGCGCCCTTTATATTTACGATTTCTTGCCATTCAGCAGTACAAAGGACGCGTCCATACTGTTCGAAGTTCCCGCGACATCCGGGAGATTATGACGTAGTGTCCGCACCTCAATGGAAATCCATGGTTGGCTACGTGCGGTATGCACTGGTATCACACCTAGACGCAGCTTAGTGCATATGAATACGTATGTTCTATAAGGCGCCCGACTATTGCGTGAATGCGTAAGGCTGGTGTTTACTTCGACTTGACGTGCTGCAATTTATCGTGGTTTTTCGTATTTTTTTTAGAAGAGCACAAAGTCTGTTCTGGTCGGAAAGAAAATATGTTAGGCACTGCATCATCTCGAAGATTCTTAGCCTACCCCAGGAGAACTGCCTGCCGATTTTCCTCAAAGCAATCCGGTTCGAAGTCGTCACGTTTTTATATTGTTCAGCCATTTCTTACAAATATCCGGTCGTTTGACTTTGGGGGATTGGGAATTTGGAAGAAGGCGCTGAGACCTTTTAGAGAATTCGGTTTATTTGAGCAGCCAAAAGCTTGCCAAATCGTCATGATGTTGCTGTACTACAGCACGACCGAGTTTTGCTTTAGCAGTCAGGCAAAAATTCGCCAGGAATATGGAAAACAGATGTGCGTCAAGGAACAACACTGCCGCGTTCTCGTGTGTGTTGCATGTATGGACAATGGTTCACTGCACTCGCACAGCTCAGGCTGCGGGGCCGGCCGGGTACCGGCCGGCCGGCTTGGAAGTGCAGCCACTACGTCACAGTATCCCGGATATACCGATATTCTAGAGCAAAAGGGCGGCCCGCATGACGGCAGGCGCGTTATGAAAAAACCTCCGGTTTATACGATTACCGAAACCAATCAAAATGAAATAAAAAGTAAGTCACAATTGCAATTAACGTTCTTTAACATTATGTTATTATAAACTCAGGGTGGACTTTCCCTTTAATAAAAGCAGGTTACCAGCCAGAACTCCATGTGATGTATATTGCTTTTGACTGGTAAATTATATGTTGTTTGCTCAGCATGACAATCACATGCAGTTTGGGCTGCTGACCTCATTTTACTAAGCAAGTTTTCTCTTTTTGTGCTTAAACAATGTTTGTTGCTTAACCAGCTCTAATGTTCTCTCTGGAATGCTGCTTTGTGTTCCAGTAGGGAATGCACTGAGTTCTCAGTATGCTCACAGATGAACATTCTCATATGAAATCACGTTCTTAGGGTTCCGACTTTTTGAGACGTTGTTTAACTTCAAAGAGTAGTCCCGGTGTCATGCCAAAAAGTGTCCGGTGCCAAATACTGTCCGCTCATTAGCATACTGTTTTCTGATTGGTCAAATACTAGTCGCTGAGCACGCGCAAAAGACACGGACACTATTTGGCATGTATTACATGCCAAATAGTGTCCGCTCATGCGTTGCAACGTTGCATTATGCACAGCACAATATGATGAACACCCACACACACAGAAAGCACGCTACCAAATACTGTCCGTTCCTAATTGCCAAATACTGTCCGCTAAATTGCTGCCAAATACTGTCCGTTCCTTGCCAAATACTTTGTACCAGCATGGAGGTAGCCTCCATGGTACCAGTGACTATTTTGAATCGTTGAATGAGTTTTTTTCCACTTTTTTTTCTTGACAGGCCCGTTCAATTTTATTATACTGTCTGCTTGTTACTTATGTTCCCCCTTCATAAAAATAAACCCCAAAAGATATTAAAAGATGCGAATGAGAACTTAGCTTGACGGCAAGGACGCGATAGATGCACACTACGCGTACGTCCGTATATACGCCCGGACACTATTTAGCAAGCTTCCGGTATCGCGATGACGTAATACCCACTTGACCAATCAGAGAGCAGTATGCTAATGAGCGGACAGTATTTGGCACCGGACACTTTTTGGCATGACACCGGCATGTAACACAGTACATACTCACTCCAACTGTGCAAACTATGACCAAAATGGCCGAACACAGACCAATTTTATGGCCCCCCTAAAAAAAATATAGAAATATTTCTGAATAAAGCTGAAATGACCATCAAACAAAGCAGGTGTTTCTGGACTGGCAAAAGCAACTATTTTTAGAATAGCTCAAGAAAGCTCTGAACAGTCCTCAAAAGTTAGAAAGTTCCAAAAAGTCCGAACATTCTTCTTCCCTTTGAATGCTCCTTTCAGCAACGTGGCATTTGAATGTCTCTGTCACTCTGTCAAGCCATGCAATCGGCACAAAAGCCGAAACAGTGCGTTACTGACCAAACCAATCACCTTGGATTCTCCTAGGGCCCGCCGGCACATGAAACTAAGCCTAGCCTAACCTGCAATATCTCTGCTGCTATGACTCAGGTGCCTCCTTGCTGAAATACGGTGCTGAGTCGTTGACGAGTAGAGTGTGACAGATATTGCATACAGGCATCTTGCGTTTGCGCGGCCCGCTCTCTACCGCGTGGTTCAGACACTCCGGACAAAAGACCTTCCCACAGTGCATGCAATGGTGCTGAAGTTACACAAATACACAGACTTATATTTCAATATTGCACAACATGTACGAAGAGGAAGGTAAATGGAGAAAGATGGAGGAAGTCTCATTTTAAAAAGTTGGAGGAAAACCCAGTGAATTTATAACCATGATAATCTATGTATATGAATGGCCAATTTCATGGAGCAGTTTAGTACAAATTTTACTATTAAAATGAGGTTACCAGCCAAAAGTGTATGTTATATTTACTGTCAGTCTGTATGCGAACATGACCTTGTGTAGGAACATGACCTTTGCTCTCAGGAACTGACCTTTTCCTTCAATTGTTTTGTGTCGGTACATCTCCTTTTGCTCTGTGGGACTGACCTTTTTCTTCAATTATTTTGATGTCAACATGACCTTTGTTTTATAGGTACTGACCTTTTTCTTCAATCATTTTGATGTCAACATGACCTTTGTTCTATAGGTACTGACCCTTTCCTTCCATCATTTTGATGTCAACATTACCTTTGTTTGAGGTACTGACCTTATCCTTCATTTTCATGTCAACATGACCTTTGTTCTGAGGTACTGATCTTTTCCTTTAATCATTTTCATGTCAACGTGACCTTTGTTCTGAGGTACTGATCTTTTCCTTTAATCATTTTCAGGTCAACATGACCTTTGTTCTGAGGTAATGACCTTTTCCTTCAATTATTTTGATGTCAACATGACCTTTGTTCTAAGGTACTGACCTTTTCCTTCAATCATTTTGATGTCAACATGACCTTTGTTGGGTACTGACCTTTTTCTTCTTAGAGCTGAATGCGGCTTTACACCCTTTGCATTGCTCAATGTCGTCCTCATGATCCCATCGGACCTCATTATCTTTCTGCCGGATGTTCTCCAGCTGAACCTGTCAAAGTCAACACAATCTTTATAATAAGCCTCTGCCAGTGACGGCACCTTTTAGCACTCCACTTTGGACCACCAGCGTTCGTGTGTGGTTAAAAAATAACAAATCCAATAAAACCGTGACCATTGTTGTGACCCAAGTAGGAACAGATGTTCTATACATCGTCCTTCAATTTTTATATAATTTGGATGGGCAATCAGCAAAAATAATCTCGTAAAAAAATTGGGAATTTGTAATTAATTCGATAGTTTTGTTTCTTTCATTTTTTTTAGGTTTTTGATTTTGTTGCTAATTAAAACCAGCAAATCAGCAAAGTTCTGTAGAAAATGTAGGTTTTGGGGACATTTGAAAAACACACTTGAAAACATTAAGTTGTTTAGAAGCACAATTCTTTGCCAAGTTTCACGTGATGTTAAAAGTTTCATAGTGAACCACCTAGTGTAGAGATGGTAATAAGGCACGCTGCACGAATTCACCTGTGCCATAAAAAAAAAATATGATACATTGACTATAATCATTCCAAGGCAGTTCCATATGTGGTGGCACTGTTTACTGTTTATCTTGTCACATGGGTGAAAAAGGCGTACAGCTAACAAGTTCAAGGGGCCCGCGCTGTTAACTGACCTGCAACGACTGCGACAACCGGACAAAGTCTCTCTGCACCGCCTCGCTGTTGTCCAACTCAACCTGCAGCGACTGCAGCATGTTCCGGCTCTCCCTAGCCTCCATCTCCAGCTTGCTCTGAAGCAAAACAAGGGTTCGCATACACAGATTAAAAAACAGGGCAAGGCTCTGTTTAGACTCCTTCTCCAGCTACTCATGAAGTGATGAGATTTTAACAATCCGTTTCATTTTCATGAAGTGTAGAGGGGGGGGGGGGGGGCCTCAGGAAATGTTTGCAGAGGTGGGGTCAGGTTGACAGATATATTTTTACCTGTAAAAGAAAAGCAAGAACAAAAAGAAAAACAGGCCTGGTCTATTATTAGCATATTAAAAAGCCCCCCCCCCCCCCCTCTTCAAAAAAAGGGTTGGCTTTATGACCGTGGTTGATTGCTATTCCCTACCCAAATGCCTCCTCTGGATACGTGCCTGGTGTACCATAAAGTTCATGTTAAGTGAAAGTGGTGGCGACTGATAAATGTGAATTAAGTACCTCGACTACCACTATAATAGACTGATCCATTATGCCCCACCTATTGATGCATTGGCCAATCACAGCCATGCCTATGCGCTACAAAATGGGAATAAATATGTGCTGGGCTGGTTTTTAAACAAGTACGTTTAAAACCACCTTGGGGCCTGGACGCTGATAATGACCAGAGCCCAATTTCCATTTATAAATTACCTTTTTGTATAATTCAGTAAAAATCCCTGAAACAACTTGAAAATTATGAATTTCCAATGATTTTGTTTACAAATTTCACCTTGTTTTGTAAAACACCCCTTTAGCTATTTAGTACGTGCCTCACGTGAGTAGTGCTAAAAATGTCGTGACGCGTACTGCGCGATGTGGTGCAAAACGCAGCAGTGCCGGTGTAGTGTGAATTTATGGACTCTAAATACGGACTCATCGGTTGTATTGCGCTTGCGTAATTAGGAGAGCGAGTGGTCGCGCGAGTGTTCAACCAATAAAAGGGACGAGATTCCACAGGAGTCTAAATTTCATGTGACACCAATAGGAATGGGTCAACTGTCTTAGGTATTTCTGAATGTCACATAAAGTGCATACACGCAGCGTGTGGCTGCAGCATGTAGGCTGGTTTAGTGGGCGGGGCTTGATGGATTGATCAACTGGTTCCCCCCAAGAATACCTTGATTTGCTGTAGTTCCTCCACCTGTGCCTGCAGTGCGGAGATGACTTCTCGGGACTTGGTCTCGATGTTCTTCTTCGTTTCTTGAAGATCCAGCAAACTCTGCTGCGTCTCCTCCAGGAGTTTTTTCTCCTTCTCAAAGTCTTCCCTCTGGCTCCGCAGGAGCACTGCCGGGGAGGAACAATTATCACCATTCAATGCACATGTCCTAGCAGCAAGGTTTCAAGAATGGTTTCAAATCCTTAAGGGACATTGTTCTCGCACCCTTGGGAAAAGTAATTTGCTACAATTGCTTCAACCCACTCTGGGGTATCATACAAAAAAAATAATAGTTCTGCTTCCGGTATCCCACCTACTCTATTTAAATGGCCCCAACCCTAATTTTTGTTTTTTGAGGAGAAAAGTAAGTAAAGTAAAGTAAAAGTAAGTAAAAAAAAAAATTTTTAAAAAATGTTGTAAATATTACATTTAAACCTTGACTACATGTACACACCTACATATGATCAGCACAAAAAAAAAGGTGCCCCCCAACAAATTGTCTACCTACCTACCCTATTTTCAAATGCCATGTAATCGGATGCAGAACTATATATTTTTTGGGCTTAAGGGCAAATTTGGTTATTGTTTATGGCTGATTCCAGTCCACAGTGCCTAAGGATGCCTGACATTGCCGTGTCGTGTTTGCTCCACATGGGGTTGAGATGGATCGTGTACTGAATATTAGCCTGTCCATCAGAACATATTGTCACGAACATTGATTTGGCAGTAAAAGGGTGGAGTAAATAATTTATTGCAAATAGTATTACGTCTGATTTTTCAAGTAAATGTGCGTAATTTGTTACAAAGTTTCATTTTTCAACACAATTTTCTGGACCTCTGTGACTTGTTTGGACTTGGATTTAACCTCTGTGACTCGTTACTTAGGCTGGGACTCAGCCTTTGTTACTCATGACTCAGACTTGGTCTCGACCTATGTGACTCCTAGCTTGGCCTCAAACTTGGAGCGTGTCCGAAACGGGAATTAAAAAAAAAACACCTACAGCAAAACGTAAAGCCGTAGCCACAAAATACCCAATTCAGACATGACCACAGCCTCTCGGGACCTGGACCCGGACTCTACCTCTGTGACTCTTGACATGGAATCAAACTATGACCCGGCACTTGGGACTCGGGCTCTGGCTTAGACTTTAGGTTTGAGTATTGAGTAGGAGGCTCAGACTTTAGGTTTGAGTATTGAGTAGGAGACTCACTGAGTTCCTCCTTGTATTCCTCCATCTCCATCTGGTAGGTGTCCTCCAGAGTCATCCTAGTGTGCTGCTCTGCTTCAAGCTGCTCCTTCAAGAAGCTGTTCTCATTCCTCAGCTTCTCCTCGATGTGCTCAGCGTTGACCCGGACCGTTATGATGTCCTCCCGATACTTGATGCACAGGGTTTGCAATTCCTTCGAATTTAACAAGAGGGTTAGTTTGAAAACAAAAGGGCAAATGCCTATTTATGAATGGGTTATTACAGCATAACAAAGCAAGGGAAATTTGGGGACCCTGTAACAAGGTCTAAAAGTATCAAAAAGTCAGACAATAATTTTTTTTATTAAAAAAAATTTTGTTTCTATACACCGTGCAAGTCCTACTCCTGTTTTCTGCAAACCCATCTTGGTCAGTTGACAAAATTTCTAACTCTCAATCAAATAAACCAATCCAAAAAAACAAACTCGATTCCCAATTCTATTAGAAATAAAAAATTGTTGGAAAAAACACAAAACGTCCATAGTCACAGAACAAACTAAACAGGTAAAAGATAATCCGGCCAAAAAGAGAAAGAAAAGATTTTGATTAAAAACAGAAAAAGAACAAACGTTTCACTGACACAGAATTCCATACCCAAATCTTAGTGAAAAAAAAGAAAGAATACATTTAATATCATTCTCACTACTGGGACAGGTCTGTGACTTACATCTAGACCGGAAGGCAGGTTGAAATCTTCCCCCGTCATGAGGGACACATGGAGAGTCCTCTTGGCACTCAGGCTATCATTCTCCCTCTGTAGTCTGGTAACCTATGAGAAACATACCAAAGATTCCCCATATCTATTTTTTCCAACCTGTAAGCATTTACTTTGTTTTACAGTTTGGTGATACCCAGTTTATGGTTTAATGTTCCACCAGCTTGTCCAGCTTGGTTCCTCCAGTTAGGGTGTTTGAGCCTGAAACTCGGCTTTCCGCCTGTTCCCACCAATATACTCTAGCTGTACCTAGCTGTACCTGATTTTAAAATCTTGGTTCTTACATATCAATGTATACATGGTATAGCCCCGGTTTATCTTCAAAGTTTAGTTCAGGAGTACCAACCAGCTAGAAATCTGCGTTCTACCCATAAATCTTTGTTGACTCCCCCAGTTATTAAAACTAAGTCCTATGGTTCCCCGCTCCTTCCAATCAGCTGCAGTTCAGTTTATGGAACAACTTACCAGATGTTGTCAAACAGGCCGAAACAACAGAACAATTCAAAACCTGGGTTAAAACATATCTGTATAATTGTTGAATTCATGTCAGCGGATAGGGACCTCATGGTGATATGCGCTATATAAGAATGGTTTTATTATTATTATTATTATTATTATTACCTAGATGTAGAATGAAAAGCTATGCCAATAGGTTTTCCCCTCGTTCTGTATCTCTATGGAATTCTTTGCCTGGTGCATGTTTCCCTTCATCTTACGATCTTTCCTGCTTCAAGAGGAATATTCATTCCTACCTCTTGTATCTTTTATTCTTTTTCCCCTTTGTAGCTCCATACCTTGAGTGGCTTTTAGCCTTGTTTGGGGCGAACTTGCAGACAAAAACAACGTTCTGCCATACAGCGTGCAAGTCTCCAAACTTCATGATGGGTTTTTTATATATGGACATCTTGGTACTAAACACTGACTTGTCAAGCTGCAGACTCGTTAGATTGTCAATAAGCAATGTGGTTGATAGACTGACCAGCAATTGAGGTCAACTTTTAATTTAAAAAAAGTTGAAATGTTCTCCAAGTACCGTACATTGTAATGTACGGAAGCCCGTACATGCCAGGTTTTACTAGTGAAAAAGAATTGTATTGCGAAATAACACAAAAAGTTTGCGAAATAACGCAATATAGTATTGTAAAATAATGCAAGAGTATTAAAAAAGGTTTGAGCTATCCCGACATATGGCGATTTTTGGCTGTGTCATATTATTGTAAGTCTAAGAACACTATCAGAGGAAAGTTGCGAGTACGGGCTATCAGGAGAGGGCGCTGTCTTAACATATGAAAATGATTGCATTATTTCGCAATCGTATTGGGTTATTTCGCAATACTATTGTGTTATTTCGCAATACAAATATTTTTTCACTAGAAAAACCTGGCATGCACAGGCTTTCTTAGTAATGCCCCTTTTTCTTTTAAAAAAACCATTGCATTTGCAGTTCCCAAGCTCAGCTCAGTCAGAAAACAAAATAATTCCATAAAAAAAGCCACTGCAAGTGTCGTCAGCCGAAAATTCTTGAATTTTCACTGAATCTCACTTTTGTTCTTGTTAGGTTAACCTGCAAGCTCTATACACGAGTGAACGGGATACGGTCTATGGGTCTGCACATTCTTTTAGATTAAAATAATTATTTTACAGTTAAGCAATTTACTAGACACAAACAGATTTTCCAACAACCTCGGCTGCTACAAAAGTCTGGGAGCCAATGCCAAATCCTTGACTAAACTATCCATTACATTAGCACATAATAGACATACCACAATATTAGCAATGTTTTACATGTCATCCAATAAAGTATGCTGGTTCATGGAAATCATGGAGATAAAAAATACGCAAAGCACCGAACTCACCTCTTGGTAAATTTGCTCCCTCGATTCCATTAATTTTTGCTGCAGAAACAAAAAGAGAGGGAGAGACCAACCGAACATACCATAAAATCAACTTGAAACAAATCTGTAGGCACTTCTGAAAATTCTAAAAACTCTTTTCATAAAGCGGTCGACTACTCAATAGTCTTGCCAACTCTATGGTTCTTCTCACATAACAATTTTTATTGCAACGCCATCTTTACAAACCCAAAAGATTCTTTCAACGACCTAAAGCTGGTGCAGCTGCACTAGCAAGCAGGAGGTCCTGGGTTCGAGTCCTGGCTAAGTAAGCCTATGAATTGTTGTTCCCACATGTTCTTGGAAAACACTGAAGAGCAGAAATGTTGTTTAAATTTATATCATCCCGATGCAAAAATTCCATCCTCTGAAACTGATGCAGGAAGACTGAAATTTAAGCATTTTTTCTCTTACCAGTCGGTCGTGGATTTCATTGTGTTCCCGTAGGTACTGCTGCCTGAGATCAGTCAGAAACTTCTCGGATTCCTGGTTGATTGCAGTAGCATTACCAATCTGCAGGAACGAAAGGATCGAAATACAAAGCCATGCAATGAAGATCACTAATGCACTAGTTCTATAAAGCCAATTCAGTCGCAGATCTAGAAGGATTTGAGATTCAAGTTTTGCTTTTACATCTCGGGCTCTGTCCTCCAACTTGTTTTCTTTCTTTTTTACGTAAAATAATTATTGAGTGTGACACCCCTCCCCCCCCCCAAAAACAAAAATAGGCTGCCATATTGTGAGACATGCATATGTTAATCTTGGCATGTATTTTTGTACAGATGTGTCCCACAACATGGCTGCCATGACGTCATATTAGATACGGTCTATATGTGGCGCTCTCTCATCGCAAAATTAATTTCTAGATTTATATACCATTGGAAAGGACACATCATAAGCTTTGAAATGATGAAAGAATTATTAAAATCGGAGCAGCAGTAAAAATGTTATGATAATTTTAGTTTTATTAGATGATCCAGCACTAAGTTTGTCCTTCATTTCCGCACCGCTGAACGGCTCACATTTAGGGGGTAGCCTTGGTATCTCCTAAAAGTGTCTCTCATTGATTTATTTGTGGAAATATCGGTCAGATCGGCCAATCAATGAAGAGTTTAGATCACAAGCTTTAAATTGATACCGAGTTTGTTATGACTGCATTCAAAATGGCAATGTACACACAAAAAACCAAAAAAACCGAAAACACATTATGATTTTCTTTTACATAAAGTAGCATTTTAAGCAATAAAACGAAAACTGAAAATTTTGACCATCAATGGATTTTTGCCCGTAGCTCAAAACGGAGGAATGCGACTTCGGACTGGTCCCTTGTAAAGAATGGCACATATTCAATTTACTAAGTGCACTAACTCCTCACTCCCTTGTGCAGATACTTTGAAGCCGCTCGACGAGCAGCAAATGATCAGCGGATGTGTGGGCAGTGAACAAGACTGAAGAACAATTCAAATTATCTGAAAATGCAACTGCAAGGTTTTGCATGCGTCTCCCCATTGTATCTGTGAATATCCAGAACTGCAGCCTGAAACAGCATTGCTTTATACACGTACTTGGGTTATGAACATGCATTTATCTGGGTCAGCCTTGACCACGATTGAAATCAACAATGTTGAGTACTTTAACCCTAACCTTCCCAAATCCTCAAAAAATCCTCTTTGCCAAATGGAGGAATTTGAAGGAATTGAGGGTCTTTGGAAGTTAAAGCATTACAGGATTTTGCAGGATTGCGGGCATTAGAGGATTTTTGCCTCTGGAGGAAAATGGAGGGGATCCATGTCATCAGGCCCAATCTGGTGCTGGATGATTTCGGAGGATGATTGAGGTTACTGGGGTGTTTATCCAAAACCCACTGGAGGATTTTGCAGGATTCGGGCAGTGGTCCCCAGTAACAAAATAGGAGGATATTGGAGGATTACATGTAGGAAAAATGATGTAGGGAGTTAGGGTTAAATGCATGAAAATCACTACAAACGCAGATATTTGAACTGAAATATACTACATTTCAAACTGTCCATAGGTTTGTGCACAGACATGAATGCACCCAGCGGCCTTCACTCCATAATGCTCTAGTAACTTTATACAGTTCTATGGTATCGTCTAAAGTGTTCCAAACCTGGCTCTGTGCATCCTCTGCAGCATTTTGTAGACTTTCTTCGAGCTCTAATCTTAGTCTTTTCTCTCTGGAGACCTTCTCTTCCTCGGCATCCAATTCCTGCAAGAGGGGGGGGGGGGGGGGGGAGGGGGGGGGGTTGGGGGAACAGGCATAACTTCAGGAATCGAAGGACAATTCCTGCACTCTTCCAAGTCACATGAAGGAACTTCCAAGCCATTCCATAATATTCCTTCGAATTTTCCGGGATTGTCCCAAGAGAATTTCAATACTTTCCAGCACAAATCCAAAAATCTCCTAATTTTCCAGGACACGCAGAGGAATATTCCAGGATAAAACTGCTTAGTAAAAAATATTACTAAGCAAATTTTTTGTGGTAAGCAAAAATCAGATAAGAACCAGTACTAGGCAGTATGACATTTTGGCCGGTAATCTGTTCTTGTTAAGCAAAACTATTTAGCATTTAGCAACTTCAGGAAAATAACTCAAGGACTGTAGGAATCAATGATGGATTACCACTCTGAGGCTCTGTGTAAGTTCCTTGTATTCGCCCTCTCGGGACTGCACGCCTTGCAGTTGTTGCTCATAATTACTGCACATGTCGCATGGCCTCCCTAGCTTTTCCCTTGCTATCCTTATCTGAAAATCAAACAAACAAAATCAGTTTGTTAACATTCTGGAACTTTTCTACGATTTTGAAATGTTTAGACAAATTTCAATGTTTCTGTACTAACAAGATGCGCACTAAACTCTTGGCATACTCTTTACTTGTTCAATTTTTTTGGAAAAAAACAAACGGATGTGAGGTCACTTTGGGAAAAATAAAACAAAGAGCAAATGTTTAATACAAAGGCGGAAATTCTAATCAAATTTTTCATGCAAAAGAAAAATAATCAAATTTTGAATTTATGATACTTAGAAACAACTGATCTGCTAATAAATGTAGTGTACACGATTGGTAATCCTCCAAAATTTTGTTTTACTGAATTATTATGAAATACTTTACTAAACTGTAAGTTAATAGTAGTCCTAATCATCCTGTGAAATGATGGCACCAGGTGTGCTGTCGTTTTCAAGAAAAGTGGAAATCTATATCGTTTTCCAACAATTGTTCGGCCCAACAATCATTGGGAAAACTTCCCTCTATTGACCGAATGTAGTTAATCTGTGTTGTGTCTAAAATGGGTTAACAATCCGAAAACGGGCACAGGCGTAGTGTACCAAAGCGACGCATTGTAACCAGTGCATGCAGTAGATCTTGGATGTTCCGCTCGGCCCTCGGCCTCTGTACATGTTATGTGACCAATTGAAAACGATCCCATTTACAAAAATTAGGCTTATTTTACAAGAGGGCGCTATAACAAATGGCGCCCGACAGTTGAAAACGAATGCCGTTTTTCTCTCGTTTTTTTTCGCCATCCAAGAACGCAAAACTTTGAACAGGTCAGTAGAACGATATTTCCTATAAAATACTAACCCCTAAATCCGCCCATTTCAGAAAACTGCAACAACGACCAATCATGTACACTAACTTTACCAATATATATATATTTGAGGCCTCTTTTCCTCAACCAATTTCTCAACCCCCTATGTCCCCCGTCCACTTTAAAAATGAAATAATAAATGGATCAACTTTTCTTGCGAAATAAATTCTTTATAACAAGGACTTATAGGCACCTGGAGAATCAAATTCAACCGAATCACCTTTGGCATTTTTCTCAAAGGATCTCAGAAAGTGCATATAATTACACTGATAATAAGCAATTACATGCAAAATTTGCTAAAACATCCCCCAATACAAAACTTAGAGTTTTGGCAGCTGCAAAACCTTCTCCAAATTCAAAACAGTTAACACTAAAAGGGGGAAAAGGGTGTTGTGTAATCAAGTGTTTCAACAATTATACTCGGGATTGTAGATAAAAACCTTCAACTGAAATACTGTGGGAGATCAGAGAGAAGATGACTAAGCAGAGACTAGAACCAGAGACCTCTGGACTCTCATTCCAGTGCTCTACCAAATGCACCTTTCATTGGACTCACCTCCTCTTGTAGTTTCATCCACTCTGTCTCGCTCACCATTCTCTTCCCGGCTAGCGAGGGGAACATCTCGGTGCGAGACCTGGCACTGGCAAGAACAGATCGCATCTCCTCACTCTCTGGAGTTTCACCTTGAAATCCAACATCCAACAAGAAAAATGTAAAAATCACTTTTCCCAGAGTATCCAAACTTTCTAAACATGATCCAATGCAACAATGAGTCGGATGTCACCAGAGCTACATTTGAGTCACAGGCCCTTAAACAAAATCTTAAATGAAGAGGGAGTGTCAATATTTTCACTCATTTAAAACCCTAACCCCCTAATGGTTCACTAAGACTACTCTGCTAAATCCAACAGAGTCCAACGGTGATTCATATGGGTTTCCTGCTCAATCCAACGTAGTCCAACACGTCATAAAAAATGACTTGCATGCTAAGTTTAACAGAATCCAACCGTGACATATTTTTCTGTTGTCTGCTGAATCCAACAGGATTGTAACATTATGAGTTAGCTGCTCAATCCAACAGGTTGCAACAGGAATATCAAATTGTTGGATCCTGTTGGATTCAGCAGGGTTAGAGAACCGAGTTTGCTCTTTCTAATGCATGTGAAAACCTAAGTGAAAAAAAGGCATATTATGAAGCCTTGACAACAAGAAAGCAGTTCTGAAACCTTCTCAACTGTCTTGTGAGAGTACCGTAATTTTCGGAATATAGGCCGCGCGGAGTATAAGCCGCAGCACGCAAAAATCTGCAAATTAAGATTTAAAGTTGGTGTATTAGCCGCACCGGCGTATAAACCGCACCGCGGCGCTGACGACCAACCACAAAAGTCATCGTGCTGCATAGCGCTAGTTCCACTACACATGCAATCCTAAAGTGTAAGCAGCGCGCAAACGAGATAGGGCTCCGTGCAAAGAAAAGGCGGAAAGAAAAGGCGGAAAGAAAAGGCGAGTTGGGGGTCAATATCGCCATCGACGCCATCTTACCTGACTTCAAGTGTCTGGTTCCCGCTATGATATTCTTATTGAAAACGCAATTATCGAGAGTAGGCAAACAGACAAAGCACGAGTATCAAATGAACGAGGGAGCGCGCACGGTGCGTAATACCAGCGACGTACTGCCTATTGAAGCGCGATTGCTGTGTGGACAGCGCCCTCATTCGACACGCACGGAGCCCAATAAACTTTCACAAGTCCTCGAAATTACCAATTTTGACGGGCTGGATGAGTGTCCTGGCTGGGTGGGCCGCGCGGCAGTTCTTTTCTTTTTTTGACGGCGCGGGGGAGGGGGGGGGGATAACAAAAAGAAAATGACAACTTTAACCACTAATTATCGTAGCTCAACGGTCACCAATTGACCAGTTAAATAATAAACAACATGGATTACACAACGATAAAACAGACAAACCGAACAGACGCACCACACGATTTGTGAGGTGTGAACGGTACTTACGGTACATTTGCAAGTCTATTCGGTCCCTCTGGACTGGTTTCCTATATTTCCAACACGTGAGTAGAGCGAACGTAAACGGCAACCAGGGTTCGAAATTCGTAATCTGGGGGCCAAGGCCATTTTGGCCTTCGTGACGAAAAACATTTCTGGGGCACCAAGGCCACTAATGAAGAGGCCAATGACAAAAAATATAAGGGCACAAAGGCCAGATAAAGGTCTTGCTTGCATACTGGTGTACATGGAAGGTGCCAAGAAACAATGAAAACTGAGCTTACGGCTTGCGTATTTGTTATTTTAACCACTTAGAAGGTAAAGAGTAAGGAATGCGTAGCACTGTTGCTTTACGTTGCTTTAATATCTTCAGCACACCCACATAACATTGAGTTTGTCGCGGTTTTTCTTTTGCTAGTCAATTTTATCACATTGCTAATCAAATGACAATATGATTAGCATAATTTGCTAATCATTTTTTTCTTCTTATTTCCATTACTGCCTGAACTTCTAAGTTGTATAGTCATGGAGGAAACACGGCCCGTGCCGGGCATGCCGCGCGACGGCATGAGTAATTTCACCGTGCGTTGCACGCCATCTTCGCCGGCCACGTTGCGTTCACGCCCCGCACGGGCCATTCGGGAAATCACGGTGCGCTATATATCGCTGGCGGAAAAAGCATCAACATTGTCGATCTCCTTTTCTGTCACAGTAAAAATGAGTTTGGTTCCGTGGGGCAGAAATGAGTTTTATAATGATTCATGTCCTTCTTGCACTTAATAGCCGACAAGACTCGACAAGAGTTCAATTTGTCTGGAACGTTTTAATTAATTAAGCGATGCAAGGCATAATTGTCGAATAAATCGCGAACAGAAAACGCTTCGGTTTCCACGTGTCCGAGTCATCAATGGCACGTACATCGCAGCACACATGCACTAGTACATGCACGATTGTTTGCACGAGGAGAGTTCGTTGCGTTAAGTTGAACAGGCAACGCTACTCCCTCTGGACCATCGCTAAACCGCACACATGGCTTAGCCAGCTTTGGGGGGTTCAGGTTACTGTAGTAAGAGCTACCTGGCTAAAGCTAGCCGCGCATTCGGCCGCGGGATTCAGAGCTTGTTTTTAGGCTGTGACTGGTTCTCGCCCCAGTGAGAAAGAAGAAAAATAATGCACGGACGGGAGCCAGTCTGCTTGGGGAATCGAGGTTTTGTGAAGGTTTTTACATGGGGCGCACGGGCCGTGCTAGCTGGCGCGATAGCTCATCACGCGCACAGGGCGCGGCAATTACCAGCGCGATCGAAAAGCGCCGTTTTGAAGGATCTGGCAACGGTTTGGTACTGAAAAATTAAGGGCTTTGTTCGGCAAGAAGGGCACAACGGCCAAAGTATTAATGGGGCACAGCACAACTGGCCGTGAATAGTGCATTTTTATAAGGGGCATCACAGCAACTAAAATAATATCGATGGCACTGGCCGTCGTGAATTTCGAACCTTGTGTGACTGATTTTATTCTTCAAATGTTGCCGAATAAGCCGCCCGGAATATAAGCCGCAGGGACATTTTTCAGCGTGAGAATCAACGTATAGGCCGCGGCCTATATTCCGAAAATTACGGTATTCATAACCTGAAACGATGATGAGCAATTTTCAGCAAGAATTGTAGTTTTGTTGACAATTGTTGGACTACTCTAAAAAATAAAAATGTTTAAATTGGCTGCTGGTTGCAAATGTGACCTGGCTCTACAAAACAG
Source organism: Hippasteria phrygiana (assembly GCA_037893225.1). NCBI lineage: Eukaryota > Metazoa > Echinodermata > Asteroidea > Valvatida > Goniasteridae > Hippasteria > Hippasteria phrygiana. Next base: position 1,598,496 of record JAZGUH010000013.1, on the reverse strand, counting down.
GTGAAAAGTAGCAAAAGTTGAAAATTGAGATGATAGTATTTCCTGAAAGTACATGCTGTAAGCTTTAATTTGTTGTATTGTGTGTTGCTGTAGATCATTCCTGGGTCCTGCTATAACCTTTTTAAAGTTGTTAGAGTCTTGACCCCATGTTTTGAGAAAATGAAGCTCCTAGTTAGTGAAGTGTGCGCACTATAACCTTAATTTAAAAAAACATATAGCCCCAAAACTATTTCGAGACTGAATTCATTTTTCAAACTTTGGGATATGATAGAATACGGCATTTCAAATGTAAAAATTTTAACCTTCCCCAAATAGACTTCCTGGTGAAAAATTGTTGTTTCTGCTTGTAACTCAGAAAAAGTCACATATTTGTCTAGCATGACAATTTCAATATATCTACTAAGCTGTCACTATACAAGGCTATACAATTTTAAGTGTTTTTTTTCTGTGATCAGTCTGACCACTAATTGCACGTTCCTGCGCCTCAGTTAGACTGATGCTGGATGACAGCGATGTCGTTTCAGCGTCCATGCCGTACACGGCACTGTCTGAGAAACTATGAGCTGGGATCTCATTGACACTCCGGTGGAGAGGCGAACCAGGCTGACCTAGAAAAGCATCAGGAATAAAAATCATTATTACAAAAATAAAACTTGTCATCAGTATGTAACTTTGGGCCAATTACATGAAACCTGCTAAGCAGACAACTTTGCTAAGCACAATTTGCTCAGTAACTCGGGCCAATTTCACAGAGCTGCTTAAGCACAAAATTTGCTTAAGCACAAAATTTGCTTAAGCACAAAAAAACCTTGCTTCGGGTTACCAGCCAAAACTCCATGTGATGTACCTTGCTTATGACTGGTATTTAGCTGTTGTTTACCTAGCATAACAATCACACAGTATTTTGGCTGGTAACCATATTTTGCAAAGCAAGTTTTTGTGCTTAAGCAGCTCTATGAAATTAGCCCCTGGACCCAATGTCATATTGCTTAGCAACTTTTCCTGCTGAGCATAGAACAAGTCACAAATGGTACACTTCACATGCCATTTTGGCCGGTTCTGTGCCAAGTTGCTCCATGAAATAGACAGATCCATAAGCTCCTCCCCTTGATGTAGTGACTAGTCAGAGCAGCGCGCATACATGTAAACACAATTCCTTGTGTTTCCTATCGTTCCTTTACTTAAAAAAACCTCCCATAGACTGAGCACGTATTTTTACGTCCGAGGACCGATTTGAACAAAAAGCCGACTCCCGTGGACAAGAAAGATTCCTTTGTATTTTCTTTCTCCTCTTGTCCTCGAACGTAATACAGTACATGTACATGAATGTTGGACATGTCAGACACGCATGTCGGACTATAGTCACAGTCAATAGGTGAAGGAACGGAGCTTAATGATCGATCTCTTTGCCCCAGGTTACCAGCCAAAATGCCATCTGATTGCACTGCTTATGACTGGTTCTCAACTGAATTTTACTCAGCGGATAAAGCATTCAAGTTGAAAAACTGACCTATCGCCATTTGCGAGTTAACCCCACCCCTTAGACAACCCTATGGAATTTTGTGCGGTAATATCTGTTTGTCTTAGGTTGCGCAAGTTTTGCGTCAAAATATGCAACGGGACACTATTTCAGCAGCTGCCTTCAAACAATTCTACCGTGATTGGTGGATTGGCCTGTCATTCACGGATGCATATCCACACCCCTTGGACAACTCCATAGACTAATTCAGCGAACAAAATTAAAAGCCATTTTTGGGTACCACTTGGGCGGTACCGCGCTCGTCATAGGCGTGCTTACATTTGAGGCACATGTTCATTTTCGCAATCCTACTGGTCAAAGGAGCACTGAGTGCTCGCGTATGACGAGCGTGCAAGCGTGGTACCGCCCGATTGGGTACCCAAAATACCTAATTTTTTTCGCTGGATTAGTCTGTACCAATTTTATGAAAAAATGTTTTGTGTGGTCGGCATCCAGTTATATTTTTACATATTTGGGGATTGTTTCATATTCATGCAGTTCCAGTGCAATAGGTCAATCTGCATACCAAGCAAAAAATAGCATGAACAAAATATGAGGGACCAACCAGACAGGCTGCTGCCGCCTTGTGTCTCAAACTGCAGCAGCTCCTGCGGGTCCAGACTGGGCGTGGTGAAGTTCTGCGCTGACGCTGACGAGTTGACTAGTAACCTCGTGCCTAAATTGCTGGGCCGCTGCTCCCTGCTGGAAATACTGCCGTCTTGGTCGGGTGAGCTGAAGTCGTTCAGAGTAAGGTCTCTGGAAGACGGGATGTCTTGAGGCTCCGAGGAGTCGGGCATCTGCTCCGGCTGTAAAGTCGAGATGAGGACAAATTTGAAAAGGCCATTAAAAAACAAAATGATTTTTTTTTTATGACAAAAAAGAGGTCTGTTAAAGGAACCATGCTTCTCAAATTGACCGGATCAGATTTTATTTCATAAATAGATTCATTTATATGTATTAAATGTGAATTAAAAGCCAAACTGGTTTAAGCGAAGTTTTAGTGTGATTTTTTGCCGCTCAAAAATTGACCCCCCCTTTTTGAAATTTGTTGAGACTCAAACTGAGGGCGCTGTTCGTGACGTAGACCGAGGCACCGAAATTCATGGATCGACTCGATAGTCTGGACCCGGCCCGAATACACACTAGGTCTACACGTGCAATTTCGTAAGTTGCAACAACAACTAACATCGAACTTACCCTGATTTTCTCCCTTTTAGCGACGGCTCCTCGGGGAATAGGCCCTTTAACTGCTTTCGCCTTTATCTTACTCACATCTGGGAACTTTGTTGGGATGGCAGTGGACTTGAGCATATTTTTAATGGTCATCCCAAAGGATTTGAAATACCAGTATCGAAACACGACGGCTCAAAGTGGTCGCTACATAACACTGAAAAGCTGCTGGGCCGGACCTCTTTGCTCTTGTCACCTTCACTTTCGCCGTCCGAATTCTCCGATATTTCGCTTCAGTTGGAAATAAATGAAGGCTTACTCCACCCGTCGTTGTTTTGCTGCACCCAGCAGCCACACACCTTGTCGGCATGGCCGAAAAACACTAAATTTTGCTTAGATTTTGGACTAAGAATTTTCGCCGTACAATGTACACACAATGCATACCCGTGATGAATGGGTAATGTGCCTCGATCTACGTCACACACTTATGTTAATGAGGGTCCCACTCAGGGGGCGGAGTAGCTTGGACAAACATTTTCAAAAAATGTTTTCTCATATTTAATCTGGGAAATAATTGTCTCTGGACACAAAATATCATTGTCAAGATAATACTTTATTGTTTTAAGCAGGAATAATGCAATATAAATCCTATATCATGTTTCCTTTAAGTTAGGCAGGTTAAATGTTTTTTCTTTTAAAAAATCTTCTCACAGCGGTATCATTTTTAAAAGTGGACTTATTCTCAAAACAAATATCAAAATAAGTATCAAAAAGAATGTATCGATTTTGTCTGCTTTTTACTTTCCTTTGTTAACCCTAACTCCCTAGGTGGTGTGAAAAATCGTATTGAAATTGGAGGATTCAGGACTGTCAGGGTTAACGTGTATCATAAAAAAAATATTTCAGAAATATCTTTTGAATCCAGTGTGCCAGTTAACTGTGTGATTAGATACACCGTGAACATTTTTTCTCGTTTTCAACCTCATACAGCAGAAATGGACTTGGGAAATAAATATAGCCTCTACAAAGCACGATGTTGGAAACAAGAAATCTTCTCTCCAACTTCTTGCATAAAGCTGATAGGAAACAACTGACCATGCATTTCCATAGAACTGCAGATCTTGTTTGAATCCAGTCAGTGTTTACCAGGTGTGGTTTATGTTGGAACGATGTCACACTTACGAACAGGATAAATCATACACTGGATATCTGCTAAATTGAAGTCCAACCAGCCCTTACCTGCGCCTGCTGCTGCAGCCTCTCCACATCCCGCAGCGGCAGCGTCTCAGCCTCCCACCTCTGCTCCATCTGCTAAATCTAACCACATCCAACCAGCCCTTACCTGCACCTGCTGCTGCAGCCTCTCCACGTCCCGCAGCGGCAGCGTCTCAGCCTCCCACCTCTGCTCCACCTGCTAAATCTAACCACATCCAACCAGCCTTTACCTGCGCCTGCTGCTGCAGCCTCTCCACATCCCGCAGCGGCAGCATCTCAGCCTCCCACCTCTGCTCCATCTGCTAAATCTAACCACATCCAACCAGCCTTTACCTGCGCCTGCTGCTGCAGCCTCTCCACGTCCCGCAGCGGCAGCGTCTCAGCCTCCCACCTCTGCTCCATCTGCTAAATCTAACCACATCCAACCAGCCCTTACCTGCGCCTGCTGCTGCAGCCTCTCCACGTCCCGCAGCGGCAGCGTCTCAGCCTCCCACCTCTGCTCCATCTGCTAAATCTAACCACATCCAACCAGCCTTTACCTGCGCCTGCTGCTGCAGCCTCTCCACGTCCCGCAGCGGCAGCGTCTCAGCCTCCCACCTCTGCTCCATCTGCTAAATCTAACCACATCCAACCAGCCCTTACCTGCACCTGCTGCTGCAGCCTCTCCACGTCCCGCAGCGGCAGCGTCTCAGCCTCCCACCTCTGCTCCATCTGCTAAATCTAACCACATCCAACCAGCCCTTACCTGCGCCTGCTGCTGCAGCCTCTCCACATCCCGCAGCGGCAGCGTCTCAGCCTCCCACCTCTGCTCCATCTGCTAAATCTAACCACATCCAACCAGCCTTTACCTGCGCCTGCTGCTGCAGCCTCTCCACGTCCCGCAGCGGCAGCGTCTCAGCCTCCCACCTCTGCTCCATCTGCTAAATCTAACCACATCCAACCAGCCTTTACCTGCGCCTGCTGCTGCAGCCTCTCCACGTCCCGCAGCGGCAGCGTCTCAGCCTCCCACCTCTGCTCCATCTGCTAAATCTAACCACATCCAACCAGCCTTTACCTGCGCCTGCTGCTGCAGCCTCTCCACATCCCGCAGCGGCAGCGTCTCAGCCTCCCACCTCTGCTCCATCTGCTAAATCTAACCACATCCAACCAGCCCTTACCTGCGCCTGCTGCTGCAGCCTCTCCACATCCCGCAGCGGCAGCGTCTCAGCCTCCCACCTCTGCTCCATCTGCTAAATCTAACCACATCCAACCAGCCCTTACCTGCACCTGCTGCTGCAGCCTCTCCACATCCCGCAGCGGCAGCGTCTCAGCCTCCCACCTCTGCTCCATCTGCTAAATCTAACCACATCCAACCAGCCCTTACCTGCACCTGCTGCTGCAGCCTCTCCACGTCCCGCAGCGGCAGCGTCTCAGCCTCCCACCTCTGCTCCACCTGCTAAATCTAACCACATCCAACCAGCCTTTACCTGCGCCTGCTGCTGCAGCCTCTCCACATCCCGCAGCGGCAGCGTCTCAGCCTCCCACCTCTGCTCCATCTGCTAAATCTAACCACATCCAACCAGCCGTTACCTGCGCCTGCTGCTGCAGCCTCTCCACGTCCCGCAGCGGCAGCGTCTCAGCCTCCCACCTCTGCTCCATCTGCTAAATCTAACCACATCCAACCAGCCCTTACCTGCGCCTGCTGCTGCAGCCTCTCCACGTCCCGCAGCGGCAGCGTCTCAGCCTCCCACCTCTGCTCCATCTGCTAAATCTAACCACATCCAACCAGCCCTTACCTGCACCTGCTGCTGCAGCCTCTCCACGTCCCGCAGCGGCAGCGTCTCAGCCTCCCACCTCTGCTCCACCTGCTAAATCTAACCACATCCAACCAGCCTTTACCTGCGCCTGCTGCTGCAGCCTCTCCACATCCCGCAGCGGCAGCGTCTCAGCCTCCCACCTCTGCTCCATCTGCTAAATCTAACCACATCCAACCAGCCCTTACCTGCGCCTGCTGCTGCAGCCTCTCCACATCCCGCAGCGGCAGCGTCTCAGCCTCCCACCTCTGCTCCATCTGCTAAATCTAACCACATCCAACCAGCCTTTACCTGCGCCTGCTGCTGCAGCCTCTCCACGTCCCGCAGCGGCAGCGTCTCAGCCTCCCACCTCTGCTCCATCTGCTAAATCTAACCACATCCAACCAGCCTTTACCTGCGCCTGCTGCTGCAGCCTCTCCACGTCCCGCAGCGGCAGCGTCTCAGCCTCCCACACTGCTTCATCTGCTAAATCTAACCACATCCAACCAGCCCTTACCTGCACCTGCTGCTGCAGCCTCTCCACGTCCCGCAGCGGCAGCGTCTCAGCCTCCCACCTCTGCTCCACCTGCTAAATCTAACCACATCCAACCAGCCTTTACCTGCGCCTGCTGCTGCAGCCTCTCCACATCCCGCAGCGGCAGCGTCTCAGCCTCCCACCTCTGCTCCATCTGCTAAATCTAACCACATCAAACCAGCCCTTACCTGCGCCTGCTGCTGCAGCCTCTCCACATCCCGCAGCGGCAGCGTCTCAGCCTCCCACCTCTGCTCCATCTGCTAAATCTAACCACATCCAACCAGCCTTTACCTGCGCCTGCTGCTGCAGCCTCTCCACGTCCCGCAGCGGCAGCGTCTCAGCCTCCCACACTGCTTCATCTGCTAAATCTAACCACATCCAACCAGCCCTTACCTGCACCTGCTGCTGCAGCCTCTCCACGTCCCGCAGCGGCAGCGTCTCAGCCTCCCACCTCTGCTTCATCTGCTAAATCTAACCATGTCCAACCAGCCCTTAATTGTGCCTGCTGCTGCAGCCTCTCCACGTCCCGCAGCGGCAGCGTCTCAGCCTCCCACCTCTGCTCCATCTGCTAAATCTAAACATGTCCAACCAGCCCTTACCTGCACCTGCTGCTGCAGCCTTTCCACCTCCCGCAGCTGTAGCATCTCAGCCTCCCGTCGCTGTTCTTTCAGTGCCTCCACCCGCTGCTCGGCCTCCTCCCGCACCCGGTCCTTCTTCTGGGCCTCCAGCACCTGCCGCTGCTGCTCCTCAGTCAGCACGCTCTCCAAGCGCCGCATGTCCATCATCTGCAGCCGCTGCGACTCCAGGAACTGGTTGTTGGCCATGTGCCAAGTGTGCTTTAGGTTGTTGTGCTCCTGTTTCTCCTTCTCCAGAAGTCGGCACACTGCGTCCAGAAATAAATAAAATCATGTTAGTCTTCATTTCTCTTGATAGGTAGTATACAACATTTGGAAACATAAAAAAACAAAACAACTGAATTTTTACGAAATACCGTACTGGACTGTAAGTAAATAGCAGTCGCAAGCATCCTGTGAAATCATGGCACCTGGTGTGCTGTCATTTTCAAGAAAAGTAGAAATTTATATCGTTTTAAAACGATTGTCGGCCAACAGTCGTTGGAAAGTCTAGTTCCCCGACCTGATAATTCCCTGATTCTATAAATTGCTCAGTTTTGTCCAAAGCAGGGTCAGGGAACCAGACTACTAGAACATAATTTTTTTTTCTGTTTTCCCTGCATCTATGCACACAAAACTTTACAGTATTTCTGAAAATTGCAGCAAAAGCAAATGGTGTATACTACCTTTAATAATACTCTCACGTTTTACTTCTTTTAACCCCACACCAAAAAAATGGCAATTAAAAGGGGTTTCAGTGTCTTTAATGTGGGTTCATCCGACTGTGTAATCACTGGTCTATAAAGAGACAAACAGTGCCTTCAGTGCATAATCAACACTGATTGAATGGGCACTCGTACGAACTGAAGTCATTTAACATTTAGCCTTTGGCAAGGTTTCCCCCAGGATCGAAACATCAGGCCCTTTTGAATTTAACACTGGTCAGCTGGGCTTAGAAAGTGTTCATGCTAGTTAACAACAAAAAAAGCACAGAGGATGAAAACCTCTGAATCTGAATGTGATTTCACAAATGTATTTCTTCCTGTGTATGAATTTTAACCCTAACCCCCTAGGAACCATCCTCAATCCTCCAAAATCCTCCAATTTCCCTGCCCCCCAAAAAATGCATTCATCCTCAATCCTCCAAAATCCTATTTTTCTTGAAATACCATTCATCCTAAATCCTCCAAAATCCTCCAAAACTGCAAGGAGGATTTTGAAGGATTAGGGTTGATGGATACTGAATTTGTACTTCAGAAGAATATGAATGCCACATCTGACAAACATGAGTATGAAGTGGCCTGTGCACTGTTTTCCCTCTGGTCCGGGCCTGGAACTCACAGGAGACGAAGAAAGAAATTCCAGTTTTGACTAGCATTTGAGTCACTATAAGCCTGTGCAATCATTATATTCCCAGCCAAATTGCTTTGTAGCCACTCATGTCTGGCCGTTTGTTTCGCTGTGCCTCACCTTCTCTTAGTTCCTCTCTCATCGTGTCGTTATCGTCCTGCATGACATTCTTCTGTTTGTTGAGCACGGCCACATACAGCTCCATGTCAGAGCGAGATGTCTTCTCCGCCTCGAGCACGCTGGATAATGTGCGCACCTGCAGGCAAATATTTTCAATAATATACAAAACTGAACTTTTCAAATTTTTTTCCCACAGCAAACCCCCCCCCCCCCAAGAAACCTATTAAAACCCAAGTTAATAATACAATGATAGAGATATATTTTATGATCTCAAAGAGGTTTTTGTGTACATGCATAGATAAATTGTGAAACTAAAAAACTTAAGCATCATGCTTGCAAAACAAGATGAAATATAAACTGACATTGCTGATAACAAAAACAAATTTGGAAAATCAATATTCGTGGCAGTCCTAGGTACTACTCTGATTCCACGACCAGACTTTTTAAAGGGGAACATGACATTGGGAACATCTTTTACATCCAATTTTGTCATTGAAAAGAGGAGAAACCACACGCAGAGATACAGTAAAGGCTGAACTGCTTTGCATGAACACACGCAGCAGCCACACTGTTTGCACGCATTAATTTAAAACAATGCAGGATGTACATTTTATGAAAAAAACCTTTCATTGTGCATACACAATAACAAAACTCTCTTTGAGGTAACATTGGTGTTTCCAATAACTGCATGTTTACATTAAATTGTAGGGGTTAAGGGGAAATAGACAAAATTTATGGGCTTGAGGACACCAGACAAAAGTTGGACATTTCTACCTTCTCGTCTAAGTCAGCTGCAGTGTTGAGCGAAGTCTCTGGGGGTGTGGCAGGACTCTGGGCCTTGTCGACCATGGTACTACAAACACTATCTAGACCACATTTCTGAGTTAAAAAGCAAGGGAGAGACAGGTTCGGTCTTCATTTAAGACCTAAAACGAGTCTAAGAAAGTAAAACTTGCGGCAGTTGAAAAATTTAAATTTCCCAAAATCATTGAATTCATTTATATCTTTTTTTTCCCCCCAACAATGGCAAAAAGAGATTCTTTTTGTGCATACGAAAAATGTTATAAATAAAGTATGAAAAGTGAGGGCAAACAGTGCTAATCATATGATAAACTTTAAAATGAAAACATTTCATAATGCACGTAACAATGGCTACATTTTAAATATTTGTATGAATTTTTACTGCTGTAAAAAGGATAACAAATTTCATGTGTGTCACATGCAGGCCTGTCACCAAGGGGGGCCCAGGGGGAAGGAGGGCCCAGGGGGAAGGGGGGCCCAGGGGGAAGGGGGGCCCAGGGGGGCCGGGGCCCCCCCTGGTGATTATTTGGCCCCCCATCTGTCAAACCATCAGCATAAAGTTGTGTTTTTTCTTGTTATGTGGCCCCCTATCAAGCACTGTGGTCCCCCCTAATGCCTGGAGCTGGTGACAGGCCTGGTCACAATGATGAATAAAATTGAACTGAATTGAATTAAACAGCTCATTTAGTTTCAGCTTTACAAAGGGCACAGAAGAACAAAATTGAAGGCACTTAGATGTTCACTACACTGAAAGGAAGGATTGCACCATTTAAGTTATTCTTTATAGTCAAGGTCTTCGTAATACTCCAAATTCTTCCTGCATTCCCACCTTCAGCTTGTGCTCCAGAGCCCTCCTCTCGATATCGGCATTGTGCAGCTTTTCCTTCAACTTTGCAATCTCCTTCTCAAGAGGAACTATGACAGACCTCAGGATCTCAGAGTCTTTCTGTGCCTATCATACGAGAAAAAGAAACTGCTTTGAATTCTTACCAAGATAAAACAGCCAATCTATCAATCAGGAATGGCACATATATTACACTTTAAGAATCAAGGGGCATCAATCCCCATGCAGAGTAACAGTGGCTAGGCTCTGCAGTCCTGAATCCGTCAAGAATTAAGCAAAACCAGGTATGAGACGACATCATTTTCTATTAACCCTAACCCTGCAGGGTATTTTGGCTAGAAACCCGGCCAGACGTATCAAATTGCATACTTTGTCACATTGACTTGTGTGCAGAGTGCAGCAAGGTCAAGCTGTCACCACAGATGCACTGTGCTGCGTCTAAGAAGGGTTAGGGTTAAGGAGCAATTACATTAATTCCGTTTTCTGGGTCCAACAGAATTTCACCTAAGATTAGATACATGCCCGTTGACTCCTTTTGAGTTTTGAACTACTTTGATGGAGAGTAACATTGCCAACCTGCAGGACTGACTGATTGCTTTGGATTTTTTTTACTATCAAGTAGCAATTTTTATCTTAAAAAAAAAAATTTAGTTGGGAAGATAGCATTGGAAAGACCTGGCACCAGAGTTTAATCTAGTTTAATCTATACCCTAGCTCACTGCTAACGGAGGCTATGTTACCATTTTACCCACTATAGTGAGAGGAGATTAACCCTCCTATTATTATAACTATCACAACCTATAAAAAAAAACCTGACCCCTCACTCTCTCATAGCTTGTGTGTTACAACGTATCATTTGATAGGTTTTGATAGATAGGGTAATTTGGCTCCATTTTTGCACTGAGAGAGGGAGGTTGACTGTAGCAAGAGGGATTTATACACTTTGTACACACAAAAACTGTTTGCCTGTCAAGAGTGACAGGTGCACATGATGAGACATTGTCTGGGTACAAAGTAGTCTTGGTTCAAGACGATAGTGATCGATAATGGATCGTGTAGCGTCGCGTTTATTCGTTCCATGCAGTGCGCCCTCTGACGTTACGATTAGACCAACTCATGGGCTCGCACTATCGTCTTGGGAATCCTGCAAAATGTGGGCGCGGCTGTAATATGCAAATGAGTTTGTTTGTGTTAATATTCATAACCTTCGAACAACATGGCACTTCATGCAGTCGGCGACCCCGTGACATCATACGCGGCGATAGTGTCTGGGGTGTGTTTTGGCGGTCATAACCGAAAACTGGTTCTGTTGTTTCTCTTTGTTTAATCACTTTGGAGATTTGGGAATTTTATTATGATGCATAATTTTCGCCTACTTCAAATTCCCAAAGAAATCCACCGGCAAGAAGCAACCGAACCAATTCTTGGTTTATGGCTGTTTGTGACCGCCAAAACGCACCCCTGGTTTGTGGGAAGAAACCGAAGATCGTATGTATATACACGCGTGTATACTAGGATCTTTGGCAGGAACAAATAACATGCAAAACATATTTTCTGTTAAATAAACGTGACATTGATGGTTTTATTGAAGATATCGTTGGGGATTATACTTCTGCATCACGTGTGTGATTCATGTCACAAGTAATACTCAAAGCACTGTTGAGAATCACGGACGCAAGCATTTTTCAAAGTGAAATCCGTACTCTGAAATTAAGTTCAATAATTCTATATGGTTTATGATGGTTTTTAAATATCCCTATTTCCATTCATATTTGCCCAACCACTCTTTCCTACGCATTTACCTCTCTAGCTCAAGTGAGATTCGCCATGAGTAGCCTAGCTATATAGAGCTCAGTATAATTTTCAAGCTAAGCTTGAGTCGTGACCCCGATTGTAGACAGAACTTGGCTCCCGGACTGCACGAATTCCCGTCCTCGATCGACTGCTAAAAAGGGCCTTGGGGCTTGCTAAAAACAAACGAATTATAATACTGGCCCCGAGCGTCCTTCTTCAGCGCCTCGTCGGTCAGGCTTTATCTGACAAAGCCACTTGAGAGGTTTTGTCATGTATGATACTTCTCGGGCTGCGACGACTGATTTGGAAATTGGAGGCGAAGTTGTTTTGAATCCAAAACAGAGAGGCACAGGTTCAAAAATTTAGTGTTTACCGAACCCAGTCGGTAAACACCATGAAAAACACAAACCCTTCAATTCCTGCATGGATGAACACACGAAACAGTCGTTCCCAGTCACAGTTGCTTGTAATTAATTGTGCGACTCGGATAATCGCATATCGCGCGCTCGGGTGGGTGACGTGACAGTACCCGGGCCATGCATGTTTACATTTTAGCCCAAGATCCTGACCCGTTAATATAATCAGGTCATCACATAATTCATATGCATGTTCGTTTTGCGATCGCTGATTGGCTCCCTAGGAAAGCCTAGGGAGAAATAAAGAAAAAGTTAAACCGCTGGTGCAGGATTCCTAAGACGATAGTACGAGCCCATGAGTTGGTCTAATCGTACCGTCAGAGGGCGCACTGCATGGAACGAATAAACGTGACGCTACACGATCCATTATCGATCACTGTCGTCTTGAACCAAGACTAGGTACAAAGTGAATAATGCCATACCCTCAACATGCTCTTCTCCAAGTCCTCTTGTTCTTTAGTGGTGGTGCGCTTCTGCTGGGCCGGAGCCTGCTGCTGGGGTGGCGGTTGCTCTGGCACCGCAGGCTGTTTCTCCTCTCGCGTCGTCGTCGTTGTCGATGGGGAATTAGATCCTGTCAGACTGCGCAGGGACCTTGTCATACTGGAGAAAACACTATCTCTGTGTGGAAAAGGGACAATGAACATGTGTTGAGTAAAATTTGAGGCTTTGCATGGCAGGGATACTAATGAATGAAAGGTTTGCGGAAACACCATGTGGAAATATTTCTCAATTGAGAGAATGGTTCTGAAAAGAACCAGAGGTATCAACTCGACGTTCCGGTCAGTATGCTCTGACCGTCTTCAGGAGAAGACGGTCTGAAGACGGTCAGAGCATACTGACCAAAATGTCGAGTTTATACCTCTGGTTCTTTTCAGAACCATTCTCTCAATTGAGAAATATTTCCACATGGTGTTTCCGCAAACCTTTCATTCATGAACATGTGTTGGAAATATTGGTTTATAAATGAATCATCATTTAACCTTTTGGACAATTCCACAAAACTGAAAAAATTCAAAAACTTCTATGTCTTTTTTTAATTTTTGTTATTGCACTCTGCACATCTCTTGTGTTTTACTCAATTAGCTCTCAAGATTTTGTAAAATAATATTTTTGAACATACGAACTGCAGTATAACACTAAATTATACAAAAGAATGCACCAGACCAGGAGACATGCCTTGACTGCTAAATGCAACAACTTTTCACCATTGGTGCATTCTGTTGCATTTAGCAAGGTTAGGGTTAATGAGGTAGAATGTAAAGTTTCAAACTTTTTCCACCCAAGTACTAAATTGCCTGTTGAGCTGGCATTTTATAATACTAATATTACCAGTACATTCGACTAGACTGCCCGAGGGGTAACCAATATGGGTCGATCGGGCTGCCCAGATAAATTCCTAGATTGTCCCAGGCAACTCTTAATTTCATACCATGGAGGAAATTTTGCTGGTTCACTCCAACAATTCAGTCTGATGTTTATAACAAGCAAAGAATCATGATCACAAATCCAGATAAATATTGGAGGTAGCACTGTAAAGACTCACTAAAATTGAAAATATGGCATGAGCTTTCATAGCTACAGCTACTTCATCAGATGCAATGAAGAGACCACAAATGCAGGAAAGACGAATAAACTCACTTTTCTGATCCCGGCCCATGGCTCTTCTCGGCCAACATCTGCTGCATGTTCTGGAGTTCGTTATTCAGCAGCTCGTTGGCGGCAAGCAGCTTTTGCCGCTCGTGCTGGTAAGTGTGGGCCGTTTGTTCCGTTGTCTGGGCAACCGCATCTTTTAAGAGAAGAAGCAAGTCAACATGCACAGAATAGAGATAACTTTTCCAATATCTCAAATGTCAGGTCAAGTTTTTTGGGCAAGAGTTCCGTATCCGGCCATCACGGATTCGCCACCAAACATAACAAATTTCACCTCACCTTGTGTCTTCACTGAAGACAAACCCATTCAGCCTAGGAAAAGTTAAATCCTCTCAGGTTTTTAGGCCATACTTGGCTGCACTTATGGTTTGCACATCCGATCGTGCATGCGGGGTGCATTTTGGCAGTTTTAAACAGTCATAACTAATAAGGCAAAGGAACAAGATCTTATGCATGTACCACCCCATGGATTACTTTGGAGTATTCCAAATTTTGTACGTCATCAAATTAATATTCATTTCTAAATATTTATAAGCCATATTGCCGCATACAGTGTAAGTAGGACTGAAGTCCTACATTCGGCAACAAGCGCTCGTGTCCTACCATGTACTAAGTTACTAACACCATGTTCTAACACCTCCTTCTCTTGCAGGCTTGACTTTGTTGGTGTTTGATTCCCGGCACCTCCCCTCTCCATAGGAATAGAAAAAGGAACAGAGTGATCGAGATATGTTGAAGAGGGTGGATAGAGGACAGAGGTGTGAGGTGGAGATAAAAAGGAAAGAAAGAACAGTAAGTTTTCTATATAAAACCCTAAAATAGTGATGGCCGGATATGGAACTCTTTCCATTTTTTGTCTAGCGCACAACCACAAATACCAGTTTCATTGATGTTGATCTTTTCCCATAATACAGACGAACCTCTCTGAGGAAACCACTGCTTTACTGCTACCATCAGAGATAGGCCTCCGCCTTAAAATCAAATCTGGGTATCAAGCGCACCTTGGGTTTGCCTGGCATTTTAGGCAGGAAGCTTTGTCAGTGCCTGTGGCTGCCCATAAAATTTCTGTCACCGTGAAGTCACTGCATGACCTCATCAATGAAGTCACTGTATCTGGTTTAGGATGGACAGTGCAGCTTGACCTATGACCTACCTCCGAGTATAGCCTGCAGTGTGCCCACCTCCTGTTTCCACTTCAACTTCACATCGTCCATCTCCTCTCGATAGGAAGACTCCACCATGGCTGCCACAGTCTTCAGCTCCTCCAGCTCCGTCTTCATGGCATCCCGCTCGGAGCGCGTCTTCTCTGCTTCTTTGATGAGCTCCTCTAGGGTGTTCAAGGAGGGAAACGAGTTGGAAAGATCACCGACATAGTCGGCTGGTAGGACTGTGCATTTATGGGGGAAGAGGCCGCTTATTGACCTTATTCATGATTTCTCTGAAATCAAGCAGTCAAGCAGCAATACACGCATCCATACATGTGCATATTGAATCCGGTAAGTGTTGAACGACAACCTTTTGAACCAGTCCATTGACCTTCTCCAGGCAAACCCCATGTATAATTTTCCCCACAACAGTCGTGTTACTTTAAGTCTGACCTGTGTTTGACCTACACGTAATAGAGTGACTTCCCAGTCAAACATGGATAATGCAAACCTTTTCTTCAAAAGCCTGCAATAGTTGGAACTATGATATTTTAATGGCCAACAATACAGTAATGTGGCATTGCACGATGCATGACTGTTACACTTCGAACCTGGATGACGGCTATAGCCACGGTTAAAAAAGAACCACCTGGCCAGTCGACGTCTATACCCACATTTTCTGCATATTCAATCCATTGTTCAGTTATTGTGGGCATTACGCTTGGCTGCACAAGCATATATTGTATGTGTGTTTCACGTGGCTGCACAAGCCCATATGGTATGCAGGCACCCTATTATAACTGCCGGGCAGAAGGGGTTAATACATTGTAGGGGTTTTGCAAATTGATCCTTTGATGAACCTTTGGAATAGAATTTATCAACAAAAATATTTGATGAGTAGAACAAAAATTATACCTTCTCTCATCAGGAAGATCTCCTTAAACTTAGCCCGCTTGTGGGCAAAGTCTGCCTCTTGGGTCCTCCTCTCGTGGAGGACACTGCGGAGATTGGTCTCCAGCTCCCCAACACGCTGCCGGAGGGCATTGACATCATCTGCAGGTGAGAAATAAAAGCGGTACAATGTCAGATACATGTAGTACAGGCATAAGACAATATGGGTGATCCACTGATTTTTAGCTCCTTTCTCCATCCGACCCCCCCCCCCCCCCCCCCCCCCCCCGGGTCCATCCAGGCACCAGCAGTGGTACTTTGCTGTTTGCACCACTCGGTTTCAGTAGGCAATTGTTGATTTGCACAACGTTCTGAAACAGTCGTTTCCCCGGCAGTCTTGGTTAATATCCATGATAGGCTCTCACTTTTTTTCACAAAAAAAACCTAAATAAGAATCAGGAAAAGATAAATGTTTTGAGTTTACTTAGAACCCTTTTAACTCTAACCCTGCTAAATGCAACAGAATGCACTAACGGTAAAAAGTTGTTGCAAATTGTTGCATTGAGCAGGCAACACATTTCTCCTGGTCGTATGCGTTTTTTGTTGCACCCAGCAGGCTTGCTGGTTGGTATACGTGCACAAAGTCTATGGGCCAGGATAGAAAAAGTCAAAGTATTTTCAAAGAAAAAGTTAAAATGTTTTCCCTCCTAAATTCGTGTTTCTTCATAAGATTTACACCTTTTGGTAGTTTTTAAGTCATATTAAGGGAAAATAAGTGATGGCCGGATATGGAACTCTTTCCGTTTTGGATAAACACCCCAATAACCCTCCCTCTGCCAGGGCCAAAATGGAGCCAACTATCCTATATATCAAAACCTATCAAGTGACAGGTTGAAACACACACAAGCTGTGAGAGTTGGTGGGTAGATAACCAATTTTTTGATAGGCTGTGATAATTATAACTATAGGAGGGATAACCTCAATCCTCTGAAATCATCCAGCGTCAGATTGGGCCTGATGACCTGGATCCTCCATTTTTCTCCAGAGGCAAAATCCTCAGAAAGTCTAATGTCCTCAATCCTGCAAAAACCTCCAATGCTTCAACTTCCTCCATTTGGTATTAAAAGAGGATTTGGGAGGATTTGGGAAGGTTAGGGTTAATCATAAAAACTCTAGTTTTAATAATTTCAACATTATTTTAGTGAAGATATGCGGTTTTTCTTACTCGCTTTTAAGTTTTGCCGAACTAATAAAAATAACAAAACTCGTCTTCATTGTAATTTCAACCCATAACTTCCCTCAAAAAATAAAAGCCTACCCTGACTTATTTGCACAGATCTTGATGATATTCAAGGGGATATCATCACCAGAGCTAATTTGCACGAGTTCTTTTATAAATCAAAAAATTAGCTGGCCTGACGTTTTGAACTTAAGCAAGTTCTTTCTCAAAGGCAAATGACAGAGTACAAGAAACAAACATGTAGGGAACACACATGCATGAGGGGGTGGGTGGAGAAACACAAAAGAGGGATGCAAAGGAGCCTGGCAGTGGGTGAACATCAAAGGGAGAGGAAAGCACAGCGAGGAAGGCAGGAACAAAGAAGTGTGGTTTTGGAAGGGATGAAGGAGGGGAGGGATTAAGATGAAGGTTGAAACTGGGGAATTGGACAAAGGAGTGTGGTTAGGGGCCGGAGGGGGGGGGGGGGGGGGGGGGGGGTTGAATTGAAGGTGGTAATAGGGCAAGAGAAGGAACAAAGAGAAGTGGCAAGGATAAACAGGAAATGGAAAGACAGCCCCATTTGGCCAAAAAAAAACCAAGAGGGTTTGCCAGGAGGATAATCTGTAAACAAATGACAGTGGGGGAAAAATCAAAAGTTAATCATTCCCTTCCTGGATGTTGAGACCATGTGGTTGAATAGTCCGAAGACGTTTCATCCAAACTTTCTCTCGGCTGAGGCGAACTGAGTCCTTGCGGTGGAAAAGTGATTCTATGCCCTGTAGAATCATATCAGAAATGGAATGGTTAGGCAAGTTGAAGTGATGACCAACAGGGGTGTCCATTTTCTTGGTGTTCACAGTCGATCGATGGCCATAGAAACGCTTTTTGAGCGTGTTCTTGGTCTCTCCGACATACTGGATACCACAAACCTTGCAAGAAATGAGATATATGACATTAGAGGTGTTGCAAGTAATGTTGCCATTGGTTCTGTGAGTAGTTCCAGATGAATGGCCAGAAAAGGAGTCAGACTCCTGCATGTGAGTCTGGCAAACAACACACCTGGAATCGCACTTAAAAGTACCATGCTGTATGGGAGGGGATGCAGCCAAGGTGGGGACCTCGGCTCGAACAATCAGGTCTCGTTGATTGCGGGGGCGCCTATAAGCCAATACTGGGTTGTCAGGGGCGGCACGGGCAAGGCGATCTGAAGTATGAAGGATATGATGGTTGTCATTAGTTATTTTACGAAGGGGAGGGAGACTAGGATGAAAGGTGGTGACCAAGGGAATCTTAGGGTCGGCATTAGTGCTAGGCGTCTTTTCCTTGAGAGCCAAATCTCTGGTGATAGATTTGGCTCTGGCGATAGCATGTTGAACTTGGCGGGAGCTGTGGCCCCTGGCAACCAAGTTATTCTTCAGTACCTGTACATGATGGGAAAAGTCAGAATTATTAGAACAAATCCTTCTGAGTCTAAGTGCCTGGCTGAATGCTATGCCTGTCTTGCAATGCCTGGGGTGACAGCTGGAGGAGTGGAGGTACTGGTGGGTGTCTGTGGGTTTAGAATACAGATCAGTGGTTACCGAGTTGTCTTCCTTGCGGATGGTGACATCCAGGAAGTTGGTCTGATGCACTGAATACTCTGATGTAAACTTGATGGTCCTGTGGAAGGAATTAATGTGATTAACCCTAACCATCCCTAACCTGCCAAAATCAAACACCCCATTTGTGTTGAATTTTGTGTGATTAGGTACTGTAGAGCCTTGGCACCATCACTTTGCATGGGACTTGATGCCCTGATTTTGTCTAAGTACAAAGAATGTGCCATTGGTTTACTACACAGTGTTGGAGTTTGTGTGGTTAGGGAAGGATTCTAGTAAAAAGCCTTGGGCTGTTAGGGTTAATGAAAGTCTCCAGACTGTCCTGATCACTGGTCCAGATGAAAAATACATCGTCAATATATCTCCACCATACCCAGGGGCGACATGGTGCTGAGGCAAGCATGCGCTCTTCGAGGTCGCCCATGAAGAGGCATGCAAAGGAGGGGGCCATGCGAGTGCCCATGGCTGTACCGTGTACCTGTAGTTAGTGTTTACCTAGGAAGGAAAAATTGTTCTTGGTTAGTACAAGTCTCATGAGGGTGCCAATATCACTGATGGGTGGGGTTGTGTGTCCTGCCTTGGCCAGGGCCGAGGAACAAGCACGAGTTCTTTTATAAACACAATAAAAGTGGATTTTCATTCTTATAGGGTTTCCTAAACTACGCAATAATCTCCAGAATAAAGAGGAGGCTTAAAATGTTCATCTTTCACATCTAACCTAAAGGGAAAGAGTTCCATATCCGGACATCACTTATACCTCGTGCACAAAGTCTATGGGCCATGACAGAAGAAGTCAAAGTATTTTCAAAGAATAAGATAAAAAGATTTCCCTCCTAAATTCGTGTTTCTTCATCAGATTTACACTTTTTGGTAGTTTTTAAGTCATATTAACCCTTGGAGCTACCAACGGACTGTAACAACATGACAATTAATTTGTTTTTTTCATTACCAAAAATTTGTTCGGCCAATAAGGGTGACACTCCATGTATTCCTCAATCAATGCTTCTAGTTTGAGGTTCTCTGGTTACCTTTAACCTGGGGATTTACCATTGAGAGCAATAAATCTGAGAAATACTGGCAGTGTGACTAAGCCATATGGAATTGTGTACAAATTTAATACCCTTTGTGTACAGCTACTCTTGCCACTGGCTATCAAGGTTGGCAATCAATCACTGTTACTTTGACAGTTCCTTGGGTAAACCACAGCTGTTTCCAACCAATTGATGACCTGTAATGGTCTCAGGGGTTGCTGGTTGGCTGGCTATAGCTGTCTGGCAGTCTGGCTGTATGGCAGTTATACATGGTTTGGGGCCATGGATTTGGACCTTTACTTTTATTAGTAAAAAGAAAGGGTGAACCAACATGTACATTTCCAGTGGGCTTGAATTAGTAATATGTGGGCCCAGGCCCCAGGGACCTCCATTCGACCTTTTTTAAAGTATTAGACTTGTATTCTGTCCCCCAAACGAGGGTATATACGCGTAATACAAAAGGACTGTTCACAACAGTCCACAGGAACAACCGCGTGATTTTTTGACCTGGTGGCTCCGAGGGTTAAGGGAAAATAAGTGATGTCCGGATATGGAACTCTTTCCATTGTGCCTTGTGTTTATACAATTCTAAGTACGAATGGATGGCTATTTGCCAATTTAGTCATTTTTTTCTATTTCTGATCCATTTTGGTGAGGGGTATTAAACTAGTAAAATCTTTCCAAAATAACCAACAGAAAGTAAAAAATCTGACAATGTTCAGGGATGTTGTTTACTGTTTGTTGGCAACAAATAATGTGCACGATGGCCAGTGGTGGTGCATCACAGGAAAAGTAGGCCTATTTAGTAATTAGTGTTCATATTTTTGCATAGTCTATGGATGTGGGTAAAAGTCGGATATGCCGGACCTAGTCAAACCTAGCCGGATCCTCCATTGAAAGCGTTTCAAATTTACAGGAAAAACTCATGCCAGACCTAGTCAAACTTAGCCGGATCCTCCATTGAAAGCGTTTCTAATTTAATGGAAAAACTCACGATGTTTGTAGGAATGTAAAAAAATAATACCCAATTGAATTTTTGGCAACAAAAACCAGGTAAATATGCGTAAAATTTGTTATAAGTGAAAACCACGGCAGGCCTCACTACCTCCTTGCAAACTCCATATGTGCAACACAGATTGCACTCCTTGTTGTGGCCCAGAACCACTAAATTGTTTTTTTTATGTTAAAAGCCGTTGTCCGATTTTTGACGGCTGAAATTATTTCACGAGTGTACTTTGTTGTATTTCTACAAACACTAGTGTTAGTCTGCATGTATTCCTGGCGTGTTAAAGGCAGAACCCGGATAGGTCTGGGATCCGACTTTCACCAACTGCGATAGTCTTTCTGATGCAAATATGTAAACATGAACAATACACTGTACACGTACTGCGCAGTGGCACCACTGGCAGTGCTGCTACGTCAGCCGCCAATTTATTCAGCCTAAATTAACACGACTATTGCCTCGTACAAACCTTCAATGCTGTTACCGGCGGCACGATGCACTTGGTTTACCTTATTCTCCATATTTTACCCAACAAAATAAGCTAGAATAATCTCAAACGGAAGAAAAACATGATTTAAAGGCGGTGTTCGTCGCATCGATTAAAAGTTCACATAACAAATCGGCCATTTTCCTTTTCTACAAATTTTAGTCTCGTTCGATCATGTTGTCGAACATTCTAGCATTAGTGGTATCGATTTTAGATGAATATTTGATTTTATCAAATTAAAATATAAGTAAAAATATCATTAGAATGTCTGGTATGTTTTATTTATAATAAAGTTATATTCAAAGCTGAATTAATCACAACCTATACATTTTGATCGAGGACAAGGTTTAAAGGGCAATGCTGGCCTGTATCAAATTGGGGCATGTGTTTGTCTTGTGCACTCCTTTAATTTCTGGCAAATGATTATAGTTTTTAAAAAGATATTCCCAGTTTATATAGATGAACTGTCAGTGTCAGCATAATGGGTAAGCACAGAGACGATGGTCATTCAAGTTCACAGATTGATGGGTGCGAAGAGGATTTTGCAAAAGGTAGTTCAGGCTCGGCCGCCTCGGGCATTCAAATTTATTATTTAATGTGACTAGACTGTAGGAAACATTGGCGATTGTGTAGTGTTGGGCCCTGTTCCCTATAAGGGAACAAAAATCCACTTTTAGGTTATTGGAATATCCAAACTAGGGCGATTGTGTAGTGTAGGGCCCCTCTTTAGTTTTGATGAAATTAGATTCAAGGGTATTTTTTCTCATTCCAAAATGACTTTTTCAACCTAAAGTAAAGCAGACTTCTCCTAATTCTATTGACATCGTTTTTTGTAATTTTGAACAGTTTATTTCGGTAGAAAATGCAATTTTCTTAAGCGCTTTACGGTAGTTGCCATGCGAATCAATGCGGTTTTGCGTGTTTACTGTGCGTCGAGGTGATCGCCATCATTATTTTCGCGTTGCGTTTTGTCGTCCTTATCGCCGCTTCACCCCAAAATTTCCCTCAAAACTAAAACCCTACGTTTTACCTACGGCATACCTGTTGGTTTGTAATGTCGCTAACTAGTTTGGCAATTCCAATAACCTAAAAGTGGATTTTTGTTTCCTTATACAGGGCCCTACACTACACAATCGCCCAAACTAGTTAGCGACATTACAAACCAACAGGTATGCCGTAGTAGGCGTAGATAAAGGGCAGGGTTTTAGTTTTTGAGGGAAATTTTCCGGTAAAGTGACGATGAAGACTACAAACGCAACGCGAAAATAAAGATGGCGATCACCATACAAAATATGTAGGGATGACATTTCAGTTTACCGATCAGGTCGTTCTGTGCCATAGACCTTATCGCATATACCGCCTGGTTGAGACGTCACAATGGTCATAAGAGATTGTGGGAAGGAAATCGCTCCCTTTTCCTTCCCACAATCCCTTGTGACTATTGTGACGTCTCAACCAGGCGGTATTTGCGATAAGGCTTGTAGTGCATACAATGTATGATTGAGTGGGGTATTGCAAATTCGACCCCACATAGAGGAATCTGCTTTTTTCTCCCCCATCTTTTCTTTTTGTTTTCTTTGGTGACGTTTCTCTGAATCAAAATGGGTTCATAGTAAACTGTTTATACATTTTTCTTCATGGTTTTGAGAATTCAGGAGCTCAAATCCAGTTCTGTTCAAAATTAAATCTGACATGAAAAGTAATAATAAAAATGTAAAACTAACGTAAGTAAAAAAAAAATTTAAACGCATTTTTTTGGCATTGTTTTCTTGAAGTTACACTTGAATGATTATGCTTAAATTGGCAAGCATCCAATTATTCACTGATGACCTCTCGGCAGATTCTTCCAGTAGTCCGCACAAGAAACACAAGAAGCACAAGCACCACAAGAAGCACCACAAGCACAAGAGGGGACACCATGACAGCTCCAGCCCGCTGCAGAGCCCCGAGCCGATGCTGTCCTCCGAGCCTGTCATGAGCGACCCGTCCGGCAAGCCCCAGCTCAAGCTCAAGATAAAGATCGGCGGACAGACCCTGGGCACGAAAAGGTACTGGAAAGAGGCCATCATCTCTTTGTCTAGCCCTACGAGTGTGGCAGGATAACTTGCTGCACTGTATCCTCAGCTGTACATCCAACCACAGATTAATCATGTGCATCAGCTGGGTGGAGCCCAAATTTGTGGCAAAATATCTCAAAAATTTTCCAATTCGTCGAACAAACCACAAGGGAAACTGACTAGCCGGGTCAGTTTCCCTTTTTTTTAAGTTTTTTTTTTACGAATTATAAGTTAAAGTCGTATCATTGAGTGATCCCCTTAATGTCGCTTCCCAGGTTGTATCATAAAATTGGAGGTGATCCCTGGCTATATACGGCATTATGGGTTTATGACTTCTGACTAGCGCCCGCCGAACAAAAAAACTGACAATTTGGGAGACCGCCAACATAGATAGCTTAGTTGGTAGAGCGCCGGTACAGTGTTCCTTAGGTCGCAGTTTCGAATCCCACTCCTGCCAGTTTAACAATATTCCAAGTAACATCACAAGTGAATGTGTGCAAGGGGAGTTGAGGTGCCGTAAACACATTTAAAAGGCAGAAACTACTCTGTGTTTTGTGTCTGAATTTATTTACAATGCACTTGCAATAATATACCCATGGTAGGATGTGTGAAGTGTACAGTGCATTAAGTATCCAGGTTATATTGCTTGGGCCCTGTACTTTCGGGAAATACCATTTTGTCAAATGTTGCTACATTACACCTACTGCATAGTCCTGTGACACATTTGTCATTCGGTTTCTGTTCAGCTACGACAGAGTCATTTCCCCAAACTTCTCAAGTGACGAGGAGGAAGAAGAAGAAGAAGAAGAGGAGGAGGAGGAGAAGGAAGAGAAGGAAGAAGCGGAGGATGATGACGAGAAAGATGAAGAAGATGGGGATGTTGGGGAGGAGGAGGAGGAACAAGTAGATGTGTTGCAAGACGATGACGATGAAGGGGAAAGGTTCACCCCTTGGCAAGGTATCAGAGAAGCAGGCCTTTCGAATGTTTGTTCTTTGCGTGGCAAGGCAAATTCTCACTTGTATCGAATTGTCCATAGGAATTGTCCATAGGGAAAAGTCAGTGGGGCACCAAAGCCAAAAATCGGGGGCCAATTTCACGGCGATGCTAAGCACAAAAATCTGCTTAGCATGAAAAGTCTTCCTTGGTTAAATACAGGATTACCAACCAAATTTTGATGTGAAGTGTATTGCTTGTGGTTGGCATTTAGCTGTTGTTTTTCTTAGCATGAAAATCCCATGGCCTTTTGGCTGGTAACCTGTTTGAACTAAGCAGGACTTTTTGGTGCTAAACAAATTTTTGTGCTTAAATAGCAGCTCTGAAATTGGCCCCAGATCATGTCAACAGGGGCTAATTTCACTCTTTTCCCTTTGTATTTTGTAATTTTTTTTGTTGGCAGAAAGCAAAAAAAATGAGTCAGCCTTCCAAAAAGGAAGCTGACATTTTTGATTTTTAGGCCAAAATCATTCATATGGGGATTTATCATTTTTCCCCCGTGCTCAGGACGTTATTTAATTTTCTCCACAAGAAGTGCCTCTCCTACTGAATAGTTGCTACAGCAAATAGCTCTTGGAAATTTGGCCAAGACTCACTGGATTGTTGTGAGGCTGCATTTCTATCCAAATTTATTTTTATTGGTTACTCTTGGACATTTTTCAGAATGTAACATTTCACGGGGCAACCAATTTTGTAGGATTTGAATTTCAGAAACATTCATAAAATTGTGGGGAACCTTCCTGACATTTTGGAAAGTTTTATGCATTTTTCAGAAATCTTTAGAAATTTTTACTCGAAGACCTTCCGTCAGAAAGAGTTGTCATTCTACTTGTCTCTCATAAGCCAAATAATGCTAGAATGCGTAGAAATTGTGTTTTTTTTCCCGCTTTCAGACCAGACACCACCAGCTTCCAACCACGGGTCACCGCCAGAGAATCTGGATGAGGAGGAGGCGTGGCTTGATGCCTTGGAGGCGGGGCAGCTGGATGATTTTGGTGAAATCAAAAGAGTGAAGGACCCATCCTTGCTGACAGCCAGGCAGGTATGTTTGGCTTTAAGATTGTCATTTCTGTCAGGGCCAACAAATATAGGAGGTCCTAACGAAGTTTCAATTCACTGCAGTCAAATTTTCAGGTCAAGTCTTGAGTCCCTCTGGTAAGATCTCGAGCAGTGTTGTTTAGATGAATTCCGATCTGAGTTTCATGGCTGCAACAGTAAGAAAATTAGACTTGAAGTCTACTGAAGTCCTCGTATTTACAATTAAGTCCCCAATTGGGCTGAACTTTGTATGGGACCTGGGGCCAATTTCACGAAACACTAAGACGCGTCTTAGGAAAATTAACTCGTCTTAACTCGCGACTCGTCCTAGGATCGATTTCACCAAAGTTAGGACGCATTCAACACGTCCTAACTTCCTTAGCAACGCGGCTGAACTCGTCTTAACTTAAGATCGGTCTGGGGGTCGTCTTATCTATATGCGAACACGTACAATTTACTGAAAAGCAACAATGGCGCTTATGCTTCTCGCTGATTACAAAGCTCGGCGGGCAATTAGGAGAGAGAGAGGATATTCCGAGATAGAAGAAATCCACTAGATAATCTAAATGACGAGAAAATCCTCAAGAGATATAGGTTCAAAGGCAGGGAATATTCCAAGGGTTGGAGATGAATTGGAGCCCGACAACGGGTGAGTGTAATATTAATAAAGGGATAAAAGTGTGATGACCCGGTTTTTACCACGTCAATAATAACTGAGGAGGGGCGACCCTTACGAAAAATGCAAAAACCTGCCGTAAAAAGGACAAAATGCAAAGCTTTTTCTCCCCACTTTTTCTCCCATTTGCTCAGTACAAAACACATGCGTACGTATCGGACTTGTAAGCGCGTGAAGGCACTCTGCGCCTGTCGGTCGCGTGCGCGTACGCACACGCACGAATGCAGCGTTTTATACGCGTGCATTAGCGTTGTCTTACAGTACATATTGTGCGAGCACCTACTACGCTCTCTCTGTTGCGTATCGGCTGAGAACAGTTGGTTATGACGCGCCGTGTTTAAACAACTGTTTTTAACAGCCGTTTTAGAAAGGGTTTTTAACAGCCGTTTTTAACAACCGTTTTTAACAGCCGTGTTTAAACAACCGTTTAAACACACCCACGTGACAGGCTCTCGACCAAAAGGGATAGTGAAACTCGCTGAGGTAGGCCTATTTATGAATCGGCATTCAAATGTTTCATCCAAAACAATCACCAATCAATCATCTTGAATTTACTGCATGCGCGTACACATCCGACGGCTGTTACGCGCATGCGACAAATTGAACATGATACAGCCGTTGCATGCGAAAGGTCATCCTCGTCCAATAATTAGCGGTTCGTTTATCTGTATTTCGGATGCGTCTTGCTTAAGAAGGGTTTAGTGAAATCGATCTCAGGACGCGTCTTAGCTAAGATCGATCTTAGAGCAGGAACTCGTCTTAAGTCCTAAGATGAGTCATAAGTTAAGAAGAGTTTCGTGAAATCAGCCCCTGGACAAGTTGTATATACTATTTCTTCTCAAATTGAAAGGAGAAATGTGATTGGTCGATTTCAAGTGAGTGTGGTGGGTGCACATGATACAACATAATCATCACTGTTTCAATGTGCTGTGGATATAGAATGTAGGTATAACAAATGTAGGAAAATTTGATATTTTTTTACGTAATGCTATGAAGACACCAGGGTTTTGCCTCTAGTGATATTAAGCATTAGATCATGAATATGAAAATTTTCATTAAAGCTGTATGTCCGTGCTCTGGCTGAAAACTTGAATTCAGTGGATTTCCCCCACTAATGGATTGTGGAAGAAAATGGTATTTTTGAATGGAAAAAGCTCTTGCTGTACTATTTTTATTATGTGCTACACACAGAGATTACCCTGTGCATTAACCCTTACGTCCTTGGCATTCATTTAGGGTGTACTTCACTTTACTACAAAATACTACATAATTCCGCATATGCCAGTGTATAGTACTGCATACTGGAGCTTACTACAAGTAGTGTTTTGTAGTAATAGGTGAGGTTAGTGTTAAGCATCTTGCTCCTAAATCTAAATTTGAAATTTACTATGTTTGTTACTTATCAGAGGTCGATTGTTTGTTTTTTTGTTTTAGTTTTTTTTTCTATGGAACGTGTCATTAAAATTCTCATAACCTATCAAATGCTAATAAATTAGCGAGTCAATTTGAAAATTTATTTTTCGGGGTGCCACGCCCAAAAGGCCACGGACGAGGCATTTTTAATACAAAAACCAAAATTTTGCAATTACTCCCCGGAATCACCAGAGGTCCTAGGATTTATAGCAGTATCGAAATAATACTGTCCTACATGTATTCATGTCATAAAAATCCCATTATATGAGCGCTTTGTGAAAAAAAAAAATCAAATTTACCACACAATCCGGGTGTATTTGGTCCGTTAGAGAGCAATGCTTCATGGGATGTCGGCAGAGGAAGAGAAGCAACTCCTGCAGCTGCCGAGCGGAGCCAAGCCCCCAGAGATGACGGTAGAGATGCTGGAGAAGAAAGCCGAGAAGGCCCAGAAGAGACGGGCACAGGCCCACAAGAAGGTGGAAGAGCACAAGGTATATAACCTTTGAAACCATCTTGGGGCAATACTGGATATGTGGACAGTGGCCAAAAAAGGAAGGAGGAAGGAGGAATGAGGGAGGTTAGGGGAGGGGGTGTGGGGGTGAGAAGTGTAGGTACACAAGAATGTAGAAGTCACATCGTGCACAGGCATCAATCTGACATTGATTGTTGCGGTACCGGTTGCCATGTCATATTCAAGTTGGCCACCCAACCCTGCAAGCTCAGTAGTCGAGTGGTTACAACATCTTCACCAGTAAGTGGGAGATTGCTCACTTACGCTTCTCACTCCCCCCCCCCCCCCCCCCCTCCCCTCCCCTAACCTCCCTCATTCTTTTTTTGAGTCCTACCTATGTACACCTGTTCATATTTTTCTCATGGACTCTCAGAAAGCACTGACAATACAGTGCTGCACTACATCGGGAAGGGCAAAGTTTACTTAGAACAGTGTTGAAGTGTTACCAAAGGAGGAATTGTTTTTTTGTGATCTTCTTGGCCATCCTCCACTGTAAACCCTTTTCAGGTCAAGCTCTTTTCGAATGCAGGGCCCAATTTCATGGAATCTGTAACACCAAATTCTGTGCTAAGGCCAACCAAAAACAATTGTTTGGTTGTCCTCCACACCCCTTCGCCAGTGGGGGCGGGCGGACGAGCGCAATTTTTAATTTTTTTAAATTATTTTTTTCTATTCCCCGTAAGTCCAACTTCAAACCATACACAAAGTAAAACAAACACACAAATGTTGTTAGGCCGATAAACAGTCTAATATACGTAATACGGCTGCCTCTTTAGCGATGGCTGCCGGGTCTTTTACTCCATCCGAACAACACATACCGTAGCCCTAAGGCTGCCAGTGCTGACACTGTCTCCCTATGGCTCAATGTCACTCTATGGACCACTTTTTGGTGGACGCGACCTTTGTGTGTTTCAACTGTATATGAGCTGGCTCAACATTCGACCAAAAAACCTCACGAAGTTTTGATGTGGTAGCCACAATGCACATACAATAAAACAAGACTTTTACACCCAGTTTGCATTGAATGCTGAGCATGTATTAAAGACGCCATCTTGGCTTCCCCTGTGCATACACGTTCAGTTGATGCATTTTTTTGTTTGAATATTTATTATTTGAAAGATACTGACAATTTGGGAGACTGCCAACATAGGGCAAGATAGCTCAGTTGGTAGAGCGCCGGTACGGTAACCCGGAGGTCGCAGGTTGGAATCCCGCTCCTGCCAGTTTCTTTGTTCACTTTGAAAATGTATTCAAACTTACCTAGTCAGTTTCCCTTGTGGATTGCTTAACAAATTATAAGTTAAAAAGTCGTATCCTCATTGAGTGATCCCCACAATGTCGCTTCCTAGGTTGTATCGTAAAATTGGGTGTGATCCCTGGCTATACGGCATTCTGGGTTTATGACTTCTGACTAGCGCCCACCCGAACAAAGATACTGACAATTTGGGAGACTGCCAACATAGGGCAAGATAGCTCAGTTGGTAGAGCGCCGGTACGGTAACCCAGAAGTCGCAGGTTCGAATCCTGCTCCTGCCAGTTTCTTTGTTCACTTTGAAAAACACTTTTCTTTATGTATAAAATCCTTTCCTTCATGTAATTGGTACTTCTGCGGTTGGGTTAATGACATCGCTACAAACGCCTTTCTTAGTGTGCTTAACCAGTTCACGGCAGGATTATTTTTCACGAGCCTGGGTGCCAGACGGGCTAAGGCCTTTATCTGCGGGTAGCACACCCTGGCCTCGCTCACTGCGAGCCGGTCGCTGACATATTTCCGCTGGATCCTTGCCTCACTGAGTGCGTGTATACACGTCATCCGACGCGAACTGGTTAAAGCATGTTTTTCAGTGAACTTGGTGGATTGCAACTCTCAATGTTGTATTACTAGTCGTGTATGATTTCTGTAGCTGTTAAAATTACATTATTGCATTATTGACTCACCAAATGTTTTTGTTTTTATTTGTTTTGTAATGCTTTGCCAAAAAATGTGATATTTGTTTTTGTTTTTCAACAGAAACAAACGATAGCAAGGCTTCTGAAGAAACAAGACAGCAAATTGAAAGGAATGAAGGTGATCACAATTTACTCCCTGCTCCGAGTTCTGTGCTTTGCAGTAGGTTTAGAGTTTAACATATGGATGATAATGTTTCGTTGACGGTTGATTGAAGTGTATGGGGGGGAGGGGATGAGTTTTTGATAGGTTGTGGGTGTGAGTCCTTAAATCACTTAACATAGAAATGTTTGGAGAAAGTAAGTTAAAGTAAAGAAAAATATTAACCATCCGGGCCAATTACTGTTTAGCACCTGAATGTTTTTTGTTTTTTTTTGTTTTTTTAATTCTTTCTTTTTGGGGGGGCTCTTTATATACTAGAATCCTTTAAAGATCAGTACAACTTTGCTTTCAATTTGGAGGACTCCATCTATAGACGTCTATAGAAAATTACCACAGAAAATTACCACCTGGCCGGATGACGGCTATACACGCATTCTCTGCATTTTCAATGCATTGTTGGGTTATTGTGTATGTTTTGCTTGGCTGCACAAGCCTCTTGTTTCCGTTTCGCTTGGCTGCACAAGCCAGCATGGCGCCCCATATATAACACCCGGGATCAAGGGGTTAAAAAGACAGGGCAGCCATGCTGGAAAAAAAAAATGTTGCAGGATCTAAACATACAAGTAAATAGAAGGGGGCCACACCCTTTTTTGAAAAAGGTACGACACTTTATGTTGTCTGAAGACTAAAAAAATATCAACCAACATGTAAAATGTGATGTCGTGGCACATTATGAGTAGAAAGTTACTCCATGGTATTCTGAGATATAAGAAGTCCCAAAGTTTTGTAACAAAAAAATAGTGGTTGCTGTGGTGATACATTGTGGGTACAGTTCGTTTTCACGGTTCACTATGAACTTCATTTTCCCCCCCAAACAAGGGGTCATGATTCAACTTCAGAAGGTTACAGCATTACCTAGCAATGACCTGTAGCAACACACAAATACATGTCATTAACCCCCCTCTCTCAGTGCCAAATTGGAGCCAACTACCCTATCTATCAAAACCTAACGAGTGACAGGTTGAGACACACAAGCTGTGGGAGAGGAGAGGATTTGGTTTTTTGATAGGTTGTGATAGTTATAATTGTAGGAGGGTTAAAGCCATGCAGTTGTGATCTCAAATGTTGCTACATTCTGTCCATTTTGTGGTGCCGGTGTAGCATGAATTTTAGTCACAACGAAATACGGGCTCCTTAACCCTAACCCTGCAAGACGCAGCACAGTGCATCTGTGGTGACAGCTTGACCTTGCTGCACTCTGCACACAAGTCAATGTGACAAAGTATGCAATCTGATGCGTCTGGCAGGGTTTCTAGCCAAAATACCCTTGAGGGTTAGGGTTAATAATGTGTATTACTGCACATGCCTGAAAGTCATGTGAAAGGGTTAACCAATAATATGGAAATGAAGTCCGATTTTCATAGGAGTCTGTTTTTCATATGACACCGGGGTCAGCATTTCTGTATTTGTATTCTGACCACGCAGGCACGATTACGGCGAGGGGCTGACAGGCCGCGGATCCATTATGTCAGTAATGCCCGCGGGTTGACCCTGTCTTTACCACCCGGTGTGCAGTACCCGCTGAACAAGCAAGTGGCAAAGTAAGTTACTCAAAATTATGTAAGGACCTCGGCAACGCAAGCAGTAGATGCGCTTCTTGAACAAACAAAATAGAGAAGAGGGGGTAAAACTATTATTTTTTAGAAGGTAAACAGTTTTTGAGAACTTGACTTGAAAATTTATTTGAGATTTTCAATTTTTGTGCAATTTCAGCCATTCTCAACATTCATAAATAGAAATGCTGGAATACTTATAGTATGTGTACCTAAAAACTTTTGGGGAGGTTAAAAATGTGGGGATATGAATCTGTTAACCTGCCCAATACATGTACTATGATCACTCCAAGGTGGTCCGCGTGGTGGTGTTGTTTATACAGACTCCCCTAACCTCAAGTGGAACTGTGCCTGGCAACCAGGAACTTGTTGCTTTTTTTGGTGAGAAAGGGGAGGTGCCATAGAACATGATTTAAAAAAAAAATCCAAAAAGGTGACCATTCAAATTTGAAAAAGGGACGAGTATGGTCTCCGTGCGTCACCAAAAGAGGGCGCTGTCCACATAGCAACCCCACTTCCATGGGGAGTACATCACTGGTATTACGCACTGCGTTCGCGTTAATTTGATACTCGTATACCAGTGGGATTGCTTTGTCTGTTTGCGACTCTCGATAATTGCATTTTCAATAAGAATATCATAGCAGGAACCAGACACTTCTGACGTCAGTCTGACGTCAGTTTGCACGACAACTGGCTCCAAACAAATGGAGATTTCGACTGTTCCTTTGTTAACAGCCAGTCATGCAAACACATTGACACAAAATAACAAAAGTATTCTGGTTCCAAACATTGCATTGACGTCATCACTAAAGTACTCTGTAGCAGTTCAACTAAATCTGAAAAGAGGACCAGCATAGCATTTTGTTAATTAAAAGCTAAACCTGTATTCACTCGGACTTGTATCCGACTTCTCAAGTCCGAATCCTTGAGCAAGTTCGATCAGGGACCAATGGTTAACTAGTGGTTGGTTCGTGACGTACGTCGCGCATGAGCACTGAAGTTGAAGTGCGAACGACTCTAGTCGAACTATTGTCATGTCAACGCGACCATGAGAAAATGGCGGTGGCCAGTTCTTTTTACGTTTTTGACGAGTTCACAGATGAAAGCGACACGGACGATATTTGCTCAGTATATCAACAATGTCACCAGTGGTAACGTGTGCATTATTTTAACATGTTAAAAGAAAGACAAAGTAACAAAAAACGATCGTTTACTGCAGCTGAATATTTACGTTTTTTCGCCATTTTTCTGATAACTGGTGCTCTCTGCACTGTGCTATTAAAACGGCTATTGGTAACCAGCGACACGACCAACCTCGGTAGGCTGGTCGCGAATCGTTGACTAGACTAGTCCAACCATCGTCGACTAGCGTGCGTTCGATCAGGGTTAGTCGAACTATGGTTAACTATAGTCCTTGATCGAACTTGCTCCTTGTTGCAGAATGTTAGACCAGAGTCATTTAGTACGATTCACAGGTGGACACAATACGAAGGTGCTGTTTGAGTTGGGTTAAACCCTTTTGTATTTACCCAACTCGGATTGAACCCATATTGTGTCCATATAGACTAATCCAACGAGCAAAATTAGAAGCCATCTTTGGGTACCCAATCGGGCGGTACTGCGCTCGCGTCATAACTTTTGAGGCGCGTGTTTACTTTGGCAATCCTATTGGTCAAAGGCGCAATGAGTGCGCGCGCGTGTATGGTACCGCTCGATTGGGTACCCAAAGATGGCTTCTATTTTTGCTCGTCTGATTAGTCTATACCATATCTCAAGCAGGCTAAATATGTTGCATTCTACTATATCAATATTTCGTGTTTTTTTCTCTCCATTTCAGACCTCCCAGGCCAGTAGTTCTGTGCAGTGCATCTGGTTGTAGTAACCCCAAGAAGTACTCCTGCTCCAAGACTGGAGTCCCCCTGTGCAGCTTGGAGTGCTACAAGAGGAACCTTTTAGTAGCGTAACCTGTGCATCGTAGGGGCATAGACTGGAATTATGTCCTATGCAGTTGGAACTGTTTTTGGGGAAGGGGTTATGGAATCCAGTTGGACAAGACAGATCTGTTGGGGGAAAGTTGCATGTATATGATCCGGGGCCAATTTCATGCCGATGCTAAGCATGAAAAATCTTCCTTGGTAAATTACAGGATTACCAATCAAATTTTGCTGTGAAGTGTATCGCTTGTGGCTGGCATTCAGCTGTTGTTTGCTTAGCATACAAATCCAATGGCCTTTTGTCTGGTAACCTGTTTTAACTAAGCAAGACTTTTGGTGCTCAGCAAATTTTCGTGCTAAGCAGCTCTGTGAAATTGGCCCCTGGTCTGGGCCCAATTTCATGGCTCTGCTTACCGTAATTGAGGAATTGCCGCAAACTATAGCAGAAATTCTGTACTAACAAGTGTATTTAATGGGTGAGGAATTTTGACTTGTGCACAAGCATCCATCCCATAACTAAGGATTCTGTACCTACAAGGTTTAGTGCAGAATTTCTTTGCAGGCTGGAAATTCCGTGTACATGTAGCCATTTTGTGTCTTGCATTTATGCTTGGACGGAGCATCAGACTAGAATACTGGAATATCGTGAAGTGTGCCCGGCAGAAGGGTGTAAGCGCGCTTTGACGCGTAATTACACTTTCCAAGAAAATCGATTTCAAAGTTTTTGTGTTGGCGTTTCTAAATTAAGAATCGCATAAGGTTCATTTTTGTCAGATGCAAATTTATGCTAACGCGCGCGCTCTTGCCGGGAACAAACTTTGCTCCAAGCACGCTTACACCCCGTTGGAGAGGTGAATGAACTTTTATCATGTTTTGTTCCCTTTTGCTGGGAACAAAAAATGCAAAACCTCCTTTTCATTCTGTTAATTACGTCAGAATGACGTAACCCCTTGAGACGAAATGTGTATCAATATAAAGATATTTCAATACTCTATCGATTACCCCCAATTTGACCCATTTTTCCTCCTTGCGCCCTTCTGCCGGGCACACAACGAATTGTCATTCCTTCGGTTGTATATGATGTAACACTGTACACTATGTAAATAAATGCATTTTGTAGAATACAATACTCGATTCAGTTGTGTGAAGTGAAAAGTGGCTAAGCAATTTACACGGACCATGTACATTTTTAGATTCTGGAGATTTTTATTTCAACATTATAAACACGAAAAAGACCAATACACTATTTGTCTGGGAAAAGCATTTACTGTCATGATTAGAAAACTAACATTTATTTACTGAATACCCATCAATTTTTCATGAAAAATCAGGTTAGGAAGTGGCTCTTGTCAAATAGCAATTTTAGGGCCAACGATGCATTGATATATTAAGTATTGGAATCAAACATTACATTTAGATGGGGACTACACAACAATATGAAAATGTAAATTTATCCAAATATAAATATATATCTTAAATATTTACAACAAAAGAAATTTTAATTATTGAGTAACTTAATTACATCTCCAGATGTTATACATTTGTGTCTTTCAGAAAAAAAAACCTGTAAAGACAAATCAATAGCTTTGCCCTTGAACATGGCGGACATAATCAAGGATTTTTCCCTCTCGAGTGCACACACAAAATTTATCACAATTTTGTTCATGTTGATGAGCAGCATTTGCCTACAAAAATTGTTTTGAACGGAGGTAGGCGATATGCCTGACAGAACTTTATTTAACAGGGTGCAACTGAGGGGTGGTGGGCTTTTTTCAGGATGGAAAACATTGACATTCTACCTGCAGTGTTCAGGAATTTCAAAAGTAATCCCAACCTCTAACTGAGTTGTTTCCGGGCCCGATATGCAACTGTCCTCAACATAGCAATCCCACCTCAAATCACGATGTACAAGAAGTCACAAGTCTGCAAGCAGTGGAGATACAACAAAAACGAGTTATTTTGTATGAGTTGTTTGTTGGTGCCAAGTCAATTTAAAAATGACACCACGTGTGAGATTATTGAATTCAGTCCACACATTTGTTTTTTTTTTCAATGAAGTTGGTGGGAGGGGGTTTAATTACCATAACACCTAAACATGAAATGTTTTATTATGTATTCATATTACTTTTCTG
This sequence comes from Hippasteria phrygiana, assembly GCA_037893225.1. Lineage (NCBI taxonomy): Eukaryota > Metazoa > Echinodermata > Asteroidea > Valvatida > Goniasteridae > Hippasteria > Hippasteria phrygiana. The sequence goes on along the minus strand of JAZGUH010000013.1, from coordinate 1,562,904 downwards.
TGAAACTTTAACTTTTGATAAAAGGGTGCAGGTCTCACCTGACATGATAAAACCAGGTTCTGTGCACTGAAGGCATCTGTGACTGTGAAGACTGGTTGGCCGTGGCATATCGCACTGTGCTGGCTCACTCCGCATTCGAGCTGTTGCCTGACATTGGATAGGGTGATGCAATCTTGCTGTGGGTCAAAGAAACCGGAGCACTACCAAAGTATAATGGGGTAGTATCATAGTGCCAGTTTTTTTTTTACTTAAGTCAAATTACAGTTTAAAAAAGTATGCATAGCCTTCGTTCAATGTACGTATATATACCCTTGTTTTAGTTAGTCCTTTCATTTGGAATACACTGGCATGATAATTAACTTGCAAATGTGAAAAATATTGAGTAGTGTGATCTAATGATTACGATGTCTGACTCGTGGGCGGTGGTATGTGGATAAGACCCGGACAGGGGATTATCCCTAACCCTCCAGGGCATGTTTGCTAGAACCCTGCCTTTATCTTGAATAAAGAGGCTTCTAAAACCAACAAAAGCATCACACGTTTTTTTTTTAATATTTGCCTGAAAAAACTTAAGAAATCTTTTTGAGACTTTTCAAATATCACTCACACAAAATTCGACAATCGGGAGATTTCAAATTCCAACAACTTACTTCAGTATTTATCCTTGTACCGCAGGCACAAAAAATGACTCCTTTACTGAGCATCAGTGGATTTCTACAAAATACAATAAAATGGAGAAAAAGAAAAGCATTACTCACAATGGATGTCAACAGGACAGTAAATTTCCCTTTCCACTGTATTTTGGGAGATAGTACCATGCATGGCTGCGAAACAAAATAAAAATTAGGCTTGGGCGACTCTGTGCTTGAGTCGACTCTATTTGACTCGGGCTGTGCATCTGAACCTAGTAACCCATCGCTAATGTCAGGAACCGGTTCCAGATTATGGAATAGAGTATCCGTAACCGAATTAACATATTACTTAGTAATTTCTCGGACAATGAAAAGGACAGTTTTTGAATGTCATTGTGGGGAATTTTCAAAATGAAAACTAGGGTACATGGAAAAACGAAACCGATTAATGCTTATGATGCTTGCGAAAATGCAGTTTACGCTGTAAAGCTATTGGTGCACCGATGTGGTATAGTATTGACGTGCTGACTTTTACAAACAATATGAACAGCAATTTCCAAGATTTCATTTAACGGGTACCTGGGTAAGTGTGCTTTTTAAAACGGGTACCCGATTCCCGCAATACCCGTAAATGCACACCCCTGCTTAACTCCACCATTGGAATTGGAATCACGATTCCATTTTTGTTGTTGAGAAATCGACTTCCGTGGAGTAGATTTCAGGCATCGCCTGATAATATTAAAACTTTTTGACTCAAGAAGAGGATTTAAAGATTGTGGTCCATGAAAGACCACATGCAGCACTTAGCAGACCCAGCTGTTTCGTCTGTGAAATCAATCACGATGCCCCACAGATTCAAAGGATGCGCCACTGATGCCTTTTTTGTGCAGGATACATGGAACCGATTCTGATTGGAACCACAATTGATGCTCGGAGTCGGAGTCCAAGCCCAATACAAAGCCTACTCTACCCCATGCTACTGCAGTCTATCCCTTCAGGTTCAAACAGAACAAGTCATTCCCATTAACCCTAACCCTCCAGGGTATTTTGGCTAGAAACCCTGCCAGACGCATCAGATTGCATACTTTGTCACATTGACTTGTGTACAGTGTGCAGCAAAGTGGAGCTGTCACTGGCAGGTTTAGGGTTAAGCCCTCTGGGTTCTAGACAACAGTTAATGTGGCTCACCGTTTGCATATGGGACAGCTGAGCTCATCTGTGTGGAGTTGTTCTACTGCAGCAGTGAGCGAAGCCTCGGCCAGCTGCAAACTGGCCTCGTATTCTGCTATGATGGCACTTTCTATTGGTGGGGAATCAACAAAATATAGCAATTATAACAACATCTACAAAACAATTTAACCTAGCGCGGCACAACTTTGCAAGTTATATAATTTGAGGTTAAAATTACCGTTTTCTGAGGCTCCTTGTTTTAAATTCCAAACTTTAAAAACGAAGAAGAGCAATCAAATCCGTCTTGATTTTTAGCCAAGATCATACCTTCTGCCATTAACTCTGCCTGGATCTCCTCCACGAGGGAAAGCACCACATCATTATTCAGGTCCTCCAGAAGCTGTGAGAAGAGCATACGGACAGTAAGAAACACTGCTGAAATTTACAATACTAATGTACATGTACATCCATGCAGTCAAACCCAGGGTTGATAAAAATCGTGATTTAAAAAAAACAAAAAACAATCTGATTTTTTTTGTATTTAAATCGGATTTGTTTTATTTAAATTGATTTTTTACCATTGTACATTTGCATAAAACATTTGTTTTATATAAGTCAATTTAAATGACTATCATTGAAAGTCAAGTACATGTATAACCACACACAATTGTTCATGAAATCAGTACTGAAATCACTTTCATTTATCATATTCTTTTCTAGAATATATAGTTTGTCTTAAAATCTCTGTTACAGCATCACCATCATACTGCACATTTCTCATCCAAGTTGATAACAGGAACCCCCCCCCCCTCACTCTACACAACCATGGTGGAATAAAACTATTTAATGCAGCCACCATAAATATCACCATGTACATGCATGCATGTACAGTATGTTTTGTTTTCTTTTAAAGTTGATTTTCTTAGAGTTAGAACAGATTGCATACAATGTACAAACCGTTACCCTAATAACCCAAGGGTGTGTGAAAAATCATCATCTGAGAATTGAGGACTGTTAGGGTTAAGACATCATTTAAATGGATTGCAAATCATTAAACACCCCCCCCCCCCAAAAAAAAAACCTGGACCAACCATCCCTCCCTCCTGATTTTTCCCATTTAAGGGAAACACAATTTTTTTTTGGGGGGGGGGGGGGGGCGGCTTTATGTACATGTATGTTGATTAGAAAACATTGCAGGCTGGCCACATTATGTAGGGGCGTCTTTATTAGGGTGGCCACAGTAGCAGGTTAGGAATGTGCCTGCCTTCCGATCTCTGGAGGCTTTCACATTGCAAGATAAACCAGTGTTACACGTGTCAGTCCAGTTCTTTGGATTTTTTAATTTTTAGTGCATGCGGTTCTAAATGGCTGTTGCTAAGGGCAATACTGTTGCCAGGGAACAGACAACTAATTGACTGCTGTGAGGTCCTAAAGACTGGATACCCCAGCTACATCATTCAGTAGTCCATATTAACTCTGATCTCACATAAAGCTACAAAATACTACTACATGTAGTAGTAAACTGTAGTATGCAGTACTCTCACCTATTTGTGTACAATGTTTGTAGTAATTTTTCGTATTTGATACTTCACCCAAAATAAAGTACGTAGTAATATGTAGCTACTCTATGGAGCAGCTACATGGTCCCTCACAAAAGAACTTGAGAAGCTCGACAGGAACTATACAAGAATGCTGAGGAAATGTCTTAATGTCCACTGGGGTGACAAATTGACCAACAAAGAACTGTACGGGGACATACATGTAGGCTCTCAAATAAGATCCGCAAGAGCCGCCTCCAACTAGCTGGACATTGCTACCAGCACACAGGAGAACCAGTGTCCAGATTAATACTGTGGACACCTACACACGAAAAAAATAGGGGAAAACCAAGAAAAACATACACAAAACTCATATGTGAAAACCTTGATGTGGAAATGGAAGACCTGCCAGTCCTAATGAATGACAAGTCTTTGTGGAGGGTGCTCGCCAATGCTCCGGCCTCGGTCGACCAATGATGATGATGATGATGATAAATATGTAGTACTACTGTTTGTTGCTGGGGTTGGAGGCAGAAACAAAGCATGAACTCTACTGGTTTTCAGCAGGATGATTCAATTTTTTATCTTAGCCATCCAATTCATTGACACAAATATAATTTACCCAGTAACTTAACTATATTACATAGAAGTAGTACTCTGTAGTTGCAAGTATCTTGACTGCTGTCATGATACACTCAATCATCAAAGACAGAGAGACTCAGTGCTACAGAATACTATTAAAGTAGTATTTCGTAGTACACAGGTTTTCACCCCAAATGAATGCCTAGAATGTTAGGGTTAATGTTCAGTTGATTGCATTAGCTCATCTGAAAAGGGAAACAAATTTCAGCCAGAGAAAAATTTGTCAATTTAACTGAAAACACTGAATCAAAAAATTGGAACAGAGCTACATGCATAGCGGCCATCTTTAGTGGTTTTGGTCATTCAAATTCTGTAACAATGTAAACACAAAATGTCTACCCATGCCTGTCCAAGGGTAGCAAATACATTGCCCTATTAAATGGCTGATATGCATAAGGTCTACAGATACAACTTTCCTGTATTTAAAAGAGAATGTTTCGCTTACATCATCGTCGATTTGTCCGTGCGTCAATTTCATCTCCACCCGCGCCTGCCTCTGTTCCCACTGCATCAGTTTCCATTCCTCCGCCATCACCTCGCTGACCACAGAGCCTCGCCCAGGGCTTGCTCCATCTGCAGAACTTTCATTGTTGCCACGGAACTTCTGCAGAAGATTCTCCCTACTGTTCCTGAGTCTACTAAAGCATCGCTGTGAAGGAGAAAATGCGAAACGGAAGATAACACATTTTTCTTAAAAAACAAATCGCCTCTCCTTAAATTGCAAACATGTTGTTACCAGGAATGTAAACTGATAATGTTAAACAAAATATGTGCATAATATATCAGACATTGCTTGTTTTTGTACTTTGAGGATGTTAAATAAACAGGCTTGATCATCTAATTCAAACAGAATTGTATAATAGTTTATTAAATTTTAAAGAATGAATGAATAATATGACAAATTTCTGTCAAGTTTTCAACTGTCCGAAAGAATTTGATTTTTCAAGTACATGTAGGTTGGACCACTGTGCCTGTCTACATCACTCACAGACCTGTATGACAGCAGACAGTAACATAGTGAAACCTTTTTTATTTTATTGGTGGGGGGAGGGTCCGTTGGAATTCCGTTTTTGTTTGTTTAACCCTAACCATCCCTAACCTGCCAAAATCAAACACCCCATTTGTGTTGAATTTTGTGTGATTGGGTACTGTAGAGCCTTGGCACCATCACTTTGCATGGGACTTGATGCCCTGATTTTGTCTAAGTACAAAGAATGTGCCATTGGTTTACTACACAGTGTTGGAGTTTGTGTGGTTAGGGAAGGATTCTAGTAAAAAGCCTTGGGCTGTTAGGGTTAATGTCTACTATAAACACTTTTAAAAGAGAAAAACTGCAAAAGAAAAAAAACAAGAAAAAAAGCGGGAGAAAACAAAGTTGATTTCGAGGCTCCATACTGGGTTGAATGTGCAACCCTCCGCTTGTGCAACAGATGCACTATCCACTCATACTTGACTCAACTACATGGCACGACAATATCGGAAAATTGAGCCTTCCATATTTTGTGACACTGGCTAAAGAAAACAGGAGGGGGGGAGGGGGACTGGTTAAGACAAAAGTTTGGAACTTGGTAAACTAATAAAAAAAAATTGTCGAGCACCTTGTATGCTCGGAATCTGATATTTTAACCAACTCCCCATCCCAGTTGTAAAAAGTAGGCCTATTGGCTGCTGAAAACTTGCTGTACGACTTGAAATGTGAAATACCTGTGCTGTGGTCTTGGTATAAGCGATATTTTCATACATTTTTTACCACTTCAAGTGACATTTCAAAAAATTGAACCTAGCCTATGGGTACATGGCCGGAAAGATGTTACTTTAATACCCCCCCCCCCCCCCCCCAAACAAAAAAATTGGTCAGGAACAGCAAAATCTTTGAAAATAATGAACCCTCCTTGATATTACAGTCATCTAAATATGTGGCACAATCCGTTATTTGAACTTATTTCAAGATTTATGTCATGAGAATCTGTAAAAATGAGGCAGAAATTAACATTGATGTGTACACTTTGAGTGACCATACACTGTGCCAAGAACATCTAACACAGAAAACACAAACATTCTTCCCATACATGCCATATATTGCACAACAATTCTCCTTGAATTCGGAAAGAGTTCCATATCCGGCCATCACTTATTTTCCCTTAATTAACCCTCCTATACTTAACTACCACAGCCTATCAAAAACTCTAAACACCAACTCTCACAGTTTGTGTGTGTTTCAATCTGTCATTTGATAGGTTTTGATCTGTACAACAACTGGGTCGATTTTGGCCAGGTGCACAGGAGGGTTTTAATATGACTAAAAGACTACCAAAAAGTGTAAATCTGATGAAGAAACACGAATTTTGGAGGGAAAAAATTTCAACCTATTCTTTGAAAATACTTCGACTTTTTCTGTCATGGCCCATAGTCATAGACTGTGCACGAGGTCCATGGCCGGATATGGAACTCTTTCCTTTGCTGTTCCTTACCGATTTTGGTGGGGGTAAAATAAAATCTGTCCCCTTTAAAATGTTCATGAAACAACATAAAAATGTACACAACCAACATGCTCCCCCAGTCCCGCCTGCTCTCTCGGCGCGGCGGTACAGTCTTGACACTGACAGTTGTAACTTGTCGAGTTGACCGTTTCCTGATCTACTAAAAAAATGCACAACTTACATAACCATAGAACTTGACCTGAAATTATGTTCAGAAACGTCCTTTAATGTGGCCCAATAAATGCAAACAACAATCTCCTTACCTTCCTGTATGTATCTCGCCATTGGGGGCTTGTATTTTTGTACAAATTACGGTGTTTTTCCATGCGAGAGAACGTCGGAGATTTTCCTGTGGGAGTCGCCATTTTGATTGTCGCGGGATTCGATTGTAGTGGTGGATCATGGGATCGGTAAGCGCCCCCCCCCCCCCCCCCCCCCCCCAGGCCCCCGGCCCCGCCCCAAGTATTATATATTCTCTTGTGGCATTTGGTTTGCGCACGCGCGACATTTGTAATGCGGCGGTGCTCATTATCTCCTAATGAATATGCATTTTTGCTGACGCGGCGTGATTGACAGTTGTATAGGCCAATAGAAAGGTCATTTTGAAGTAGATATGTTTAATTCATTGTATATTAATACCGCGCGAACTATTTATTATTCATGAGAACAGAACTTACTCAATACCGTAAGGCTCTAAATGCTTTAATTAAAATGTTACGCACTGTCAAACTTTGTACATATTTTCAGCATAAAATTCGCATTTTTGTGCTACAGTCCACTTTACTCGCTTGTATTTTGAAAACCGCATTTTTTAGAGGTAAAAGATAATTATTTCAACAAAATGTAAGTCTCAACATTTGGTTTGGACAACATGGCGACAAAGCTAAAAAATTTTGGCACGAGAAGAAGCCTCCATGAATATGTCTTTTTCCGCGGATTTTCGTCTTTAAGTTACAAGCAACTCGCCGCGCCATGGACGGTAAGATATACACCTCAAGAATGCTCTGATGTACGCTGAAAAGCTATATTTCCATTCTGTTGTGAAAAAATGCAACATTTTCAACCTTCTGAAGCAAGATTTTCTTCAGCAGAACTGGACAACGTGGGATTGTTGAGGCCTTGTAAACCGATACTCGTGGGAAGAGAACACGACACCGGACCATGGCGCCACGTATCTACATGTACTGCATGCCGGGCACTGGGCTGTCTGGACCCGGCGTGGATATGCCCCACGCGCCCGCCGTACCCGTACTACGTACCAGTACTAGAGGTGACTACATGTAATGTATGCATGCTCGGAGTCAAAATATCACTGATCATAGGCCCTATCTTTGTTTGATGTGAGGATTTAAGCCCAGGGATTAGCAACAGTAGCCCCCTAGTTCTACACCGTGATCAAGCATGAAAAGGATTGTGGTCCGCTTGTACTTGTGGTAAGAAAAAGGTTGTTTTTTTTCCAGACCAACATTTTTTCCAGACCAGAGAGCTACTAAAAAAAGCCCAATCGAATGTGAACCATAGGCCCTATACTTAATTTGGTTATTTTCTGTCATCCTCTGCAGTTCCTTAAAGATAGGATGGTTGACGGCGGAGGCAGACTCTTGAGGATCTGCGATGGCTTTTCGCTGACGGTGGGGAGTGAAAATTTACCTGTCTTTCCCTGTGATGCTTTAGAACTGTCATGAAGTTGTGCATTGAACATTTGAATTAAGATATAAAGCCTGGACTCCTGTTTGCTCTATGATGGGAAAGCAAATGGTTGACTAGCTTCTGACTCTGAGTGTTGGGCTGACTTGAGTTTAGACAATATTCTCACACGTCCTCTCCCCTTAAAAACAATGCCACATTTTCTGAAAATAATTTTGTGAGATTACTAAAAAAATATTGACAGGGTAAATTGAATCATGATTTTGTACTGGGGGAATTTTTTTGGCTGAGTACCATAATGATATTTAAAGTAATCAAAAAAAAATTCTTTCATTCTCCTGTTTTAATATTTGAAAAGGCAAGTCCACAAATTAATAAAAAGTAGTGATAAAAAACAAATAGAAAACAGTCCTGCTCTGTAGAGTCCTAATAATTCAGTGAGAAGTTATACCAATCCCCCCATGCCATGCCATGCTAAAAACAATAGTTAAATCCTTCAATGTTCACAACAAAATGGCAAGTGCCATATGATTTCCTAGTTAATTTCACTTTTTAGTAAAGATTGTATATTCAATTGTTTTCTGTTTACTTTAAATATATTTACAAATCTGCATCAAATATCCTTAAGGGCTCTGCTATTAATTTAAAAAAATTGTGAAATCTAACAAGTTAGTCTGGAAGAAAATGTTTATACAGTGTTTATTAAGACTATGTTAAAGTTTTCAGAAATTCATACCTTGTCATCAAGCTTGAAAAACCATTCTCACCTAACCGCCTACCCCCCTACCCCCTCCAAATAACAAAAAAAGAAAACTCAAGAAAAATAGACAATTACAATTTACATGTACATGTACTATTTTGTTGAATAAACCCAATACATGTAAATGTACATACAGTGTGCCCCTAAACCACATTATTACTAATTGGTTCACCAGTTTTCTTAGGAAAATTATCCGTTTTTCTGCCATTGTTCTATTTATTTCATTCGTGCTTGATGGGTGCTGGCCTTGAAATTCCTTCTGAAGTAGTACTACGACCCCTCAGCTGGCCCTGGAAATGCTAAGAAGCACGGGGCCTTGAAGTTGAGGTGGAAAAGACTTGAAGAGCTAGAGAGATGTTGGGTACTAGCACTGCAAACTCTTGGGCAGGATAGGATGGGGGTTAGGAAATAAACTAAACCAATCTGAAAAGAAATCGGGAGATACATAGAATGTTCAATTTGTTTTCCTATTGCTAAGCAATTAATTGTGATACTGGGAGAACCGGTAAATAATTTGAATCTGATTAAACTCAAGAAATGGCCGATCAAAAAGAGCAGTCCGTGATTTTCACGAAAAGGATTAAACACACGGGAATTCAGCCATGCCTTTTGTACGCGGTAAGTTCTCTATTGCTTTACACGTGAAATGTGACCTTGAAACGCGATATGGGCCAACGAGATTAAAAAGGTTTGCTCGGCAAAATTTTTTAGCTTTGTAATGACATATTGGAAAAATTACCGGAACTAAAGGGCTATGAAGTGCTGGGAAACACATTGACATGAAAAACTCGAAAATGCAATCAAAACCAAGTTGCTTTTTGGTTCGTTTCTTTCGCGGGGAAAATTATAAATGAGCGTTTGCATTGTTTTTGCATAGTTACGTCATACACGCGCGGGCGAATCACAAGCTCGCGTGTGGTTTCGGGTTACATGTCGTGGGAATTCGGTTTTGGTGAACTGCGCACGCTCAAACTTTGTCTCACGGGTATCATATTTCAAGGACGTACGTAGTACCCAAGGCGGCCCCCCCCCCCCCCCCCCCCGCACGTCCCGTCGACGCGTTGCCCGTTGTCCTGACTTGATTTGCATAGCCAGTGTTACTTGAATTAATCTCAATTTAAAATCAAAACAATTAATAGTAGCCGGCCATGAAGGACTGGGGTGGGGGGGTTGGATGTAACACCCACTGGGCTGTTTTTTGTTCTTTATAATATTATTTTCTGCGTTTGCGAAATTTTCAGTTGGGAAACTGGGAGAGACTGGGGAGGGGGAGGGGAGGGGAGGGGAGGGGGAGGGGGGGAAGGGGAAGGGGAGGGGGCGGCGTGTGCACCCCGTTAATCGTTATAGCTACGCCACTGCATCCTACATTCAAGAGTTCACCCAAACAAAACAGCCCGAGCATCATTGTTAAGCGCATTTTTCAAAAACGCGCATTTTTAAAATTTGCCCGCGCAATTTTGTACAAATGCGCGTGGGGATTTGTTCAGTTAAAGTATGCGCGCGCAAATTTTAAATGCGCGCTTCAGACAACAACGCAGGCACGATATCTGATACGAACTACATGGTAGACATGAATTTTACATCGGCGTCAGACACATGGCGGCCGTTCCATAAATCGGCAGTAGGCCTGTTGACGATTTTGACGATTTTGACGATTTTGACGATTTTGACGAGTTCTCTAGATCTGTTTTAGAGGGCATTTTGTATCCGACTCCTCTACAACAAGCCTGACAGTAAGAAGAGAAAAAGGAGAACAAATTATAGCGTTCTTGAAGGGGTTGGAACTGTCTCCCAGTCCTACGACTACTTTCAAAAAATTTGTGAAGAGGAGAGGGTTTTTAGTTTTCTAGCTCTTGAGCTACACGATGTCGTGAATATTTGCAAATTCATATGATATTACAATGTGTGTGTAGCATTTATTTATTTGATTTGCAAATATGTTGACATTGTTTGTGAACTATATAAGCGAATAAAGTTTACGATGTGAATTTTATTGCATATACTTTTTGTGGTGATGTCATCATCTGTTGAATTGACCTTCAATTTATCATCTGTTATCATCACCTGAGATTCTGTGCTTCTATCTTTATGAAGTTGGGTCATGTTTGGCTTGACAATTAGTTGCCTTCGCATGACATTAATAAGGCGCCGTCTGGGGGGGGGGGGGGGGGGGGTGGGAATACATTTTCGGAGGTGTTTTTTTTATTGGGAAATGATCTAAACCTCTGATCGGCTAACTTCCCAACATTTTAAAGAAAATGGCAGATTAAGAAGCAATCTATAATTTGCATTCTTCACACAGCAACTGAGAGACTACTGGATAAGATTATTTTTAAAAACTTTTTTACTATGAAATAACTTATAAGGCCATAGTCATGGTAGTGGGAGATTATTGTTGTCACATGGTCATGATGGTGCACCCCCCCTCACGTACGCGTCCGAACTTTACAATTTATTTGCTTGTTCCTGATAAATTTGAGCACTGTTTTAAATATTTTCTAGCATTTTTACGAAGTTTTGTTATTCTGTTTTTGTTTTACACTTTTCTACTGGTTTTCCATACTTTTGCCAAACCTCAGGCTTGTTGTATATCCCAGCCCCGGATCCCAGCATCTCTTTTCAAGCGCTTTGTCACAAGAAATTAAGAACTTACAGTTCGTGTGCAACCCTGTTAACAGTTACAGAAGAAAATCTCCTACAGCAGTTTCAATGCGTCTCTGTAAGGTTTGTGAAAACCTTACAGTTCTGGAAGTAAACACAGAGAAGTCCGAGCTCCTCCGATTTCCCCAGAGCTGTACTGCCAAGGCCCACCCCGTCTTTCCTTGTCGATACACAAGGAGTCTACACATATACTGCCCGTTGTCTGTTAGTGACTATAGTACCCAGCACGATATGGGGCAGAGGGATAGCCCCTTTTGTCCCAATACCCTATACACTCTCCAGACTGTTGTTACCTAACACATCCCCCCTGGAGATCTGAAAAGAATTCCTGAGATTCCGGGAACACAATGACCAATACAAATGTAACCGGGTGAATTATAGCCCTTTGTTTTATTAGTCTTTTTGTTTTCTTATATCCTGTTTGTAGTTTAGTTATACTATTTTTGTGTGTATTTTTATATTTTATCCAAACATATAAACCTTAATGTTTTCGCGCTTTTAACTCATATTAACATTTAAGGGTCCCTTTAAGACAAAAACTCCCTGCCAGAGTCTCCAATATAAGTAACCCCATTTGTATGCTGCTAAATCTCCAGGTCTCACTCCCCTTCCCATGGGTCCAAGCGAATTTGTGTGGTTTTTGCTTTTATGCACTGCCTCGATCCCTGGTCTGGTGACGTGGAATTGCCCTTCTTACAGAGGCTGGACAGTTGGTCCAGACTGGGTGTACGTGTAGGCCTTTTTACTTTCAGACAGGCTCTGTGCAAGTTGTGTCAGCTGCTAAACAATCTCCTCCATCTTAAAGCTTGCGCTGGACTTTTCCAGGTTTTCCTTAGTCCACTTAGCAGGTAAATTAACCTTTCCTTTTGTACTTTTAATTATATTAATCATTAGTTAATACTTTTAGTTCTATTAAGCATTAGTTTGATTTATTAATAGTGTGGTTTGTGAAGTGACAGTTCTCTAATTTTTGGGATGAACATAGGAGCTCATTCACATTGTTTAGACACTATATTGGGTTGATGCCATTGTTCCTTGAACCTTTGACGATGAAAGTCGAGAGTAAATCTCGTTCCGGTCTGATGAGAGTATTACAAGGAGGCTGTGATTATCATATAAAGTAGAGTACCAATTTTGTAAAATGAAACTTAAGATTATGTAGCGCCTACAACGCTTGTTTGGTTACAGAATCTCATTGCGGAGGAATTTGTTGTTTTCTTTTCTTTTTCTCAACATATAGTTGTTTTTGTTTTTAGTAGCTAGAGGAAAAAGCTGATATTATTGTTGTTTGACTAAGCATCATACAAATGTTTGGTACGCCTATTTAGGTCACGGCCATGTACATTTGTGTAAACGGTTTTGCCTAGAGATTTTGAGTGGATTGGCCAGATAAGGTAATCAACGTAAAGTTTTTCCATATTGCCAGTGACAGACCACTCAGAGCAAGATTTATTGTTCTTACTATTATAAGGCCTCATGTTACCCTTTTGACCTTATAATAGAGTGAAACAACAGCTGGACACTCCTTGGGGCTAGCTGACCCAAGCTGCCCTTGGCTTTGGCGACACTGGTCTGGAAGAATCGCTTAAGTACCCTATAGAGGCTGAATGGGGTATGTGTAGTTCAGTGACTGAGTCAGGTTGTTTGTCTTATATACTTATAGTTTTAAATTATGCCAGAACTTTGGGCCGGTACACGATCTGTCCCAGTGAAATAGTTTAACTGTTTCTGAACTGTTTTTATTAACCTTGAAGCAGTATCTGAAGATTTTGCCAGTTAAAATGGAAAATTTGTTCACTTGGTTTTCTCAGATATCATCTGGTTTACTTAAGGTGTGATTTGTATTGATGTTATATTTTAACACCGACTGGCCAGTAAATGACTAATTGTTAAAATGTAATTTAAAAGTTAATACAATTTTGTCGATTGGCATGATTTTATTGTAATTATTTTCTATTTGTATTTTGTTTACAGGGTTTTCTTTGGATAGCGTGTTCTATTAAAGTACATTTGCCACCGCATCCTGGTCTCTGTGTGCCTGATTATTGATGGTTAAAAATTTGGCTCACACAAAAGAGGGGGGTTTCCCTCTGCCCCATATTTATTGTGCATCATGAGCACGGCGCGCGGGGTGTTGAGCTCCTCCTTCGTACGTCATATTAAAGGGACACATTGCTTTGGATTTTGCGATTTGGGCTATAAAACTGAAATGGATATATGGTTGGGAAGCTTTTTTAAAAGTAGAATATAAAGATTGAGATAACTATAATCCCTTCAAATTGCGTGTTTTTTTTTTAATTTCGTGACAAATAGCGGTCCGCCATTTTGTAGAACCAAATTTTTGACTCCACAAAATGACGGACCGTGTTCACCAGTCGTATTTCCAGTCGCATCTGGTTGAAGTACGTTCTGTTAATCCATTTTGATGTACTGTGGTGTGCACACACGACGCGCAGCGCAGCACTGGCGATGTGTCGCGAGGCAATGGTCGCGAGGTAGTTCTGATCATCTGCGGCGCCAGCCTAAAGACTCTTACTTACACGAGCGTATTTTGCGCATTATTTAGACGGTGGTATTTACTACTGGAAATAAGTCTATGTTTCGCGGGTCAGATGTCAGGGGGCAGCGGCACATTTTTTGTTTTGTAATCACTATACTCACTAATTACAACACATTATACGTGTTTTTTTGCATGAACAACTCTTATAAAAGATAAGGAACATTTCCAAACAGCAAAATTTCATGACATTTGAAGGCAATGTGTCCCTTTAAGTTCCGCCTTGCATGCAGTGCGGCCACGTGTCCTTCAAGATCTTGATGCAAGCAGTCATAAGATCTGGAGTATGGAGCGCAAATCAGGGAACATGAATTCGACATATTAAAACGCAGTCCAATCCTCGGAATATTTTTCTTTATAGTTTATATATATGCAGGAGTGTACACTGCATATAGGCCTACATTCCCCCAAAACACTCGTGTAAGTATTGCCGCCACAGGGGCGGATCCAGGATGTTTTTGCAGGGGTGGTTTCTGAAATTTGCCCAGGGTGACTCCCAAAATGTTCCGTCTGCGAATTGTTTTTACAAGCGGTGGGGGGGGGGGGGGGGGGGGGGGGGGGGGGGGGGGGGGCTGACACCTCCTCACCATTTGTGGCGCCATTTAACCTCTTTGTTTTGTTCTTACCCATAGGCAAAATAAGACATGTAGGGTTTCTGGTTTGCAACTTTAGGCGTAGGCCCCTACAAGAAAAAAATGGCAACGAGCGGGGGGGGGGGGGGGGGGGGGGGGGTCGACCCCCCCCCCGGATCCGAATAAAGTATTTTCATTGCCGCCTTCCCTCTTGTTTTCCCACCCCGTATTACCCCACCTGCAAGAAAACTGGTTAATAACAAATAGTGCAAGACATTTGGGGAACACCGAACTTCGATGGCAAGCATTGCCACTGTTATTTATTAAATATGCATTTCTCAGGAAATAAAGAGCGGGAGGTACGGAGCTTTCGTAATATTGCATTAATACATTTATTATCATAATCAGGGAATATCAAGTTCTAATTCCATATCTATGTCTAGGCTATCGTTGTAAATACAATGTACTACAGTAATATCGACGCAACAGATGTGCTCTTATAAACCTAGTTGTTTGGATACCAAGAGTCTGTCTTCTAACGCCTCATGGGTTGTCGGTCACTTCGCCCAAAAACCACATCGCCCTCAACCACTTCGCCCTCAACCACTTCGCCCAAACCCCACTTCGCCCAAACCCCACTTCGCCCAATTACCCCATCGCCCAAACGCCACTTCGCCCAAAAACCACTTCGCCCAAAAACCACTTCGCCCAAAAACCACTTCGCCCAAAAACCACTTCGCCCAAAAACCACTTCGCCCAAAAACCACTTCGCCCAAAAAACACTTAGGCCGTGGGCCAAGGCCCAAAAAGAGCTTCTTTCGTAACGTACCTAAGGAGGATGATTTCTTTTTGGTTTGTTCAATAGAAATAAATATCACAGATAGTATTTGGGTTGTTCTTATATAGTTGTGAATCTTGTTTGTTAATGAGCACAACACTCTCAAACTTTTGAAAAAATCGACTTCTTCTCACGGAAAGAGGCTGAAAAGTGACTAGTCTGGCACAGTTCACCGTGTGTATGTGACGTCTGGGAGCCATACAATAGTCTCCATAGTACCGCGCCATTGTTTACGCAAATTCAGCAACCGCAGGAGACTACGAGAGAGCGATGCAAAGAGAGCGGTTCTAATGTGGACTTCGGCGATACTTCTTACAATTGTCGACCTGACAGAGGAAAATTAAAACTTCAAAACACAAAATCTGGGACAGAATGTATCATAGCTCTTGCAGGTTTCCCGAGTTTGAAAGTATTTTCTTTAGAAATACGTCAAAACAACAAGTCAAGTGTTTGAGGCCGTTTGAGTCATGTTTACTTCGTACATCAGCTGCTTGGGTGCACGTACAGTATATGCACCCTCAATTTCAGGTCGCTGACGCAATACTTTCAAGCAAGGCTGTAATGAAGGTGAGGTTATTTCCCCCTTATATTTTCGATAGATTGATGCAATGGTCAGGCATGTTTTGGTTGATTTTTCAAACTACATACAACGAAGACTCGGTCCCATGTATTCATGTGCATCATACATGTAGGCCTTTGCAAGGGCCAACGTTATACAACTTACAATGATTAGCAGAACTGCATTTTCGTCTGCAGGTCTAGTGTTGGTCGAGACGTGCCCACGGTGCTGCAATCCCCTACTTGGGTTATATTGAGCTATCACTCCAGGCGTTGGGACAAACCTTTGACAAAGTGGGTTTCCTAGTAGTAAAGGACCCGGTAGGCACAGCGATGGCTGAACGAAAACGAGAAGTACCAGGAGTTATCGGCTCGAACATCTTCAGAGATATGAGAGACACTCTGCAGCGGACAATTGGACCAGGGTTCCTACACGGCCTGGGAGATAGCTCCAGTGGAGCCGAGTGGGCCCACGTCTTAGCCCTCTGCGAGGAGGTAAGGAGCGCCTCTCTTCAACCAGACAAACCTGGAAATGTTCGCATTACCAGTCAGAAGCCAATTTTGGTACCAGCGATGTCCCTACTTGTTGTTCAATGTTCTGTGAAGCCGGCAGCCGGCAACGATATCTATCAAGCAATGGTGGAGGAGCTTGATGTACATAGGAAACATTTCCCAAAAGGCTTGATGATCGCCCCGACTCTCGTTTGTGTTGATAAGACGGGCAAAGTCCCCGTCCAAGTGGCCAACTTCAACGAAGATGATTTGTACCTTCAACGCAGGACCCCAGTTGCAATACTCTCCCGTGCATCCCCCGAGTATTGCTTTTCCCAAACCCTTGCGTCAGACTGTGAAGTTTCTGCACACCAGGACCCAGTGGGTGACAACATTACATCCGAGTTGATGTCAAGGATAACGATCGGTGAGGACATCAGTGACGAACAGCGTCAAGATCTGAGAGAGTTGATCTCTAGATATAGTGAAGTCTTCAGCAAGGATGAGGATGACATCGGCTTCTGCAACAAGATAGAGCACCGGATCATCACCACGGACGACATACCAGTCAAGGTACCACACAGACGCATTCCCCCACACGTACCTATGGCCCGAAGTAAGAGACCACATCAAGCATCTCTAGATCGTGGCATAATACAGGAGTCTTCAAGCCCATATGCCTCACCAGTAGTTCTTGTCCGGAAAAGCAATGGCAAGCTGAGAATGTGTGTTGACTATAGAGCACTTAATGCGAAAACACACAAAGATGCATACCCACTCCCCCGGATTGATGAAGCACTCGACGCACTCAATGGAGCCAAGTACTTTTGCAGTCTGGATCTCGCCCACGGTTTTTACCAAATTCCGATTGAAGAGAGAGACATCGAGAAAACGGCCTTTCGTGTTGGCACAGGCGGCTTGTATGAGTTCAATCGCATGCCGTTTGGCCTCTGCAACGCCCCAGCAACCATAATGCGTCTGATGGTCAAGGCTTTTGGAGTAAGAATTTCCAGTCTCTGATTGTCTACCTCGACGATATTCTTGTGTTTGGCAAGACGTTTGACGAAACACTCGAGCGACTCCAGATGGTGCTTGATCGCCTCCAAGAATTTAACCTGATGGTGAAACCAGAGAAGTGCCATTGGTTTGCCAAGAAGCTGAAGTACCTGGGCCATGAAGTATCGGCAAATGGAATTGCGCCGGACCCGGAGAAGGTACGAGCTGTAGCTGAGTGGAAGAGACCAACCAATGAAGGTGAACTTCGAAGTTTTTTGGGCCTTGCAAGCTACTACCGTCGCTTTGTTCAAGGTTTCGCTAAGTTCGCTGCTCCGCTCCATGCACTACTTGGTGGTCCGAAGAAAAAGAAGGGTAAGAGGTTGTCCCACCTCAGGTTCAACTTCCTGAAGCTTGGAATGAAGCCTGTGAAGTCTCCTTCAACCAGCTGAAGTCACTTCTAAAGTCCGCTCCACTTCTTGGCTATCCAGACTTCAAACGTCCATTCGTCTTAGAAGTTGATGCCAGTCACCTTGGTCTCGGTGCTGTTCTGTCTCAGGAACAGGACACTGGTCGCGTAGTTCTTGGGTACGCTAGTAGAGGTCTTCGTGGAAGTGAGCGAAACATGGACAACTACAGCAGCATGAAGCTGGAGTTATTGGCCCTGCGGTGGGCAATAACTGTGAAGTTCTGCGACATTCTGCTAGGAGCTGACTTTGTGGTCTACACAGACAACAACCCCCCGAGTTACCTCCAGTCCAATTCCAAATTGGGTGCAGTCGAGACGAGATGGGCTGCTGAGTTGGCACAGTTCCGGTTCAGCATTAAATATAAACCTGGGCGAAACAACACCAATGCTGATGCTTTGAGCAGGAAGACGGCACACGGCAGCGAACCAAAAACGGTACGGTTTGAAGAGACTACGGCCGTAAATGCACTCCACGAATCCAGTTCTACCAGTATCCCGTTCGTGCCAAGCCAGCGGTGACAGTTCCTATGGCAACAGCAACACTGCCATCCATATCATCAGAAGATTTAGCGGTACTTCAAAAGAGTGATGACTACATCAGACCACTTTGGCTTTTGTGGGAGAGACTGCCAGAGGTGTATGCTAGCCAAGGCCGGTAGAAAGCTACATCCTACGATGGGGTCACTGATAGCTAAAAGGCCATTGGAAGTTCTCGCAATGGACTTCACTGTTCTCGAGCCTGGGACGAACAACATAGAGAACGTACTAGTTCTGACAGACATCTTCACAAAGTTCACCTAAGCCATTCCCTGCAAAGACCAGAAGGCTACAACCGTTGCCCGCGTCCTGGTGCGTGACTGGTTCGTCAAATTTGGAGTACCTCGCCGCCTGCATAGCGACCAGGGGAGGAATTTTGAGAGTAAGGTAATCGGCGAGCTGTGCAACATGTACGGTATTTCCAAATGTCGTACGACACCATACCACCCTGAAGTAACGGCCAATGCGAACGGTTCAATCGCACTCTTCACGACCGTCTGCGAACACTTCCTCCAGAAAAGAAGCGAAGATGGCCAGAACTTCTTCCCGAGCTCATCTATGCTTACAACGCAACACCACACTCATCAACAGGCTACTCCCCGTATTATCTCTTCTTCGGACGCAAACCCCGGTTGCCAATCGACCATTTACTCTCTGTAGATGACCAACCAGAAGACGACAAAGATCCTGATTTGGATCAGTGGGTAGCTGACCATCACGCCCGCATGAGACTTGCATTCGAAAAAGACTGAGAAGGAGGCTCTAAGAAGACAGCTGAGACACAACGAGACGGCAAGGGATGAGGATCTTCTCATCGGAACTAGAGTCTTTCTTCGAAATAAGTCCAGCAAGGGCAGAAACAAAATCCAAGATGTATTGGACCACAGACCCTACAAGGTGGTAGGCAGACCCAACCCTACAGGGCATGTCTATATCGTAGCTCCACTTGACGAAGATGGACAGCAGAAGACTATCAACAGGAGAGACCTGTTGGATGGTCAGGCCTTGGTGCAAGATGTGGCACCAGTAGTCCATTGTCAACTGACAACAGATGATGCATCAGTCTCATCAGCTGTTGAGGAGGAGGAGAAAATCTCTTCATCGTGATACATCGGGAGAAGGCCCCAGGGATGCCAGCCATCGGGAAGGAGGAACCCACTGCTTCATACAAAGCAGGGGAGCAGCACCATCTAGCACCGCATCCCGAAGAGCAGCTAGTAGGTCCAGCTGAAACCCCTCCAGCACCTATGCCAGTAGCAGACGACACTTTGCCAGAGCCAGTAGCAGATAACGCTTTGGCAGAACCCATCCCTGGAGATGATGTCCTTATCAGAGTCCCCAATAGAGGTTCGTCACACAACTCGCACGGGAGCAGGGCATCACACCAATCTCCATCACCTGCCAAGATCTACCGTTCAGTCAGAGATACCTGCAACATGGGTTCCGGCCCCAGCTGTGGATCCACAAGTCCTTGCAGACATCAGTCGGACCCAGTTGCTGTTGGCACAGATACTTGCTGGAGTCCAGCCCAGATGATTCTGTACATAGCATTGTATTATATTTTGAAGCTTTCCCTTTCCATTTGTATTAAACATTTAGTTAATAGTCATGTGTAATTAGTTTAAGGTTGTCGAGACGCCAACCTTTAATCAGGGAAGTATGTGACAGGCCATTAATTTTACATATACATGTAGCCCTTGCAGTTGCACAGCGCCCTCACTTGATATTCATGTATTGGTTTATAATCTTGCTGTATGCACACTATGAGTCATTCACCCCTCAGTATTTGTAGGGTCAACACCTTTATACATGAGAACACACTTTACTCAGTTTGAGAAGTTTCCCAGTTGAGAACACCTCGTTACGGCTCCTGATTGACTAGGCTGGGGTAAGTGTATATATTTTACATTGCATTAAGCAGTTATTATATCCGTTTTCTAGCTTTCCTCAGACTTGCTTCGAGATGCTTTGATTCGATTCAGTTTGTCCTTTTATCATTGATCTCGAGAATTTCTTATAAGTTTTGTTTGGAATTGGAGCTTGTTCAGATATTTCCGATTCTCATGACTTTGAAGAATTCAGATTTCATCACTTCAACTTATACATGCATTCACATATTTTTTAGTTCTAATTTAATTATCATACTTATATTGATAATTCCTTCCGAGGTTGGAAGAAGTTGTTTTAATCATAGGTTAGTTTTCTCAGAATTGTATAGAATATCTTATTACTACTATTTTCTGATTGATAGTTTTGTTGGGGAAGACCCCGTTCCCACTAGATCCACCAATTGGGGGATCTGATCCACCTTTTGCCAAATTGCCGGATCAGATCCCCCAATTGGTGGATCAGATCCTGCAATTGTGTTAGTGGGAACGCTAACCGTTACAAGGTGGATCAGGATCTGATCCACCTTTCTTGATCCACCTAAAGACCAGGATACAGATCCCCCAATTGGTGGATCACGATCAAGTGGGAACGCAAAAGGTGGATCTGATCCGGCAATTTGACCTGTCAACATCCGGCTGGGGCACGAGTGGCGCGAAAAGTTTGCGGTCTGATGAACGAAGAAATACGTTTAGGCGTGTAGCTCATGTGAAAATTTCCCACGTGCACGACATGCACAATAAACAACTACTGAACTACGGGCTGCATACAAAATGTGTCACCACGCGTGCGCGATGCAAGCGTGCATGCATCCATTCAGCGTACATGTGTATTCCTTTCGTTCCGTACTGGAAAGTCGTCCGCTTCTAAACCTTTTTCATTCGTGTAATTTTACCTTTTTTTCCATCCATAAATAATTCCGTGTTAGTGTATAGCCTGCAGCGTGTCATAATGGGCAAAATCAGACCGAGAAGCATTTGGATTTCTTCCTCCATGTTGAAACTTCGAACATCAAAACATCGCACATGTATTTGACCCGTCCCAGCATGCAACGCTGCCACAGAGCGCACGCTCAGCAAGCAAGCGCAATACCGAACTCAGTGACCTTTCGGACTTGACACTTCCGTTCGAAAAGGTGGACTTGCGGTTTCGTTGCGGTTAGACAACGGTCACACCAAAATGCCGGATCTTGATCCACCTTTTCCCGAGTGGGAACGCGGTCTATGTATCTTTTATTAGTTTCATTTATATAATTACTGGATTTAGTTTGGTTTGGAAGCACTTTATGTGGACAAACTTTCCCATGCTTTATACAGTGGATTACAACCTGTTAAACTCTCACCACTTTGGAATGTTGATTGCCTCTCTAGCTAGCTCTGGCCAGAGAAGAGGGCCCTTGAGGCTATTATAAATATGCTGAGTGTTTGGCAGTGGTTAGGAAGTTGACATTGATAATCCCTATCACTTACACAGTATTGCTTATCAATATAGTGTAGTATACAGTGGTCTATGTTGAGTTCACTTCAGCAATTGATATGCAGTCACTGCAACATTGCCTTTCATCACATAGCTGACCCCTGATCCTAAACTGTCCTTGATAAGAGTACATGTATAGGACCAGCTTGAGGTTTTCTTATGTTTTTCTTGTGCAAAGCTCATTATGTATTCACTCTGTTCTGGAACACAGGTGCATGGGCAAGCTTTTGTTTTTCTTTATCAGAGTACATGTACTTCACTGGAATAGCCTTGGAATTGGATAGGCCCTACTTGGCTTTTAGTTTACTTATTCAGTGTCTATACTACTTTTATTTCCTTAGGTTTAACACAAAACATTTAGAGTATTCTTTCTTTGATTTAGCAAAGTTACTATTATTTTATGCGGTTTAGCTGAAGTTGTGTTGCGTACTTAAGAGTTCCAAGTTTAAAGCAATCACTTGCCTTGTGTACTTTGAATCAACATTTAATAACTTAACTATTCGTTAGCAGTTAAAAGCATATTTTCCCTAGTTTGAGTTTAACTTCATATATCGTTATTTTTTCGTGAAGTTCTTATTTGTGAATTCTTTGTTCTTTTTCACGAAGCAAAATATTTACAAAGGACTTATCCCACTGGGCATTTTACCCGATATTACCCGGTTGTAACGGGAGTTATTACCAGGTAATATCATACCCATGGGTAATAACGGGGAAATAGTAGACCAATATTTCCCTGTTACAACCCAATATTACCCCATTTACTCGATATTACTAGGGAGAATGTAACCGATATTTCCGGCATTGCCATGTTATTACCACCCGATATAACAAAAATCACTCAGTTACTGGAAATTTTGTGTAAGTAATCACGAATTTACAGAAATGGGAACCAGACTAAATACACGTGATTTATTATACATGTACATTACTCTAGATATCAATTATACAAATGCTACAGTAATTTACGAAACACTACACACTAAATAATGTCGCGCTTTAGCTTCATGTTCAGCCTTATCCTGCCATCATGAAGTCACGGTTTCTGATGAAAAATTTCAATATTTGAATACCAAAGAAGATGTAATGCGATTCTTCACCTCTGTTTACAAAAAGTCTAAATTCCTATGTGGAATTGCTTAAATAGTTAAATATTTTAGTCAAGAAATCGTGTTTTTGGACGAAACACTGCAATATAACAATTTCCTCAGTTCTGATTGGTCAGTTGCTGCGTAATGAGATTCGTGTAGGAGAACATGAGATTTTACGTTCAAAACCCGTTCAAACTAAAGTACGGTGATAGTCTGTTTTTTTTTACAGGGGGAAAAACCCGTGATTTTACGGGATATTTTTACAGTGCAGGGAGAATGTAACCGATATTTCCGGTACCGATATTATTATTCTAGTTCCCAATGTTATAACCAATTCAAATCTTTCGCCATTACCTCTCATTACCCTGTTTTAACTGCATGGTAATGTCGGTTTCAACAGGGTAATAACAGTAATATTTGGACTTGGAAATTTTGCTGGTAATTTTACTGTTATTACTCAAGTTCCCAATGTTA
The DNA here is from genome assembly GCA_037893225.1 of Hippasteria phrygiana. NCBI lineage: Eukaryota > Metazoa > Echinodermata > Asteroidea > Valvatida > Goniasteridae > Hippasteria > Hippasteria phrygiana. The sequence continues at coordinate 1,539,433 of JAZGUH010000013.1, read as the reverse complement.
TAACCAATTCAAACCTTTCACCATTACCCATATTACCTCTCATTACCCTGTTGTAACTGGGTAAAATGTCGGTTTGAACAGGGTAATAACAGTAATATTTGGACTTGCAAATTGTGGTACGAGGTGCACCATTTTCCAATTGTTTTCCTCATCAGAAACAGATCCTGTCGGCCTCGAGGATCATTTATATCTAATCCTTATCCTCAAATACCAAATATTAAGGAATTTATAACACTTTCATTATCACACAGGTAATATCATTTGGGTAATAACACGGTAATATTTAGTCTTAGTCAAATTTTGGGGTGATATTACCGGTAAAATTGGTAATCGGTAACAAATTGCCCAGTGGGATGTATTTTATCTTTCAGGACTTTGCTGGTAAACATGCAGTGACACCATTAAAGAACAAGACACCGTTAAGCACACCATCCTTGTCATATACATTTTCTCGGTTGTCACATTATAATAAGTAAAAATAATTCCCTCTAAATATTAAAATTAACATCTCATAATATCTGAAGAGGAATGACAAAAACCCTTTCCAACGGTCTGAAATCTATACCATTGACATTTTTTTCTAAAAGACAGTTTCCTAAGCAAAAATACACACTATGAACATCTAACAAAAGAAAAACGGCGCACTAACAATGAAAGTCCATTGTTACTTGGCACTGAATCCTTTGTAACCTGTTCACAATGACAGTATATATTAATTATTTTTGGGTATCTTGGTTTATATTTGCCGGGAACGTCGTTCCTTCGTTTCTTTTCAGGCGGGTTCACGATGACAACATTTTTGACGATCAGATATTTTGATTGTCGTTAATTCTTTGGGCCTTCGTTCATTGAATTTGGGTTGTTTTTATAAGAATCACACTTCTTCTATTCTAGGGTTATTACAGTCTATTCAAATAGTGTATCCGAAAAAGAGTCCTGCTATAACCTTACACACAAATCCGAGCCCGAGATTTTTGCAGCTCACGCCGCGCCACCGCAGTTCAATGAAGCACTGTTAACGGTAGCGTTAATAAACCAATCGCGGTATTATTACAGAAGTGAAACTGCGGTGGCGTCGGGTCATTCCAAATGTGTGCTCGAATGCGTGGTAACAAGTATTGTAAACTGGCAGGAAAAATATGGATAAGAAAAATAACAACCACTACTTTGTAAGCCGAAACAAGGTGAAATGCATGAAATGGCAGGCTTTCTCTGCAGCTGCATGGTAAGTCGATATGTCGGCTTAGAAAAGCGCCCTCTCTGGACGGAAAGGCGTTATATTCACTTGATTTCTTTATGCGCATAATATCATTTTTCGAAATCCGTAGAGCGGTGTACGTACTTCACATACCATATTACCGACGTCGACCCATTCCTCATTTCTTTCTCAGTTGCTTTGGCACCTCCTTCATACGCCGACTCCCATCCGGGATATAAGACGTTGCCATGCCAACTGACATAGTAGGGCTCAGACCCTGTTCGCAAGCCGGTTTGAAGAAGGTTGGCTCCCAGAGTTTGTACTGGTTCATTATGGACTACATAAGAATTACGAAAGAAGTAATCTGTTCGATGTTTATCGGGACAAACATAGAACTCCCTGTAACCCAGGTTAGCCAATAGCTCCTCAAAATTCCTTATATTTGTACTGCTAATGCCCAGCCCCCGTTTTCCATTGTCGATGCACATGCTCTCTCCATACAACGCTTGTTTTCTGTTTATGACAGGGACCGCACGGACGTGGCCCACTAAGATATCTTTATCGCGTGGGTCATCGGGGTGCTGTACCAGGCCGTATGAGCACGGCACGGTGTTGAGCTCCTCCTTCGCTACGTCATATAAAAGTTCCGCCTTGCAATGCGGCCACGTGTCCTTCAAGATCTTGACACAAGCAGGGATAAGATCCGGTATGGAGCGCAGGGGTCTCAGAGAACATGAAGACGCCATTTTAAAATGTAATTCAATCCCCGAAATAGTTTTATTTCTTACTGACACAGAACTTCACACCGCGCACAAGTCTCGTCATTGAAATGTGTCACTGAAGTTTTCTGGAGGTTGGAAACTCGTGGTAGCGGAATGAGGTACAATGTTCTGTTCCAGCACTGTGACAAGGCCTATTACCGGATTCAATCTGAATGTTCAGGTAGAAAAAAAGAAATATACGTGCATATCATTATCAGTGTCTAATCAATCCCTTAATCATTCAGATTATGATTAAAGAACGAGTATAATAGTTAGTAAACCTAAGTGCTTTTAAAGGAACCTGGCAATAAGTGAATCCTGAATTGACGAAAAAAGTACCGATCCGCGCACGTCCGGATCTCAGTGCTGGGTATTGTCATCAACATTTTTCCAGCACTGGGGCCCCGCAGAGGCAAGAGCGTCATTAATAAGTACAAGAAAAAGCACTGGACCCAACCTTGTCCCTTGAGGAACCCCTGCTGTAACTGGAGACCAATCAGACAGGCAACCGTGGTATCGTACACACTGAGGAAATCAACTATCCAAGGGGTCAACCAATCACGAGGGTTTAAATTTTCGCAGACGAAACATTTTGGGATATGCATGTAGCAAAACAGTACCCAAGATCTTGCCAAATCTGGGGACATAAAATTACGCGATTCTGAAGCCGAAACCCGAGCCCAAGCCAGAGTTTGAGAAAAGGCCAGTCTCTGTGCTGAACGTGCACTGCGCTGCCATTGATGGCGTGATTCATCCATGCATGAATGAAAGTTGAATAGCCCTGTTTGATTAGCACTGAGAGCCTCACTTTTAATCCGGAAATACGCAGACGGGGATCATGTGAAATTCGTCTATAGGATTGTAGCAATACTAGGGAATCTTTGTCAACATTTTGGTTTTACGCCAATGGAAATGTTCACATAAAAATCCTCTGGCTTTGTACAAAACATTTTCTTTGCATTTTTAGAGAAGTTTCCATGTTTGATTGATTTTCATGTTAAACAGTTCGTTTTTATTCCATGAGTTAGCCAATATTTCTCCAAAACTTTGTAGGCCTATATAGGTGTGTTATTTTGAAGAAATGTTCTAAGTATACTGCCGTGATCACATGCCCTTTTGAGATGGAGTCCATTACCAACAAAAACATAAACTTATGGAAGGGCTTTTCTAAAACCTGAAAAGCAGCATTCGCTTTCATGAACACACAAGCCTTAATTAAAGTTCACATTTGCATTTTTATGGTGTGCACTGATGCAGTGTGAAAACAAGTTGAATTGGATAGTGTATGTACGTTTCCTTAAAGATTGTATACACGTAAGTTGACAATTAATAAATGTAAACTTGACAACATATTAATAGACAAAGGATAACTTTAAACATACAAAACCTAATGTAGCCAAACATAAATTGATGTTCAAATATAAAAACATCTTTTCTTTTCTTTTTCTTTGCCGGCAGAGGGTGATTGCAGCATTTTAAATTAGCCATCCGCATCAAGCTATTTGAATGTAGAGCTAGAGCTCAGTACTCGTAGTGATGTAGGCCGGGCTCCGTGCGCTGTTGAATGAGGGCGCTGTCCACATAGCAACCGCACTTCCAATTCCGTGGGCAGTACGTCGCTGGTATCCGCACCGCGCTCCTTGTTCATTTGATACTCGTATACCAGTGGGATTGCTTTGTCTGTTTGCCGACTCTCGATAATTGAGTTTTCAATAAGAATATCACAGCGGGAACCAGACACTTAAATTGAAGTCAGGTAAGATGGCGTCGATATTGACCCCCAACTCGCCTTTTCTTTCCGCTGAGGGGGTAGTTGTGCACGGAGCTCATAGGTATAATTTTACAAATGGCACAAACTACTCCCCATCATCAGTTTCTTTCTGTGTCCCTACACCTCATTCACATTCCAACTCCCACATTAGGTTGCGTTGCCACTAACAAGGGGGGCCCACTCTATAGTCCCCTGTCTCATTGGTCCCCCGTCTCATTCCCCCGCCCCCCCCCCCCCTCCCCCGTCTCCCTGTTTTATTGGTCCCCCATCTCATTGGGCCCCCGTCTCATTGGTCCTCCTGTCTCATCTCATGATCGCATTGGTCCCTCGTCTCATTGGTCCCCCGTCTCATTGGTCCCCCCTTTATATAAATGGATTATATTTAGTCCACAAGGGAAACTGACAGGTAAATTTGAATCCATTTTCAAAGTGAACAAAGAAACTGGCAGGAGCGGGATTCGAACCTGCGACCTCCGGAACACCATTCGAACCTGCGACGGAGGGCAGGTTCGAATTCCGCTCCTGCCAGTTTCTTTGTTCACTTTGAAAATGGATTATATTTAATCAGCTATCTGAAGTATATTTAGTCGTTGACTGCCGTCATCTGACCTTTAGTGACGCCAATCGGTCTTTGTGTGATTTCTCTTTCAGTTCATGCAGTTCATGCACTAGCTTGGTAATCGAGTAATTAATTATTATTTAGTGATTAATTAATTATTTAATTAATTAATTAATTTCTGAATGGGCTATCGAGAAGAAGGAACTACAAAAGGGGGACCATAGTCATAGACATTATCCCCAAAGAAGGTGGGGTCCTGTGCCTAATTTTTTTCGTGCAGGTCTGGAGACGGTTTGCTCGTATGCTGTGCAGTGGTTCATCATACACCAAGTTAAGTATAGACTGACGAATGTAGTAATCCTGGAGTTGCGGATTAGATAACAAGTAAAGCTCCTTGTAATTTGTATCCCAGAGTATATACTTTCAGAACTGTAAGGTTTTCACAAACCTTACAGTAGGCAGATTCACGTGAACCGGCGGCGCTATTTGCGGTACCCAATCTTCTGTCAGCACTGTGACCGGCTTATAATTTGTTTTTATTTAGTTTTTGATCATTTATTGGCAAATAATTGGTGTTTGTTAATTGTTACTATTTTAAATGACTCCTACAATTATATTTATATTGATAACAAATTGATATGAAATAAATGAGGCTCACATTTTCATTCAATAAAAAAATGTAGCAATTGGCAATATGGTCACAACTTTTTAACTAAAATTGGCCTCCAAAATGACCCAAAATTTTAATCAACAAAAATCCATAACTTTGCACAGGGTTAACCTTTCATGACCATTGACCCCTTATTTTATTTCTAATTTTTTACTCTTTCCAGTGATATATTTAAATTGAAGCAACTTGAAATTTTCCTGAATCTGCCTACTTACAAGAGAGACGCATTAAAACTGCTGTTTTAGAAGATTTTCTTCTGTAGTTTTGGCCATCAATAACTCTCTTGTCACGAAATGTTCTACCCCAACATTTCATAGGCATTATCTTGACATGGCCATGTACCCGTAGGTTAGGTTCAATTTCTTGAAATGTCACTCGAAATTGTGAAATTTTACGAAAATATCACTTACCGAGACCACAAGTTTCATCACTCCAGAGTTTGACATCGTTTGTTGTCAACAGATTGCGCCCTAGTATTAGTAATAGTATTACTCCATTCATCAAATTTGAAATTCCCAAGATTCCACCAGTATAATTCCCACGAATTCCCAAGGCAATGGCAAACACTGTACAAATTATGCATTTTTAATAGGCATTTTGCGCATGTGCAATCCATATTTTTTCCTACCAAAATTCCCAAGATCTTGGGAAAAATCCTAAGGAGTGACCACCGGGCAATGTGTTAAAGTGCCCTCTGTTGACAACAAACGATGTCAAACTCTGGAGGGGTCATGCTAATTAGCGTCAACAAAGCGTCAACAAGCCTGACAGTAAGAAGAGAAAAAGGAGAACAAATTATAGCGTTCTTGAAGGGGTTGGAACTGTCTCCCAGTCCTACGACTACTTTCAAAAAATTTGTGAAGAGGAGAGGGTTTTGAGTTTTCTAGCTCTTGAGCTACTCGATGTCGTGAATATTTGCAAATTCGTATGATATTACCATGGAGGAAGAAAATGATATTACAATGTGTGTGTAGCATTTATTTATTTGATTTGCAAATATGTTGACATTGTTTGTGAACTATATAAGCGAATAAAGTTTACGATGTGAATTTTATTGCATATACTTTTTGTGGTGATGTCATCATCTGTTATTATCACCTGAGATTCTGTGCTTCTATCTTTATGAAGTTGGGTCATGTTTGGCTTGACAAGTTGCCTTCGCATTAGTCCGAGTAACTTGGACCCTTCATATCGCCTTTTTTAACATTTGGACATGATGATCTGGCGATAGTAGGGTCCAAGTCGATTGTGCGATAGAGAATGGCCAAACACAAAATCCCCCAAAAAAACATCAGAATTCAACCTTACAACGGCCACCAAAATACTAGATACGCCACCACCTGACCAAGTGGAGTTCCGTGATCAGATAAATGTACCAAGGTTTACTTAACATCCAAATAAAAAGTGAAATTTTACCGTTTATTTCCCAGAGACCCCCGCAGAACATGTCTTTTCGCCGTTTTGAAGTTCAAAAAGTGACTCCTCCATCTTGCATGACGTACGTCACCCTGATGCGCAGCGCCCGCATGCACCTAGTCTAGGTTCCAAGACGTTCTTAGCGGTGCGACGTATAGCGCGCACGGCCGGCCGACAGCGCCCTCTCGCCAAGGCGTGTGTTTGTGTTTGTGTAGCTAGAGGGTGCTGCCATGCCGTGCGCGCTGTACGTCGCACCGCGCTAAGGACGTCTTGGAACCAAGACTAGCATGCACCGCACGACAACCTGTTTATGCCGGCGACTGTTTCGTGAAGAATTTCCTACCTCATGACGCGCGTGAAACCTCGAATCAATATACTACACATGCTACATGTATAACTCTATGATCTACACACGAACACGTACAGCGACCGTTTTACCACTCGCGAAGCAGTCGCCGGCAGGTTGTCGGGCGGTGCATGCGGGCGCTGCGCATCAGGGTGACGTATGGCAGATTAAGAAGCAATCTATAATTTGCATTCTTCACACAGCAACTGAGAGTGAGAGACTACTGGATAAGATTATTTTTTAAAACTTTTTTACTATGAAATAACTTATAAGGCCAGTAGTCATGGAAGTGGGAGATTATTGTTGTCACATGGTCATGATGGTGCACCCCTCGACACGTACGCGTACAATTTGTTTGCTTGTTCCTAATAAATTTGAGCACTGTTTTAAATATTTTCTAGCATTTTTACGAAGTTTTGTTATTCTGTTTTTGTTTTACACTTTTCTACTGGTTTTCCATACTTTTGCCAAACCTCGGGCTTGTATCCCAGCCCCGGATCCCAGCATCTCTTTTCAAGCGCTTTGTCACAAGAAATTAAGAACTTACAGTTCGTGTGCAACCCTGTTTACTGTTTCAATAATAAAGATTGCGTGATTTTCAAAAATTGCGCTTCATCTATAATGCGCAAATTTTAAATTTACGCAAGCAAACTCAATTTTCGTGTTCAAAAATTGCGCTCAACATCATCACAGTAATGTCAATACTTCGATACACCTCGATTTTCTCAGGGGCCATCAACAATTGTTTGCAGGGGGTTTCTAAAACAAATTGGTACATATGCCCCAAAAGTTAACTCCTGAAATGTTTCGCCAGCGAAGAAAATTTTACAAGCGGGGACGGGGAGGGACACACACTTTCAACGTTGGTGCTGCAATTTAACCTCTGTTTTGTTATTACCCGTTTTTTTTTACATGCAAAATAAGCAGTGTTTGAGTCGATTCCTGCAATCAATGGCGGCGGAACAGGGATTTGGGAACCCCCCCCCCCCCCCCCCCCTCACTTTTGGCAGTTCCGCACAAGAAAAACCATAGAAAAGGGCAGCAGCCGGCCTGCACCGCTGCTGTTGCATACAATCCGAGTACCAAGTAACGGGCAGAGTCCCCTGTACATTGACAATAGTCCTGGGCCAAAAATTCGAGTCAGAGTTTTTCAGGGTCCGACGGTATGGGCCGAGTACAAGTACACCAATGGCCTTTTAGAGGTATGGCGGACACAATAGGAGGGCGCTATTTGATTTGGGTATACCTTTTGTACGACACAAAAGGTATACCCAAATCAAATAGCGCCCTCCTATTGTGTCCGCCATACCTCTAAAAGGCTAATAAGAAACAATGTTCTGAACATTATTATAATGTACCTGCATCATCAAGAGTCTAAACACCAACAATTCAGAAGACTGACTGTTTCACTTTATTTCCATGTTTTTTATTTACTTTTTAAACATGATGAACCTACTCAAAAAGTTGTACATCGAATGTAATCGAGCCAGATATTCCTTTATTGGGAATTTACCAACAGCCAAAGAACAGTACATGTATAGGCCCCTGGGATGGGGGAAGTGTAAATGGTTGGTTGGACATAGTGTCACTCATCAGCTGGCGGGGCCTGGGCCCTTCAATTGCATGGTACACGGTCCGACCTCGCCGGGCACATGTGACGCTTTGCGTCTGGATGATCATGAGCACTTTAATAGCGCAAACTTGCCACAAAAGGCATAAGAATGTGCCGTACGTGCAGCCCTCTCAACAGAAACACATTTTTGTATACAAAAACGTCAATTTATTTTATTCTTTTCACTTATTTTCCAGTTCGGAATTCAGACAATTACTCACACGCATCGCATTTGCAACTTTTCAAATGAGAGCAATTTTACATTTTAAGCCTATTTTACCACTTGACCTCCAATGACCTGTATGTGACCTGTAACATCAACATCATATAAATGTTTCCATGTTGCACCCAAGTTTGATTGCAAATTGACTTCAACTTTTGAAATGGGGCCAATTTTACATGTTCAGCCCATTTTACAACTTGACTTCAGATGACCTGACCTTGGTATGTGACCTGCGACCTCATTAACATATGAAGGTTCCCATGTTACATGTATAACCCACATTTGGTTCCAATTGGACTTCAACTTTTCAAATGAGAGCAAAAACTTAACCTAAAACTTTAACATACGGTCATACGGGCACGGACAGAATTCATGACTGGTATTAAAGTGCTCCCAAAAACATTCGTTGAGGCAACACAAAAATGATGACATTATCTGGCCAAAATGATCATTTCACTTTCAGCATGGAACCTTCCTCTATGCTTTCAGACAGCATCAGGAAAAACACAAATCAGCCCAAAAGGAAACCTTTCCAACTCCCTCACAATGCATAGGCCACAGAGAATTTTATTTCTCCCTGCAGACCACAGAGCTCTATTAAATTAATTTAATATAATATAGGTCTATGTTGCAGACACATATTTTGTCATCTGCGAGCTACCAAAAAATGTATGTACATTTGTACCCATCCCACCTCTTACCATCGAGGAAAAAGTGGCACCAGGGGTGCACACATTTTTCATGGGACACTAAGAGAGAAAATGCATTACGTGTATTCTGTAGAACAGAAAATGTTCACTGAGGGAGGCGGGCACACCCAGGGAGGGACGTACAAAGGCAACACAGTCTGCTTTCCTCACGTCGTCTAATGCACCATATGCAACACATTCTCAAATGAATACATTTTCAAAGTGAACAAAGAAACTGGCAGGAGCGGGATTCGAACCTGCGACCTCCGGGTTACTGTACCGGCGCTCTACCAACTGAGCTATCTTGCCCTATGTTGGCGGTCTCCCAAATTGTCAGTATCTTTGTTCGGGTGGGCGCTAGTCAGAAGTCATAAACCCAGAATGTCGTATAGCCAGGGATCACACCCAATTTTTTACGATACAACCTGGGAAGCGACATTGTGGGGATCCCTTGTGGATTGTTTGACGAACATTCTCAAATGATTAGAAAATACAGCAAACTGAAGAAAGAAAACCTTCGCTTCATGCAGTGAACTAAAAACAAAATGGGGCAATGTGTAGCAATTTCACAAATGTACTATAAAATCAAGAGTCATCCTTTGAAAAGTGTCGTAAGCAATTTAAAGCACCCCATTTAGATTTGCTAAGAACAAAACATAGTGAAGCATTGGCTTAGCAAGCATTTATTCCATCGGGGCCAATGGACAATGTTTTTGCTTACTTTTTAACAATTCCCAAAGGCAACTGCTACAGCAAGTTTTCAGCAGGCAATACTTTTTACAACTGGGATGGGGAGTTGGTTAAAATATCAGATTCCGAGCATACAAGGTGCTCGAAAAAAAGAAAAAAAAAGTTTTTGTCTCAACCAGTTCCCCCCCCCATACCAGCCAGAAGAATGTAGAATCCAAATGCAGTCATGCTTTTTCTATTCACTAAACATTATTGCCGTCAAACACGATAAACACCTTTATAACAAGGTCCTTGGGACTTTACAATTTACCTTGTTATAACAGGTACCTTGTATTATCAGTAATGGAAAACAAAGAAAAACAAAAACCTCGGGACCTTTTTTTTTTCCTTGTTATAAGCAGGATGTTGTATTAACAGTGCTCTTATTATCAGGGTTCGACTGTAGATGAAAACACATCAGGATGTGCGCTTATGTATCTTATCACAAGTCAACTCTCAATATAAAGAGCACCCTTACAACAAAATGCTGATATAAAGAGCAAACTCTGAAATCCTCAGTCGATTCACCTTTTCTTTGCTTTTGCAGTCCTCTTACAACAAGGTCCTGCCATAATGAAAAATGGCTGGTACAAGTGATGTTATGAGTTAGCTTCCCCTAGCCAACAAAGTTTTATTAGCCTGTAGTTTTTAAAATATATTTCCAAGAGGAATTAAAGTTTTATACTGGTAGGCAACTGCTTTTTTCTAACTAGTCTGCCAGTTTTACGCACCCACAGTTTTACAACAGTTTGTGTTCCAGGCTATTAAAAAAAAATGGAGGTCTCCACGTGAAGTGAGGGTTGACAAAAATTCAATCTTGTCTACCAGTGAAAGTAACCACTGAGCACAGACTACGTACATTGTATAAACCACAAGTGGCCAGCTGCATGCTGGATTCTTTTTTCCAATGTGGTATGGGACACAATGTGGTATGGGATATAAATCTAGATTTTTTAACATTCGGTCTTTTGATTTTGGAAACTGGATATTCGAAAGCAACCTCAAACAAATTAAGCCTTCTATAATTTGTGACACTGGTTAAAGAAAACTGGAACAACCTCCATTGAATTTGCACCACAGACTTTGTAACTACATGTACATTCACTCACTAGTGGTCTTCTGGTATATGGATAGCCTGCCTATCCATTTTTTTTCCCAACATTCTGGAGTGTTTTATAAAGGCCGTGTGGTTACCGAATCCTGCAAAGTATATACATTGTACAGTCATTGGAAGGGCTTTTCATGTGGAACCTCACTCGTCACTTTTAGTTGACATGACTATGAGCTAGATGGGAACTTCCGGTGGAATCTGATAATCATTATTCGGTTTGACTAAAATTAGGATAACCGGATTTTGAAATATCCCACCGCTACCTTCAGACTAACAACAAAATATCAAAAAATAAAACAAGTTTAAATTTTCTTAGGATCTTGTGCTGGTGTCTCTGGATCTGTACGTGACGCCTCTGCTCTTGAGGTCTCTGATGACCACGTTAGGGAGTCGGCCCGTAACTGAGATGGCATAGCAACCTTTGTGATATCGATCTGTTGGCACAGAAACAAAGAAACAACACACATCATTAAAGGATGTGATTTAATCATTTCAGTAAACCAGCTTAACCCTAACACTGCTGAATCCATCAATATCAATACGAGTTATCCACACACCCTGGAGGGTTAGGGTTAACACAGATCGAGAAACAGTCATAACTGTGAGTTCTGAGAATACATGGTCTTCAATTTGAAAGTCCTTACTTATTCTCTGCCATTTTCCCACCCAACTGTCTTCCGGACTCGTCAGAGAAACGATTCTGCAACAAATACATAAAACAAGAGATAAATATTTCAAATCAATCAAAACTTTGAGAGATCTCACTTCTGTGAAAACTGTAATTTCTAAGTTAGCATTTTTATAATGAACGGTGAATGATTTTGCCTGCACAGTAAAACAGCATCATGCCAATTCAAATTCACAATCAAATTTCAAAGTAGCTTTATCAATATTTGCGTGTTAGAATTTTTGCGACACACGACTGGTGTAATTCAAACAAATATACTTGTCCTTCGGGCAGGGGGCCTTGCAAATCTGATTGCCCAGATTTTATATTCAGTTGCCCTGGGCTATTAGACGGCAACTGTTGTTAGCCCTGCCACAATTATAGAATGAAATCATTCCTTGGCTTGGCTATCTTCCAGCTCCTTACCCATCGAATGATGTGCTTGTGCAGTCGTAAACATTGTCTCTGTTGCCTTTCAAGTGAAGATAATCCTCGCAGTTGTCACATCCATCCAGCTCAAACTGATCCAGTGTCTGATTATTGAGGACAAATGGCGATATCTAGTCAAAATTTTAGGCATACATTTTGAGAAATTATGAAAAAAAAATGACAGTGTCAAAATTTGCAATTCCGTCTAAACTTTATGCATACATTTTGTGAATTTCTTTTTCAAAAATGACGTCCAATTGGCAATTCCTTCAGGGGCTGGGGGAGGGGGCTGAGGCAGGGGCTGGGGGAGGGGGCTGAGGCAGGGGGCAAGGGCTGAGGCAAGGGCTGAGGCAGGGGCTGGGGCAGGAGCTGGAGGCCTGGGGCTGGGTCCAGTTCACTATCTGGGCAGCTTGCTCTGTGCTTTTCTGCAAAAAACTTCCTCAAATCCCAACTGATCTACTGCATTTGGCAGAAGCCATCTTGAAGCAAAAATGGGTCAGCAAGAATCTAAAAATACTAAAATAAAAAAATTAAAATTCAATATAAAGGCAGTGGTTATTTTGCCGTATACCGGCATCAGCTTATTTTAGCCATTTGAGCGGCACAGCAGGGTTGTCTTATTTAAATCACTTTGATTTAAATCGGCCAATTTTGTCTGGTTTTATGAATTCGTATTCACGAGAGAGAGATCACACCAAATGCAATTTCGGACTTTATTTCCCTTAACCCCCCCAACAGTCCTGAATCCTCCAATGTTAATATGATTTTCCACACACTCTAGTATAGGGAGTTAGGGTCAAAACTGAAATTTATTTTTTCTCTAAAACTGAAATTTCTTCGTCTTTCTACAGGTTCCTTCAGGCTTTCGAGCTACAGTGCGAGTCTGTGCGACATGCACTTTTGAGGAATCCTTGGTTTCATACCATGGTTTCATTACCAGAAAGTATTAAATAAATAAAAAATATTCTCCGGAGAGATGAATCAGAAAAAGAAAATACTTAATACGGCCTATCTGCAATTACATTCAGGGTTTGGTGTTTAGTTTAGGCAATTCTTACTTTTTGAGGAAAAAAAAAAAGAGAAAAAAAAAACACGTGGCACAGCACAACATCGAACCCGTCCATACGGGGCAGCGCCACCACTTTCTAGCACTCTAGTGAGGAGCGTTTACCACTCAGCCATTTACCGACTCGACAAATGGGGCGATTGTGTAGTGTAGGGCCCTGTTCCCTATTCAGGGAACAAAAATCCACTTTTACTATTGTTGGAATTGCTAAACTAGTTAGCGACATTACAAACCAACAGGTATGCCGTTGGATAAAGGGCAGGGTTTTAGTTTTGAGGGAAATTTTTGGGTAAAGCGGCCATGAGGACGACAAAACGCAACGCGAAAATAAAGATGGCGATCACCGCGACGCACAGTGAACGCGCAAAACCGCGTTCATTCGCATAGCAACTGCCGTAAAGCGCTTAAGAAAATTGCATTTTCTACCGAAACAAACTGTTCAATTTACAAAAAACGATGTCAATAGAATTAAAAGAAGTCTGCTTTAGGTTGAAAAAGTCATTTTGGAATGAGAAAAAATACCCTCGACTCTAGTCTAGTAATTATAAAACCATTTTTATATCATTACGCTGATTCAATCTTTCTTGGGTCCGAGTTGGTCCTCGTTGGGTCCGAGTTTGTCGTGGGTCCGAGTTTGTCGTGGGTCCGAGTTTGTCGTGGGTCCGAGTTTGTCGTGGGTCCGAGTTTGTCGTGGGTCCGAGTTTGTCGTGGGTCCGAGTTTGTCGTGGGTCCGAGTTTGTCGTGGGTCCGAGTTTGTCGTGGGTCCGAGTTTGTCGTGGGTCCGAGTTTGTCGTGGGTCCGAGTTTGTCGTGGGTCCGAGTTTGTCGTGGGTCCGAGTTTGTCGTGGGTCCGAGTTTGTCGTGGGTCCGAGTTTGTCGTGGGTCCGAGTTTGTCGTGGGTCCGAGTTTGTCGTGGGTCCGAGTTTGTTGTGGGTCCGAGTTGGTCGTGGGTCCGAGTTGGTCGTGGGTCCGAGTTGGTCGTGGGTCCGAGTTGGTCGTGGGTCCGAGTTGGTCGTGGGTCCGAGTTGGTTTGGGTCCGAGTTGACCTGCTCCCTTCCAGAAATGTGCATTCATCAGTAACTACCCTGGCTGCCTGAGACTAGAGAGGGATTCCTTTATTTTTATTGCCATTTACTTTTACTTTTAGGCCTAAATTTATTTTTCTGGTTATTATTTTCCTTATGTTCCATGCAAAGATATGTGAAAAGGGTATCGCCCAACTCATGACAGAGATTTAGCATAAAGACAATTAATATTTGGACTGGTTCACAGTGCCATATATAGGTTTGTGTATAAATTACATGGTTTGTTTGGCCTCCAAACCCACAATGCATTGAGAATGTCGAAAAGGTTTATTTTCAGTCACTCATGTCATATTGTCAAAACAAAGTGAACTGAAAATTTCTTCAATACCTTTATAAGTGAACATACAAGACACGCTCGCAAGTTTCTAAGCTCTTTTGGTACGATGTCCATGGTTCTTTGTATTTACAATCAGCTTAAATTTACTCCCAAATCGACAAATGATCAAACCAAACACTGGCCTCAGCAGCTAGTCGAACAGAAGGATCCGAACAAATCTAGGTTCTATATCGCTTGAGGGCGCTCTTGTTTTCGCGTGTAGTATTAAACTTGCAAAAGTGCTTCGATCGAGCATTGTGATTCATACATCATTTTACCCTGTAATTCACCGAACTGTTACTGGACCCATATACAAATTGAGTGATATGTTAATTATGATCTCAGGCATGTCAATATTATACAAATAATGAATGTTTGTGATTGCGATGATAAGAATAATTTCATGAGGTGACACTGACAGATTCCATGGCACCTTGTCACTGAACGAATTCCACTGGATTGCACCGAACATGAAACATTCATTATTTGTTTGTTTTATACAACACCTGAATAAATTGATCCTCGTCACATTGGTCAGAGCGCGATCGATGGTGTGACCGTGAAATGGAAGTTCTATTCGCCGTGCGTCATGCGTTGGGTATGTATATATATGGGACGAATTCAATGCACGCGATCAACGATCCACCAATCAGATGACGGAGATTTATTCAGGCGTTGTATGTATAAGACACGAATAATCTCAGAAGCCATGGCAGTATGGGAACTTGTGCTCTATTACAATGCAGTTTTTGTGTCAGTTTAGAAAAATTCGGAGGTTGCCACCATGTGCTGGTTATTATTAAACTGCATGCCCGAGATCACTCTGACAGGAAATTTGCAAGTTGCAAATTTAGTGGCTATTTCAATTATCCAAACCCGCTTCATATAATTCACCAGTCGCTCGTGTGCCATTTATTACACAGCGCCCTCAACGGCCAAGGGCATCTATGTATAATGTCCATCTCAAACGCCACAGGTCGATGTACGGTTTGCGACCGTCACTCCGTCACCGTCACACCTATTATATCGTAGTAATTTGGAAAATTTGAAACTGTAGTCACTGCAACAATAATTGATTACTAATGAGAGTTGTCCATCATACTGCAGACGGCAAACATTTATATTTTTCTGTTTTTCCGTCTTGAATTTGACTCGTTGCACTATCACTCTATATCTAGTGTACACAAACCATCTCAAACGCCACAGGTCGATTTGTGTTTTCTAAAGCCCCACATATAATAAATATAGTTGTAAATTTTGGCAATTTAAAACAGCACTTACTGCAATTAACAACCATTGTGAGGTGCCTCCATGGCCATCAGAAGGCAGAAATTAATTCTTGCCCGGGCGTTTTTCCTGTGTAAAAATCAGACTCCCTGCATTAATGCATTATGCATCCTGTACAGAAATCATCTCAAACGCGCCACGCGTCAATTCGCACAATTTAAAGGTTTCCAGCATGTTTAAATGAAAAAACAACATGAAAAAAGTTGCTCTCAACCGGGTATGCACGGTGATCATTCTGACGGGAAATCTTCAAATAATTTGCAGATTTAGTGGCTATTTCAATATACAGTGCATGCACTAGAAACCGGTGTCAAATGAATATCCGACTCCCATGAATATCCGACTCCCGTGAATATCCGACTCCTCTTCCCTATTATTGGTTAAACCCTCTCACGTGACCGGCCACTCGCCCAATAATCGATTCATCGATCACACCACAGGTCAATTACACCGATTATGTTGTTGTAATTTCGGAAATGTTCAAAACAGTATTCCCGCCACCATTTCGTTTTTTATAACCATCTGAAGGCAGAAATTGACTTTGCTGGTTTTTGCCCTACAATTAAAGTTGCTAACGGAAATACTTATTTGCTGTTTTTCAGTCAAAGATAAAATTATTCATTGTATTAAAGTTTGTCCGAGTCCGCTGCAAACTATCCCAAACCACAGAGGACGGTTGGTGTTGGATAGCACCAAGGATTATGTGCGTTGCAAAACTTGCAATCAGATTCTCTTCCTTCAAACTAACCAACTATTCCATCCATGAAAAATAGAATAACGTTTCACTCGGGTCTATTTATACTTAATATTTGAAGGTCTGCATGGTGGAAGTAGCAACATGGTAAGGGTTTGCGCCGCGGTAGCACCATGTGAAATTTATCTCTTTTGTGAGTTTGTGTGGTTCTGAAAAGAACCGGGAAAACGAAACTCTTCGGACAGTACTCTGCCCGTCGGCAGAGTAGGCTAACCGAAACGTCGAGTTTCCCCATCCAGTTCTGGGGGGGGGGGGGGGGGGGGGGGGGGATTTTCCCCCAGGCGGCATTTGAGGCGTCATTAAAAACAAAAGGAAATAGTGTTTTAACGACGGTTTTAAGACGGTTCAGACGTTGTTCGATCGCCCTCCCTTGCACAAAAAAGCTGTATACGATACGAGCACACTTTATTCCATCACTATCACGTGTAGACAAAAAGACCACCTCAAACTGAACAGAAACGGTAGTTGTCAAAAAAATTGCACAATATGCAAAATACAAACCCCACGGGCCCACTAAAAGAGAAAATATCATCATCAACCAATGGCTATTGAATGACTTGATCAAGTCTAATCCAGACTTGCAATGCGCCCTCTTGTGATCGAAACCGCATTTTTCTTCGGATATTTCTGCTGATGTAACATTGACCGCCGAAAAAGTCGAGGCAAGACTTGTATAGACAAAACATGCAATGAAAATGTCATAAACGCCCTCTCGCGAGAGAGAGAGGCATGTGCCGGTGTGTGAGGTAATTCTGTACCCCTATTTTTGCCACGCATAAGAAGGCCCGTTCCATATTATTGTTTTGATGAATTCACATCACTGATTAAGTTATACGTTTTGTATTTATGCTTGGCAAAGATAGGGGGACGAAATAACCTGGAGGGGGACAGAATTGACGGGCCAGGGGGACACTTTTACCAAGGTAAATTCTGCCCCCGGGACAGTTTTGAGGGGGACAGAATTACCGTCCACACCGGTAACCAATTCACGCGCGGGGCGATGTATGGTGGCCCTGAAGGGACACGCAAATCTTGAATATTCAATATTCGCGACACCATTTCACAACTTGCCCCCCCCCCCCCCCCAAAAAAAAATTATCGCTCTCCGGTCACAAATTCTTTGACGCGATTTTTTCTCAGGAAGCTTGTCAAGTCGATGTGCACACGCGAACTCAGTCGCGGATTAAAAAAACTAGAACGCATGCAACAAAGGGAGCTGCATAAAATCAGCAGATTCTGGAAACACTTTTCTGTAAATCTCCTATACAAAACTTAGTTTTTGTTTTTTTAGGTTACATTTTTCTAACAGAGACCAGTTGGCACACTTTAGTAGAACAAATTATTTTACCTTTTCATTGTCCATAAGATAACTGTTTAAAATGAGATGTTATTTTATGAATTGGTTTCAGAAAATATTTTATTTCCTGAAAAGGCAGTACCTTTCACTAAAAAGAAAATGTACCTCACATAGTCACATTGTTCATTTAAAAAAATAATTCTTGGAAAATCTCAAAGATCATACCCTAGGCACACTTTATATTAGAAACGGCTAATTTGGCCCCACTAATTATTACTCAAATGGACGACTAAGGGGACGTCATTTTCCATATAAAATGGATTTATTGTAATTTATCCGTACTTGACTAAAACAGATTCATTGTGATTCTTTTTCAATACAAGAGAGATAAAAACATGTTGGAAAACCAACCCTTATTCATTTCTAAATAATTTATTGATAATTGAAAGTTCAAAATTAAAAATTGAATTATCAAATCTCAATTTTCTCTTTTTAGCTTTCAAAATTAAGAATTGAAAATTGAATTTTGAAAACTGAAACCTTGTGCATTTTGCACTTAGATTTTTTACGGCTCTTTTCTGAAGACGTATTCCCGAGACAGTCAGCAACGTCAGCCGTGTGTGTGTCCATGCAATATGTTGTTTGCTAGTATATGTTTTGTGCAGGGGGATCCCTGACCACGCTGCTGCTTGATTTTGTTCACCCCTCCCCCATGCGCCCGCAGACAGGTGTTACTGGTGCCATCAGCGCCGGAACAGTTTTGAAAGGGGGGAGGGGGCAAAAGTAGCGCAGGTGCCGGCCGGCTGCTGCCATTTTATATGTATTTCTTTATGCGGAACTACCAAAAGTGGGGGGGGGGGGGGGGATTTCCCCAAGTGGAAAAAGTGGAGTATGTGCGGTACACTTTTTGTCAAAGAGGCATACTCAAGTGTGGGTAAATTACAACAAATTGTCAGGAAAAATGCGTCACTTTAATCGACCATTTAAAAAGTACTAATTAGTGGGCCAAAAGCCTTAAATGAAGTGTACCCAGCAATATACCGTACTCTTTTAGATTATTCAAGAACAATTGGAAATGTGTTGAATATGTGCCGTACACTTTTTGTTAAAGAGGGATTTTCCAAGAAAATTGGGAAAAATTCGAACACTTTCTTTTTGTGACCGGAGAGCGGGACGTGAATTTTTGACGCGAATATTGACGTCAATATTCACGATTTGTGATGTCCCTTCAGGGCCACCACAGCGATGTCAAAACACGTACGTGAGCGTTGGAAATTTTGTACGTGGGATCATACATAAAATAACGACCGAGGTTGAAAAATAATTACCGCCAGCCTAGCTCCCACCACAAACTTCAACACGCTACACGAGAGAATGCGTGACGCAGTGGGCACTGACTATAACGTCACTGCGTATTTGCTGCATTAACTGATGCGTTCACGGTATACGACACAAATCTTTGTTCGTGCACAGCTCGTGCAAGCAGCATGCAAGTGCGTAATTTTCTCACATCTGCAGCAGCAGCAAGTGCGTACGTGAGCTTTACACGAAGCAGCAACTTTCCGGATCGTCATGGCCAGCAGTGACCACGATGTCTACGCTTGTATTAGCGTTGATGCAAAGGATGGACTGTTGAGCAGTAATATTATTATTAATAAAGCGGACAAGGACGAAAAGGACTCGCAGCTGATTATCTCCGTCCGGCAATACCCGTGCCTCTACGACCCCACCGATAAGAAGTACCGAGATACCGAGACAGGCACCGAAGCCTGGAAGGAGATCGCCAAGGTAAACAGCTCCCACCACCTCTATGAAGTGTCACCATAGAAAATCTGACACGAAGTTAGGCCAAAAAAAAAAAAAAATTGTTTGGTTGTCCCACACCCCTTCGCAAGTGGGGGGCAGGCGGAATGTTTTTTTGTATTATAATTATTATTTTTTTTTTACATTCCCAGGAAGTCAAACTTCAAACCATACACAAAGTAAAACAAACACACAAATGTTGTTAGGCCGATAAACAGTTTAATATACAAAATACGTAATGCCTCTTCAGCGATGGCCGCCGGGTCCTTCACTCCATCCGAACAACACACCGTACGCGTAGCCCAAAGGCTGCCAGTGCTGACATTGTCTCCTGGGGCTCAATAAGTCCGAGTAACTTGGACCCTTTATCGCCTTTTTTAACATTTGGACATGATCTGGCGATAGTACTAGTACTTTTAGTAGGGTCCAAGTACGTGTACGACGATTTTCTATTCATTAATTAAATACGTATAAAATCCCAACAAAAACATCCGAATTCAACCTTACAAGGGCCACCAAAATATTTTTACGCCACCTTCGTAACAAGTGGAGTTCCATGATCAGATGAAGGTACCAAGGTTTACTTACCATCCAAATAAAAAGTGAAATTTACCGTTTAATTCCCAGAGACCCCCGCTGTCTTGGAGTTCAAATCCTTATACCCCTCGACCTTGCACGACGTCATCCTGATGCGCAGCGCCCGCCGCATGCACCGCGCGCGACAACCTGTTTATGCCAGCGACTGTTTCGTGAGGAAGTTCCCCCCCCCCCCATGCGCGTGCAACCTCGAATCAATACACTGTATCTACACACGAACACTTTAATAACGCGACTGTTGTACCACTCACGAAACAGTCGGCGGCAACATAAACAGGTTGTCGCGCGGTGCATGCGGGCGCTGCGCATCAGGGTGACGTTGTGCGAAAAAAAAATTTTGGCGTGGGCCGAAAAATAGGGTCGGGCGGTCGAGGACAACCAAACAATTTGTCTTTTTTGGCCTTATGGGTCATTCCATTAAATTTGGGGTAAATTGTGACATTTTTGGTGTCCAGTGCCAGTGTACTCCATGGAGGAAGGAACATGGTCATGATGGTGTTAATTAATGGAGGTAGGAAAAGACACAGAGGAATAAGACACACCTTTGTTTATAAATACATATGGGTTTCACACTACTCTGTCTCTGAACTTACCGTGCTTACCCAGGTAATTTATTACCCGGGTAGTTGTCATTACCCTGGTAGGCCTAGAAACTAACCCGGAGTCGGAGAATCGGTTTCACATAGACCCGCAAATGTGGTGGTATACACCGGCATGCTCTGTTGCATTGCAAAAACACTCTATAGTATTGGTCGATAAAAGACTCCATGTCCATTGACGGGAAGATTTGTTATCGTTTTTCTGTTTAGTACTTACAAATTCCGCAAGCATAGCACCTGTCATTCCCCAGAAATTTGATGAAAAAAGGTGGATTCCTATACAAACGTATGGCCTTTTTGGTTCGCGAGCGATGCCGGGATTGCCGACAGATCTTCGCACAGTGCCCTGAATCCTTCGCGTAGAAATTGTGGTACTTGTACTATGGCTGGAGAGACGTTACCATCCAGCAGGGACCAGACTTTTTGTTGTAGCCCTAGAAGGACGCCATGATATGGCGTCCTAGCGCCCAATACTGCAAAACAGTTCCATGCTAGAGAAAGAGGTTCAGAAATCACACTTAACCTGCATAAATATTCTTGGCATCAACTCTGTCCCACAGTTCAACAGCCCATCTCCCCGGTAGGATAGAAATATTCCTCCAAGAATGTTAAGAACAGGAGATATTTGCGGCGCAAAATCGTCTCCAAGAGACACAAACACGAGGAGTATGTCTTGAATGTTTATCAACAACAGAGGGCGAGCAATTTACAGGCGGTCACCGTGCGGCGCGGCACGCGCGCCGCGGCTGTTGCACCGACGGCGACCGCCTGTAAATTACGCCCTCTGTTGATGAACGTTCTAGATGTGGGTATTGCTCCTCTTGTTTGTGAAGTAAGCGTCGTGTGGAGACGATTTTGCGCTGCAAATATCTCCTGTTCTTAACAGTCTTGGAGGAATATCTCTATCCTACTGGGGAGATGGGCTGTTGAACCATATCATGGCGTCCTTCTAGGGCTATTGCGACACAAAACAGTCGTCAACCTGTGGAATTGTGTGCATGAAGCGATTGACCCTGACGTCACCGTGCACAATAAAAAGTATGGTAGGCGAATGAACAATGTCCTTTTGCATTTTGGCCCTACCAAGGTCTGTGAGGGACGGGACTGGGCCGAGTGCAAAGATCGATGGCGGAAGCTGCGTGATGCCTACGTCAAGGTGAAGAAGAATCTTGTCAAGAGGGAGAAGGGACATCATCACGATGGCAGCCAGGAAAAGCCCGGAACGACTTGGCAGTTCTACGACGCCATGTCATTCCTTGCCGAACACATCAAGCACCGACCAGCCAGGAAGATGTCGGCTGCTGAGCCTGAGGATAATATGAGGTAGGCTTTGCTACAAAGATATTTTGTTCAAATTTCCGTGCTTTTAAACTGTATAATAAGCATTTTTGTAAAAGAATGTCCTTTTTTTGACTTGAAATAAGGATTCAGTGTTTCCCCCACCCCCCCCCCACTGTTGAAAATATTCAAGCTATTTCCTGACATGTGAGGGCACTGTTGCATGAATATGTAAATTTGCATTTAATTACAATTTTTGTCAGACCACGGACATGGCAGCTTTAACATACATTGTATACTCATCAAAAAAAGAAACGCAAGTTTTTACTCTGAGAGATCAAGGAGGATACGAGATGTAACTTGTATATGTTATCGGTCAGTAACGTGCATGACCACCTCTTGCGGCAAGGCAGGCTTGGATTCGGGGGCGCATAGACTGCACCAGCCTCCGTAAGAGCCGTTGAGGCAGGGCGCGCCACTCTGCCTGAAGTACCTCCCTGAGCTCCTGCACAGTGTTGGCTGCATGGGACGCGCGCGGATGCGGCGGTCCAGCTCACACCACGCATGCTCAATCGGGCTGAGGTCAGGACTGAATACGGGCCATGGTAGAGTCCTGATTTGCTGCTGCTGCAGGTACTGGGTTACAGTGCGGGACACATGAGGATGAGCATTGTCCTGCTGCAGGAACAGGATGTTTGGATGATGTGCCATGTATGGCACCACGCCGACTGCAACGATTTCATTCCTGTATCGCTGGGCATTCAAGTTGCCATCAATGAACAACAGATCTGTTCTGCCGTCAGACATGATGCCCGCCCATGCCATCACACTAGGCCCGCCCCACCTGTCCTGCTCAATGATGCAGGCATCAGTAAAGCGCTCGCCACGCCGCCAGTAAACTCTGACGCGACCATCATTGTGCGATAGACAAAATCTAGACTCGTCAGAAAACAGGACTTGAGACCACATCCTTTGTGTCCAGTCCCTGTGATGCAGGCACCACTGACGCCTTCTCAGACGGCGCTCATCCGTCAGATGAGGACCTCGGTAAGGTCGTCGGCAGCGTAGACCTGCAGCACGTAATCTGTTGCGGACAGTTTGGTCACTAATCCTATTGTTGTGTCTCCCAGGCGTTTGCCTTAGCTGTTTCTGTTGCGAGTCCGATCACGAAGGTGGAGGAGCAACATTTGACGATCCTGGTTTGGGGTCGTTACTCTGGGTCGTCCACTTCGATGGTGGTCCTCCACCCTGCCAGTGGTCACATAACGATTCCTTAATCGTGCAGTAGTGGATTCATGCACATTCGGTTGCCGTGCGACCTCCCTGGGACGAATACCCGCATTCAGCATCCCAATAGCTCTCCCCCTGTCTAACATACATGTAAGCGTGGCATAATGCTGGAAGCTTCGCCAACCAAACAAATTTGGTTTTCTGAGAGCCCTTAAATACAGGATTCTCAAAGAAACAAAAATTCTGACATTTCATGATTACGTAACTCTGTAGGAATCACTTTGTTCAAACAGGAGGTCTAGGACATGGAGGAAATCACTGAAGCGGAACAGTCTTGAAACCGATTCTAAAGTGAACAGTCGGTCAGTGCCTTGTTATCCACACGTGTACTGTATTCAACAGACTTCTATTCCAATCAGGAATTGGAATTTAAAACCCTTTTTTTTGTTTTGATGAGTATATATTGATTTGACCATTGGCAATTTGTATTTATTTTGTTTAGCCCTCACGACGCACCAGAGGCAGCTGTGGTCTGGCCCGAGGAGTCCGACAGCCCAGGGAAAGTGAAGAGGGCATGCCGCAGGATAGACGCCGTCGAGTTGGCCATCTTGGATTCCCTGAACACAGGGCAAAGTCTCAAAGTTCCAGTGGATTCAGGTCCGGACGACGAGGACAGTCTGTTCGGGAAGATGGTGGCAGCCACCCTGAGGAGGTTCCCCCCGCGGGCCAAGGCCCTGTGCAAGTTCCGAATCCAGGAGATCATCTTTGAGCAGGAGAATGATAATCTGGGCGGCTCGTCACCGTAGATCTGGGTGTGGATAAAGTGTTGGTGTCCATTTCATGGTGTGAGTGTGAAAGACTTGTTTTTTGTTATATCTCAACTGAGCATGCATGGCTTCAGTCAGGTCATAAGGCAGAAACCCTGTTCAATGGTGACCACTAGGGGTGACAAGCATGGGGGGTCAGTATTTGTATATTTTATCTCTTGACAGATTTTTTAATTTCTTTATCCATAAGACCAAAAGTTACAGAGTGGGGGGGGGGGGGGGGGGTGGGGGGGGTGTCAACCCAACCCCCCCCCCCCCCTTCTGCCCCTGGTCACATTATTAGGTTGAACACAAAATGTTGTGGACTGACCACCCAGGATACACAAAGTTTGACATCTGGCTGTTTGGTCAGGTCGTGTTGTCAGGGGGGGGGGGGGGGTCAGTATTCCCACCCCTACTAGAGGTTGCAGTTGTGCACAAAAAAGATAAGCCAATTGTATTTTCTCACTGAATTAAACCCTAACTCCCTAGGGTGTGTGGAAAATCATATTAAAGGTACACACCGGCCTCTTGGGCGATTTTTTGGCGATTTTAGGCATTAAATTAGCTTTCACCATGACTGGAAGGGTTTTCTTAATTAGAATATAAAGGTTCAAGCGCAACAACTTGAAATTTTCCCGTTTTCGTGTAATTTTAAAAAAACGACATGACTTTCTTGCACCAAATTTTTGTTCACGAAACTCACGTGATCATTAGAGCTAGTTTTACTTCCAGCCGTAAAACCTTTCAATAACTGAACCAAATTCCAGTTTAGTTTAACCATAATAATCATGACTATTTTTCAAACTGTACCTATTGTTGATTATACTTCAATTTGGCGAAATGTTGGCGAAAGTCGTAACACTTTTCCGAAAGACCGGGCGACGGACCCATGTTTCACGAGACACGGTGTGGGGCCCGGCGCGGCATAGCCCCCGCGGCTGGCGGGGTGAAGACCCAGCATAGCTGCCCCATAAATCCTATCAACGCTGCACTCTGATCGTCGAGCTGGTGAGGACCGCCTAGTGGTTGGACCAGCTAACCTAGCCAGATGGAAAACGCTGAGGGACCAAGCCCTCGAACTTGAGACTGATTATGAAGACGCATTATTTGCCAGAATTTTGTTGGAC
Source organism: Hippasteria phrygiana (assembly GCA_037893225.1). NCBI lineage: Eukaryota > Metazoa > Echinodermata > Asteroidea > Valvatida > Goniasteridae > Hippasteria > Hippasteria phrygiana. The sequence goes on along the minus strand of JAZGUH010000013.1, from coordinate 1,514,005 downwards.
AGGTATGTATAAATTACGTTTGACAGTGATGCTGGGCCTGACCATGTCTGTACAGTAGTACATGGAAGGGGTTGCTGTGTGTGTGAAATTGTGTACTTGTATGTCACAGTTTACATGGTTTATTTATCCAAAGAAGACTTTTCCATTCTCCTGTGGTTATTGACCTATAGTGTCACTATCTTTGGAAGTCAATGCAATGCTCTCCTTGACTCGTGATCTTGTTGATTGATCTCTCACTGGTGATGACTGTTTATGTATAATTCTGGCTGTCCAACCGTGTAGACTGGATCACCGTGTCCTCTATTTGACTTGCAATAGTTGTGGGATCCAGTCTGCAGGCAATCTTGCGCAAAAACTGGATAGTTGTTGCGGCTGGAAAAGTGCATACATTAACCTTTGACCTATTTCAGTTTTTTGACCATTTCTCGTTAATGAAAAGACATTTTGGTAATTTGTTTTCACAACAACCTTTTAAATAGTATAATCCATGATTCTGAATTGCTTATTTGAGGCCGGTTGAGGCCGGTGTGTACCTTTTAAACGTGGAAGATTAAGGATTGTTAAGCCTTTTAGATACACACGGACCAATTACCCCCCACAAATTGGACCCTTTATGTTGTTGGGGAGTGCTGACAAGTCTAAGACTGCGTTCCCACTTGAATTTGGAAAAGGTGGATCAAGATCCGGCATTTTGGTGTGATCGTTGTCTAACCGCAACGAAACCGCAAGTCGCTTTCCCACTTATGCTTGATCCACCTTTTTGAACGTTGGTACTACTCCAGAAAATCTTGACACAATAAATATCTTGTAAAACTGACAGACATCATCTTTGCAGAAGTTAAATTTGTGTAAAAAGATGTTTGTTTTTTATGCGAAAACTATGATTACTTGGGGAAGTGATATGCATGTCGCATGTGCGGCATGTACGATTCGCTTGAGTCTGTCGGGAGATACGCCTCAGAGAAATATTTTTGTCGATATTCTTGTCATAGAGTACACTTCTTCCTGCATGTTGAAACTTCTAACACCAAAACACCGCACATGTACATGTATGTGTATGTATGCAATTTGACCCGTCCCAGCATGCAAGGCTGCCACAGAGCGCGCGCTCAGCAAGCAAGCGCATGCGTAATACCAAACTCAGTGACCTTTCGGACTCGACACTTTCATTCAAAAAGGTGGATCAAGCATAAGTGGGAACGCGACTTGCGGTTTCGTTGCGGTTAGACAACGATCACACCAAAATGCTGGATCTTGATCCACCTTTTCCCAATTTAAGTGGGAACGCGGTCTTCGATACACACCGACCAATTAACCCCCTAAAAATTGGACCCTTCATGTTGTTGGGGAGTGCTGACTGCTGACAAGTCTAACAGGTTACATACCAAGTGTCTGGAAGGTAATTGCTTGAGTGGCATGATAAACAGTCACTGTTTGCCAGCTAATTGGGAAGTCCCTTGTAATGGCCTCATTGAGTTAATTGACATGGACATATTCCAATATATCCAAGGTTGATTGATAAAATGAGCTCCTGGCTCCATTCAAGTTTTGCATGAAATCATGATCAGGGATGATGCAACTTGGGCCCTTCTGTTCAAAGGATGGCCCTGGGGCCAATTTCAGAGAGCTGCATTTAAGCACAAACATTTGCTTAAGCACACAAAACCTTGCTTAGTAATATCAGGTTACCAGCCAACTCTCCATGCAGTTGTTATGCTAAGCAAACAACAGCTATTCACAAACAAGGTACATCACAAAAAGTACTGCATGTATTGTACAATGTACTATGTATTCTGTCACAAACTTGTTTCTGGCTGAAACGAACAGTTGGCCTTTGCGAAAGATTCTGCTGCGATGGAAATAGCAGGCCTTCATATTTAAATTGATGAAAAAGTTTTAAAAAGAAAAAGGTCAGAAAGGATTGATCTCTTGTACAAAATTTTTAGCAACCAAAATATATTGTATTAAAATTCTTAGTACATATTAAGTAAGTCGTCATGGTGATTACCGATGTGTAAAAGAATAGTATGTACAGTAGACTTAAAGTCAAGGTAAAAAAAAAATGTGTCGCAGTCCAATTCACTTATTTATTGTTTGGGAGGGGGAGCGCTTTCAATTTCTTACCCAAGATATTGAACAAAGTTATGGCTTTACCAAGATTGCTTGCAGATAATTTGGCTGGGGGTTCAGAGGTAGTAGTCTTTTAAAGGTATGATAGAGCTTTGGTAATGATAAAAAAAAAAAAAATGGATTATTTTCCATCTGAAATCTTACTGTTTCTCAAGATGATACCAGTACCAATCCTCCTGAAATGCTGTCATCTTTGACAAATTGTATCCGAAGACTTAATTGGCCAAAAAAGAAAATTCTACGAAATCCCCGGATCAACATAGTTTGTATTTGCCTAAAGGCACCCCCTTAACCCTAACTCCCTTGGGTGTGTGGAAAATCATATTGAAATTGGAGGATTCAGGACTGTTATTAAAGTATCCGTTTTTATCGGTAAAAACACCTTTAGGACAACACTTCAGGAATTCTAGATTGCAAAAGAGATCCTTTAAAAAAATCTGAAATCCCCCCCAAAAAATCTTGACAAATCTCACACCTTAACCCCAACGTACATAAATCTATCAAAATCCTTCCCCTGTTTTGGAGGATTTCGGCGGATTCAGGATACCTCCATATTGAAACCTGGGGGATTTTGATGGATTGAGGATACCTCCATATTGAGCAGTCACCAAAACCAACTTTTTGTGCATGACAAAATAGGTGGATTTTGGCTGATTCAGGATACTTTCTAGTAAAGTTACCCTAGGTGTTAGGGTTAAAAAGTCCAGTAGAAAATGCAGGTGACCACTTTTTAGCGAGACCTCAACATGTTTTTTTTTTTTACTTTGCCTAATTTTATGCTAATATTAAATATTTTATTCCAACATTCTTGCTTTTTAATTATGTAGGTTTTTGTTTCCTACTTTTACTCGTGTAAAAACAGAAATAAACATGACCAAGGCAAGGAAATACAGCAGTCTTGAGTTAATTTAATTTTCAAAGAGATCTCCAAAAATCTTATGCTTATAAATGATTTTGCTTTCATTTAATAATCAAAATATTAAAGGATCAAACTTAATTATTAATTTATTTGACTTTGAAACACCAGACTGAGCAATTGCATCATCTCACATTCTGTGGTGCTTAACTAAGCATGGACATGCGCTGCAGTGTAAAAAATCAACTTTAGCACACACCTGACTGAAATTTTCAAAGGCAAATGTCTGATCCTTTAATTTTTTGAGTAGTATAATAAAGGAAGTAAAGGCTTGAAGCTTCTTTTTTTAAATGAGACAGAATCTGATTATAAAATCAAATGGGCGTTTTCTTTAAAAGATCATAAATGCAAGTCCATAGTGTTAAGCTTGCATTAGCCTACACCATCGTCACACAGATTTCAAAATGTTAAATTTTTTTTTTTTTAAAGGAATAAGAATATTCAAAATCACAACTTGTATTATATATTGCTCCAGTGCACACAAATGGAGGGCTTCAGCATGCCGTATGCCACAAGATATATTTTTTTATGTTTCATGACCATGTACAGGATGAAACAATCACTCGGCAAACTAAATAAACTGAAATTTTAAACTAGCTTCACTGGATGTTTGTTTACAGATTGACATTCACATTACAATGAAAACAATTGCATCTGGAACACACTTTGTTCCCATCAAAGCAGTGTAAATGGTAATTGCTAGTTTCCTTCGAAAATATTTAAAGTCTCCTTTTTTTTTGGATAGCAGCATGGAAGCAATGATGTTCAAGGTTTTTCCTTTCCGTGTTAAATTTGCATTGTGTGCTCAGTGCTTTCAGTCCCCCCATGACCAGGCAAACATCGGACCAACTTTTTACAAGATATTACGGCAAGCTTAGAAATAATAGGCAGACCTGGCAGTGCAAAAGCCCATGGACAGATTCTTCTTAAGGAACGACAGTTGCAACTTCTGGATCAAAATTTTTAGTAGAGTACTGAAGAATGACGAAGGTTGAAATAACATGTTCTAACTTGACTGTCGAGCACTGTGGACTTTAATAAAAAAAATTTAAAAAAATCTTAATTTTGAAACAGTCGCGTTGTATTAATCAGCTAGCAATAAAATTCTACACTAACCCCGTAAGCGGATGTATCCATATGTACAAGCCAGCAGTTGGCACCGATTCCTCACTTAACCCCTTGAACCCGGGCAATGCAGCCAAGCATAACGTACACAATACCCCAATAATGGATTGAAAATGCAGAGATTGGCCTGTATAGACGTCAATTTTCAATCCGCGCACACTTATGTGTCAACTGGTAGCAAGGTGTTAAAGACTTTCTCTGTTGTTAACTATCTAGACTGGTTCCTCTCTGATTCTTAATTACATATGGGGGCCAGTAGCTAGAGTGGATATGCTGCGTGGCACTCTAATAATTCAAATTTTTACCAGTTGGATGCCGTTTTAATTTCACGCATTTGGTCTGCAAACTCTGAATGATGGAGAAATATATTTTGTTTGGATGCATGCGAGTTTTGACAAGTTTTGCAGCAGTTTAGAACATTGCAATCATTACGGGTCAATCAATATATAAAAAAAAAACATAATTAGCATAAGCCCAGAGGAATTCCTCAAAGTTTATTCAAATTTGTATCACCCCAGATTTGAATGTCAAAACGATAATGGAATGACCAGAAACCAGGGAGAAATAAAACAAACATGCTTAAACCATATTTCAAGTCTTAAGCACTGTATTAATAAGGTCCTCTTTAAAATATCAAGTTACATGTACAGATCGTATAATCCAATTGCCATACTCAAACTTGCAATTTTTTTAATAAATATTTAAGATCTCCACAATCAGCTTATTACATGTAGTGTTCTTGTGCAAAGCTGCCAATGTTTCAAAAATAGGGAAAAAAAAGAAAATAGCACAACTGTGCATTACAAGTTGACATTTTTTGGGAAAATTTTTTTTTTCACTTTTTTTCGTCCTCAACGTTCAGCAAAAGGATTTTATAAACTTTTTTAAAGTTAAATTACTTGCTTAAATATTTAGCTCAATGTGGTTTCTTAACTGAATATGTCTGTGGTATTAAATCATAAGTGCTATAGAAACTGTTACAGTAATGCCAGGACTATTATTACATATCAACCAAACAGAAATGTTGCTGCATGTATAACACAAGAAATGGCTTAAGCCTTGCCACTCTATTTTTCACAGCTCAACAAAATTTCTGAAGATATTTCTGATTTTGTTCTTTACAATCTTGAGGCCTTTTCACACTAGAGCGCTGAACCCCGGGGCGGCCCCGGTGTGGGCAACCCTGCGTCGTTTCACACTTGTTTTGCGCAAACCTAGCTCGCCCCGGGGTTTGGCATGAGCGTTTCACACTATAGTTTGACCCCCAGATGGCCAGTAAATTCCTAACTTCCTTCTCACTGAAAATAATTCCTGAGATTCCGGGAACACAATGACCAACACAAAAGAGAGAGGGGGGGGGGGGGGGGGGTCCCTGTGCTTCAGAATAATGGCGCTGCGCTTTCGGACAAGCTGTATCAATTAACAATAGCGCGCGCTTTGACAGGACCTTTGGAATTCTTTTGTCGAGACCAATCTCGGGGGTGGCCCCGGGGCGAAAATGGCTAGAGTGAAACGTCGCACATTCTCACCCCCGCGATATTGTCTAGTGTGAAAAGGCCTCTAGTAATTATTCTCAGTATGTAAACAGCTCAAAGGACCCAGGCTCATCGTTGGATTTTATTAACAAACTGTCCCACAATGCAGTGCAACATGATCTGCAATTTTCTGATCTGTCTGTAAAACGGGTTTATAAACATCTGCACAATCATTGGGCGCACTGACACCAGATCTAGTATTTGGCAAATTCAAAATGCTCAGTGGACAGAGAGCCGGATAACCGATGCCCGTATAATTTTGCAAATAATTTTACATCATTGTTTTTTTCCTCAAGATATTGTTCAAAATGAGGACACCAAAAGATGAGTACCCATGATTGTGGCTATGTACATATGCCAATGCCGCTATTAATACTAATAAACATACCTTCTAAAAGTGATATGTAAGCTTATTGTGCCATCGCATGTCCACTCTCTGAGCAATTTTGTTCAGTCTTGTTTTTGGTGCAAATTAAATTGATTATCTAACGCATCATCTCATTTGAATCGTGGGCCGGCCGTGGAGAACAGAAGCTGTTGCTTCTTCTTGCCTTTCTTCCCTCGCTTGCCGGAGCCAGGAGACGAAGTCACATCATCATCTACATATGTATATACAAAAATGCAATCAGTGTTTTGAGCAGGATTAACAAACTGGGTCTAAAAAGTCAGCACAGGTTATCTTACTGGTGTAAACCAATGACTTTTTGGGGTGTGTTTTGCATTTGGATTTTACGCAGTTATGGGGGACTCATACAGGGTAAACAATGGTACCCAACAAGTTGGTCTTTGTTTGAATGGCACCCCATGGCGGGAGGTAGGACTGCAAAGAGGACTTAAGGAAAGGATTAATAGGAAGGACAATAGTGTTAGGTGCGTACAGGTTATCCATTACGTGTGAGGACCTGAGCCAAAGTCCTCAGTAATGTTCATGTACGAACCTTATGGGACTTGTTGACAAAAAGTCCAAACAATTGGAATAATAGAAGAGAACAGCCCGAGTCCTCAGTAGTATAGTAAAACACGACTGGGTAGGTTTGTGATTTTGTTTTTGCATACAATAGGGTCCCCGTTTGAAAACCGTGTACAAAACAAATGAGGGTCCTTGCCAAAAAGTTAAAGTATGAATAATAAGAGAACAATAGGTCCCCGATTGAAGGCGTTTACATGGGTGTGGAGAGATATACCATACCCTGTGGAGACATGAAAACAATAGAGACAAAGGGACTGAATAGGTCTCCACAGGGCAATTCTATGGGTTAGGTTGTCTCCACAAGGAATTTTGTGTACAAAGTCAATGGGGGTTTGCTTAAGTACAGGGACAAAAGGGAGAACAATGCCATGTCTCCACAGGGATGCAAAAATGCAAATGTGTGTATGTATATACCGGCAATTGTGGACCTAGGACAAAAGAATTCGGGCGCAGACAAAGGGTCCACGTTTGACCGAACGTCCACGATTGAAAATCGTGTACAAAACCAATGGGAGGTCTTCCGAAAAAGTTAAGAGTATAAACAAAAGAGGAACAATGGGACGTCCACGATTGCAGGTATTTACACACTTGTGTGTGGAGTTTGTTTTCGCATTCAATAGGGGACTTTTAACAAAAGAGGACAATAGGGTCCCTGATTGAGAAAGGTCCCCGTTTGAAAATCGTGTACAAAACATATGGGAGGCCTTCCGAAAAAGTTATAAACAAAAGAGGGACAATGGGAGGTCCACGATTGAAGGTGAAAGAAAATACAAAGGAGTCGGTCTTTTGTTAAAATCGGTCCTCGGACATAAAAACACATGCTTAGTCTATGGGAGTTTCTTTTTTTTAAGTAAAGGAACAATAGGAAACAATGCATTGTCCTCAGTTGTATATGAGAACAGGGACCAAAAGAATGACGTGAGAGGACAACAAAATCCTCAAGGGTGAGATTGGCCAACAATTAAAAATCCATGAAATCTGCAGTGTTTGGGGGTCGCCGAGGACCCCAGAGCAACGTATGGTCTATGGTTTGTATTTACCTGAAGGCACCCCTTAAAAAAACATTTATATTGGTCAATATCCACTTTTACAGGTAAAAAACACCTTTAGGGCAACACCTCAGGAATTCCAGATTTCCAAAAAAGATTCTTTCAAAATTCTGACCAAAAAATCCTGAAATCAGTAAAAATCCTGACAAATCTTACCCCCGCAAAAGAATGACGCAAGAGGAAAACTTGTACAAAGCCAATGCGAAGTACTTGTACCCCATCAAATATCTACCCAACAGAAAACTCGAGTACAATTCAACCGTCTTGAATAGTTCACTGACCTGTCTTACAAGCTGCTGCTTGTCTTGCAACCTTATCCAGTGCAGCCTGAACAGCATGGCTGAATGCATCCTTGTATTGCGGCACTGGGGCATAATCCTCATTGGAGCTATCGTCGCTACCATCAGGCCCTGTACACAAGTAAATCTCCATTGAATTATACGACCAAGAACAAGAGCATGTTTGCAATGTCGTATTATAACGATCAATATATCGTCGTGTGTCAGGCAGAAGGACGTAAGCGTGCTAATTACACTTTCTGAGAAAATCGGCTTTAAAGTTTTTGTGTTGGCATTTCTCAATTAAAAATCGCAAAAGGTTGAATTTTTGTCAGATGAAATTTATTAATATTTCCAATAATGCTGTGCATTTTAAAATAAAATTACTACTTTAATTTTAAAGTTATTTACATATTTATGCTAACGACCTTTTGCCGAGAAGTCCTTCTGCCTTAAGCGGCATGTGAAATGCTAATGACCTTTTGCCGGGAACAAACTTTGCTCCAAGCGCACTTACGTCCCACTGAAGTGGAGAGGTGAATGCACTTGTATCATGTTTTGTTTCATTGGTATTACACGCTTATGTCCTTTTGCCGGGAATAAAAAATGCAAAACCCCCTTACGTCCTTTTCATTCTGTTAATTACATCAGAATGACATAATAATATTATGATATTTCAATACAATCGATTACCCCTAAAACCAGAATTTGACCTTTTGACCCATTTTTCGTCCTTACGACCTTCTGCTGGGCACTTGATGATATACTCCCACAAATTTAAATGTAGTGTAGTATGATGAACAGGTTTTTCATTTCTTTATTATACATGTATGATCATTTTTTTTAAGACAAGCTGAATTCCTGAGATTGGCCAAAAATGAAAAATCCATGACATCCACGAAAAACCCAGGAGGACCCCAGATCAACATATAGTTTGTATTTGCCTAAAGGCACCCCCTTAAAATATCCGTTTTTATTGGTCTATATCCACTTTTATAGGTAAAAACACCTTTAGGACAACACCTCAGAAATTCCAGGTTGCAAAAGAGATTCTTAAAAAAATTCTTAAAACCCAACAAAAAATCCCGATAAATCCCACCCCCGATGTACAGTGCTGAAAGTTATCAAATTTTGCAAGCTTTCAAGAACAGATAAAAAAGGTGTGAATGCCTCTCTTGGAAATTTTGATGCAACCAAATGCCCCCGAAACACAATGCAATTACTCTACTGTATTTAAAGCCACGTTGCGAGTGAAACAACCCAGACTTTCTCTCTCTTTTACCTGGGACGGAAGCTTTATGGATTCTGGCCCCTCCTGATGAGGGTTTCTCGGTCACGCTGCTCGTGGCTCCTGCCTTGAGTATCTTAGGCCAGCTGCTGGACTCTGGTTTGGTTTTGCCTTCACGTAGCATCTGTGGAAACCAATGCAGCGACATGCAATGTGGGTACTCGGATAAACAATCAGAAACTCCCAGCTTCACAAGACTTTCTACTTTTATAATTAATGATATCAAAGTGTGAACGAGTCTTTACTATTTCAATAATAACGGACGCGATCGCTGTTAATGGACTGAGCCGAAGGCGAGGTCTATTCTCGTTGCCTGTTCAACTTGTGCAACAAACTCCCCTCGTATGATCGCGCATGTGTGCTGCGTGCCTGGTTACACGCAGGTGCGCCACGGCCGGCTGGCTGGTGCGATTGCTCATCACGGGCAACTGCCAGCTCGATCGCAAAGTGCCGTTTTATAGGATCTGGCAACAGTTACGGGTACTGAAAAATTGAGGGCTTGGTTTTGCAAGAAGGGCACAACAGCCAAAGTATTATTGGGGCACAGCACAACTGGCCGTGATTAGTGCATTTTTACAAGGGGCGTCACGGCAACTAAAAGGGCCTCGACGGCACTGGCCGCCGAAAAAAACAAAAACAAGCATTTTTCTGAGAGAGACTTAGATACGATTTGAAGTTTTGCAAGGTGGGTGTGATATGAGAGAGACTGGGATTGCGGGTAACACCATGTGAAATAAATCTCTTCTAGGAAGAAGTGTGGTTCTGAAAAGAACCGGGATGAGTGTGTAACTCAACGTTTCGGGCATTTTTCTGTAATAGCATTTTGTGTGAGTAATTTGAACTATATAGGCATGAAATCATAAAGCTTTAAACTTTCTTTCAGTTCAAACCATTTTTTCTTAAATAGCATGTGCTGAATTTTACAGCTACGTACATTTTTTTTTTTTTTTTAACCATTGTATTAAAACAACGATACTAATAAATTTCCTGCCACTGTTGTTAGTATGAATTACTTGCTTCCTTTTCCAATGGAACAAGTCATACCTGTGCAAATGACATGCAAGAAGATGACGGCTCTTCCATGCTGGTCGCCGAGGCCCAGCTTCCACTGACGGGCGACGGCCCAACGGCACCATCCGAGTCGAGTCCATAGTACCCAGCTGGGGGGGAAAAAAACCCGTAATTCAAAGCATATTGAACATGTGTGATGATACTGTGCAGAATTTGTATCCACTTTTACAGGAAATTTTGTCTTTGTAAGTAAACCAGTTGTGTTTCAGTGTTGATTGATGCGTGTCCATTATTCTGAAGATTTTTTGTGCTCTTTCATGAAAAAATATAGATTTTCAAGTGTCAATAATTAACTGCAGTGCCATTGTCAAAACTTACTGAATCTATGTAGCCAAGACTTGAGATTGTGAATAAATTTCTAGCTATATCCCAGACACATCTGTTAAATGGGCCTTATTAAAGACAAAAAAGGTCAGTCATTTGTTGAACACATCTGTTGGACATGAACATTAATTTAGGGTTTATAGCATTTATACAATGACACAAAGTGCTCTATAATTATTACCCCTGGTCATCAGGCCATTAGATTAGTTTTCATGCAACAGTTCCAGATCAGTAAAGTCTATTCTCCACTCACTCAATACCCATCTACGTTTCTTGGTGGAGGAGAGAGTCAATTGGAGGAGAGAGTCAATTGTAGCAAAGTGTCTTGCCCAAGCACACAAGCACCATAATCCCCTGGCGGGGTTCGAACCCACATACCAACACGGGTCAGACTCTGTAACTATTGAAACACGGCACACTACATCTGGGGACTAGAGCGTAGACAGGGTAAAAAAAACATACCTGGGGCAGAGCCTCCATAACCAGCCTCCTCTTGACTAAGACTCGTGGGTGAACCAACTGATGAGGACATTGCCGAGTCCAGCGACGCCACACTGGATGTAGCCTCCGAGATGGCATATGAAACATCCGCTGGTATGGAGTCCAAGCTGAAAGAGGGGAACTGGGTGCTGCTCTGCAGGGAGAACTTGGGAGGTAAGTCTGCAAGGATAAGAAAGGTATCAGCATCTTTACGTAAATCATTCAGGTAAGCAAGGTGATGAAGACAGGCTACATGAAACCCTTAACATATGAAGAAGCATTTTTGGTATTTCAACTGTGCACATACAGTGTGGCTTTTGACACACTTTTGATCTAGGTCATAAGGGATTTGACAATTGGATTTGATAAGGTCCAGTGGTTACCCTGAAATCCAGTAGATATACAACAAATAGCTGCCCTGGATTCAAGACACCGAATGCGTTTATTGAGTTTATTTTTTTTAGGGGGGGGGGGAGTTGAGGTCTAAAGGAGCAATACATGATTGAGTCGTTTGAAATTTTCAGATATGACGATGGCTAGGTATAAACGAAAAGATTTATGGTTTTAATCTATCAAATAAATTGAACCCTTTTAGAATTACAGAACCGCATGTAAAATTGCAGAGCAAAATGGATAGATGATGCAGAAGTCCAGTCTGGATGCTAAGAGTCTCTTTCTCCCCCAAAAAAGTACTTACGCTTTCCATTTTTGCGACTCTCTTTGAGTTGCATCTTGCGTTCCTGTTTCTTCTCATTGCGGGATTTCCTCTCCCGCACCTTTTTCCTTTGTTGAAATTCTCCTGCAGAGTGACGAGTGTAATTTGTTCTTGTTAGAGGATAGAGTTTCTAATGTTAAACAACTCACAAATCTTAGTAAGCGACATTCCATTCTGCAGGCGGTTACCCTCACATTATCCATTGCAGACTTTATCAAAGCCACAATAACCCTAACCCCCTAGGCATTTTTACTAGGAAGTGTCCTCAACCTGTCAAAATCCAACACTGTGCAGTATACCTATGGCACATTCTTTGGACTTGGACAAATGGGGGCATTATAGCTCCATGTAAAGTAATGGTGCCAAGGCGCTACAGTCCTATACCCTGCTGTTAGAGTTTGTAAGGCTTGGGGTAGTTTATAGGGTTAATGTATGTGACCATCAGTGCAACATTTTTGTTGTTGAAAAATTGTATTTTTCCCCGTCTAATTTGTTTAAAGAAGTATCAGCATTTAGATCATACTTTTGAGTCTGATTTATTTTAATGCCAATTCAGGCATCCTGTGTAACTGGACATGACAAGGTATGATCTCTTTTATGCAATGCAGAATGCAACATCCGCTACATACCAGCAAAGAACTGCACTGTTGCCTTGGAAACCAACGGCGGTTTGAATTCTAGCTCGCAAATTCCAAACTCACAGGTGAGGGGCAGGTGGAACAGATAGCGCAAACGGCGTCGGAGTGCCTGGTTTTGAAGAAAAAAAATCGAGTTAAATGTAAGATTTTACAGCTATTTTGCAACTACTACCCAGTCAAAGAACAAAAGCCCAACTTCTGTCTAAAGCTGTGCGGTCCTGACACTATAAATAATGTTTTGACGAGAAAAGGCGAAATACTGTGGGCAGGGCTGTTGAGTCCCGATCAGAGTCCGATGTAAAAACAGTGAAAAAGTGGTTTTACTTTTTTCCAAAACTCTATATAAAAAAATAAAAAAAATAAAAAAAAAAAGTTAGAAATCTGAACTGGACTAGTGCCCTGGCTTTAATGTAAAACTTGAAGCTGGATTGTAAAGTACTTTGTTAATATCATAATGGTCTTGGAATCATAACTGGACTCGGCCAAGTCCGGACTCCGAGTCCAGGCATGACTCCAGGACCATAATAATTTTTAACAAAGATTTAGAATCCAACTTCAAGTCTACCCGTAGATCCAAGGGTCTACAGTCATGTCAAACCCGTTTGTTTTTGTTTTGGACTCAAGTCCACTTTTTCACCGTTTTTTTAATCTGACTGAGCTTGGGACTCAATGCCCTGACCATGGAATTTTCAAAAGTTGCATTCATGAGATCAATTATAAGGAGGAAAGGGATGGCAATGCTTCTCCTTACCATGTTCTTGAAACAATCGCCACTTCCATCGACCCCCCAAAAAAATGAAACCAAAATAAACGATTCTCCCCCACCCCAACAGCCAGTGCCCTACAGGCTGGTCAGTTGTGATGCTGAGTGTTGACAGGCTGTGAAGCATGCATATGCACATTTTCCACCCCCACCATCCCTTTTCACAAAGACCAGGCCTTACCACAACTGCCAACAGAAAAACAATTTTGTGAAAACACTGAAATGGGTGGGTGGGGAGGAGAGGAGTGAACAGGATCATTACCTCGTTCATTGACATGTGCTCCATCTCTACAATCTTGGCGGTGATTCTCTCCGGACACTGAGCGAAGCTGCCGTGCTCTCTGATCAGGCAGCGGACATTCAGGGATTGCAGGTACAGATGCTGCCCATCCTCGGCTGGTCGGGGAAAGGACAGGAGCATTTCTCGAGATGAATGGGATTGATATTTTCTGACAAGTAAGCGATTTCAGATTCCCCGCCCCTTTTAGAGGCTTTAAAAGTAAACAGAATTATTACACCGAAGTGCAATGATAAGGCCCAACAAAAATTTGTGTTGCCCTAAATTTAATTTTTTATTTTTTTTTATTTTTAAAATCTCACCTTTTCCCGCACAAAATGAACAAGTTTTTTTTAAATCATTATCTTTAAAAACAGCCACGACGGCACAATCGTGCATTTCGCCATCTGACTTTTAAATAAACTTACTTTTTGCCTCCCGTCTTCCGAGGAACACGACATGTATTGTTTTCATGGATGGTAAAAGAAACAAATTGACCAACCGACCTTCCCTCCCGATTTTTCCCATTTAAATGTAGTGTACATGATTGGTCATTGTTTTAATTTTCAGAAATGGGCGGATTTGGGGGTGAGTATTTTATAGGAAAACTCGTTCCACTGACAAGTTCAAAGTTTTGCATTCTTCGATGGTGAAAAAAAAACGAGAGAAAAACGGCATTCGTTTTCAACCGTCGGGCGGCATTTGTTATAGCGCCCTCTTGTACAATAAGCCCAATTTTAGTAAATGGGATCGTTTCTAATTGGTCACATAACATGTACAGAGGCCGAGGGCCGAGCAGAACGTCCAAGATTGTTAACCCATTTTAGGCACAACACGGATTAACTACATTCGGTCGATAGAGGACAGTTTTCCAACGATTGTTTGGCCGAACAATCGTTGGAAAACGATATAAATTTCCATTTTTCTTGAACACTAAAAGCACACCTGGTGCCATCATTCCACAGGATGACTGAGACTACTATAAACTTACAGTCAAGTCAGGTATTTCGTAATAATTCAGTAAACAAATTATTGCAGGATTACCAATCATGTACGCTAACATTTAAAGGCAACACAAGTTTTTTTTGGCCAAACTATCATTTATATTGTTTCAGGAACCCACTCAAACCGATCAGTTGAGAATAGTTGGAGTCAACATCACTACACATTATATAGCTGTTTATATAACTCATACAAAAACAATTTTGGAAATATTAAAATTAATCTCCTTCACCCCAAAAACAATCTCAATGATTTAACTTTTACTCTTGAAAATGATCTCGAGTTTTAAGTTTTGTTGCAATATATTTATACATATGTCGGATATTTATATGAAACCGTACACACAATAAGTGAAAAGCAACTACAACACTGAATACGAGTCGGGGTAGGTTCTTGCCACTTACCTTGGTAGAAGTAGTACACATGTGCTTTGCCATCGGCGCTTGCTCCGGATCCTGCCTGCTCCTCTGGGTGGGACGTGACGGGGCTACCGCGACCCTCACCTCCCACCTCGTCATCCTTTGAAGCTTCTTCAGCCACGCCCACCAGTCCCTCGGCACGAACACCTGGCGACTGGTGCTCTGCCACAACTGGTGCCCCTGCACTGCCATCTCGGGACTGGTACTTCGCCCCGCCCCCTGGCACCCCTTTGGGGGCGGGGGATGCTGGGACGTCCTGAAAAGGTTCCTCAATGGTAAAGCCCCAACTCTGAGGGCCTGGACCACGATCTTTTCGATCTAGTTCTTCGTCAGAGAAGGCCGAGGAGTAATGCTTATAGTTCTGATGGATAAATTATACAAACTATACATTGAATCGGGGGTGTTCAGCGAGTCTCCACTGGTTGCGTGAAAGTACTGAATAAAAAGCTAACTACGTCTTCTTTAAAGTCAAGGCTGCCCCCAGCTGTATCTCTCCCAATTACAACTTTCCATAAAAACAACAGAAAATGCTGAAGACAATGTTTCTAACATTATTCCCTTTTCCCACTAATTCTACTGAAGATAATCACATGGATGAAGCCTATGAACAAATGTCCAGGCACATCCGATATAATTCAGCGTGCAACACACCACATTTGATGTTGTAACTAACGTGATAAGCTGATCCGTAAAAACTTACATCTGGCCTTCAATATTGTGATGACAAGTGTGTTTGAAATGTTTACAAAGGCATACCTTACAAGGAGGTGACAGCACAGTCACAGGTTCCTCGACGTTCTTCTCTGGTTCATCTTTTAGATTCAATCCTGACGAATATTGAACAAGTATTGCAGACATTGAAATTTATTGATTAGAAATGTTTCCCAAAAATAAATGTTGAAAATCAAACTTATACCTGGGAATATCTTTGACAGGCAGATGCATAATTTCCATCAGACATATTAGAAAACTAAGTTAATAGCGATTCTGCTCAACAGGCATTTTCAAATCAGACAGCACAAAATGTTTTGGGGTTAAAACTTACCAACAACGTGAGACACAAGGGGCTGAACTTTGTGCTCATTGTAAATGCTCTGCTCTCTTTCCTGAAAAAAGAAAATAAATGGATACAATAAATCTGTCCAATTTATTCCAACCAGAATCAACGTTGCCATCTTTGATTAAACAGGATGACCTGTGTCTGTTATAACCCTAACCCTCCAGGGCATTTTGGCTAGAACCCTGCCAGACGCATCAGATAGCATACTTTGTCACATTGACTTGTGTGCAGAGTGCAGCAAAGTGGAGCTGTCAGCACAGATGCACTGTGCTGCGTCTGGCAGGGTTAAGAATAACATAAATACAGACAAGTACGACTTCCCCGGTGGGAGAGGGAGGGGCCATGAAATCAAAAAGACAAAAGACACAGGTAAAGGTGGACAAAAAAGTTAATGACAAAAAACTTCAATATGACCTGTACTCTGCCACTGACACTTTGTACAGGTTTTGTTTCATAGCACTGCAATACAAGTACAAAAAGCTGTTTACCGTGATCATTTTTAGAGCTGCTTCAGTGAAACTATCCTCCAGCTCCTGCACCGGACAAAACAAAATGAACACATCAGTTCCACAGAAATTACTTTTCAAAAAGAACATAGAAAACTGGCAGGAGCAAGATTCGAACCTGTGACCTCCGGAATACCGTACCGGCGCTCTACCAACTGAGCTATCTTGCCCTATGATGGCGGTCTCCCAAATTGTCAGTATCTTTGTTCGGGTGGGCGCTAGTCAGAAGTCATGAACCTAGAATGCCGTATAGCCAGGGATCACACCCAATTTTACGATACGACCTGTGAAGCGACATTGTGGGGATCACTCAATGAGGATAAGTTATAATTCGTCAAACAAACCACAAAGGAAACCGGCTAGGTACATTTGAATAAATTTTAAAAGTGAACATAGAAAATGGACAGGAGAAATTACATCAGCTGAATTCAATGGAAATGCAATGCTGGGGTCCCATTTATTTGATAGCTTTATGCAGGGCATTGTTAACTTATGCCTTGGTACAAGAGAGTGGATTTCCCTTGAAGAGCAACTCCAACAGTTTTGAAAAGTGTTAGAATTAAATGTTATTGTGCTCAATATATAATAAATTACTTGTTCATTACAAAATCATGTTTGTTTTGCGTCTCAATGTTGTGTTATTTTGCGAGAAATGTTTACAATTTTCTTTCGGATTTAAGACAAATTTCCACAAATTGGCCGCTGGTGGCGCTGTTGAGAAATGAAAAAAATAGGATGTAGTACCGGAGAAAGCCGCACGCGATGTTATGTGCAAGTGTACGTGTCGCATTGTTGCATGCTCACCGGTAATGCGTCAGAAATGAATATTCATTAAATGTAAATGAGCTTTGACGTCACACTCATTTTCACGAAACTGGGATAGACTTGCGGAAAGAAAGGCAACAAAAATGCATTCTTTAACATAAAAACCGGCGTCAAAGATGGGGATCTTAACAAGTATCTGTTTTATTTGACATAGCTCTTCTCAATTAAATCGAAACCTAAGAAAAGTTGGGAATCGTTGGAGTTGTTCTTTAAAGGTCTTCGCAGCAGCATTAAAAATAAATTTGGAGATTATGAAATTGCCACTTTTAGGGTAAAACAACCACTTGGGGTAGTGGATGCAAAAGAAAGGGGAAAAAAAGGCAACGAAAATTCACTGACAATAATAAAAATGCCAACATCACAAGCATTGACAGAAGGTATCGAATAAACAAATTCATGCAGGGTTCGACCTTAACGCTGGTCCGCTAGACAAATTCTAGTCAAAACAGCGGCGGTCTAGTCAAAACCCTTTTCTAAGTAGTCCGGCGGTCTAGTGAAAAAAAATGCCAAGATAAGCTAAGCGCGCGCGTCTTCAGAGCCAGATTGTCAACAGCGATCCCCGATTGCGTGGAGTTTACTCTCACTTCAGCTAAGGCTGTTCGATATCCATTTATTTTGATACCGAAATATCGGCAGAAAAATATCGCGATATTCGATATTATCGTGATGACGTCACTTTTTCATTACCGGAAGAACGGAGGAATACAAAAATACATGACGGAAGTCACCACGGCATCATGAGATCGGGGCCACTGGGATCGGGCCCGCCGGGATTGAGCGGCATAAACGGGGGGCAGGTTTGACAAGGCTTCCCTTCGCTCGTTGAGTATTTGGAGTTTTACGACATTTACCTTCAGTTGGCTACTTTATGGCACTCCAGAAAGACTAGCGTTTGTTTCTATTTCAGCATTATTGATTAGTAACACAGATGATAATACCATGGGCGAGCTGTCAACAAACGATCGTGTCGTATATTTTGTGAAGACGACATGACATTGCACAATGTACAATGGATGCGCGCCACGTGTTTTAATCTTTTCTCAAGACGCGACGCAGTTCGCTACACGTAACTACACCTAAACTGCGTGTGCCTTGTACACTGGGGAAAGACGGTGGCATTCAGTGCGGTTGCTTGCACTTGACCAAGGCTAGCAACAAAGCAACGCGCACGCGCAGATGCGCTACAGGGGTTGACCTTATTGCAAACAATGTAAGTAGCCTCTGTTAAAGCCTGAAAGGATGTATTGCAGCAATAAGCGCACGTGTATAACGATCACTGTGCAAACCTGCGTCTTGAGAAAAGGCTAGTCAAAAAGACGCGCATGCGTAGTTATAGTTTCAAAGCCGGGTTACTGGGCGACACCGTGATTTGTAAGCAAGTGATTTCAATGTGGTATATATACGACGTTTGTGAAAAATTAAAATAAGTGATCTTAATGTTATTGTCGGGTGCAAAGTTGTTGACGTTCTATGATTTGTAGAAGTATTTGCCGTACGCTAGAATTTCAGACTCATAAGAAAGTGGCCAGGAAATGCCTCAGATTGCACCATAGAGCATCTAGAATCCAAAATTTCCCGGGGACCTTAAGCGGGTCCCGGGGACCTTAAGCGGGCCCCAGACTCCACGCCGTCGCCGTAAGGGCGTCGCGTACGCGCGCGCTCGCATTGTGTCTGCCGCCCTGCTAAAATTTCAGGCCGTGGAGTTACTGGAATTTCGAGCAAAGTAAACGGGACAAATCCACACGTAATGCGGCCAAAAGTAACATATATCGCGATATTCTTCGGTATATCGAATTCCCCGATATTCCAGGTTTTTTTTAAGGGGCCGATACGATTTTCGATATGAAAAAAATATCGAACAGGCTTACTCTCAGCTTGTAATAAATGTTTGTAAATACAGTGTACTTGGTCAGGTTACTTACAAAAAAAGTAGCCTAAAAGGTGAAAAAAACATGCGGACCAGTGAAAATGCTGGCGGGCTAGTAAAAAGTCCGGCCGGCTAGTGAAAAAAAAAGTTAAGGGGAAACCCTGTCATGCATTATGGGTAGTGCTTCCCCAGGATGCTGGGGTCAATTTCACCAATGCTAAGATCAATCTCAGGAAGAGTAGCTCATCCTAACTTCCAAATAGATCCAATGAAAGTTAGGATGAGTTTAATACGCTTCCTAAGATTGATCTTAGCATTGGTGAAATCGACCCCTGGATAAACAAATAACTGCATGGTTCTACAACCAGAGAAAACAAAATAACACATAGCTGAAGACATTATTTGCCAATACATGTGGCATTCAAAGTATTCCATGTTATCAGTGGCAATATTTAGCATACATACCCCATTCTTTTCCTTTAGTTGAGCAATCAGAGCAGATCTTTCCGGTTCAATTATCTGGGAACAAATATGACAAACCAAAGTGAATAAACCATACACACTGAAACAGACCCATCAGTTTTCATGTAAAAAAGGCATATATATTAATTAATGAACAAAAATATGAAATTGCAAAAACTATAAACAAGACATACTATACAAGTATACAGTGTAAGGTTCAAGAAAGCAACAATTTAAAATAAACTGCAGTCAGAAGGCATGCCACTCCCAAGAATTAACATTTTCACTTCAACACCACTACTATAAAAAAAATCATGAATACTCTGAAAAAAAAAAAAAAATTAAAGGTCATGAGTTCAAAATCCCAACCTTTTCCCGAACTTGCTCAGGTGAGGCAAGCAGTTGTTTAACCATGCATGTGGCAGTTGGATCATCTGTAAGAAAATTACAATACGAAAAGTGAGGTCTACCTTAACTTGAACCCCCACATTTTTTTGACAGTACAACATTCATCAATTGTCAAAGTGAGAAGCCTCCTCAGTGCAAAAACATCCGTGAATGTGATAGCTTTCTTAGCAGGTTTATGGGTATTGGGAAAAAAACATAAGATTTGCTATTAGGGCTGTTCATTTTTGAATAATTTAGTATTCGATTATTCAGTATTCGATTACATTCAAAAACCTTTATAACAAGATCCTTGGGACTTTACAATTTACCTTCTTATAACAGGTACCCTGCATTATCAGTAATTAAAAACAATTTAAAAACAAATAAATAACACCAGGCCTCGAAATAGTACTAGCCCGGCGTACAAATTCCAGCGAAAAATGCTCCGGGCTACCTAAACTTGGTTCCTTGGTTGCCCGGTGGGCTAGTGAACAATTCAGTAACCTACCATGGAAATAGCTGGATTAGCAGTTTTTGCGAATTAAAATTTCTCATAAGATCATGCAGAACAACGACGGCCGATGCTCGACACAAAACTGTGCAGTGACGACGGAAATTAAACCACCATAACATGCAGATCGTTTTTATCCGATCCGTTCTTTGGGCAAACACGCTGGCGCAATCTTACCCCCAGTCAGTCTGCAGTTTCTTTCAATGGTTTTGCGCGATAAGGATAGTTTGGGAAACGAGGTTGCTGCAGTTTTGTGTGGAGATTAGTACGTGTAGTTCGGTACAGTCCCACGTGTGGGCGCAGACGTTCACACACCCCATACACTTTACGGTACATAGATACTGTAGCGCGGCTTCGGCGCGCTACATACAGCACACTGTATTCCGCGTTTGTTATACCGACATGAACTATATGCTCCAGGATGACACGATCATGTTTGACGCACGCACGTACATTGTATGCTGCATCCTGCCTGTGCTGGTGATGCGTGTACAATGAACAAATGTATGTATAAAATGTCGAAAGTACCGTCGAATTTCACCGTTCGAAAACGGCTGAAACATATGCCATGGTTGAAACAGGAGGATCGGTCGAAGGAGATCATCCTTTATTGTGCTCTTTGCAGATCACAAGAAGCTAAAATTAAAGCTGTGCGGAATTTTTGTCTACTTTCGTTTCGTTTTTTTTTACTTGGCCTCATTGTGTACAAATCTGCAACTGGGAAATTATTTGTTTTTGAATCCAACATACCCTGTGCAAGAACGTGTTTGTTTTTGCTAGTCATTTTTATCATATTGCTAATCAAATAACAATATGATTAGCAAAATTTGTTAATCAATTTTTTTCCTTATTTCCATCACATTACTAATACCCGTTAAAATTTTGATCAAAATAATGCTTTCGGTAATAATAAATAAAACTTGACAGTACATGCCATCAGCCTTTTATTTTCCAAAATATCAACTTCTTTATTGGTGAGCTAAACATAGGGGTTTTCTTATTTTTTATATACGGGCTAGTAAAACTCTAAACGGGCTAGTAAAAGCTTCAGTTAACTAGCCCAGTGGGCTAGCCAGGAAAAAAAGTTAGCGCAAGGCCTGAACACCCCTTTGAATTTACTTAATTTTCGGGAAAAAACAGTTTTTCCCCTTTCAGCTATAAATTTAGTGGCACAGCTTCTACCACTCAAAATTCCAAATAACAGTAACAAATATACCACGTGAACCAATGCATTCAAACGGCAGAATGCCGAGCCAACAATATTGTTCCATAATCATAACTGGAGAAACTTCCCATGTTGTTTACCTTCTATGGTGAACAGTTTGCCGTACTCCCTGGTGGAGTGCGGCTGAGTGATGACCGAGCCCTTCTCTCGCTTCATGAGACGGAATGTTATCTCATCACCCTGGCTGTAGCCATGGGTTGCCTTGGCAACAACACTGACACAATAAAAATGGAGAACACATTATTGAATACATCAAATCAGAAATTAAATAGCGTCCACAAAAATTAGAGTTGTTTTTATGAGCAAACTTTTGGGGTACCAAATTTTTTGTTTTTAAATCTGTCCAAAACTCGGGAAAAATTGTCTTATTTAAAACAGTGCTCTACTTTAAATTGATCTGTAATTTTTTTGTTCTTTTTTGGGGAGTCAATTTCATAAAAAATATTGAAATTCGGTTGCCTGTTTCCCCATTGATTTGGACAAAATATCGAGCATGAACAGTACATTCGTATTTCTCATTCTAATTTGGTCTTCGTGAAGCAAACCACAAACCTGCCAGTTTTCTTTGTTCACTTAGAAAATTTATTCAAAATTATTCAAATTTACCTAGTCAATTTCCCTTGTGGTTTGAATTATGAATCAAAAAGCCGTATCCTCATTTGAGTGATCCCCACAATGTCGCTTCCCATGTTGTATGGTAAAATTGGGCGTGGTGATCTCTGGCTATACGGCATTATGGGTTTATGACTTCTGACTAGCGCCGCAGAACAAAGATACTGGCAATTTAGGAGGCCGCCAACATAGGGCAAGATAGCTCAGTTGGTAGAGCGCCGGTAGAGCACAAATGACATGAAAGCCATAAGACAAATATGAAATTCAGTGCATGAATTATTCTCAAGTCAATTTGAATCACATGAATCAAACAATCTTCATTTCACAAGCAAGCCGACAACAGCAACACAGAAATACAAATTTTCAAAAACAAACGAGTTTTTTTTCTTTTCACCATATCTAAAAATAGTTAACTACTGGCCTTATCCCCCCACAGGAGATCAGGGTGAAAGAAAGATCTCCCCAAAAAATGAACTTGCATAAACTAACAATAAGCCAGTTCGGTATTTCAACTGCGCATGTGCACAATGACATTTTATCCCGAATGACCCGCGTAACCTAACGCGCGGGTGTGAACGCAACTTGGTCGCACAACGCACACGTGTTAAATTCAATCAGAATGGCCGTTGGCGTAACATGGCGTGACGTTACGTCAGCAATTTTATCCCGAATAACCTTTGACCTTTGAGATACCGAACCAGCTTATTGTATACCTCTTGAGATCTTTCTGGTGCACAGCTTCGTAACAAATCGGACACTTTCTCCAGGTCTTCTCGCCGAGTGCCAAGTAGTGCAGCATGCATGTCCAGCAGTAAATATGACCGCAGCGTGTGATCTTGGCTGGATGAGAGGAAATAAAGATAAACCAATTAATCGGGACGCTGCGCATTGAAATGAGTGGAAAGTTGCTCCATGGCAATGTGAGTCACAAGTTACTAATTTCAAAAGATTATACCATCGGTTGGAAATGAGCTAGAGCAACACAAAATAAATATCATATTAAAGCTAATAACATGATGGGCCAATTTCACGGAGCTGCTAAGCACAACAATTTGCTTAGCATGAAAAGTCTTCCTTGGCAAATACAGGATTACCAACCAAATTTTGAAGTGAAGTGTATTGCTTGTGGTTGGAATTTAGCTGTTGTTTGCTTAGCATGAAAATCCAATTTCCTTTTGGCTGGTAACCCGTTTTAACTTAGCAAGACTTTTTGGTGCTAAGCAAAATGTTGTGCTTAGCAGCTCCGTGAAATTGGCCGCTGCACTTCCAGGAAACTGAATATTCAAGATTAACATTCCACTGATTTCATCTTAGTGCCAGGTTACAATTCATTTATCAATGTCTCATTTCTGATATGCGGTTGCATGCACGATTAAGATTTTATCTTTAGATTTTTGTATATTACGATTGATATAATAAATAATTGAGCTGTTGTGAAGACTACATGTAGGTGGGGGGGGGGTGGTTATGTACTCACCTGCAGTCGGTGGGTAGAGGCATATGGGACAGGATGGTACTTCCGGACTTAAGATCCTCTGCAACAAAACCAATCGTCATACAACATCAAGGATGACATGCATGCTTTGGGGATTTGGCAACACATACTACTGACCATTTATACTAAATCTATTCATAACAAAATCTATTCATCTTCATTGCTCAACAAAGTAGTCAATTTTGTCTCCAGACGAATTTCAATTGTTTTAAACAAAATGTATGTTGGGGAATGTGTTACAATGATACTTTCTTCGCCTTCCACCATTAATAATACACATAGTAACATCTATTTGTAAACAGAGTATAATAAAGTGATGACAATGCAATCGAACCTGTCTAAAGTGGCCACAGTGGACAGGTCACCCCATTGTGCAGCTTGGGTACATGCAATGTATGTTTGGTTGGAACCATTGCAGGTGGCCTCGTTACCAAGGTGGACACAGTAGCAGGTTCAACTGTACAAAGTTGAACAAGTTCGCCATGAATTCCCACCACAGAATCTTTATGGAGGCCAATAACTTACCACTTGTTCAATGAGGTCCCAATCAATTAACTTGTCGGCATCAACACACTGCAGTGAGTAATCACAGCTCGCCTTCACCACAAACTGACAACTGTGTGGATGGAATCAAACAACAATTTCATTAACCATTCAAACTCTAAACTCGACCCGCCTATACATGTATGTACATGATTTTTCCTAGGAACCACCAGCATTATTCCAACACTATGGACACCAAGTCCCACATATTGCCAAGGCTATACCTTTCCGTAATCCATCAAAATCCAGGAAAGCATTGGATCAATTATATATATTTGATGCTAAAAAAAAGGGGGGGGGGAAATCATTTGTCAAGGCAAACGAAGTGTTACAATGCATCTTAAAGGAAACTGGCCAAGTGGGAGAGGAATACATGGAAAGAGAAAACAAACAACTGCAGACAAGATGCAAGCATCTTCACCAAAGAATACTCAAGTCACACCCACACTTCAATGAAGTTGGAACTTTGAACAAAACATTGGTTTCCTGTCAATCATCAGCTTTTCTACTACTAAGACTGCAGACATGTTTCAACTGCCGTTGCCCAGGATGCAAATTCTGGGTTTTGCTGGAGTTAGCAGGAGACAGCATGTTGGAAAGGGAGGTCACTGACTGAAATTTTGCAAAACTAAATTTTCCCAGTACTATTCATGAAGGATTATGTATAAGACGGGGTTGCGGCGGAAAGTAGAGTTTCTCTTATCAAAGTCAGTTAACACGACACCGAATATGCAACAGAAGCCAAGAAAAGTCATTAGGCCATATTTCTGAGTGAATGGGAGTGTTGTAGCAATGTCCTTACACAACTGAATTCAGGGTTATTGAGTAAGTTTACATATTTGTTGAATTCAAAAATGTGATTTTTTTTTTAACAACCTGTAGATCACTATTGTTTTTACCAACAAAATAGTTCCCTCATTCGCTCAAAAATACAGGCTTATTAAAATAGGTCACCACCCGGCTATCAACTCACTTTGCCTGCAGAAACTGCTCTTTGTTATACTTGGGGTAGCGGTGCGCCCACTTGTTGCGACCTCGCCACCCGCCCGGCCCCTGGTGATCATAGGACGACTCGCGGGGTGCCATAGTGAAGTTGATCAGGTGATTCAGGCTCATCTTCCTGGGCCCAGAGGGGAGGGCGGAGCCAAACTCTGCCCACTGGGTCTTCGTCACCTGGGGGGTGGAGAGGATTCAGAAGAAAAACCACATTGCATTGGAATGCTGAACCCAAGATTGGAAGGTGGTGGGTTTTGGATCACACCTACCTGAGGAGTTTGTTTACATTAGTTTAAGTCAAGTCAATTAAAACCTCAAAGCTGCTATGTCCGTAATCAGACTGCGCATTTCAATTCAATGGATTTCCTCCTAGGATTGAATTATGGATGAAAACTATTTTTTTGTGAAAAAAATTATTACACTCGGCACTTTGCATGGTCTTCCCTTTTAGGCTGCGTCCGAATCGCTTGTCTAGGGCTATTGTCTAGGTGTTCGTCCATTACAACTACGCGTGACGTAGCCGTAGCTGTAGACGCCTATTTCGGACACGGCCTACTTCTTTGCTACGCACAAAACTGCCCTATACATTAACACTGTTCCAATGGTAAATTTAAAACTTACATCTCTTGGTGGAAAGCTCCTAACTTCTCTAATGCTAACAAATTAGCAATTCAATTTGGAAATTTATTTTTCAGGTGCCACGCCCAAAAAGCACGGACACAGTATCTTTAATAATACTACTGCCTACGTACAAGTATTTCAACACAAACCTCATCACGTCTGCCTGTCCAGTGGTTATCCTTACTGCTTCGAGGCCTCTTGTCCGCGAAGCCGCGGGATCTCTGTGGGTTGGCCTTGCGCTGGAAGCCAGCATCTGTGCCCCCCTTAGACATTGATGGCTCTCTCTTCTTGTAGTGTGACTGTCCATTTCCATTACCGCGGCCGTTATCTGAAAATTCACATCAAAATTGTTTCTAAACTGTTTAAATAATCTTTGCAAGGATCAAGACTTGGTTGTAATATGTGTGTACAATAAAGCAGGCTCGAAATGCTATTTTGGGGTGAAAATCGAAGTGAAGATTTTGTTACAAGTTTCAATTACACGTACACGTACATGTACCTAGGATCAGGGCCCGTGAAATTAACTCATGTGTTCATGTACATTGTATGTGTACATTTGGGTCTTTCTACACCAACAGTTACAGAAGTGTGACATTTAGAGGGAACCAAGGACAGGAGTCGATACATCAAGCAATTTTCTTTATCTACATCCCCTATCTTTGTTACCCATCAACAAGTTTGATACATTTCTAATAGTATTCAAGAAATTACACAGGATCATCTTCAAGATTTAATGTTCATAACATGGACAGACGTTTCATCATAAAGTGTTGGGAAATAGTAAGGCCAAGTAAAACAAAACAACAGTTGATCGTCCCCGCCCGCTTCCTTTTTTCGTGCTGCATTGATTTTGTTATAATTTTTTTATTTGTTATTTTTATAGTCAAACTTTTCGAAAAATTGCATGTACAAAAAAATAAAATCTGAAATCGTCGTCGATATTTCGATTGTTTTAGACTTCTACCCATATTTACTTTCACTAGTATGCACCTATTAAACTTTAATCGGGTGCATTTGTAAGCGTCTACGGATCCATGAGCCCTGTGAACGAACGTAATCGATTTAGACGTATTGGTCGCCGGCTTTTTACTTCAAAAAGCCGGCGGCCATCTTGGGAAAAAAAAAAAAAAAATTAAATAAAAGGCACCTCCCTCATCCTTTTTTGGAAAAGTCCGGACGATCAACTGTTGTTTTGTTTTACTTGGCCTAATGAATTGCATAAATTATCAATTGTTTTTTCTAATCCAAAGCTATCCATTGAGGGATTAAATCTTAGATTAAATCTTAGACAGTCACTAGGAGGGTTGGTTATTTTCCAAGATTTTGCTGTTCTTGACCGATTTTGGGTGGGGGTTAAGGATGGGACGTTTAAAGGAGAATTCCAGGCTCTATAATATTTTATCTAGTCTAAAAGAACATATACTAACATACAGACTGCACCAAAAGTTGGATTTTCTTTGTTATGGAGAACGACACACGCGCCCTTTATATTTACGATTTCTTGCCATTCAGCAGTACAAAGGGGGCGTCCATACTGTTCGAAATTCCCGCGACATCCGGGAGATTATGACGTAGTGTCCGCACCTCAATGGAAACCCATGGTTGGCTACGTGCGGTATGCACTGGTATCACACCTAGACGCAGCTTACTGCATATGAATACGTATGTTTTATAAGGCGCCCGACTATTGAGTGTATGCGTAAGGCTGATGTTTATTTCGACTTGATGTGCTGCAATTTATCGTTGTTTTTTAAATTTTTTTAGTAGAGCACAAAGTTTGTTCTGGTCGGAAAGAAAATATGTTAGGCACAGCATCATCTCGAAGATTCTTAGCCTACCCCAGGAGAACTGCCTGCCGATTTTCCTCGAAGCAATCTGGTTCGAAGTCGAGCTTCGCGTTTTTATATCGTTCAGCCATTTCTTACAAATATCCGGTCGTTTGGGGGATTGGGAATTTGGAAGAAGCTGAAACCTTTTCGAGAATTCGGTATATTTGAGCAGCCAAAAGCTTGCCAAATCATCATGATGTTGCTGTACTACAGCACGACCGAGTTTTGCTTTATACAGTCAGGCAAATATTCGCCAGGAATATGGAAAACAGACGTGCGTCAAGGAACAACACTGCCATGTTCTCGTGTTGCATACGTATGGACAATGGTTCACTGCACTCGCACAGCTCAGGCCGCGGGGCCGGCCGGGTACGTACCCGGCCGGCCGGCTTGGTAGTGCAGCCACTACGTCATAGTATCCCGGATGTACCGATATTCCAGAGCAAAAGGGCGGCTCGCATGACGGCATGCGCGTTATGAAAAATCTCCGGTTTATACGATTACCGAAACCAATCAAAATGAAATAAAAAGTAAGTCACAATTGCAATTAACGTTCTTTAACATTATGTTATTATAAACTCAGGGTGGACTTTCCCTTTAACACGTTTAAACGAAAACAAATTCAAATCCGTTTAGAAATTTTCCCAAACGTTTAAATGGAACTCAAATTTCAAAAATGGGACCCTGTATTTACGCAATCTACCTTCCAGTTCTATATTACAAAGAATCTACAATGTTTGTAAATCAATTTAATTTACAAAGCATTAAAAATGCCTTTAGTACTTGATCACATTCCAAGAAGTTTAATTAATACATCTCTCATAATGACCGGCAACTATCTATTGTGTCAATAATATACAGTGTATACAACTGTTTGTGTTTGATGTTTTCAATACGCCGCTGGGCTAAGATCAATGCTCGCCGCGCAGATGGCGCATCTCCTATTCTGATTAAAATACTGAGTTTTCAAACAATTCCGAGTCTGTCACGTGACCGCAGTTACCCCACAAATACTGGGACGGGCGGCAGCCTTTTTGAAGTGTTGACTAAACGTTTAAACGTTTAAACGCTATGAGAAAGTTTGCTAAACCTTTATCAAATTAAACGTAAATTCCCATCTTTAGTGGGGGTATTAAAGTAAAATCTTTCCACCAACACTTCAGTGGTGGTTCCATTAGCCCATGTACAAAAAGAAAATTGACTGATGGATTCCACTTAACTCCACATCAACCACTGTCAACACGACAAAATGACAATGATGCGATGGCCCTCAGTGGTGAGCCGATTGGCAAAGCAAAAAGTTTGTAGGCTAAAATACTTGTAGGCTAAAAAACAAGGGTTACACAACATGCAGAAATCATTTCCATTGTACAAACTGTAAACAAACTGTACATGTGCAATGTACATTGTAAAGCCAGTTTAATAATGGCGCTTGTGTACATGTAGTTATGGGCCCCTCCTTATATTATTTGATCAATTTCGAGTCAAGGTTGTTTTTATCAATGTTCCAAAATGAATTTATCGACCTAAAGACAAGTATACTTCTCTCAATTCTAACATTTTTTGTAATTTTGAACAGTTTCTTGCGGGAGAAAATGCAATTTTCTTGCGTGTTTTGCGGTTGGTGTCTTGCGAATCAATGTGGTTTTGCGTGTTTATTGTGCGTCGCTGTGATCGCGATCTTTATTTTTGTGTTGCGTTTTGTCATCTTCGTTTTACCCCAATATTTTCCCCCCAAAAATTTAAAACCCTGCCCTCTATTAACAGTTTATCTTAGACATAGGCCTACCTGTTGTGTTGGTTTTTAATGTCGCAAGCTAGTTTGCCAGGTCCAATAACTTAAAAGTGGATTTTGTTCTCTTATAGGAACAGGGCCCATGCATAACTAGCTTGAAAATTCCAGTTCTATCTAGGCCTAACTACACAATCGGCCAGTTAACATTTATTTTCTGGAGCATGAGCTGGAAAAGTAGCAGCGATGTCATTTTTTATAACCAAAATTAATCTTTAAACTTAACGTTATTCATGACTGATAAGACGAAATAAAATTTTAACTAAGTTCAGGACCATCCTACTCCATTTCTGCACCTTTTTTAGGCTCGGAAGGAATCTTGGACACGCCACATGCAGAACGATTCAAGGAAACACTCTTCTCCATCTCTTCCCCTTCTGACATCCACAGAGGATGCAGACAATGTTGAGCGAAGTGTCAGCACTGACACTCCGAACGGAGGTAGAACTTTGTTGATCAACAGATGAGACATGGCGAAACTCAATCAGCACTCCATGTTGCAATAAAAAAATCAGAGAAACCAAATCTGTTGGATTCTAGCAGATTTTGGGGTTGGATTTTTTAAGCTAAAGTATGCGCAAAAATGAGCCCGTATTAGGCTCAACGTGTGCTCTGTAGCACGGACTTCGCTCGGTTTGCCTTGGTTTGACCCCCAAATTGGCCTTTGCAGACCAAATTTGGCGATGTTTGCGCTACTTTTCACACGAGTACTTTTCCCACACTGGCGACATGCGCCGAAAGCGAGGCTTGTCGCGTCAGCCCATCCGGCTTGTGTCAAAGGTCAATCTTGCCAAGCGTGATCGCTGGTACTTTGTACAGCCTCCTTTACATACAGTGGCTAATCCAATGCGATGTAACTTTAGGCAACCAGCGCAAGAACTGCAGCGGTATTTTCAAAACAAAATCAAATCCAACATTTTGTGTATTTTATTATAACGTTACAAACTTACACCTCTCCATGCACCACGCAACTAGCATAATTTATATAACTAGAGACTGCACTGTAAAGCTAGAGGAGCTGGCCGGAAGGAGACGACGGCAAATTAACTACAGTGTTTGAATAAAAAGGGTTCAGGTCAGGAGTTTGTTTTCAATTTCACAGACACCTGGACACAGTGGCTATTTTTACGGCAGCCGTAACGCGACTTTCAAATGGCAAAATGCTATTGTTACGGCATGGTACGTATTGGTAAAAACAATTGATCTCCATTATAAAGACTGGATAGGACACCGCGTCTAAACGCCGTCCTGAGTGCGCGTTTTATTAGAGGGTAAAGAACGATCCTATAGTCCGAGTAAACTTGGACTCTTAGACTTTATCATGTTTATCGCCTTTTTAAACATTTGGACATGATCTGGCGAGAAGGGTCCAAGTTTAATACTCAGACAAGAATGATCCAGGGTCCCCTAGCTATCAATTCAAAACCAACGCCGTACCAATCGAGCTACCAAAGCCTAAGGCAAGCGCTCTGGCAGGATGGGCAGTTGTAAATCTGATATTAATATATTTATAGACCTACGTTCGCATTGTGTTTTTACCATGCGGTAACAATAGCATTTGAAAGTTGTGTACGCGTTACGGCTGCCGTAAAACTGTGTTTTATTTAAGTAGATTAAATTTTCTTCCCAGGTTTGATTTCAGTGGTTTTGGAGAATTTTTTAAAAGCGAAATAAAGTCCGAGAACCATTTGGTTCCAATCGTGGCGTTAAATACCATTACGTCGGGGAACTATAGGCTATAGGCAGTTCCGTAACGACGGCTGTCGTAACAATAGCCACTGTGTACATTTTAATTTACATCATGTAGGCCTACATGTAACCTTTTCGACATTCTCAATGTATTGTGGGTAGGCCTATAGTATAGACCTTATCGCAAATACTGCCTGGTTGTGACGTCACAAAATCAATGTTGACAAGGCATTGTGGGAAGGAAAAAGGATCAATGTTTGATCATCTCTTTTCCTTTCCACAATCCCTTTTGACCATTGTGACGTCTCAAGCTGGCGGTATTTCCGATAAGATCTATGGAGGCCAAACAAACCATGTAATTTATACACAAACCTATGCCTATGGCACTGTGGCCCAGTTGAAATAGGGCCTAATTGATTGTATTCTAAATATATCTGTCATGAGTTGAGAGATGCTCTTTTCATGTATCGTTGCCATAAGGAAAATAATAACCAGAAAAATCAATTTTTACTGGCAATAAAAATAATGAAATAATAGACCGATCCGGATTTGACCATTAGCCCCGCCCACCTTAGCAACGACATGGCGACGCCATTACCTCGGTCAAGCTTTACGTTAAAGTACACAAACATTACGTGTACTATTACACACAGCGACCCATACAAATACATGCACAATGTCGACGACGCGACTCGGTCATGTCGGTGTTCTGCCAAAGGCGGTGGATTTAAATTCTTTAGGCGGGGACAAAATTAGCAAGCGGGCGAAAGTTAAGAGTTACAATTATTTTAAGGAGGGGTATGTACATATTAAAAGTCATTTGTGAAGTCATGAAGGATGGTCAAGTTGCTGTTGCGGGGAAATGTTATCGAAGCATGAGGAAGAGTGACACGCTCGCTACATTGCTTAAATTTGTGTTTCGGAAAGGACGGGCTCGTTGCAGAAAGTAGATGTAGCTCAGCTGTGTTGCTGGGTAAGTTAGTATTAGAATAAAATAAACCGCGGATGTTACAACGCAATTATACCATAGTCTAATATTATAGAAGACTCTTTACGTTTTCTGGTTACCTCATAATATATTATACTTCTGTGCTTTCTACTGACCAAATGAATGACTACAAGATTGTATTTGAAATGTTTCAATCCTCCTAAAAAATTTGATTTCACCGATTTAATGGTATATAATATCAGTAAATATTAACAGGTAACCAATTTGTAAGGCTAGAAAACATTGTAGAAACCTACCTCCGGTAAGCTCCGGCTACCTCCAAATTTTACCAACTGCCCACTTTTATTGAAAAAATACGGTGCCCGGCCGCACCAAACACATTTGTTTGTGTACACTTTTTACAGTGCATGTGACAAAGTTTGACCGAGCTTGACCGAGCTTGACCGAGCTAATGGCGGACAACGCCTGTAGCAACTATTGCTAACCAAAAGTCGTAATCCTATTGGTCAATGCGCGTTGTTTGATTGACAGGCCGGATCGGTCCATTGGGGAATCCCTCTTCGGGTATACTGGTATATGCAAGTTGCAACACCTCAGAAATAAGAACAACTAATAATTGTATATAATTAGCTAATCAGAAGAGGTTTTACAACCATGACAACCAACATGTGGCCAATGCGACCAATCACGTCGCAATACCAGTACAGGCTGACACTGTTCCCATAATGCTTTGATAATGTCAAAAAGGTTTATTAAAATCCTAACAGTCCTGAATCCTCCAATTTCAATACGATTTTTCACACCACCTAGGGAGTTAGGACTTAGGGTTAATTACATAGCCCATGCCTAGCTTAAAAATCATGACATGGACATATGGTGAGTTCTCACGATGTCATGAGCCTAGATCTGGAATTTTGAGGCTATACAATGGTGGACTATGCAAGGTGTGGCATGATCTTGCCCAAACGAGCCTATGAGCACGCTTGTCATGGACACCCTAGGAGTATTTGTTGTCTGTATGTCTTGCGTAGTGTGGTTGTTTAATGCAGTTGTTATAATGTTAAAATGGTGCACTTATTTTAATGATCTGTTCGTGTTTGCAGAAAATGGAGGTGTACAGTGAGTATGACCCACCCAAGGCCATGTTACGTACCTACTGCCAGCAGATTCCGGCAGCTGAGTATAACAAGCAAGGAGCAGTACAGACAGAGAAGGCATTGAGGGTAGACATGTATTCATTTTATTTTACAAACGTGTCTGGCATCAGTTGTAATTTGAAAACTGGGCTATTGTTATTTAAAACAACACAACAAAATTAATGCCATTTGCTGCCGTTTGTGCAGTTTCAATCCATTGTTGGATTATTGTTTATGTTACGCTTGACTGCACAAACACATTGTAGCGGTTCGCTTGGCTGCCAGAACCACCGCGACATTCTGACGTCTCCCGTAAAACCGTACTCATAGGGGTTAAACAACCTCTCCTCCAACCACCTCTCCCCCCCCCCCCCCCCACACCAATAAAAGTGGTTATTCTGAAGTACTGAACAAAATTAAAAAGGCTATTTATAAACTCATAGCCCAGTTAGCATACTATCTTGCATTAATTGTAACCTGGAACTTGCATGAAATGCAGTGAGCAGAAGTCGCGCTGTGGCTTTCTGAGTTGCAAGTAGTTTTTCACTGAAAAGTCAATTTTTATTTTTTTTAATTTTTACAATTGAAAAGTCCTATAGCCCAAAGTTTTAAAACTGAATTCAATCACAAAATATTTTGGAGGTGATTTCTTTTTGAACTCGGGTTATAGATCGCAAACTTTGACCTTCTATTTCTCAAAACAAGGGGTCAAGACTCTAACAACTTCAAAAGGTTATATAAGGGTCCAGGAATGAGCCACAGCAACAGACAATACATCAAATTAAATATTTGTGCATGTATTTGTAGGAAAAATCATAATCGGAGTTAAACTTTCGCTACTTTCCACCCATTTCATGGTGCCGGTGTCAATGAATAACCAACTCCCATGAAAATTGGACTCCTTTTCCCGATTATTGGTTAAAAACCCTCCCACGTGACCAGCCAGTCCCCTAATTATCTTCACTTTTAGTTTTAGACTTAGAGTCCGTATTTCATGGTGACTGAAATTCACGCTACACTGGGTCACAAAATTTGATGTAAACTCCTCAAAAAAAGTTCGGAAACTATTTCCACTCATTTACATCTCGGTTATTTCAGACCTGTTTGTATCGTACATCATTCCCCTTCACAACGACACCACATTTGTAACAATCACTTGCTTCACGGCTGAGTACCTCTCCTGTGAATACAGGTGGGTCGCAAACAGAATGTGCCAAATTTGCCATTATCTGTGCTCAATAGAACAACCAACTGTGTTAGTAACCAGGAATAAAGAAGACATATTGGCAATTTTACACTGTATTCATTACACAAACAACAGTCACTAACATCAATAGCGGGTGGAAGAACCATACGCAGCCACAACAGCCTGGCACCTCCTCCTCATGCTGCTCACCAGTCTTCTTGGGGTGTTGTCTTCTTGGGACGCCCACTTCTTGGTCTGTCCTTTACATCACCAGTTTCACATAATTTTGCTTTCAATTTGGAGATGGTACTATAGGGCTTGGTTCTGGGGAACACCAGCTTAATTGAAGCTGCCCTATAGCACGAGCCTTCTCCACGTTGGATAATCTTGGCATGATGATGCTTAAGTTAGACACCAAATGACCACTTTGAAAAATGACCATCACCAAAGACTCACTGTGCATTCATCCATGTTCAACCACCTGTAAAACTGCTAATCCTGTCCTGGCACTTTCTCATTCAAAACAAATCCAATCCCCGAAACAACTCAAAACAACCGAATCAATATGCTAAGCACAGATAATGGCAAATTTGGCACATTCTGTTTGCGACCCACCTGTATTCACAAGAGAGGTACTCAGCCGTGAAGCAAATGATGTTACAAATGTGGTGTTGTTGTGAAGGGGAATGATGAACCTTTCACTGATATGCAACACGATACAAACGGGTCTCAAATAACCGAGATATAAATAAGTGAAAAAAATTCCGAACTTTTTTTGAAAAGTGCTAAGCCTAAGGTTGTAAATTTTAATACTTGTCATTAAATGACAGATAAAGCAGTGCTAAAAATTCCTTTAAAAGGGGCGGTCCAAAAGACACCAGGACACCATATTAATCTGGTCTAACCAAAATAACCTGTGTTAAAACGCCTTCTTGCTGAAACAATGGTGGAGAGGGAAACCTACAATAAAATCCATTTGCTGTCTGGCCAGACAAAAACTAACGCTTGAATCCTTGAAAACGGGAAAAAAAGTTTGAGCTTGCATAGGTATGCAACAATTTGGAGTCAGAATTTGCATGGCACATAAATGGAATTTGAATAAAATACCTGTGATTTGGTTTGTTTGAAATAAAGGACTTAATGGACTATTTGGAGAAGAATCCAGCTGTGTACAAGAAAGTCTTAGTGCGACAGAAACAAGCGGAGGCAGAGAATGCTGGCATCTTCTCATATGTGAAGGTAAACTTGTTTTATTTGAATTTTTCGTCAAACAATCCACAAGGGAAACTTACCACATAGGTAAATTTGAAAAAATGTTCAAAGTGAACGGAGAAAACTGGCAGGGGCGGGATTCGAACCTGCGACCTCCAGAATACCGTACCGGTGCTCTACCAACTGTGCTATCTTGCCCTATGTTGGCGGTCTCCCAAATTGTCAGTATCTTTGTTCGGGTGGGCGATAGTCAGAAGTCATAAATCCATAATGCCGTGTAGCCAGGGATCACACCCAATTTTACGATGCAACCTGGGAAGCGACATTGTGGGCATCACGCAATGAGGATACGACTTTTTAACTTATAATTCGTCAAACAATCCACAAGGGAAACTGACTAGGTAAATTTGAATAATATTTCAAAATGAACAAAGAAAACTGGCAGGGCGGGATTTGAACCTGCGATCCCCGGAATACCGTACGACGCTCTACTAACCATTTTATTTTACCGATGAAGTTACATAACAGACAGGTCCTTTTCAACATTAAATGTGACGTTTCTCTCAACTAAGTTTTGTTGGATACATAGTAAACTTAATATTGAACTGACCTCAAGACAAAGACAAATATTTCACTGGATATTATATTAGTTTCAAATCCTTGTGTCTTCAGGCCATCAAAGAATTAATCAAGTGGCATACCGAACTAGTCATTCTGTCTAGTAATATTAATTTTTCCCTGCTGGGGTGGATGTTCATTCAGTAATGATCTCCCCCAGAAGATTAAATCTTGAGAGAAGAGAAAGCAGAAATCTTGGTACAGGCTTGGGTAAAAACCGGAATACAAAGTTTGTATTATTTTATTCTAAAGAATTTTCGGGGCATGCTAGATTAACCCTAACCCCCTAGGCATTTGTACTAGGAAGCTTCCTGAACCTGTCAAAATCCAACACTGTGCAGTATATACCTATTGTACATTCTTTGGACTTAGACAAATTGGGGCATAGCTCCATGTAAAGTAATGGTGCCAAGGCGTTACAGTCCTGAACCCATCAAAACTTGACAAAACCTGCTGTTGGAGTTTGCAAAGCTTGGGGTAGTTTGGCTTAATTTTACCAGTGAGAATTATAAACTTTCAGTGTCATTATTTTTTATTTCAAGTGTAAAGTATTGGCCACAGTGAAAGGACCAGACTACATGCAGGATGAGGTGAGCAACACGGAGACGCTACATAAAATTGGTGAACTACAACACGAGATAGCCAAGGTGTACGACTACGGGCAAGGTGTGATCAAAATGCTTCCCTATCTTTACCGTGTCAATAATGGCTAAGTAGGGGTGTGGCTGCTTTTTATGGATAATAATGGGAGGTTCTGGGAGAACCGGGGATCTTTAATTTAACAACTGAACACGTTGGGCTGTGGAGGGGCGGTTAATTAATTGTTTACCTCAATCTTATTTTTTAATGTTTGAAACTGTAAGTTATTATTGTGATGGTTGGCATTCAAACCTACATGTAAGTAAAATGGCCACCTAATTATTAACCCTAACCCTAACCCAACCCCTAGGCATTTTTACTAGGAAGTGTCCTCAACCTGTCAAAATCCAACACTGTGCAGTATACCCATGGCACATTCTTTGGACTTAGACAAATTGGGGCATCATAGCTCCATGTAAAAATAATGGTGCCAAGGCACTACAGTCCTGAACCCATCAAAATTCAACACAACCTGCTGTTGGAGTTTGTAAGGCTTGGGGTAGTTAATTAGGGAACACAAAAGGTTGCTACATTGTGCAAGTGACCTCATATGAGACCATTACAAGCTGGCCACTGTATGTAGGAGGCTTCTTGATCAAGGTGGCCACAATGGCAGGTTTGATGGTATCACAATTTATAAGTTAGGAGCGTTTTGATTGGATGGGATTTTGATTGCAACCTATAACAGGCAGACAATTATTTCATTACTAAACTTTTTTTTTTTTTTTTTTTCCTTTCTGTCTTTATTTTTTTGTCTTGTTCTTGTAGAGGCCAACAACAGCAAGAAGCGATTCTCCCGGAGAATTGCAGCCAAGAAGCCAAGGGCCGTCAAGAACAAAGAGAACACCACCCCGGCCAACTTCAAGAAACCCAAAAAGGTTTCCTCCAGCTCCAAACGAAAGGCGCCCCCACCACCATCCCCACCCCCTCCCCCGCCCTATCCCCCGCCTTCCATTTCATCCCCGGAAGACGATGAGGTCTTCATGACGTCTAATCTGCCGATAACTCCGTGCCGGCGGCCCTCTATTCGTCTGGATGATAGCGCCGTCTCGGTCGACTGCAGTATCCCGGAGCCTCCCCCTCTCCCTCCAGCAAACATGAATTCGAAAAGGGTGCTGAAAGAACGAACCAATGTGAACAATCGGGTTAGTGGTCTCTCTATAGCTTAGCAGCAGATACCCAGTTCAATTTGTTTTCACACACATGAATCATGTTTACAGCAGCATGAGCTACATGTAAATGCTTGTCTATTGAAGTAAAAAGTAGGCTTTAGGTAACTCCAACCTTTTGGGAGTCAACTCAAACTCTGAGCTGGAATTGCAAAGCCATTCAAAATCGACTCCATTATGTGATGTGATCTGGGAAAACCCCTTCGCATGGTGAAATTTATCATTTTTGTTTTATATGCATAACATTATAAATGAAGGCTCTGTGTAATATTCATGACTCTAGGATGTCTGTAACTTGACTTATGCTGTCAGGAATTCAAGAAAACCAGCTGACTTCATTTTGAGAAATCGGGCTTTAACCCTAACCCTGCTAAATGCAACAGAATGCACCAATGGTAAAAAGTTGTTGCATTTAGCAGTCAAGGTATGTCTCCTGGTCTGATGCATTCTTTTGTATTTAGTATTATACATGTATAAGCCTCCAGCAACAAGGCTGGTACAGATGAGTTCAGTGCAACATTGCATTTGGCAGGGTTCTTATTTTAGCTGTGTTGCATTCTGTTGCATTTGGCAGGGTGCTCAGAGAATACCTCGTGGGCGTTAGGGTTAATTAAACTTCTGTGTAACTCATTGAGTTTGCACAAAAAGTGACTGAAAGATTGCAAATTGTTACAATTGAAATGATGGAATTTTTAGTGAATATTCTCAGGAATGATAATTTAGATATTAATAATTTAATTGGTAGCAGAAACTCAAATTGTCCAAAACAAAATCTAGGGGACTATTGTGCCACTATCTTCAATGCAGCTCCGGCGACATGTGAAGGGTTTTCCCAGATCACATCACATATATATTATCTAATATGGAATGCCTCATCGGAGTACATGTATATGTACTGCAGGTATGGCTCAGCCCCTCTACAGTGGGCACGCGCATGTAGACGGGGCAGCCTTTGAATCTATTGATTGATTCACGGACAAAAAAGCTGGTTCGTGAAGTGCAGCATGTGGTTTTTTCGGATCGAATCTGAAATCTTAATGTAGTCGTCAACTTTCAGAATCATTTGCCGGAATTGCCTGCAAGGAAGCAGGATTTGGCTACTTTGAGTTGACTCCTCAAAAACATGAAATCGCGATTCTGATTCCGATGTCAACTCTTGCACAGAGCCACCCAAGTCTGGTAAAAAGAAGGCTTTCAATTCTTTTAAAATCATTCAGGTTACTCATATATTTTCCTTTTGCAAGAGTAACTCCTTGTCAAAAGAGTAAATAACCGTTCATAAATCATTCCTAAACGCATAAACAATGGTTTGAAGAAATGTTGGTTCCAAATGGATTCTGAAAGAGTTTATTTTAATTTGGAAATTAACCAAAACGTGGAACCTTCTCCAAGCAACTAAAAAAATGTTTGATATTTTTATACACAGCCCTATGGAAACTCCACTTCACATTGAACTCTGTGGTTAATCAGGTTTCGTATCCATATGTTACCATTGGGAGTGCACATTGGTCAAATACTTGAAGACTTCAGGCGCAAAATCCTCTAAACGCCACTTCCCAGAAAAATGAGATAACGATATCAAGTGAAAGCGCTTTCACTTGATATCGTTATCTCATTTTTCTGGGAAGTGGCGTTTAGCGGCTTTTGCTCCTGAAGTCTTCACTTTCTCTCCAGTGCAGGGCTGTGCATCCGAAACGGGTACTCGGGTACCCGGTAATGAACCTGTTCCAGGTTATGGAATCGAATACCCGTATCCGAATTAACATATTACTTAGTAATTTCTCGGACAATGAAAAAGAAAGTTTTTGAATGTCATTTGTGGGGAATTTTCAAAATGAAGACCAGGATACATGGAAAAAACAAAACAGATTAATGTTTATGACGCTTGCGAAAATGCAATTTACACCGTAAAGCTGTATAGAGCTCACTGTACACACTTGCATCTTGACGCACTGATGCACCGATATTGTAGTATTAACGTGAGGACCTTTACGAACAGCATGAAAAGCAATTTCCGACGGGTACCCGATTCCCGTACTACCCATAAATGCACACCCCTACTCCGGTGATAATTTATTGGCTTTGATTGTCAACAGGGCAGCTTTGACAGCCCGACATTCAAGTCGACACCAAACAAGCCACCGCTGACACCGAAACCACCGCTGACACCGAGGATTCAGTCCAACCTGCAAAGCTTTGGGTAAATGGTTCATTGGTCACTCATCATCATAACAGATTCCAAACGGGTCCAACAGGAAACCTCAAAGAAAATGAAGAATTATTTGGATATGTTTGTATACAAAGCAGTTAAACCCCTTGCGTAAAACGCAATTGGCCGCTGTTTGTGCAGTTTCAATTCATTGTTGGATTATTGTGTATAGGTTACGCTTGACTGCACAAACACATTGTAGCAGTTCGCTTGGCTGCCAGAGCCACCGTGGCACCCCGACGTCTCCCGTAAAATACCGTACTCAAGGGGTTAAAGACACTGTCATGCCTTTGATGAGAACCAACTTTGGCTCATGAATGTGGGAACTGTCATGTGCATCAGTAGCAAAATTTTGAACTTTTGAAAATTACTACAAAAGGGGGTGGAAATCCCATGGGGAAGAAAGCTGTCCTACTCATGTTTATGCCCTAAAAATCCAAATACATGGTTTCTTTTAATTCAGAGCAATGGCAAATAACTTTCTGGAAACATTTCCTTCATGTTTTCAGGTCGATAACGTCGCTCAGCTCCATCGCCAGTGTACACGATGAACTGCTGTCCTTTGACAAGAGTCAGCTGAAGTCGGCAGCAAAAAATAGGTAAAAAATCACACGAGCTCAATGTTGTAAATTATGCCACATGCTTCTGAAGACACCACGTACACATGTGCAAGTGACTGCATGTCCCTCTATGCAAAAACTGAGGAAAAAAAAATTTACTTGATGTGTACAAGCAAATTTTAATTTGGAGAATACAAGACTCATAATTCCAGCACACCGAAGATTTATCTATAACAAACATCCCCATCCTCAAATATCTCCATGGTATCTTCTTGGTATTGACGTCATTTGACAAGGAGGTGCATTGCAAACGAATGGAGTACACGTGCGTTTTCCCACAGTTTTTAAAGAGACCCACATATTTTAGACCCAGAAGTTAACACTTCTTACGGAGAGGATTGTGTAGGATGAAACTGATGAACCATTTACGCCATGATATTCATTATTAATGATTGTTTAAAACCGGCCCAGCACATATTTATTTCATTCTAAATACCTTTTTGTAGAATTCAGCAAAAAGCTCAGAAAATTCTAAATTTCCAATGATTTTGTTAGAAAACTTTACCTAATTTTGTAAAACACCCCTTTAGCTATTTAATGGTCAATTACCTCAC
This sequence comes from Hippasteria phrygiana, assembly GCA_037893225.1. Taxonomy (NCBI): domain Eukaryota; kingdom Metazoa; phylum Echinodermata; class Asteroidea; order Valvatida; family Goniasteridae; genus Hippasteria; species Hippasteria phrygiana. The sequence goes on along the minus strand of JAZGUH010000013.1, from coordinate 1,472,313 downwards.
ACGAGTAGTGCTAAAATTCCTTATATGGAAATTGACACACGTGTGACGTGGTGTGAATTAATTTATGGACTCTAAATACGGACTCATCGGTGGTAGTGCGCTTGCGTAATTAGGAGAGTGACTGGTCGCGAGAGTGTTCAGCCAATACAAGGGACAAGACTTCATAGGAGTCTAAATTTTATGTGACACCGGAAAAAGTGTTGAAAACCGGTTGGTGTTTTATCGGCCGTTTAAAACCACCCATGTGACGGGCTCTCGACCAATAGGAACAGGTAAACTGTCTGAGGTATTTTATGAATTCAGTTTTTGAATGGAGGTAGGTTTGACATGCAATTTGTTCATCCCTTGTCTTTTGATCCGCAGGGCACCAGGTGAAATTCAGCAACAATTTGAAATTGAAATCATAATGTTTCCTGAAAGTACAGGTTATGAGCATCAATTTGATGGATTGTTGCTGTTCCTCATTCCAAGCAAATGCTGCAACCTTTTGACGTTTTTAGTCATAACCACTTGTTTTGAGAAACAAAATGAAGCTCAGTCGGTGAACTGTGTAAACTATCTCGGTGCCCACCCCAGTACATCACCCAAGCAACCACTATGTTCCCTTTTGTATGGTTATGAAACTTGGGGGAAATGATAAAAAAGGGTTTTCACATTTGAAAAAAGTGAAAAACCCAAAATTGACTTCCCAGTGGAAAAATTGTGGTTTCTGCGTGCAGTTCAGTTCAGAATGCCACAGAGTGACTTTCCTGTCATTTCAATGCGCAACGCAACCACGTGTCATATTTGTTTCTGTCCTCTCTGTGCAGTTTACCATTCAAGACCCCGCAGTCCCGGAAGCGCATCCTGTCTGCCAGCATCGTCAGGGCGTCCATCACAGACATCTGCGGGATCTCCACGATCAGCGCCTTCAACCAACAGATGATTGATAAATTCCGCAATGCACGGAGCCCTGTGATGACCGTCACCAGTCCAACGAGCGGTTTCAGTAGCCCAACGGGCTTCACGCCCTGAAGATTTTCTGATCGGCACGTCAGCGCAAACCATATCATTATATTCATGTTTTTGGAGAATTTTTTTTTTTATATTTTCCATCTTCAATAGATTGTGAAAACCTTTTGATTTTACTTTCAGTCTTGTAATTCATATACAAATATAGCACTTGGTCCTACAAAATGAGTCTAAATGACATTTTTTTCACTGACTTGTTGTTCGTGTGCATTTCAAAGAGCTCACTCGACCTTTATTTTGACATATCACTCAGTGTAACATCCTGATAAAGTTTGGCATTATATGGGTGAAAATGTTGAGTTTGTCTTGATTTCCACTGTGTATGTAAGATTTGCTTAAAGGTAGCGTACACGATTGGTAATCCTACATTTTTGTTTACTGAATTATTACAAAATACCTGACTAGACTGTTAGTTAAAAGCAGTCTTAATCATCCTGTGAAATATTGGCACCTGGTGTGATGTCGTTTTCCAACGATTGTTCAGCGTAACAATCATTGGAAAACTGCCCTCTATTGACTGAATGTAGTTAATCCATGTTGTGTCTAAAATGGGTTAACAATCCGAAAACGTGCGCACGCGTAGTGTACCGAAGCGATGCGTTGTATCCAGTGCATGCAGTGGATCTTGGACGTTCTGCTTGGCCTCTGTACATGTTATGTGACCATTTGAAAATGATCCCATTTACAAACATTGGGTTGTTTTTTTTTACAAGAGGGCGCTATAACAAATGCCGCCCGACGGTTGAAAACGAACGCCGTTTTTCTCGGGGTTTTTTGCCACCCAAGAACGCAAAACTTTGAACAGGTAATTGCAACAATGACCAATCATGTACACTACCTTTAAAAAGGATGTTGATTTCTGAGTGAAGTCTGCGTCATTTTGTAGTTTTATGTAGATTGCGTATTGTAAAATTAAACGGCAAATTTCTACCATGAAATAACAAGAGTGACTTTTGAGAGCTATTTTTATCAAGTCCCCTACGCAGCATAGCCTGCTGGTGCCATTTGTGTAAAAGTTGTCGCTGCAGGCAGCAAACGAATCTGACGTCATAACACCTTGCACCTTTTGTGTCTAGGACTATGCACAAAAGGGGAGTTCGTGTTATGACGTCAAATTTCTTTGCTGCCCGCACTGACGACTTTTAGACAAATGGTACCAACGGACTGGAGGGGACTCAAAAGTCACTTTTGTGTGTTTATTTTATGGCAGAAATAAATCGCTGTTTAATTTTACAATACGCAATCTACAAAATGACGCAGATTTCTCTCGGCAATCGATGGCCTAAAACTATAAAGCTATATTACTACAGCGCTAACTTACCCTATGTAGTGTAGCCGGCTGTGTGCATCCCATATTTGTGCACGGACATATGGAAAACTTGTAAATTTTGTACAGCTTTTGTGCATCTATACTGATTTTCATGGGTGAAAAATGCAACGAGCAAGATGAACACGCCAATTTAATGTGCCTTCATAATCATACCTACAGGAATAAAGCAATGCTTTTCAAGTATAAGTTCTGAAAGTTTAGAGAAGGGTGTGTACGACCAATGCAGAACGGCCACACAATGACGTTTTCAGATAATTTAAATTGTTCTTCAGTCACACACAAACCCTCCAATCATGGCCATGTCTAGGGTGCCTTCAAAGCGTCTGCAGGAGGGAATGAGGAGTTAGCGCTCTGGTAATTTAATATAGCTTTATGTCTAACGCAAAAGTAGCTATGGCAACCTCGGATGTTATTGGTACAAATTTTGTCAATGGTATTTTTGCATTTTGATACATCCTTGAACAAATCTTAGATGACTTTAAGAAATATTTTCATCAGCTGTTGTATATTTGCATTTTCTTGTATAAATTACTAAAAATTCTTCTCATATCACAAAATGTATGTCTGGTTTTATTAGTAGATATCTTCTCTCTATTTAATTTTCTTCCGAAGCCCACACCTTTGAGTGGCCCTTGGGATGGGCAATTTCCAGTAAAAAATAAATAAAATATCAATCAGAGCATCAAGATGTAAAATACTTGTAATTAATATTGCCCGATGGGACAGCACATTAACCCCTTGACCCCGGGTTTTAGATGGGAGGTGCTGGGGCACCAGGTAGGCTTGTGCAACCAAGCATAACGTACACAATACCCCAATAATGGATTGAAAGTGCAGAGATTGACACAAATAGAAGTCAACCGGCCTGGTGACAATTTTCAATCTGCACGTATTTGTGTCAACCGTTGGGAAAGATGGTGTTGCCTCTTTGCTTTACTATTCTGCCAACACACGCCCAGTTTTTGCATGGAAAAGTAAATTCTGGAATAGTCTGAACAGATTTCTGTTTTGCGACCTGGCACTGCAAAACAAGTGGAAAGTAACCAGTTGAAAATTGAGATGATGGTATTTCCTGAAAGTACAGGGCCCAATTTCATAGCGCTGCTTAACGGCAAGCAGAACAATTTGCTCAAGCATTAATGTAATTTCAGCAAATCCTGCTTCTGAAGTTAGCGGGCTCTTCACTGTGCGAGGGTTCTGTTAGCAGAAAATCGTGTGTTAAGCAGTGCAATGAAATGAAATTGGGCCCAGGTAATTTGATGAATCGTTTGTTGCTGTAGTTCATTCCTAGCCCATGCGAAAACCTGTTGAAGTTGTCTAAGTCATGACCCCTTGTTTGGCGAAATGAACTGTCGGTGCACAGCACATCACAATATATTACCCTAGCAACCACCATTTGCTCCGAGATAATTTTTTTTTTTTAAATATCTTGGGGTTTTCGGATGTAACATTTTTTAAATCCCCAAAATCAACTTCAGTGGGAAAAATTGTTTCTGCTGGTACCTCGGAATATCATGCAACATGTCACAAATAAGCAATCAAGTTTGACTATTACATAATCTCTCTTCCTGTGATCTATGTTCAGCTAACGAAAAATAAGTCCAGTAGGAACGAGGTTGTTAAATTCTCTCACCTTTGTGATTTTTAATCATAATTTGATAAATATATATACAGGAGTATATCAATTAGTCTATAATAAGTAAATTTCAATACCAACACTATTAAATGATCCCAACAGCTACGCTTGTTCTTTTTCCAAACATTATCTCTATTCTCAGTCTTGATTTATATCCATGCATCATCAATCCCATTAGCCTTATTGAGATATAACGGACACAATAGGAGGCAGATTTGGGTAAACCTTTTGTATGGCACAAAAGGTTTACAAAAAAATTGTCGGCCATATCTCAAAAAGGCTAATTCGACTGGTAATCCTTCAAACCCGTCAGTAAGCAGATGAACAATGTTTTGAATGTACATAATTTGCCTCTGTGATGAAAGTGGTGTGATAGTTTACTTTTCATGTGGAAAGATGGAAGTTAATACCAAGGGGTCCTTAAGTATATACAGTGGTGTGCACAATTATTCAAACACTTGACATATCTGAAGAAATTGACATATAATGCCTTACAATGCCTGGTTTAGATTTTTTCACCTGTATTAAATAGAAAAGGCAATTGTTCTGAGCATACATGTACCTCACATTAGTATCTGCCAGTCCTACCATCTTTTTTATCAAACTTTACTCTAATATTTGGCGTGTCCACCCTTGGCAGTAATCACTGCGGCACATCTTTCGGGCATAGTGTCTACATTGTATTTCCTGAGAGTTTCTACACTAATGCTGTTCCAAGTCTTCTGAAGTTCATTCTAGAGGGTTTCATTTGAATGTACATTGGTATATTGATTGCCATTTCATCACAAACAACTAAAGTACCTAAAATATGCCAAGTGTTCAAATAATTTTGCACACCACTGTGTTAATAAGTTATAACATTAAGGTGTATTTACATAGCTTAAATAAAAAAAAAAACAATTTGCAGGCTTGACAATTTTATGTATTCAATGTGATTTCAGACACTAAATCAAGTTCCACACTTCCACAAAAGTGTATGTATTTTATAGAAAATTAAAATAAATAGCTTTGAAAATAGATGTGTATAGCATTTCACATCGTCTCCAATGCATTTGTTGGGTAAATGTCACAAATTAATGACATGTAGATTTAGAATACACTAGTCTTGACACTGCACTATCCAGCTCGCATCAAATGCTGAGCCTGCAGATTTGTTTAGCAAAAACAGGTTAACCAGTCAAAATGCCATGTCCTCAGTGTTGCCTGTGACTGGTAACCTCAGCAGGTTTTAGGGCTCGGTTTTTTTTTCCACACCAATTGTTATGTCTTGTAAAACTTGCTTAATTTTCCCTTGCCTAAGAAAATAATACACCAGTATGAAACTGTCATTCCTCTTAGATTAAAATTTGATAATAAAAAAAATTAATTTTTATTTGTTAGGCAAATTAGGACCGAGTTATGAGGACGTTTTTGGTCCCCACAATTACAGTGCTTGACTGCGTGCACGTACAAGTGTTGTACAAGAGTTGCCGGTCACGTGAAAGGGTTTAACTAATAATGGGGGAAAAGGAGTCCGATTTTCATAAGAGTCTGATTTGCATATGACAATGGCACTTCTCGTCATAGTCTAGGCTGTCCTTTGTTGAGCTATGGTCAGTCGATCTGTTGGGAAGAAAATCAGGAATTTGACTGCAATGTGACCCTGCTCTGGTAAAATGTGAAAACAGTGATTTTGATAAATACTAAACATTTCACTGCATTTTTCACATCTCCAAATGTGGCCGATTTTCTTTAACCCTAACTCCCCCCACCATTTTTCCTCCAAGTAACCTAAATCCTCCAAAATCCTCCGAAATCAACCAGCATCTGACTGGGCCTGGTGACCTGGATCCTGCATTTTCCCCCACGGGCAAAATCCTCCGATGCTTCAACTTCAAATTCCTCCTTTTGGCAAAGAGGATTTTGGAGGATTTGGGAAGGTTAGGGTTAAAGACTTTTTGTTGCAGTCTGGTATTGTAAGTATTAATGCTTTGAAGGTCCAATATACACGTACCGTATACAAAATATACTGCTTAGAGACTTTGTTTTGCCCACGTGACCAGAATGCGTGAAATGTAAATGCTATCTATGTGTGGCCTGCCTTGGAGTGATCCTAACATATGCATCATTTTACTCGGTCTGTAATTGGCGGATAATCGCTTGGCTGAAGAAATATATAAATAAATATGGGGCAGGTTAAACCATGTGATTGTATGACACGCTTTGGCTAACTTGCATAAGCACTTCATTAACATTACCACTCTACATGTGTTTGGTTCATGACGACACACGGAAATGTATCCTGAACATTTCAACCACGTGGAACTTGATTAATGTGTTTTTATTCCTCTATGATCAACCCTACCTACTTCCCAGGCAATTTTGCAAGGAATCTTCCTAAAATCCTCCAATCGTAATTGTACCACTGTAACACAGTAACCTAATGGCACACTCCTTGTAGGGCTGTTCATTTTCGAATAATTTACTATTCGAATAATTTACTATTCGAATAATTTACTATTCGAATAATTTACTATTCGAATATTCGATACTCGCCGATCAAGTTTTTCAGTGCATGCCACACCGGTAAAAAAAACCATTGCACGTAAAAGCACGCCGGCATTTTTTTGCATGCCCCTGTTGTATCAAGGGTTTTACGGACAGGAACAATAAACCTCCGTCCACAAAAAATGGCGATTGACAAAAATGCGGCATTTGACACTGCTAAGCGCCGTAACTTTTCTATTAAAATAGCATCAGAGTCGTATCTGTACGTGCATGTATATCTTTTTGAATATTCGAACTGGCAAAATGGTATTCGAATATTCGCTTGACGATCGAATATCAAATATTCGGTATATTCGGGACAGCCCTAACTCCTTGTACTTAAACCTTCAACGGACATCAAATCCCATGTAAAGTAATAGCGGGTGGTCCCTTCTCTCCTGCTGTTAAACAATCCAAAACCTCCCAGTGGTGGATTTTGAAGGAACTTGGAGGGTTAGGATTAAGAGGGTTTTTATCTGTCCAGGATTTGAAATCAACTATCTGATGACAGCTAGCAGAACCTGATCCAAGTTCTAGTGGCAGAGTCATCAAAAGGGAGAGATGTAGTCAAGTCCATCACAAGTCCCTGCAAGTCCATCACAAGCCCTCCAGTCCTAATCCCAATCACAAGCTATTCAAATGAGCTTTGACAAAGGCATTCTTTTGTCATTGTTCATCCAGTTACTTGTGACCGGCTTTATTAAAAGGACTTCTGATGACTGGACTTGCGAAAGGACTTGCGGAAAGGACTTGCAGGGACTGGACTACAACTCTGTCAGAAAGTGACTTCAAATTCAGGCCTGGCCGATCGTGGCATTTGTGTCCTTGAGCAAGACAATTTATCATAATTTGCTTCTCTCAACCCAGGAGTAAGCAGGGTACCAGCGAGCATCCCGTCCAGTGAGAACAGAAATATTTTTGGTGGTTCCTTGCCATGGAAACCGGATATAAACAATGTCCTGATGAGCCACATTGGCCCGAGCCAGACACTAGTTTATACTCTGAGCGTGCTACGAGGATCACATGACTGACTTACCGACAATGTTCATCTTGCACAGGGGACATGTGCGTTTGGTGATCAACCATAAGTCCACACACTTGCAATGAAACTGATGAAAACAGGGCAACACTCGAATCATCTGAAAAAGTTGCACAATTGAAAACCCACAACCGTTTGTTAATATTTTTGGGAAAATGTTAAATGTGCCCCAGAATGTATCAGCTAAAAATAAATCCTGCAGAAAAAAGTTGCACCCCCTTAATACAACAACCGCGTGTTTTCATGACAAAACAATGCCTTCCTCCCCCACCCGAACCACACCCTAGGGGTGGATCCCGGGGGAGGGGGTTAAACCACCACCATGGCAATGTTCCTTTTCTATTTGTTCTATTTTTAAAGTTTGAGACCAGTTTCTTTCTTTTGGGGTTTGATTTTTCCTTTTTTTGAAGGGGGGCAGGAGGATTTGCTTTAACACGATCAGTCTCAGACCAGGCCTATAGTTACAGACCTTTTGTTTAGTTTTAGTTTTTGTTTTTGTTTCTTTTTTTTAATAACAAAAATTGGTCAAGCCTAATCCCCCCCCCCCCCCCCCCCACACAAAAATTCCTGAATTTGCCCTTGCACCGCCTAGACTCTAACTCTTTTGACATACCTTTCCTGGTAGAAATTCCTCCAGGCATATAGCGCAGCTCTCCTTCTCTCTGCTCAGCAAGTACCGCTTCCTCTTGTATTTCCTCGCTGGCATCTTGGAGAGGGAAGATCTGGCGAGTCTTTGTAAACAACTCTGGGATAAAACAAAACAAACACAACTGATGTGATTTTGTTGAAGCAGGTCGTGGTTGAAAGGATAAGCATTTGGAAATTAGTATTTTGGGTCCTTTGAACAAATGGTATCCAGTCCATCATTTTAGGAAATACAAGGGGAGCTGTAAATTGCTCTCTTTAATTTCTCCTGCAACACTAGTTTACATATTGTGATGACTTAATGTTTATTAAGTGATGCAAGTCAAACTGATTTCATTTACAGGTCCTTTTTATAGATATTTAAATAGCCGGTTTCCATTTTATCATAATAACATACAAATGCTCGGGCATACTATGAAACCCCCTTCCTAATGTCATTATTATTTAAATGAAAATGGAATTACTCGTGTCTTTTCCGCCACTCTCCCCACTCCAAAAAAAAAGAGAGCAAATTTTCAGCATTTTTAATGAGTAAAAACTTAAAGGAAAAAAAGCATTTTGGAGAAGCGTGTCTTTTTAAAGAGTTTTTTTAAAGAGACCATCACAAAAAAATACATTTTAGACAGCCTAAAGTGAGGGCAGAACTATGCATGCGTAGGACAATTCTGTGCGATAAATCCCACGGTTTGCCATGGCCAGCCTCTGTGATCTTAATTCTGGCAACAGCATGCATTTTATCTACCAGAGAATGGGAGCTTAAATTTTAAATTTTCTCTAAAATATTTCAACATCTTCTTCAAACGCTAAGATTAGTTCAATGATGATGCTTGCTGCCAATAGACCGTATCAAATACCAACATCCCCACAGCAACAATGGGCCAGCCATATTGTGGGACAGGCATATGATAATATCAGCACATATGTCCCACAACATGGATACCATGGTATCATATTTAATACAGTCTATTGGCACACAAAAATCTAAATGTTTTAACTGTGTAAACACCGTTCTTCATTACCTCCATATCTTCACTGTACACATGTTCACCCCACGTAATCCACTTTCCGTGTAGTACTATCAATAGACTCACTGTGCCAACTATTGACACAAGTGTTGTCCAAAAGTTGGGAAAAATCTGAAATAAAAGACATGCAAAGAACTTTAATATGACAGCAAAAGTAACTGCAACATAAGCCTTATGCAAAGAACCCCCTTCATTGATTGGCTGTAAAACCAACATGGTCAAAATCTGTGCCAAGTATTAAAATATTTAATCAACCTTTTGCAGGTACAGTTTATGTGTTGTGGTTCCCACTTACCCCCGCCCACTTACTCCACAATTTTGTTAACTTTAATAATTTGTACTCCATTTTTATGCCGACATACCCATATGCTGGTCAAAGCTGAAGTCTAGATTACCCCCCCCCCCCCCTCAACTATTATGCTGCATGTTTTTATGACCGAAGTCATCTGGACCCTCTGGAAACATCACTGGTACCAAGCCCCCACAAATCCCATCATCAAGACACAGGGGACCTAGGTGTGGATAATGTAGACAACAACTGATAGGTCCACAAAGCTGCCAAACCACACATGGCTAGCCATAATCTAGAAACTCTGCTACAGCAAATTGTGGGGTCATGCTAATTAGCGTCAACAAGCGTCAACAAGCGTCAACAAGCGTCAACAAGCGTCAACAAAGCGTCAACAACTTATAAAAGCACTGTTAAGCTTAAACATGTTAGTCACAATATTTAGTGGGCTCCTATGATTATTTAAAAGTATCATTAGTATTTAAAAGTATCTTAAAATGTGTGATTTTTAAGCGAAAAAGTACGACATCAACGGTGCTTTTTTGCGGCAGCCATCTTGTTTTTCTGGGACATGGTGCAATCGCGCATGCGCAAAAGAGAAAACAAAGATGGCGGCGCCCATTCATCATAATTTTGTCGTCATAAAATTGCGTTTTTATGTGGCATTGTGAACGAGAATTCGCCCAATTTCTTACATAATACGAGATGCGAGAGTTTGTTGAATACAAGTATAGCTTTTGTGAAGCTTAAATGTGCATTTTGAGCTTGTTGACGCTTTGTTGACACTGTTTGGGTTTGTTGACGCTTGTTGACGCTAAATAGCATGACCGCAAATTGTGGCCAGTTGCTAGCTTTCCCATATCCCTAACACTGCTGAATCCATCAATATCAATGATGTATGCGTTCGAGCGTGTTACTTGTGTTAACACGAGTATACTCTTGAGCACACGAACGGCAGGAGTATGACCCGAGGGTAACCGAGAGTATACTCCCGCTCAGACCGAGAGTATACTCCTGCACCGGAGGTGTCGTCACGTGATTGTTTCCACTTAACATTTTAAGATGGCGGAAAGTAAACATTTCAGACTTTTTCAATGAAGTTTTGTTATCGTTTTTCGATATATGATACATAAGGGAAAATGTTAAACTATGTTCAGATTTGTGTGCACATCCAATAGAAGATTGTTTGCGTAGTTGGCAAACGTTGGCAACGTTCGCGTGAGTGGAACGCAGCTCTAACCTTGACCGTTCGTAATGCGCACGCAACATTTTTCTGCACCCGCGAGTATCAAGAGTAACACGCTCGAACGCACCCCATATGAATTTCTACACACCATGGAGTGTTAGGGATATTGCCCTTGAGTTAGGTGGCATTTAATAATTGCTTCACATAGAGGAATCCCACAACGACGAGTTTAGCGCCGATCTGCGCACTTCCGCGTTTGAAAACGAGGATCTCAATGTCACAGTAAACAACTTTATGCTAATTGTGCGCCTGCGCTGCCTTTTATGGCCTGATTAATTCATTCATAAATGAATGTGCTGAAAAGCATTGTTTTGTTTGCCACTGACATTCTCGCTTTCAACCCGGAAGTGCGCAGAAGGGGCTAATGTGAAATTCCTCTATTAGTACACCCCAAAGTTGGCTACTCAACACAGAACTATACTTTGTGACTTGCAACGTGAATCAGGCTTGAATGAATTGACTCAAGATTGACTTGCTACATAAAATCTTGACTTGACTTGGGGCTTTTGCTGAACGACTTGTTCGCATAAGGGGTTCTTCACTTTGTCAAGTTTTTGGCAGAGGACAGGACGGAATTATACAACAACTCATGAAGAACCTCAAGGCCTAATGGGCTAGTTCCAATGGGACTGCAATGGAAATAAGCCTGTAAAATTGGCTTTTTGGGCTATCCCAGGTTGAATCAACTGCTTCGTATCCATTTTGTTTACTCAAAAAAAATGTTTTATATTACTCAATTCTCTTCATCGCACTGCATTGTGAAAGTTTCACAGAACACGTTTTGGTTGATGGACGTGTCCATCCATCTATCATGTATATAGTAAAACCTACGGTGACTTTGGACACAAACTGAGACTTAGACTTGAGACTGGAATTGACGTTTCTTTTCACAGACTTCAGACTTGTTTCTAACGTGATACAAGGGACTGATACACCTCATATCGACGAAGTTGAGGATTTAGTTTCGAAGGACTCACTTTTGACTGCACATGCCCAGAGCCGAGGCACACGACCCCTTCCCATTCCTTGTACGTCCCTCCGTTGGAACGTCCACAGGTCGACCAGAGGGTAAGCCGAGCTGTGCTCTATGTAACAAAAAAACAGTATGAGGCTGCGTCCGAATCGCTTGTCTAGGGCTATAGTCTAAGTGTTCGTCCATTTACAACTACGCGTGACGTAGCCGTAGCTGTAGCTCTAGACGCCCATTTCGGACACGGCCTAAGCAGCAAATTATTGGAAAGAACGACGACGAACAATGCTGGACATGAGACTTATTATCTATCAGCGGGGACTAGATTAACATGACTACCCCGCATCTGTCAAAATCCAACACCTGGTATTGATGTATTGGAGTTTGAAGGATACTATATTTTAGCATAGTGAATCTGTTGCAGTATCAGCCTAGCAAAAGCGGCCCACTGCCGGTCAAGCCTCACAAGATCACTCAAACGTGCTCGATGTCACTGCAACAAAATAATGCACGGGCAGATTTGGTGCTGCATCATTCTCTATGCTGTAAAAGCAATCATGTGTATGCACAGAGCACACATATTTACAATGATCAGGCCAAAAAAGAAATAGTTTGAAAATATTTGAAAATAGGGTAGGTAGGTAGGTAGGTAGGTAGGTATGGAATTTTTTTTGCCGAGCATATGTAGGTGTCTACGTGTAGTCAAGGTTTAACCCATTGCGTATGGATGATGCCTGTGGGCGCAAAAAAACAGTGCCACCAGACCGGATGACGCCACTGGCCACTGTTTGTGCAGTTTCAATCCATTGTTGGATTATTGTTTATGATATGCTTGACTGCACAAACACATTGCAGAACTATTTGGTTTTTTGGCCTCACTACTCTCAAGGCACTGCATTATTGCCCCTGATCATCAGGCCCATCAATCATTTCTGAAACCTTCTCAGCTCCCTGGGGTGCAGAGTTGTAGTCGAGTCCCTGCAAGTCCTTTTACAAGTCCTTTCGCAAGTCCAGTCACAAGTCCTTTCATAAAGCCGGTCCCAAGTAACTGGATGAACAGCGACAAAGGAATGCCTTTGTCAAAGCTCATTTGAATAGCTTGTGATTGGAATTAAGACTGGAGATATGGGGTGGACTTGCAGGGACTTGTGATGGACTCGACTACATCCCTGCTGGGGAGTATGATGTTAAATACACTGGGTTTTAATCAAACGCATAACCTCCACTGCCCTTACAGGTACCCATTTACTCCCAGGGAGTAAGCAATGACCCTACGAAGTAATGATGTTACACCATGTTTACCTTGTTGAATTTGTGCAGCCAGCTGGGGACGGAACAGCACGCTGATCTCACGGCATGCATTTTAGTACATACAAATTTGGATCATGTCAGCTTTTGTGAGTTTTAACGACAAACACAAAGACTACGGTTTATAAATGCATCAGGCCAAAAAATAATTATGTTTGCTCCTAGACAATAAAAACATAACTCAGTTATAACTCTGTCTCAAAAAGTGTTTGTATTTGATGTATCTTCTTTACTTTATGCGTATTTTCATTTAAGAAAATGAAACCAGGGGGTTCGTCCAACGTTTAGGCCTAAACATGCCCGGGTGAGCTTGAAGATGACTTTGATCTGTCGCGCTCTTCAAAGCTCCATTCAGGCTGAAGAGTAGCCTAGCTAAAAAACCTAAACTTTGGGTATGGGGAGGTCTAGCAAGGAAAAATAAATGCTTTGTGCAGAGAACCAATTCAATGTCTTTTTGATGTATAATTAAATAATTGTTTCAAAGTGAACAAAGAAACTGGCAGGAGCGGGATTCGAACCTGCGACCTCCGGGTTACCGTACCGGCGCTCTACCAACTGAGCTATCTTGCCCTATGTTGGCGGTCTCCCAAATTGTCAGTATCTTTGTTCGGAAGAGTCAAATCGAATCGGCAAAAACATCATCGTATCTCATTCAACCGGTTGATTTAGTTTGCTTCTCGGTGATTTAAGAAGTTGGTGGCGAAGCCAGAAAGAAAAAAAATGTCCCAACCGATCGACCCTCTTTTCCAATTTTACCTGGCCTAAGGAAACAGTAAAGGTTTCCTTTAGGTCACTAATACAAAGTAAAAATAGGCTTCAACATAAGCATTCATATACAAAGTACACTTTATCAGAGAAAGCGTATACTACAGCGTGGTAGTATTTCCACATGTCCCCACTTGGCAAACGTAATAAACATGATGCGACGTCATTACTTTGTAGGTCCAATTGTGACAAAGTGTCTTGCTCAAGGACACAAGCACTATGACCCCTCAACTGGACTCGAACACACAAATCTGTGGTATCACCCAGATCTTTGGGTCATATATTTGGGTCGATGTAGGCCGGCTGCCAGTGGCGCTTTTATGTGCCAGCGACTCGACCACGTTGTAGCCGTGTCCTTCGCAATTCAGCATCCCAGCTGCGAGTAAGGATGATTAGCCTCCCAAATTATTATTATCTTGAGTTTAGTACATTGGAGCATAAGGCCAAGGTACTGGTGGATTTGGGTGGATTTGGGAAAGTTCCGGGTTAAAGTTAGTGTACACAATTGGTAATCCTCCAAATTGTTTTTTTACTGAATTATTACGAAATACCTTACCAGACTGTAAGTTAATAGTAGTCTCAATCATCCTGTGAAATGATGGCACCAGATGGGCTGTCGTTTTCAAGAAAAGTTGAAATTTATATCGTTTTCCAACGATTGTTTGGCTGAACAATTGTTGAAAAAAATAACGGATTTGTTTAAATACTGTCCTCTATTGACCAAATGTAGTTAGTCCGCATTGTGTCTGAAATGGGTTAAAAATCCGTAAACGGGGGTACGCGTAGTGTACCGAAGCGACGCGTTGTTGGCCGTTCGCCACACGACGTCATTACCGCTCGGCCTCTGTACATGTTATGTGACCAATTGAAAATGATCCCATTTACAAAAATTGGGCTTATTTTACAAGAGGGCGCTATAACAAATACAGTGAGCTTACCGCCAGACGGTTGAAAATGAACGCCGTTTTTCTCTTGTTTTTTTTCGCCACCCAAGTATGCAAAACTTTGAACAGGTCAGTGGAACGATATTTCCTACAAATGTACTAACCTCCAAATCCGCCCATTTCTAAAAATTGCAACAATGACCAATCATGTACACTACCTTTAAAATGCCTAACGGGTGAAGTTGTAATTCAACTCGAAATTACCAAAAAGGTAGAAAATCTTACCCAATAATATGACTGTGGTTTGGGGGCCACGCTTATCCTGGCTCTAACAGTCGACTTTCTGCGGTAAGATTATTGACATTTCCATTACGAGGTGAATCTGCTAATGAGGAAGAGGTGGGAACAATTACACACACACAATAAGCCAGTTCGGTATTCCAACTGCGCATGTGCACAACAAGATTCGACGATTTTTCTCTCGGGAAAAACGTGGCAGATAAATGCTACACAAGGCCATGGGGGACGTGGTAACCGAATCTGCATTCTGTGCAATTTTTCGTGCAATCGAAAAGACGATGAAAACTTTTGTTCGAACAAAAGTTTGGACACACAAGACACCTGAAAACACTTTGCTGTCCAAACGTTTTTTGAAAAATGTTACTTCAGAACATAACGATCTCTTTAAATTTGCTGGTACCCGCTATGCTTTTGCACGCATACGATGAAATGTTTCTCCCGAAAGAAAAATTGTCAAATCTTGATGTGCACATGTGCAGTTGGAATACCAAACTGGCTTATTTCTAAAACCGTATTAAACAAAGGGAAACTGCAAGGGCCCAATTCATCCATCATGTAACTTTGAGAGCAAAGCAAATTAGTAGGAATAATGGTGAAGGTCCAGTGGTCCCTTGTTTTGCACCATGGTCTGGTCAACTAAGAAACAACATGATGACTGGGTTCTTGTGAAGGAGGGATAATCACTTGTAAATGTGTGCTTCTACATCCAATCCCAGCACTGCAATATTTCCACAACTGGCTGGAAAAGTAAACTGGATTTATGAGTTACTCGGGTTTTGTGTGAGTACTTTCTACATATGCACATAAAAAAAAATATAAATAGATAAATAATAATAATTAGAATTTCTGTGCATGCGACAAACAGGCGACTCTGCCCAAAATAACCCCAAAAGGGGGCGACACGCGGGTCGCCCATTTAGAGCACTTTCCCCACGCACCCTACTAAAAAACACTCTAAAGGGGCGACTTTCACAATGGGGCGACAGTTATGTGTCGCCCTATTCGACCGCGTCGCCCGAACCCACTCTTTTGCAGCATTATGTGTCGCCCAAAACGGCAATTGAGGAAAACTAAATATATAAAGTAAACATTCATTTGTTTTTTCAAGTGGTGGCAGCTCCTCTTGTGGTGTTTAAGATTTTCGTGTTTTTTGTTTGGGGTTGTTGATGGGAGTGAGATATTGTATTTAACTCACCCTTGAGCTACTCCGTGCATCTTAGATATACCCATAGCTTCTTGGATCACAATGACTGGCTGCTTGAAGAATTGTTGGACATCCAGCTGCTCATGGGTAAAAAGAAAAACTGTGGAAAGTTAGCCTAGTACAGTGCTTTACTTGCGTAGTTTTAAAAGGAGAGCCGAGAGAGTCGTACTTATAGTTGGTTTGTAATAGGGCTGTCCCGAATATAGCGAATATTCAAATATTCGATCATCAACCGAATATTCAAATAGCTTTTTGCCGGTTTGAATATTTGAAAAAAAATATATATGCACGTACAGATACAACTATGATGCTATTTTAATAGAAAAGTTACTGCACTTACATAAAGTAGTGTCAAATGCCAATTTTTTTGTGGACAGAGGTTTATTGTTCCCGACCGTAAAACCCTTGATACTTCTAAAATAATTATTGCAAAAACTCAGGCTGGAGTTTGGTTTCTTGTTATCACCCAAAATTTCCAATATCCAAAAAGGATCGTTAATGCATTGTCGTGCAACCAAAAAATAGAGGAAAAATCCAATACAAGATAGTCAGTTTAGTAATTTTCTCACTTAAAGTTTCCCTTGACTTGTGTACCTTTAATGTAGCAGTGACAACTGTTAGTTTCAATGGAATTGTGGCATGTGCTGTACACCTTTTTCAACTAGGCCTCATTAACAATGTTCTGCTTTCACTATTCTGAAAAATCATACTTTTCTTCAACGATACATACATTTAATAATCCAACGAAAGGTCTGATAAATTTTCAGAGTGAAAAACAAAAACAAGAATGGTGTTTATTTCAGATTAAAGCAAGTTATCATGTCCCAACCATTTTGATTGCTTTTAGCATAATGACCTTTGACCTATGGGGGGTCCAAAACCAATAGGGTTCTAGAGAACCCCAAGACCAACTCACATACCAAATTGGAAGTTGATATGTCAAGTCCTTCTCAAGTTATCATGTCCCAACCATCCACACGGATGGACGGACGGACACACCCACACACGGAAGGACAAGACAAACTCAGTATGCCCCTTCGGCTTTGCCGGCAGGGCATAAAAACATTTATTCAAATTAACCTAGTCAGTTTCCCTTGTGGATTGTTTTTTAAAAAAAATAAATAAATAAAAAAAAAAAATAGCAGGGGCGAGGTTTGACCCTGTGTCCTCATGATTACCTTATCGTCACTCTACCAACTGAGTTTGCAGTTTGTTTGCAGTCTCCCAGTAATACTCATGCAAAAGTATTCATACTCATACTTGTGCTCGGGGCAAAGTACTCATACTCCTAAGAAAAAGTATTCGACTGCAACACTGGATCCTACCTCTTTCAGCAGTGCCGGGTTCATAGCCAAGACAATCAGTGCAGAGGCACCAAACAGCATTGCGTTCTTGACCTGTAGACGAGAGTATGCAGGGCTTGAATTTCACAGAAATTCCCACTGGACCATCGACTAGTAATGCAAGGGATTCACTAGACAGTACAGTGTTCATCAAAATTTTGCACAGGTGTGCAAACTTGCGTATAATTAACCCCTTGCCACCGGTTGACACAAATATGTGCGGATTGAAAATTGCCACCTGGTCGGTTAACGTCTATACACGCCAATTTCTGCATTTTCAATCCATTATTGGGGTATTGTGTACGTTATGCTTGGCTGCACAAGCCTCTTGTTTCCGTTTCGCATGACTACATAACCCGGCCTGGGCGCCCCCATGAAATTCCCGGTATGCCCGGGTTCAAGGGGTTAAAAAGTTGTCAAATTAAAGAAAATAAACAAGGCCGACATCATTCATTCCAAGAGTGAAATCTGAGATTTATTTAAAACAATGTAAGATTATTTTAATGGAAACAAAAATCACCAGTCCACTAGCAAAATTTGTTCTTGAGTCCGCTAAACCAATGCTCAAAATTACTGGACTCGGCAGGGATGTAGTCAAGTTCATCACAAGCCCTCCAGTCTAAAATTCCAATCACAGGCTATTCATACGAGCTTTGACAAAGGCATTCCTTTGTCGCTGTTCATCCAGTTACTTGAGACTCGCTTTATGAAAGAGACTTCTACTGGACTTGCGAAAGGACTTGTGAAAGGACTTGCAGGGACTCGACTACAACTCTAGGGCCTGGTCCAAAAGGTCTGGTGCAAATTTCAAAAATTCTTAATGCACAATGTGTATTTTCAGAAAATTTCAGAAAATGTTCAGAAAACGGCATTACACTAACTAGTTTAAAAAACAAATTTCAAACACATCTTATGTTAACACTTGTGGCATCTTAAAAGCAAACATCACCACTTACCATAATGCAGCCCAGAAACTGTCGACGGGAAGGGGGAAGGGTTATGACTCCCAATTTAACCACTCACCAAACCCTACGCCCACCCCCAATAAAATAATAATTCTTTTTTGTCAGTAAATAAAAATTTCAAAATGTCTGAATTTTTTTTTATATTTAAACAACAGGTTTTTCCTAAATTGATTGTCTGCTCCAAAAAATATTTTCGAACCATGGACATCAGCAGATGACGATCAATGAAAGCACTACTTTTAAAAACTGTGCCCAAAGCAAGATTCAAACTCACTATCTTCCAGAATCTGCCAAGAACCTAAGCAAACAATGACCTGTGACTTCAGTGGCCTAGGCATTTTTTTTACCTGGTCGAGAAGTGAGCACTTGGTGGGCTTGGAGCTGGTCTGTTCCGTAATGGTTTCTTCTACAGATGGCAGGTAAATGAGGCCGATCCATTCTTCCTTAGTGAGACCATTATCCAGAGGCCGAGTTGACTTAGTGCAGTTCCTAGGCAGCTATTTAATTTTAAGAGAGGATGAAAAGATGTTACAATAAGGCCGAAACAAAATTGTTGTTTTGCCCTCGGGCGGAGCGACCGATCGTAAAAATCGACAGATTCAGGTTGTTGTTTTTTTTCAAAAAAATTAATAAATAAATAAAAACATAACTAAGCCACTCTGTCTAAAATTATTGTTTGTATTTGATGTACCGTCTTTATGCGTATTTTCATGCAAAAAATGAAACCAGGGGGTTCGTCCAATGTTAGGCCTAAACATGCCTGGGTAAGCGTGAAGATGACTGTGCTCGTCAAAGCTCCATTCGGGCTGAAGATTTTACTATAATACCCCACCAAAATCGGTTAGGAACAGCAACATTTTGGAAAATAACCAACCCCCTCCTTGGTGACAACTGTTTAAACAACCTGTGGTACAACCTGTTATTTAAAAATTTATCATAGCCATACTCGTAACAAAATGAGGCAGAAATTAACATGTATGTGAACACTATGAGTGACCATCACTCTGCAAAGAACATCTAAGGCGAAGTAAAAAAAAACAAAACATATAGCGTCCCCGCCCGCTTCCTTTTGGGGGGCTGCCTGGATTTAAAAAAAAAATTACCAGTGGATATAACTTTATAAGGTAGAAAAAAAAGTCAACCGATTCATCGGAAAATAAAATGCAAGCCAAGCTTACTAAAACCACTGTAAACATGTTAAATTGTCTTGTCCACCATGTCTCTTTCTTTTATGTATCTTTGAACAGTTGAAAAACCTACGGTTGTCGGAAATTTTAAAAAGAATGGCGGCCATCTTAAAAATAAAACATAAAAAGCCCCTCCTCTTTCCTTTTTCAAAAAAAACCCAAACGGTAAACATTTTTTGTTTACGTTTACTTGATACCTCCATGGTCTGAGCGTCTGATGACTGTTTGTGGGTTAACCACAAAGAGTAAGAGGTCAGATGTTTTATAAGGCCAAGTTAAACAAATATTATGTTTAGCTTGTGGGTTTTTAAAAGGAAGGAGGAGGGTCTTTTATTTTTTATTTTTTTATTTTGAAGATGGCCACTGTTTTTTAAATATTTCCTACAACCGTAGGTTTTCAACTGTTCAAACATACAAAAATGAAAGAGACATGTTGGACAAAAGAATTGAACGTGTTTACAGTGGTTTTAACATATTTAGTAAGCTTGTATTTTATTTGTTGATGTATCGGTTGACATTTTTGGGGGTCTTTTTCCACTGGTAAAAATTTAAAATAAATTCCAGGCGCCCCCCAAAAAGGAAGCGGGCGGGGACGCTAAACATTGTTTTTTTTACTTCACCTGATCAGCTGGGCTGAGGGATTACTGCACAATTCGTCACGATTTTCATGAAATGACGGGCATGTCAAAAATGAGATTATTTTTATTTTCTAGTTTTTTTTCACTTTTGGCTTAAGAATTTCGTACTCCACCATTGCTTTCATGAACACTTAGGGAATTCATAATACCTCCATGCTCGGACCATACCTCCCCTTGCAGGAATATTTCCTGGTAAAAGTCACAAAATTAAAGGTCATGCCAAGTGTTTTTACAATTCTGAACACAAATGCCAAATGGATCGTTCTTTTCCAAGATGAAGATGTTGCAGTAGTTCCTGTCTGATTTTGGTGGGGTAATAAAAGTATGTACAAATCCAGTATTTGCTTGCACTCTATACTGGCTCATGTCAGTTTTTGAGGCCATATTACCATATACTATTCGGACTAGTCAATGCTCGTACATCCACATCAACAAAAACAACGAGAGGGGGTGTCATGGTCTAGCCCGCCCGGGAGATTACCATTCGTATATCTCCGACTACTCCACCACCCCCAGCCCCATCCACTCCGCCGATCTGAGCAAACTGCCCCCGGATCTCCACGGCAGATTTCCCATCCTCCTGCATCAGAACGACCGCCGCACTCTCCCCAGCAACACCTTGTACCAAAAGTGTCACAAGGAAAGCTAACTGCACCATGATGATGGGATACTGAATTCTCTGCAGCTTCGATAGAATTTCTGACACGGTGTTTTGATCCGGCACAGCTGTCATCACGTCGGCGGCTGCCATTTTTCACTAACTATTCATACGGCTGATTCATGTTTGGCCGCCGGCACGCAGATGGAACATGCACCAGAAACAGAAAACGGTCGTTGATCCGTTCTGCAACGCAGTCAGTAGGGATTGGGCGGGGCACGGCAGTAGGGGGATTGGGCGTGGTACGGCAGCAGGCAAGGCATTTCGGCTTCCAGGTTCTTGCGTCTTTCTCGGAAGAATTTTATTTTTGGGGCTCTACAGGTGAAGGATCGCAAATAAAGTTGGCCCGAGATTGGACTAAAATTTAGTATGACCTGATGACATTTTAGCATTGCCTGATTCTAAATACCATTCGAGAGCCATACAATCGCATGGTAGACACATTGACCGTGGAAGATCGGACACTCCGCTGAAAAAGTGAAACAGGAAGTAGTTGCTCATGGGGAGGGCGCCCTCATACCTTTAATAGGTAAAACTTGCGACAAGTGTTCCCTGTATATGTGTAGTAGTTCACAATGGAAAACACGAAGACTTGGTGCTCCGCTCTGAATTAATTGCACCTCCAACAACATTTGGCAAGGATTGGTCTTAACATTACATACTTAATGTTTCTCCCTCTTTTTTTTCTCTTTCTTTCGTTGTTTATTCATTTATTCTGAATTTCTGATATTCAATATTGTGGAGAGCCACCTTTTGCAAATATCATAAAAAAACAAATGTAACTGTAGCCTACATATATGGCACAAAACTAAATTATTTCTCAGAGAAATTGATCATTAAGTACAACATGACTGTTACTTAAAAAAAATTAAAAATCGACACTTTTTTTAATAGAGTGACGTCAAATGAGTAGTTTAATTGGAGGGAAATGATAAAAATGACACCCGTAAATTAAACAAAGCATGAGAGTTGATTCGTCAAGCTTCATTTTCCTGTGCACTTTAGTCATATTGGAGAGTTGTGAGTATGATGTTTTGAATTTGGGCCATTTACAATTACATTGACCAGTGTAGGCTATGGGCACGGGGGCGCTGTAACTTTGAGCTGAGCAATAGAGTACCGAAGGGATGACGTCAATGCAAGTTTGAAACCAGAATACTTTTTTTGTATTTGTGTCAATGTGTTTGCATGACTGGCTGTTAACAAAGGTCCAGTCGAAATCTCCATTTTGTTTAGAGCCAGGTGTCGCGCCACCTGACGTCACACTTCGGTACTAAAGAAGATTCATTATTATAATATACAGTGAGGAGCCGGGGTGGCATGTCGGCTTTGCAGCCAAGCGAAACGGACACAAAAAGCTTGTGCAGCAAAGCGTATAACGAACACAATAATCCAACAATGGATTGAAAATGCAGAAAATGGCGTCTGTAGACGTCATTCGGCCTAGTGGCACTGTCTTTTTGCGCCCACAGATGTCTTCCGTACGCAAGGGGTTAATTAACGACCCCCCCCCCCCCACCCCACACCGCCCCCCCCCCCCCCCCCCCCCCGGCCCCATATAAAAACGCAACACTTGAGGGCGCACTTTCATCATGGCAGACTTCGTCGAGAACGAAAATGCCGAAACAAGTGGCATTAACTTCTTCGATTTCTTACCTACTGAGATAATAACTTTAGTTTTGACTCATTCGGTTGTGTCTTTTAGAGATGTGGTAAATTTTGGAACAACTTGTAAGCGTTACCACGAAATATCCAGCGAGAACGAGCTGTGGAAAGTTAAACTACTGACACGGTAAACTTTGTTTTGTCAATGTTTACGTTTGTAATGTCATTTCAGGTATCAGCGCGAGTCAGGGAACTTGTTTGGAAAGAGTTCCATATCCGGCCATCACTTATTTTCCCTTAATATGACTTAAAAACTACCAAAAAGTGTAAATCTGATGAAGAAACATGAATTTAGGAGAGAACAAATTTCAACTTTTTCTTTGAAAATACTTTGACTTTTTCTGTCATGGCCCATCAATCATAGACTTTGTGCACGAGGTCCAAGTGATGGCCGGATATGGAACTCTTTTCCCCTCACACTTTTGCAACTCCCCTGTAAAAAAATGGAGTGGTCTAGCACAAACAAGATGGCAGCCAGTGATGCTGAACGAAAACGGTGCCGTCGCGAGTTCAGTTTTTGCGTATTATTTCACACATTGACAAGGTTTTGAAGTATGTTAATGTCGAGCACAATCTGGAGTTTTGCGCAAGTTGATTGTACTCCCTCCTGAGCTAATTTCCCTTTGAATTGATTTCATTCAAAGGGAAATTAGCTCAGGAGGGAGTACAAAAAACTTGCACAAATCTCCAGATTGCGCTCGACATTAATATACTTAATATGACTGTTTGGAAATATATGACAATGTGAAATAATTGTTTACGCCTAAACTTTTGTATTACATTTTTTGATGCTTTTTTTATGCTTTGTTGACGCTAAATAGCATGACCCTTAATTTAAATGAGAATACGATTAAACCTGAAAAAAGTAGAATTTTTCGTGCAACTCGGAGCATGCACAAACAAGCTGTGTACAAAGCAATGGAGTGGATTATCGATACATGGAGTAATGGTTTGCGGCATGCACTGCGCGCGCACGCGCACTGCCTCGGGGCTCGCTATACGACGGCTGTTTGGTGATGCACTGACAGCAGTCAGCGAGAATCGACAGGAACGCACACAATAGAGTGACATGCCAATGTTATCGCTGTCAGTGCATCAGCAAACAGCCGTCATATACCAAGAAGTAAGTAGGTATAACACCCTAATTTAAATAAATTGTTGAAATGTATCAAGTGATACACCAAATTAAAGCTCTTGCCGAGACAGAATCAGTAGTGCAATTTGTTTTTCAAAATATCTTTTGGTTTTCGAGATATTCCCTTTTACATTTTATAAAGTTGTGACTTTGTGTGCCACTAATTTGACAATCATTCTGTTTGCGGTACCCCACTTCACAAACGTTACGTAAATATGTCAAGTTATACATCAAATTGTAATAATGAGTGGAATTCAAAGATGTTATTTGCTTTCAAATAAGCCTCTTAGTTCTTAAGATATTAGCTGTTGAAGTTTATAAACTTGTGAGATTTGAAATATTTTTTTCAGACGAATGTGAGCCCACCTCACAGTTCCTCGTCCTGCATCCTCAAATCTCTACTACACCAGTTTTCTACAATGTTTTATATGTAACGGGCATCATCCGGCCCTTCTTACTTGATATAGAACCAGTTTAGAAATGGTTTACAGTGCAAACTGAAATTTTTTCCCCAAAATTTTGGCACTATTTTTGGGGGTTTACTTTCAATTAATACATTGCATGTGTTTTGGTGAAAGCACATGTAAGAAAAACAACAACAAAACAATTATTTATCTTCATTTCATACAGAAAAAAATAGAACACATCTTACACTTCACTGTTAAAATAATAACCATGGAATCCTACTTTTGAGCAGATGAACACTGTTCAAATCTACACTTCAGCTTTAATATTAATCCACAATACTTGACATGACCCCAAAAAACCCTTCTAGGGGGAGTTAGCGATGTTTTTCACGGGAATTTTTTTTTTATACTGCTTAAGAACACTCTAGACAATGTATTAATATGCAAATCCAAGATGGGATCATTGGTTTCATATCAGTTTGAACACTTTTTTCTTGAAATTTCAAACTTTTTGGGCTAAAAACGCTGAATATTTTACATTTTCGTACCTGTACGTGAATCCTCATCTGCATTAACCCTAACCTACCTGAATCCATCAAAATTCATATTCAGGATATCTCCATATTGAGCAGTCACCAAAAAACCAACTTTTTGTGCATGACAAAATAGGTGGATTTTGGCAGATTCAGGATACTTTCTAGTAAAATTACCCAAGGGGTTAGGGTTAAACTTATAATGCTTTTTCATAACTGTGGACACTATAGAGTACCGAAGTGCTGACGTCAATCAATGCAATGTTTGGAACCAGAATACATTCCAAACTGCATGTGTTTGGAACCATTGCCGCAGCAACTGACGTCAGACTTCGGTACTCTATATCAAATTTGCGATTAAACCCTAGGTGAAATGGCCGTTTTAAAAATTTTCTTCAAACTGTTTTTCTGCTGCGTGGGTGGGTTCCTCACTTTGTGAAAATGGCATCGAAATAATAACTGTTTGGTTTAAAATTTATTTTGTTAATGTTCTGATTTGTTTGATGAAGGTTAATGTTGTGACGGAAAAAGCAGATAACTTTTAAGTGGTACATTTCTTGTGCAGGTGGCCATGCCTGTGGCACATTGCTGACAGCACAAAGCCCGCCCCCATTTGGCTAGACCACTGCAAAAAACTCCACTGGCTACCGCACATGGTCAGAGATCTTGTGGCTGGCCTATCAGCCAAGTGCTTCCATCAGGAAGAGGTGACCTATGCCCACTTCCGGCCACTCAAGGAGCTGTACCTCAGCAACGAGTTTTGCCGAGCCCTTACTGATGACGTTTTGAGTGGCATTGTGAATGATGATGAAGAGTAATGCACATTGTTTCCCTACAATTAACTCCACAAGTGTGGCTCGCTACTTGCTGTGCTACATGCTGTGCTACATATCCTTAGCCACACATTCACAATCACAGTCTGTGCATCACAGTTAGATTTAGACACACACAACAGAGTTTTGGTCTGTTTTTTTTTTTTTGGCTTTAGAAATTTGTATTTTGGTACCTTAAATTCGCCTGATACACTATTGCTTGTGGTGTTTCTTAGAAATTTTGGAGATATTATAGTCACAGATCTGGACTTCGTACACAGCTGATGCACTGATGACCTGAGGTCGGATGTGTGGCGGAGGATACTGCACAGCAAGTTATCCTGCCACACACATAGGGCTGTCATTTCCTCTACCCGTCCCACCCTGGGCCACCCCACCTCAGACGTGGCCAAACATGACTAAATTCCCACTCCTTGGGACTGCGCATTATGTTAGGAGCTGTGTACAAAACTCACGGCGTACTTGCATACATGTACATGTGCTGTGTTACGTTCGAGGACAAGACGAGAAAGAAAATACAAAAGGAATCTTTCTTGTCCTCGGGAGTCGGTCTTTTGTTAAAATCGGTCCTCGGACGTAAAAATACGTGCTTAGTCTATGGGAGTTTTAAAGGAACAATAGGAAACAAAGCATTGGCCTCAGTAGTATAGAAAAACACAACTACATGGACATGGCAAGTTTATGTTTCAATTTTTGGGGTTTGATTTTTTTCTTAAAGTCTTAAAAGTTAACTGAAAAAAAAAACCCAAAAATTCATCAAAGTATTTCTTGTTCTTCATATTCCAAACTCATTCATTTTTGAGATGATGGATGAAAAGAAATAGTTTATAATGTGTTAATTTTTAACTTCCCTTAATCAATAGCCATAAAGACCTGACCCTGAGATATTATGCGCAGAAAGCTTGGTGCTACATCCTCCATATGCAGATGAGACGAGAGTGGCGGGACTTTTTAGCACGACCGATCAAGCAACAGAATCTCCTTGATGGTGAGCCAAATTGAAATTGAAAGTACGACTGTATAGTGCATGTGCAGTTGGACAATCACTTTTGAAACACATCAGCTATTGCACAGATTTGGAATTTTTCAATTTATTAGGGGTGAGATTTATCAGGATTTTTCCTGATTTCAAGATGTTTTGTCAGGATTTCAGAATTTTTTAAGAATCTCTTTTGCAATCTGGAATTCCTGAGGTGTTGTCCTAAAGGTATTTTTACCTGTAAAAGTGGATATAGACCAATCAAAACGGATATTTTCAGAGGGTGCCCTAAGGCAAATACAACCTATACATATGTTGATCTGGGGTCCTCGTGGATTATTCGTGGATTTTTTTGTGGATTTCGTGGATTTTTCATTTTTGTCCAATCTCAACCCTTATTTACCCAAAATTAAAACAAACAAAATGTTCAGATCAGTGAACGTGGGGCCAGAACTATGATCTAGTTTAAAAAATAGAATTCCTCTGAGTTTGAGACGGAAGTTTTTTTTTACCTGCATATCACTTTGTACACGGCAAAAGTGTGTTATCCAATTTG
Organism: Hippasteria phrygiana; assembly: GCA_037893225.1. NCBI lineage: Eukaryota > Metazoa > Echinodermata > Asteroidea > Valvatida > Goniasteridae > Hippasteria > Hippasteria phrygiana. Next base: position 1,445,236 of record JAZGUH010000013.1, on the reverse strand, counting down.
TTTTTTCACTTCTGCGCCAGTGCATTGTAAATCTGATTTGGCTTATATCGCACAAATTCAAGTCAGTCCGTGTAGAATTCTCCCAAGAACCAGATTTGTCCTTGCTCCTTTTACTGCTTGGGCATACAAGGTCAGATTAGCGTGTGGTTCTTTTCTTACTTTCCACCTCTGGGGACCCCGGTTAAATTCCTGCTTGGGTACTCCGGCAACTTTTAACCTCAAACTTCCGATAGGTCTGGAATAAAACTTTTTTTTTCAAAAGTTTTCAATCGTGTAAGTTATTTCTCAAATAGAAAAATATTTAGTGGTAAAAAGGTATTAAAAACACTGTGACAATATGAAACTGAATTTTATTTATTTATTTATTTATTTATTTATTTGGGTACAGCCCCAACTTCCCAACAGAACAGTCGAAACATTTCAAAGGACCTATCAATACCTAGACGAGGACTAATTCTTTCAACTTTCATTTTCCCACGATTTTCCTTTTCCCACACATGTCCCTACACGTTCCTTTTTTTTTCTGAACTTTTGGCAAATGTCTCACACAAGTGCTGTCATTCTGTTTTTTTCTCTTTCAAGGTGCCATTTTATTTGAGAGGTGGTATAATCCCTTCAGCCCATCCACACAGGAGAGCATCAGGCGAGAAGTCACAGAGATGGCCGAGCGAGCAAAGAAGAAGCTTAAAGCGGGTCATCCAAGTTGCCATAACAACATCGAAGGTATTTCATACCAGTCCTGGTGTTAAACCATATAGTCCATAGGCCAGAAAACAAATCGGAACCATAGGGGCAAAACTTTAGTGGTACTAAAATATTTGTAGGGTCAGTACTTAAGTAAATTAATGTGTGATAACCTTGCCACATGAGCAGCTTAAGCCATTTATTTTGGATGTTAGTTATTTATTTTTTCATTCAATCCAGGTTTATTCTTCATGCGGGGCACATGTTCATCAGGGAGAAAATCAGACTCCCTGGGAAGGTAGTAATGCTGTAATAGATGATGTCTGGACAAAGCGCCTTTTTAGGGTTCGCCCAGAGGGTCTGTCCATTCAACGCATGATAACCACTAATAAGCTGCCACTCTGGAAGGGTTATCATATCAAAACATAATCTGGGGATGTTGAAATATTCAAAAATGGCAACTAGAATTTGCCCACCAAAATTTTGGGTCTGGGCCAATGGACTAATACCAATGAAAGGAAATGTATACGTAGATTTTGGATGGATTCAAAATTAACCAATTCGGGATCTTTTATTGATCATGTGACCAGTAGTCCCTGCAAGCCCTAATTAATTAATCCTCCTATGCTTATAACTATCACAGCCTATCAAAAACTCTAAACACCAACTCTCAGTTTGTGGATGTTTCAACCTGTCATTTGATAGGTTTTGATCTGTACAGCAGCTGGGTCGATTTTGGCCCTGATGAGAACAGAGGGATTAATACAAATCATTAGTGATTGTTTTATACAATCGTGCAAAGATCAAGTGTACCATTTGAGTTAAAAAATAAATAAAATCCCTCGTCCAAATCTGCCTACCATTGAGAGGATTCCCAATGCAATTACTTAATGTACATGTAGTTATTAATCATTGCAATGTGATTAACTTGCGATTGACTTGCAACTAACTTGCGCTTGACTCACGAGTGACCTGCGATTGACCTGCGATCGACCCGCGATTGACCCGCGATTGTCCCGCGATTGACCCGCGATTGACCCGCGATTGACCCGCGATTGACCCGCGATTGACCCGCGATTGACCCGCGATTGACCCGCGATTGACCCGCGATCTATCAAACTGAGTGACAGGTTAAGACACACAAGCTGTGGGAGAGGAGAGGATTTGGTTTTTCGATAGGTTGTGATAGTTATAACAGTAGGAGGGTTAACGACAAGCCACCTTTTTCTATTTTTGGCATCTGCAACCCTAAAAAAAAAGAGCTTCTATTCTTGGTCGCCTTTGCACGTCTAATGCACACAAAGATATGCCCGAATTATATTGCCGGGCCGCAAATAATAATTTGACATTTGTGAAGTAATTGTTTGATATCTAAGCATGGGTGGGTGTTTTTGTTCAATAACTTTTGTATTGCTAGTTAACAAAACCCAACTTGTTTTTCAGGGTATAACTCGAAAGAAAAAGAACGTGGTTGGTATATCTTCAAAGGCCAACAAAAAGAATTTATACTGTGCAACAGGGACTCGGTTTTACACATTCGGCCTTGTACAAATATGTTGTAAAAAAATTTGAAAAAAATGATCAACTTCAGTGACAGACACAACGACAGTTTGAAACTACACACGGTCTGTACAAAGCATATCTCAAAGCTGAATGTCTGAATGTTATGGTGCTGTTATTACAGGGGTTGTGGAGATGACTCCCAATCAGTGCTGTGAGGTACTGGATGCAACCAACGAGGTCCTGTTCAAGGAAATGGGCTTCACAGGCAACAGTGAAGACTATTACAATGAGAGCAACTCATTTATGTCAATGGTAATGCATAGTGTCACAACCTAGTCAAGGCTCAGTTCCAGAGCTCTGCTTAATGTAAAGCAAGTAATCACTGCTGTCGTGGGTTAGCAGTAAATTTGGACTTTTGCGCATGCGTACTTGTACTACATCCCATAACTATTTCAGTTAGCACAAACTTGCAGATCGCAGCATTAGAAAATGGAGCTAGATCCTGCTCCAATGTATAAATAGCCAAAAAGTAGACTCCAAAGTCCACTCAAAGCCAAAATGGGAAAAAGAGACTCAAGTCTGGACTTGCTTTGAGCCATGGCTGTAACATACATTTTATTTAGCATTAACCAGAACTCCCTACATCATTTTTCCTCCAAGTAACCTAAATCCTCCAATATCCTCCGATTTCAAAGTGTTAAAGCTGCATGTAACCTGAATCCTCAAAAATCCTCTCATGGGGACCACTGCCTGAATCCTGCAAAATGCTCCAGGGGGGTTTCCGTAAACACCCTAGTAACCTCAATCCTCTGAAATCAACCTCAATTTTCCTCCTGAGGTAAAATCCTCTTTTGCCCTCAATCCTGCCAAACCCTCCGATGCTTCAACTTCCAAAGGCCCACAATCCTACAAATTCCTCCATTTGGCAAAGAGGATTTTGGAGGATTTTGGGAAGGTTAGGGTTAAGCTTGATCCACTAGTAGTTTTAGACTTGAATCTGGACTTGTCAGATTCTTGACTTGCCAATTCCATAGTAACAGTATTTTGGAATCCAGCGGCGTGTTACAGTCACGCGAACAACATGTACGTTATGCAGCATGAACCAAATTTGTGTGCACAAATTTGTGTGTATTATTTTTCTGGATTCGACTAATGCCAACATCATGAAGAAGATATTAAAGCTAAAAGTTTGGAGTGCTAATGTTAGGTTTATTGCATTTTTTAGGAACTATTTTTGACACTTGGGAAGTGTTTTGAAATGTAAAAAAAATATGAAAGTTTGGACATTCACAAAAAAAGCCATCCCCCCAAACCAAACCAAACCAAACCAAACCAAACCAAACCAAACCAAACCAAACCAAACCAAACCAAACCAAACCAAACCAAACCAAACCAAACCAAACCAAACCAAACCAAACCAAACCAAACCAAACCAAACCAAACCAAACCAAACCAAACCAAACCAAACCAAACCAAACCAAACCAAACCAAACCAAACCAAACCAAACCAAACCAAACCAAACCAAACCAAACCAAACCAAACCATGATTAAAAATAGGACAGGATTTAGTGGCAGGCTCATCAGAATATTTTTCATGGCATACTGCCCATCCTCTTCTCCTTCCGCACGTATGTGGGGGAGGAGTTAACAGGCTAGGCCTTGTACTTTTAGAGGTAACTTTTCTTTTTCCACAAAATTCCCATGATTTTGTTTTTTTCCCTCAAATTTGCCCCCAAAGGTCCTGAGGAGAAAGCTTGGTATTCCAATCACACTGTGCATCCTGTATGAAGCTGTGGTCAGGAGGCTCGGCATTGTACTTCGACCAGTCAACTTCCCTGGTCACTTTGTGCTCCGCTGGAACAATTCACCAGAGTCAGTAATCTCTCCGTTGGCGAGTAAAAAGTTTGATTTATTGCTGGTACCAAAACTAAGGATTTCTGAAGGTAATTGCACTGTAGCTTGCAAGCGTGACAAAACCCATGAAGAGGAGAGGGTCATTCCACCAGTTGGAACACGGGGTCCCTGTTACATCCAGAACCTGCTGTGAGGCAATTTCAGTACTTCTACATATCACTACATAGTTTTGCTATGGACCCCATACAAGCTTCAAGTTACGTACACTTACTTGAAAAACAAGTGAATCAGTAGCTATAAATGACTTAAAACGATGTACCCTAGTGCGACATCTACACATACTTTTCAACATATCCCTTGTAATTTATCTACAATAACCTTGTAACAAATTTGCATGGTTCCATATTGTGGTCAGTTATAAGTATGCAGAGAAGGTTTGTGCAATAAATCCTGCAGCACGACAACAAGATGTAAAAGAGACATGGTGTCCCCATTACATCCAAGTCCTAAAGTTTTCATGAAATGTCAAAAGTCTCAGGCAACTAATGTTCGAATGGTACAAAACTTGCCCCAAATGTGTCCAACATTCAAGACAGATATCATGAATATATAATTCAGTCTAAAGAGGGCTTGTCATTGAACATGTAGCGAAATGTCACACTTTGTGTTCCAACTTCATGTTCCAACTTCATGGAATGACCTATTTTAGACAATGTTTATTAGTTTCAGCACTTTCAGTGTATCAAATGTCAGGACATTCCTGCTCCCGTTGGAGGGCTCCTTTCCGGCACACTGTGTTCCCAGTGCCAGGCTTTCAAGTATTCCTACTTTTCCTACTTTTTCCTAATTCTTTTTCACCTTGCTCCCACTTTTCCTACTTTTTTTCTTGAAATTCCTATTTTTCCATACTTTTCCTACTTTTTTGTTCCACAACTCCGAAAAATGAAATCTCAATGAGTGTTTTTCATAAGTGTTTCATGCTGTCATATGAAAATCACACAAAGGGCTTGGGTGCAGGAGTACCGTAACTTTACTTCGAAGAGCTTAGTTGAGGATGGAGCACAAGTGTTGTGAGTACAGAACATGCCAAAATGAGGCTTGTGATGCTGTGGACTTGGTTAAGTATCAACAAAAACTACTTCCAAAAGCTCGCAAAAGTCCTAATTTTATCCAGATTTTGTCTTCAAAAGTCCTACTTTTGTCCTGTTTTTCTAAAAATGTTGATCCTACTATTCTCCTACTTGAAAGCTTGGTCTGCTTAAAAGCCTGCAGTGCCTTCCCAACAGGAACAGACCGTTCTGGAGTAAGCGTGCTCACGCATAGACCAATAGTCCCGTGCAAGATCGTGCGGTGTTCCCAAGCTGTTCCCTGTCGGAAAAGGTGTTCCGACTTTTTAAACATTGCCTAAATAATGCTGCCAAAATGTCCTCGATATCGGAGAGATAAATATGGGAATGAAACTAATATGTATGTATTTAGTTATTACATTTCTTTACCCGGGATGTGCCCAAACAGTTTAACTGGTATCCATTGAGGCCTCCACATACATTTTTAATTAAAAATGCATATTTACACACATGCAAAAATATTTACACAAATATTGGCAAGAATGTTTACACAAATAAATCTATTTACGGTTGTCAACTCTCCAGTATAATCCTATTGCTGATTTACAGGATGGGTGAAAAACCCGCAAAAAAACCTTTGGGGGAAAAGAAATGCAAAAACGAGGAAATTCCAATCCGGGTCCGAATTTGAATGTACCTAAGGAGTTCACGGTTCTCAATTGTTCAGGCAGATTATTCCATATACTGGCACAACTCACAGCGAAACTTGTGGCGTAGCATTCTTTTTTTGGGCGAAAGGAATTTTCAGTGCCATGTGGGCTGATTGCCTTGTTTCACGAATCACTGTAAGTGGTGTGAATATAGTGTATTTGAGTCGATTGTACAAAAACTAATTCAGTATGCTATAAAAGAAACCTGCCCTTTGAATTACAGTGCTTTCAAAGATTCGGACACCAACCTGTTCATCGATGCCTTCGGGAAAGGTCACATGATGACCTCTGCGGAGTTGCTGATGGGCAGCGCACACATGGCCATGCACGGGTTCCGTAAGGAGTATGTGGAGCCCTGCCTGCCCAAGGACGTGTTCCGGCGAATGACAGCGAACGTCATGCCCCTGAGACAATGCACTTTACAAGGCCACAGCAAGTAAAGAAGACATTGTTCATTCTTTCATTCATTCAGACTGCATCAAATAAAATCTCACAGATTTAAAAGGGAACAAAGAAACTGAGAGGAGCGGGAAAGTCGTATCCTCATTGATGAGTGATCCCCACAATGTCGCTTCCCAGGTTGTATCGTAAAATTGGACGTGATCCCTGGCCACACGGCATTTTGGTATTCATGACTTCTGACTAGCGCCTCCGAGCAAAGATACTGACAATTTGGGAGACCGCCAATATAGGGCCAGATAGCTCAGTTGGTAGAGCGCCGGTACGGTAACCCGGAGGTCGCAGGTTCGAATCTCGCTCCTTTAGTGCCAGTTTCTTTGAAATTTATGCAAATTTACCTAGTCAGTTTCCCTTGTGGTTTATTGGTGTATTATAAGATACACAAAATAAAAATAAAAAATCTCACAGACTCATAAGTAAAATAGATTTAATATATGCAACATTTCTGGTAAAACTGTCTTTAAATATCTAATTGTCAACCATGTTTCAGCAACTTTGTCGGAATGGAACTACAGGCCGTTCTAAATCCAGAGACGTTTGAGACGGTCATGGGCTGTATCAAGAGCTACGTGGAGCGACACATCAACTATTCACAGGTACGTGCAGTTCAAGTGGCTTTATAGTTAGGCCCAAAAAAATAGCTGTGTTGCCCTCCGCGACCGACCCTAAAAGTCGCAAAAGTCGGGTTGCATTTTAATAATTGTTTTCCGTTTATTATTAATATTATTTATTTATTTATTTATTTGCAAGGAATTTTCAAATTCTCACCTTGAACAAGTTTGATTAAAATCATTGTTTTTAAATACAGCTACGACGGCAGAATCGTGCATTTCGCCATCTCACTTTTAAATAAGCTTAATTTTTGCTTCCCGACTTCCGAGTTGCATGACATGTAGGTTTTGATGTTGTCATGGATTGTAAAAAAAATTAATAAATTGACTGACTGACCCTCCCTCCCGATTTTTCCCATTTTACTCTGCGACCAAAAATGTTAGGCCACTGGTCGTTAATTTTTAAGTACTCCGTCATTTTTCGGTAAAAACTGTTCATACTCCATGTAATCCTAGTTAAAACCTTGCCAAATAACATGGTAGTGCCCCCTTTTAACACTGGTTGAACTGTTGACCCAGATAAAAAAAACAATCTGCAATAAGCTTGTGCGGTTTACCGGTAAACCGTTTTTTTCCGGTTTTATAATTAAACCGATCACGTCCGGTTTTGATTTTTGAAAAACCTCAAAACCGTCAGCAACAGTATTTCATTCATTTAAAAAAAATCGCGCGACCGACTATAAACCAGCCTTAACACATCCGTATTAGTAAGCAGGAGGTCATGGGTTCGATTGCTGCTTAAGGGAGCCTGTTAATTGTTTTCCCACAGGCTATAAACCGAAAGCACTGAGCATACAATGCCTAATACACTAAGTTTGACATTTTATTGTTTGATAATGGCCAAGTGGTTTGGATACCACTTGTAAAATGGCTGCAGGGTTTACAAAAATTATAATCTGAGAAAGAAAACTCTCACTTGTGGAAAGCTATACAATTGTGGAGTGAAGATTATTCAGTGAATTATTGTTTCATGCACTTCTTTCGCGACCTAACGATAAACCAATTTTCAAAACTACAAGGAGGAGATGAAGGGTAGGCTTCAACTTAGACCTTCAATTCTTGATATCTGTGTTCTGCCAAAATTTTGACAGTCTTTAGAAATGTTGTCGGAGGTCCGCCCACAAAACGACATGGAGACGACAGGTGTGGCCATCTTCAGAGAAATGATACATGAAGCTATTGAGCAGGATGGACTCGAGGATGCGGTGAGTTGCTGACGTCCCTTCCGTTTAATAACCCCCCCCCCCTCATCCTTCCCCACACCCCCTCCCCTAATTAGCTTGGCTTTCATCACATGCAGAGTTTGTGGCACATGGCCCCCCATTCCACTTTAGAGCAGAGTTGTTTAATGGAGTCACTTCACAGGTCACTTCGCAGGTCACTTCGCAGGTCACTTCGCAGGTCACTTCGCAGGTCACTTCGCAGGTCACTTCGCAGGTCACTTCGCAGGTCACTTCACAGGTCACTTCACAGGTCACTTCACAAGCCATGTAGCAAGCTATTCAAACACACTATATAACAAAAGCATTCTTTTGTCATTGTCCGTCCCATGCAGCTTGTGAGCTGACTTGTGATTGACTTGTGATTGACTTGGGATTGACTTGTGACTGACTTGGGATTGACTTGTGATTGACTTGGGATTGACTTGTGATTGACTTGGGATTGACTTGTGACTGACTTGGGATTGACTTGTGATTGACTTGGGATTGACTTGTGAGCTGACTTGTGATTGACTTGTGATTGACTTGGGATTGACTTGGGATTGACTTGTGATTGACTTGGGATTGACTTGTGACTGACTTGGGATTGACTTGTGATTGACTTTTGATCTGACTTGTGACTGACTCGATTACAACTCTGCTGTAGAGGTTTGATTTCCAAGCCAAAACATTTCAGCCAATATGCGCTTCACCAAAACGCCACCAAAACGTCAACAATTTGTCTCACCAACTCTGCTCATTGGAAGTCCCAATAGCTGGTTTTGAGTTACAGGCCCCAAACCCTCCCTTCTTTCAGGGCCAAAATGGAGCCAACTACCCTATATATCAAAACCTATCAAGCGACAGGTTGAAACAAACTCAAGCTGTGAGTGTTGGTGGGTAGATTTTTTGATAGGCTGTGATAGTTATGACTATAGGAGGGTTAAACATATACTCAATGGAAATCAATGGATACTGTCTTCCACATAGTTTTATTGCCAACCCCTCACGGTGCATGTGTGTGTGTGTGTGGGCGGGGCGGGGGCTGTTAATGCTCCAACAGCCAATGATGTCACAGCCAGAAGGGGTGTTTCTGTGGGCGGGGGCACACCCCAGAATTTTGTTGTCCAAAGTCTCGATAATAGAACAATAATACATCGCAATCTTTATTTCTCACGTATTCATCATTGTTTCAGAATTATTTAAAGAATTTTTCCTATTTTAAATTTTGTTATGAACCCATAAAACTTTTGTTCTATAGGAGCCACCATTGCTATCACCGAAGAAAAGAGAGGATAACACGGAAGTAGAATTTGCGATTGGCATGGTGATGAAACATGTGAGGTAATTTAATACTAGAAAGTCCAAAATTGTTAATATGACTGGCCCAGATTATCCATAATGGTGAAAAGCAATTTTGATTTCGTATTTGACCCCAGGCCCCACGGAGCTGGTTGAAAGTAAACAAAAGTTGAAAATCAAGGCTATTAGTATTTGCTGAATGTACAGATAATTTGACTCCGCTGTATTGTGTGTTGCAGGAGCGCATTCCCAGCCCATGCTATAACCCTTTGGAGTTGTTGTTCCTGTCAAAAAAACAACTTGTGTTGCCTTATGGGGAGGGACGGTCGGTTGGTCGGTCGATTTTTGTTCTTTTTTGGCGTTTGTTTTTGTTTTACCATCCATGAAAATATCAAAACGAACCTACATGTCATTTAACTCGGAAGTTGGGAGGCAAAAAAGTAAGCTTATTTCAAAGTGAGATGGCGTGGGGAGTGGGGGGGGGGGGGGGGGGGGTGGGGGGGTCTAATTTGGCTTATTATCACACATGGATACCACTATTACTACGGATGGGACCCAGTGTGTAGGCAGTGACAATCAGTGCCGGGCGCAGACCTACTCACCTGTGTATTAATATCACTCTTCCTGTGTGATGTATGGCTGGGACCCATTCTACGGACAGTGGCAAGCAACGTAGGTGCAGAACGGACTCCTGTGATAAAAGTGTGATGAACTGGTCTTTACCACGTCAATAATAACCGAGGAGGGGCGCGGCCACTGTTAATGGACTGAGCCGAAGGCGAGGTCTGTCAGCAGTGGCTACGATCCTCCGAGATTATCATTGACTGGTAAAGATTGGTTCATCACACTTTTATCCCCATTCATAAATGCCTCCTGTAAAAAGGACATAATGCAAAGATTTTTCACCCCGTTTTTCTTCAATTTGCACAGTACGCGTGAAGCCGCTCCACGGCTTGCCCGTCATGTGCGCGCACATATACTCCTACTTTGCCTTATTATCCCCATAGATATAACTATTCCTGTGTGATCTATGGCTGGGACCCAGTGTGTAAACTATCCAGACAGTGGCAGCGTCAGATGGGAGTACATCGCCTGCCCAATCAGGAGAAGCAGCCCTTCTACAATGTGCTTGTGGATGATTCCTCTAACAGATATGCCGCTGAGGGTAGGCAGCAGCTTGTATTAACCCTAGAATTCTTATCGAGTAAATTTGGCGCGATGTCCTGCTCATTGCAACTCCATCCGTTAACTGTAATTCCCTAAGCTCTTGCACTAGGCAGAGACCCAAGCCGGTTTCACACGACCGTTAGAAACGTGGGTCCCGTGCGATGAAATCGCATTGATGTCACAAAAATGCACGGATTCCGTGCCGTGTGAAAGTGTATCCCTGTTGCCAAATTGCATGGGTCCCGTGCGGTTTGTGACGGGGATCAAGACATCCTCCAAAAATTCCGCATCGATGCGACATCCGTGCGACGATCACAGAGATTGGTCGTGTGAATGTATCAATGCTAAAATATAATCAAAATATGAGGGGGTTGATGAAAGGTCATGACCTACAAAGCATGAATCCAGGAATATTTTTTAAATTTTGGATGTCTAGGCTCTTGAAACATGTAAAAGAAAATCCAGAACACAGCTGGAATCATTCTAAAGGGCCCAAGGAACACAGTTATGCATAAAAGCAATCAATTTCATGGGGCTCCATCACCTCAAGAAAACATCCAAATCACATAAAAAATCTTCGTGGATTTGCAAGTGGAAACTGAAAATCTTGATGTTTTACGTGTGTAAATAGCTGCAATGCAATTTATTTACATTGCAGTGGTCGAGAAGATGATCAGGGTGCCCTCTATTGACATATTTTCTAAATGTGGTTTATCTATGCAGGTTCTCTATGCATATTCATATCATACAAATTTGTATGATTGATGATTAAAGGGTTAAAGTAATTGCTGTACAGTGGAATGCCGCTATAACGAACATCGCGGGATCCACAGATTTTGTTTGTTATAGCGAACGTTCGTTATAGCGATTTTTTGCCAAATGCCAATATTTCAACATGGCGTCCGATCTTTTAAATAGCGCCCTGTTTCGTCGTATTTGAAGTGCGCCCTCTTTTGACCATTGTCAGTGGACCAAACTACTGTCCATTCATTCTTGGCAACACGTCACCCTGCACGCCCTGGCGGTTGCTTTAGGACGACTTTGAATATGTGCTGCCCATGTTCATACATGTTCATACTTTTAAGCTTACCAAATTCTAAAGCAACAGTTGGCTTTTCCCTTCTATTCCTTGGGGGAAATAATAGCCACCTGTCACTCTTCAGCATAAAGCAGCGGCTGTCCGTTGTTCGGTAAGTTTTGTACACAAAATTTGGGAGCCAAGGATGGTGTTCGTTATAGCCGAATGTTCAGTATAGCGGCATTATCCACTGTATTATTATTTATTGGGATTCCTTTTTGTTTTACAGAAAGCCTGGAGTACATTGATGCCCCTGTCACCATCTCGCATCCGGAGGTTGGCAGATACTTCCGGGAATTCACCAAGAAATGTTACCTCCCTAACAAGGAACTGGCGTGTCAATACCCGGACGATACCCTCATCACAATGCAGACTGCCTTTCAGATGTATCCAGACTGATACTGTGATTGGGACTCGATTTCATGGCTCTGCCGACCCGGGGACTTAAATTTTTTACAGTTGCCATTCTGTGCTTATATGTAGAGAAGAATTTCTTTGCTCAGTGAATGTAAGAATCAAATCCATATGTATATGGGGATGTATATACAAGCCAGAATTCCTTTGTAGGCCGTGAAAAATGCTAACCGAATTTGCTACAGCAGTCTGTAGAGATTCTTTGCTTACGTTTACCGGAGCCAAGAAATTGGGTCATGATTGGATAACAACATGTTGAGGCAATTCTGTATATATTTAAAATAAGTACATTACAATTAAATGATTTCAAATTAGGTAGTTTAAATTTAACTACAAGTAGGAGTTTTACAAAAAATTTCAAAAATATTTTTCATTAAAATTAAAAACCCGCCCCCCCAAAAAAAAAAAAACCTACAACCAGGCCAGACGCTTGAATGATGGAAAATCATGGAGTGGATTTTTAGGTTAAAAAGGTTTTGTCTGTTGTGTTGTGGTGAATCAAATACTTCCCTTAATTATTTCCATTCTAAAGACTACCCCTAAAACTACAAGTATAGCAGCCGTCTTTTAGGGTATTTGGTTTTTAAATTTCGTAATGATATAAGCATGATGTAAGCATGATTGATTTTTTTCCATCCATCACAAAAAACCCAACTTAAAGGCAATACACAGGGTGATGCATGGAGGAAACTTGGCAAAAGTCAGTGCTTATTCGAGGCCATGTTCCTTTGCAAAACCTTAAAACGTTTATTTACAGATAGTTTAAGGAAAGAATTAGAAAAGAAAAGTTTGTCGTAAAGTCGTAAATTACCCTCTAAAGATGTTCAAATTCAAAATGTTTGGTTAAGCCACATTCTCAAAATTGTCCCATTTCATAATTCAACATTTTTAATCGGTCTACAGACAAATTTAAAAGCCAACAGGACAAGAATGTCACATTCAGGGGTGAGATTTGTCCGGATTTTTTTGGTCGTGATTTCAAAATTTACAAAGAATCTCATTTGCAATCTGGAATTCCTGAGGTGTTTTCCTAAAGGTGTTTTTACCTGTAAAAGTGGATATAGACCAATACAAATGGATATTTTAAAGGGGTGCCTTTAGGCAAATACAAATTATAGACATTGATCTGGGGTCCTCATGGATTTTTCATTTTTGGCCAATCTCAACCCCTGCATATTATACCTATTTTCTAAAATCCCTAAATTGTTATGGTTGTTCAAAACTGTCTTGACTAAAGGCTATCATCCGCCCGACGGTTGAAAACGAGGGCCGTTTTTCTCTCGGTTTTTTCGCCATCCAACAACCCAAAACTTTGAACAGGTCAGTGGAACGATATTTCCTATAACATACTAACCCCCAAATCCGCCCATTTTTGAAAATTGCAACAAATACACGGCCTTTAAGTATCTATAGGATTATGTAATTTATTAATTCCTCCTTCCAATTCTCATGTTTTGGTCAAATGGGGTGCACATCGGACATTATAAATGTGATGCGATCAAGCAAAATCAGTCGGAACTCGACAATCCTTGTTTTGAGATATGGGCCAAAATATGTTCGTAGTGGAAAAATCCAAAATTGACTTTTTACAAAAACAGAAGGGGAAAAACATTCTTCTTTCACATGAAAATATGACATGTATTATAAATGTGCTAAAATGACTCAATTAAAGTACTGTAACTTCTGAACTTGATTTTCTCAGTTTCTTTCTTTTTAATGTGCCGGTGTTCAAATATTTGTAACTTTTTAACCAAAGGTCATATTCACATGGGGTTTTCACTAAGCTTGAAGTACGCTACAAATGAATATGTAAAAATTGACCTGGGCCTACTTCAGACTGATTTTGCTTGATCGCATCACAAATGTTCAGAGATATTACACAATGTCAAAAAAAATCCACATTGACTTGAAACCTGTCTATTGTTGGGAACCGATGGGGCCTTCCCAAACGGGGCATTTTTTCAACCACGACTTTGGCTTCAAATGCCATTTGGAATCGAAGGCTACAGCTTGGGCACATCTGGCTTCAAATATAAGGTTTTAATGACCATTCCTGTATTAAGCAACACGTTTGATTTAAAATTGACTAAAAGAATAATCTTTGACATGGCATTAGTTTGTGGATGTAGAGTATTTAAAGTTATACATTTACTGCTCTTTTTGACACAAAAAAAACTTGCTCACGTTTTATTATCGAGTAAGTATTTTACAAATGTTGGATTGTTTGCGACTGGACAATAATTCCGGTGCATCTTTGTGTACATCAGCTGCACAAAATAAAAAACGGTGGTTTTTTTTGCTTTAATATATATATTTTTTGAAAAGCAGACGGCATATTATTTATTTGCTGGAAAAATGTGTAAGAGACTGGATCATTTAAACTAAATACTGTTCAAGGCTTTTAACACTAAAAATAGCCCGATAATGTGCAGTGTCATAATTCTCAGCTCGAGTGTCATCACGTAAACCTCCCCCCCCCCCCCCCCCCAAAAAGGATATTAACATCCTTGGCTTGACCAACTTTTTTCCATCTTAGTAAAACAAAGCAATGCTGAACCTTCCAGTGCGTAGCATCCCACAAAATATAACGAACAAGATACACATTTTTCTGTGAATTATCTTTATTTATTAAAGGATTATATGTGTGTACACTGTCCTCGCCACTGAATGGCTTTGTATAATGTTGTACAGTTATTGATTACGCTTTACATAAATATTGCACCAAACTTCATCTACTATAGCTGCATTTGTTTGGTTCTATTTTACATTGATATAACCCATCAGTGAAACTCGTAGGAAGTATGAGCAACAACCGAGCTGCCAAGCATAGCCCTATACCACCCCTCCCCAGGAAAAAAAAATCCCAATATCAGTCATGCCCCACTCACCCTCTGCAGGCTCCCACACAACTGCGAAAAATGAAATCGCATTGAATATTTTTTCGTAAGTGTTTACCGTCCTATAAAAAGCACACAATGAAGGGGCTTGGGTGCAGGAGTACTAGTATACTGCAACTTTACTTCCAAAAGCTTAGTTCAAAAAGGGCACAAATGAGGCTTGTGATGCTGTGGACATGGGCGAGTATCCTAATTTTGTCCTTCAAAGTCCCGTTTTCTTAAAAATTGTATCCTACGTTTTCACCTGGGTCTGCCTGAAAGCCTGCCTCTACCCCCCCCCCAAAGGAATGTTTACAGTTTGCCCCCCCCCCCTTCCCCTGCAAACAAAATTCCTAAACCATCCCCCTAAAGGTCAACTGAAAAAACAAACCCACACAAATGTATCCACAAGCTTTGGGTCAAGAGCTGCAACAGGGACAGAGGAATGTCCCCATAACTCGGCCCTAATTTGCCTAACAAATAGAAATTCCCCATTGCACAGTGTATGCCTACCCACACACACACACTAGTGTGTAAATACCTGCAATCCTGGACGTCCCATTGTTCCTCTTTTGTTGATACTCTAACTTTTTCGGAAGGCCTCCCATATGTTTTGTACACGATTTTCAATCTTGGACCCGAATTCTTTTGTCCTAGGTCCACGATTGCCGGTATATACATACTGACACACACAATTGTGTAAACACCTTCAATCGGGAACTCCTATTCATACTTTTTGGCAAGGACCCTCATTGGTTATTTAACGAGGACCTTTCCCGGGCTGTAATCGAGTCCATCACAAACCCTCCAGTCCTAATTCCAATCACAAGCTATTCAAATGAGCTTTGACAAAGGCATTCCTTTGTCATTGTTTATCCACTTCTTGTGACTGTCTTTATGAAAGGACTTGTGAAAAGACTTGCAGGGACTCGACTACAGCCCTGGACCTTTCTCAACCGGGGACCCTATTGTCCTCTTTTGTTAAACGTCCCCTATTGTAACAAACCCTCGCACACAGTATCCCGACCACCTTTTTTTATTTAAGTGGCTTGTGTGTTTTTACTATTAGAACAAAATTCAAAATATAAAGGAAAAAGAAAGTAATTGATTCCGGTTTTTTTCCCAGCAAACGTGATCTGGACAGACTGTCACAGACAACATTTTTTAAACAGCTGAAGCGACACTCTTGAGCACTCTGCATTTTGGAAATTTTTCCTGCAAAATTCATACGAGGGGGAATATGATGATCCATCTCTAAACTTTTAACAACTCCACAATTTGGTATAAATGTTTCCGGAAACATTTTGGGAACTGTTAGCGATACATACATAATTGGAGAACATCTCAACAGTTACATGTATATACATGTATATATATATAAAATTCTATACAAGAAAACTGAAACTGCTTACTTTTACCACAATGGTGTATTCTTTTTAAAGGGGGGATTTGACAGTCTAGGGTTTATTGAGAACAACACTATACTTGGTGAAGAATTTACTTCTAGATAAACAATAATAGCCTATGAGAAAGACTGGGATTGCGGGTAACACCATGTGAAATAAATCTCTTCTAGGAAGAAGTGTGGTTCTGAAAAGAACCGGGATGAGTATGTAACTCGACGTTTCGGACAGTGTGCTCTGTCCGTCCTCAGGAGTGTGAGTGTCCCGAGGACGGACAGAGCACACTGTCCGAAACGTCGAGTTACACACTCATCCCGGTTCTTTTCAGAACCACACTTCTTCCCAGAAGAGATTTATTTCACATGGTGTTACCCGCAATCCCAGTCTCTCTCATATCGCACCCACCATGCAAAGCTTCAAATCGTATCTAATAATAGCTTAGTATCATATTCAATACACAGACGCCACCTTTTTTGTGTGCCCAACACCAGCAATTGGCTGTGTGAATACAACTCCTTGTCAGAAGATGGAATCTGTGCAGAGAGGATGTAAATTTGAACAAGATTTTGCCCTTCAATTTGAACAGTTATTTTTTCGTTTCTTTGGCCATTGTGCCTGCTAAACCAATGCTATCTTGAACTGGGTAAACATCTTAATAAGCAAGTCCTAACCTTACAATGCCAGTCTGGGCATAACCCTCATTATCCTTCAACACTCTTTAATCCACCGTCAATAATCCATACACGGACTGCTGGTCTAGGGTGCATGCAAAATCATATTAGAATTGTTGGATTTAGGGTTAGGGTTAAGACCTCATCATATTCACTGCTTAATACGTTGAGAGGTCCAAATTCTAAATCTCGCCGCTCCTCTCTTAGAATGGAGGTAGGCATTCCAGTCCACTCTGCAAAACCTAATGACAAAGCTTTCACACCACGGTTCTTCGCTACAGCCCGCGAAAGTTCAAAAGCCACCTTGTAGCTCAAATGACAAACTTCAAAATCGAGGTAGCTTGATGCTGCTTGGAGAACTCCAGATTGCCGACACAAATGCGTTGCAGGTTTGGACCGCTAACACGGGATGCAATCTTTTTCTTGTCCTGTTGCTTCAAGAAGAAGTGTTCAAACATGGTAAACCAAACCAAAAAAATCGTTCCTGGTTTTTTTTTTCGTGGTTCTACAGCCAAGCAATGCTTGAGAGAGGGGTTCAACCCGACTTTGACTCCAACAGAACACGGGAGGTTCACATTCCCCTCCATGTCGGCATTTCAAAGCAAGGTGGATTGTTGATCACGCTGTAAGTATCTCAATGACCTGCACCTCCTTCCGGTCATTCTTGTTGAAGAACTTCGGAGTAAACTACCTGTAAGCAGCCTTCTCTTGAAAGTGGCCAGACACCACATCGGGTCAATTTGAATCCCTAAAGACAAGTCTGTACAACAAATCAAGCTGCATATAACCTGAATCCTCCAAAATCCTCTTATGGGGACCACTGCCTGAATCCTACAAAACCCTCCAGGGGGTTTTGGTTAAACACCCCGGTAACCTCAATCCTCCAAAATCATCCAGCATCAGATTGGGCCTGATGACCTGGATCCTCCATTTTCCTCCAGAGCCCTCAATCCTACAAAATTCTCCGTTGCTTCAACTTCCATTCCTCTACATTGTATTTGGCAAAGAGGATTTTGGAGGACTTAGGAAGGTTAGGGTGAATGACGTTGGTTCAAATCTCTCTGGGTGAAATCTTTAAACACTGAAAACAGCGAAGAATGCATCAAAGACCTACCGGTACTCGGAAGTCCGACACTCCTGTAATTGGCCCGATACTAAACAAGGTTGGTTCTAATCCCTACAGGTGAAATCTTTCGACCCTGAAGGGTAGCGGCCGTCCATCTTGCTTGAACTTTCTGGATGGCCCGTTCTGTGGTCAGTCATTCCTGCAATTGGATACTAAGCGAGGTTGGTTCAAATCCCTACATGGGAAATCTCTCGGGGACACTGTAGGTAGCAACATCAATCCTGCTTGAAGAACTTCTGGATGACCTGTTCCGTGGTCAGGTCACTCTTGTAGTTGGCCAGATAGTCCACGATGTTGACAGGACTTGGAGAGCCCTCCCGCAGCAGCTTCCAGTGGTTCAACACCTCGTGGTAGTGGCTCATCTTGTCAGTATCGACGGTGTTGATATACAGACGGATCAGGCCGCGGTAATCGTACTCCAAGCCACTGTAGCCAGGACCAAAGAGCTTCTTTCCTGCACGTGTTCAAAAAAAGAAAAACACTATCAGCAAAGTGCGGTGGCCCAGTTAGTTTTACTGCACTGGACTCAAGGAGCTGAAAAGCACACAAATAAGGCACTTCGGAGTTCCAACTGCACCTGTACAGATCAGATTCAACAATTTGGTTTCGGGAGATGAACAAAACAGATAATCGCACACAAGGCTATGAGGGACGTGGTATTAACCGAATCCGCATTCTGCAATTTTTCATCTAATTAAAAAGAAGATGGAAACATTTGTTCACATTAAAGTTGGAGCATACAAAACAACGATGCTATAAAAAAAAACAACATTTTGCATTTTACTTCAAAACATGAACTTTTCTTTGATTTTGTTAGTAACCCGCTGTGATTTTGCACGTGTGTGGCAAACTGTTTATCTCTCGAAACTAAATCGTGAATCACGATGCGCGCATGTGCAGTTGGAACTCCCAAGTGGCTTATATGCTGAGCAAAGAAAAATGTTTTTGCCTTTAAGGGGTGCCAACTAAAATTTCTTGTGATGTACACGTATATTGCTTGTGACCAGTTCACAACTAATCTTTAATTAGTACCAAAATTTGTTGAGTGCTGTTTATTGCTGACCAACTCCATAATGGGTCCTTGGTGATACTGTCGACTGTGGGTTTGAGCTCAGTCACGTTGGTCTAGGTAAATGTACTTGTGCCCTTGAGCGTGACCACTCTGTCAATGGGTACCAGTTAGGGCAGTGGTGGTATTGTGTTTGATTAAGCTCAGTGAGCTTAAATTGAAGCCGGTGCCACATTACACCCCAGGGAGCCGAAAAAGTTTCAGGCCTAAAGGTCACATGATGCGGAAATATTACGAAATAGGGTGGAACACACAATATATAGTATAATGCCATTATATAATCAATATCATGGGACATACAAGAAATATTCAGTATAGTCACTGATAGTGCTCAGTCGGTTTTAGTCAATAGCATGTATTGAATATAAGGATTTGGGAGCCACAGAGGATGTTTCTTGCAGCCAGATGTTTGGAATAACAGCATTTGTTATAGCGCTACTTGTCGGGGCCAGGGTCTGCAGAAATACCCATACCTATGTCTATAGATCTGAGATAGAGTGCCTCTGCTTCCTCATATAGCTTCATGTCATAGTTATACAGCGAGGCTAGATGGCCGACGGATAGCGCCACCTCATAGTCTTCCTCTCCTAGTAGTCTCTCCTTGATGGTGATGGCCTTCTTGTGCATCTCCTCTGCTTCCTATAGGACCAAAAGGGGGGAGAGTTTGTGACCACCTCCATCAAATGAGGAATGATGCCGAGGCCATTTTTACTACGCAAAAAGTCATGGACATTTCTAAGCCAAGGCCTTATCTCAAAATTTGGAGACTTTACTTGATGGCCCTATACAATACACATCATGATGTAATGCTGTAAAATACTATCCCCCCGATTTTGTTATATTCTGGCAACTATGTGAGACACTGCGGAAAGATCGTTAGGTCAACCATGTCATGCTGTCATCCGCACCACAAATTAAGCACTCGAACCAACAGCAACAAGTTGTTTGAAGTTGGTCACTTTTTAAAAACCAGTTAATTTCCAATGTAACAGACATTTTGCTTTTCTATCTCTCAATTAATATACGCAAGAGCTGTTCAATTTTCAGTCCTCAAGGCAAATTAAGGTCCTGAATGCCTGTGTACTAGTTTGAGAGTTAGAGTAAACCCTTGCAGAGAATACTACTTGTGGGGCTATAGCACAACAGTAATGAGAGTTGACGGGGGCTTTGTGTTGGGACTTGAAGTACATGTTGTTTATTGGACAACTGATGGGAACTGTGTCAATCCCAGGCTTTTACTCTATGTTCTCAGTTAGATATCATACAGAGTTTTCACACACATATCAGAACACTGGAATCTTACAGGGAGTTTCGCCTTATTCAGGAATTGCTTCAGTGATCTTTAAATGTTAACGATACAAGAATGAGTAATTGGACAATATAATGGTCAGAGCTGGGTGTGGGGGTCCAACTAGGCAAATTTGTGATATGTGGTGCCACCAACTCGGGCCCTGTGGTCAGAGTGGACGTTCCTTCAGCCGCTCGGGCCTTGTGGTCAGAGTGGACGTTCCTCCAGCCACTCGGGCCTTGTGGTCAGAGTGGACATGCCTCCAGCCACTCGGGCCTTGTGGTCAGAGTGGACATTCCTAACACTGTTTCACTTTAGGAGGAAACTGGCCATTCCATTAAGGAGTCATTCAAGAAATAAAATCTGAAATGAGGGAACTGGTACAATGATATATACACTAATATAACATTATTTGTATGGTGATCATATGAAAAAAAATTCAGTTCTAGAGGTGGAAGGAAAATCACAGACAGATGACCAACAGAAACCCTGAGATTCGAGTAGAGACCCCACATTACAAAAGCCACCATTTACAAGTCTTACCTTATATCTGTGCATGGACTGATAGAGCCGGCCCAGGTTCCCGTAGTGCTTGGCCGTCTGGACGTTGAACTCCCCGAATGCTGTCTTGGCCAAGTTGAGTGAGGACAGGTGCAGGTCATGGGCTTCCTGGAGTAGTTTACCCTCCGTGTCCTTATCATGGGAGTCGATCGCGATCTCCTCAAGGATCAGAGCTGCAACAGTGTGAGATGAAGTTTTTCTTTTTCAGACCCGCATAAGATTCATTGTTATGAGACCAATTTGATCCAAACCAAAATTTTGGAATTCATCCATTACATGGCTAACAACTGCTCTAGGGCTTGAACTGCTCTACGGCTCGAACTGCTCTAGGGCTTAAACTGCTCTACGGCTCGAACTGCTCTACGGCTCGAACTGCTCTACGGCTTAAACTGCTCTAGCCCAAATTGTAGAACTATGGATACTTTTTTGATAAAGCACCATAATATGAATCAGGCCAAGTAAAAAAAAATTGTTTTAGCGTCCGCGTTTTTTTGGAAAAAGGATGGAGAAGGGACTTTTTATTTTTTATTTTCAAGATGGCCACAATTCTTTTTCAAATTTCCGACAGCCGTAGGTTTTTAACTGTTCAAAGATACAAAAAAGGAAGAGACCTGGGGCCAATTTCATAGAGCTGTTAAGCACAAAAATGTGCTTAGCATGAAAATGTCTTGCTTAGTAAAAATAGGTTACCAGCCAAAGGTCCATGTGATTTTCATGCTAAGCAAACAACAGCCGAATACCAGTCAAAAGCAAAATTCCACACATGGAAATCTGGTTGGTAATTCAGTTTTGATCAAGGAAGCATTTGCATGCTAAGCAAATTTTTGTGCTTAACAGCTTTATGAAATTGGCCCATGGTGGACAAGAGAATTGAACATGTTTACAGTGGTTTTAATAGTTTTAGTAAACTTGTATTTTATTTTCCGATGGATCGGTGGAGGGCTTGTGATGGACTTGCAGGGACTTGCAGGGACTTGCAGGGACTTGCAGGGACTTGCAGGGACTTGCAGGGACTTGCAGGGACTTGTGAAAGGACTTGCAGAGACCCGAATACAACTCTGCCGAGAACCAGTCACAAGCCAATATACACATCACATGGCATTTTGACAGGTAACCCATATATAATAACCCATTCTATCAGGCTGTTATTAATTGGGTGCTGGTATGCCATACGGGCTTGATCAGACAAGTGTAACACACGCTATAGGCAAACAGATTGAATACGCACAGGAATGCGCATATAGACGACAACCAGCCAGGTGGTCTTTTTCAAACCGCGGCTATGACCATCGTCCGTATTCGATGGGTTAAGCAAGTCTTTTTCCAAGCTTGGCAAATTTAAATGCTAGAAACTCCCAAGTATTTGGCCCCTGATTATTCATTTGAATCTATTTTTCTTCATTGAGGGTAGTCGTTTGCACACTCACAAAAATGCATACTGTAAGATTTTAAAGCAAGCCCTGACCTTTGACCCTTCTGGATGATGCCAACAATAGGTGGTTCTCGGGCAGAATCTGTGTGATGATAGAAATTGCTTTTTCCGCATGCTCTCTGTTTAATAAAAAATACAAACAAAACTCTTCAGCTAAATTATGAAACTGACTGTTAATCACCAAAATAAATGTTGCTAACAAACAAGAAGGTACATATGTAAATGGAGATAATACCAAGCTAATAATTATTTGTTAACTTATTTGAAAAATTTTCTTATTGATATTTGTTCAAGTGTGCCACGTTAAGGGACCCTGAGCCACATATGTGACCCGCTCTGGAAAAAGGTATATTATGTCGCAAAATATGAAAAGTGAGTTTTATGTATATTTGGAAAGCCCGCAATGTAAACTTTCATTTGGTACATAATAGAGCTCCAAAGCCCTTTCCGTTGTGGAGATATCGTGTTTTTGCATATTAATTAGTTCTATGGAGTTCAAGTTGCACAACAGAGAAAACAGGCTTTGAAATAGCTAGTTCTAATACAATGCAATGGAACAATGCACTCTAAAAAGGTTATTTGTTCACATTATTCACTGAAATCAACATTGCTGTGCAACAAACCTGAAACTTTAGATATTTCAGATGTCATTAAAGACAAAAAACAAAAAAGGAATTTTGACGAAAAATTTCACCATCTCAACGTTGAAAGAGCCATTACACGTAAATGCGTAGTGCGACTTATATCACCTTTTTCTGGAGCGGGTCACGTATAGGTGCAACTTCTGGACATCACCTTTTGAATTTTAAGATATTAATTCTTTTCACATAACTTGTGAAGCAACGTTTTATTAAGTTTATAATACCAATATTCAGACTATGAAGCTCATGAATGAAGACATTTGGCAACACTACTTGAGGAAAGTCTGGAGTAATGTTGACTGCTGTCACAGCACCAACAGAAAATACTAAGAGAGAGACTGGGATTGCGGGTAACACCATGTGAAATAAATCTATTCTAGGAAGAAGTGTAGTTTTGAAAAGAACCGGGATGAGTGTGTAACTTGACGTTTCGGACAGTGTGCTCTGTTTGTCCTCAGGAGTGTGAGGACGGACAGAGCACACTGTCCGAAACGTCGAGTTACACACTCATCCCGGTTCTTTTCAGAACCACACTTCTTCCTAGAAGAGATTTACTTCACATGGTGTAACCCGCAATCCCAGTCTCTCTCATATCGCACCCACCATGCAAAGCTTCAAATCGTATCTAGAAAATACTAAGATCATCCAACAAGGTTCAGGTTATACAAATCTAACAGCACAATGCTAGAATACCAAGAGGGGGTAAACAACAGATACAGAAATTGTGGTACTCACCGAGCATCATCAAATTTACCCGAGCTGTACTGATGGACATAGGAGGCGTACGCCAGATCCTCGTGCGCAATGGCTACATGGAGGTTGCGCCCCCCGAATGCTGATAACCTGATATCTAGGGCTTGCTGTAAAAGGGTAATACCCAAAATAATTATTTATCTGGTCAGATCTTAATTTTACTGTAAGGTCATAATCTTATTTTATTTTCATGGATACAGCCCATTACAAGACCGAAGCCACTCTAGGTAAAGGACTACCAACAGAGATGCTAGGGTTGGTCACCCTATCAACATTTTTTCTTGGCCCAAATAGTTGATTGATCTTCAACAGACCTATAGACAAAGGTGCGATAACTTTCAGCATTGGTGAAACTAACTCACCTCTTTATTTAAATTCAGAAGTCAAAGCTAAACCCCTCCCCTCCCCTCCCCCCCCCCAAACAATTTTTTTTTAGATCAACAATACCTGGTAAACAACTGTAGACTGGCTGATGGAATCAATGTTGAGTAAATAGAAGCCAAAGTCGAGAAGAATATCTGAATATTTGGGATGCCTCGTTCCAAAATGCTCCCTGGAAATGCAGAAATGGAGAAGAATTTGAGTCAATTCCCTGCTCAAGGCATACAAATAGGTCTGAACTTAACCCCCAAGGTTGACTAAATGGACAAATGTTAATACATACTAATGTGGTGCTTGTATATAGCACTTTACACAAATGTTTCACAGCACTTTACAATTGAAGACTTCAGGCGCAAAAGCCGCTAAACGCCACTTCCCAGAAAAATGAGATAACGATATCAAGTGAAAGTGCTTTGACTTGATATCGTTATCTCATTTTTCTGGGAAATGGCGTTTAGAGGCTTTTGCGCCCGAAGTCTTCAATTATTACCCCTGGTCACCAGGCCATGAGATTAGGTTATATGCAGCATTTCTAGATCAGCTCAATCTGTTCTGTACCTTAACCCTAACCCTCCAGGGCATTTTGGCTAGAACCCTGCCAGACGCATCAGATTACATAATTTGTCAAATTGACTTGGCTGCAGAGTCCAGCAAAGTGGAGCTGTCAGCACAGATGCACTGTGCTGCGTCTAGCAGGGTTAGGGTTAACAGACATAAATTTATACTTTTGGGTGGAGGGAACCAATTGCAGTAAAGTGTCTTGCCTAAGACCACAAGCATTGATCCCCAGCAGGGTTCAGGGTTCAAAGTTCAAACTCACACATCATAACCACTGGAGCACAACGCCCTATAAATAGTGCTGGTCAAACAAACTCTGTGCTTGAGTACAGTCTTGAACGTCTTGTGTACAATGTTCTTACCTTACAAGAAATATAGCGTGCTTGATGAGTAGCTCTGCCTTCTTGAATTCTCGCTTAACGACGCAAGCCTTGGCCGCCTGCCTCAGAATGTGAACTGTACAGCGGACCGGCACGTTGTTGGTGATGCTCTTCAGTGCCAGTACACAGTGGTTGTATGCCTGTTAGACAAAACATCCATATGTCGAGATCAACTGTGTTAAATTTCAATTCTTGAGAAAATAAGTAATATTATAAGGTTCCTCCCCCGAAAATGTTTAGTCACTGTCTTATCTCATTACAAAATCCGGGCTTAGAAGGAGAACAAATGCTAATGACTTGGCCACCCAAGGATAAACAGGCATGCATAAATACCTGAGGCAGCTTCAGTATGCTTATTGGTCGAGAGCCAGTCACATGGGTATGTTTAAACACAGTCACACGTTATTTAAGAACAATGTGTCAGAACCGGTTGTTTCCAGGCGATGTGCAACGGGGAGTGTATTTGAGGCACACAAACAAAAGGTAAAGAAGTTCACATGACAGACAATGTGAATGAATGCATACAAAATGCTTCTTTTTTTTTTGCCGCGTAGTGCCTTTGTTGGACGCAATCGGTAAATTTAGGTAATTGGTCCGTCGCGCTGCGCTTTCACGCGATTTATCGTTTGTGTACGCAACAATCAATCGCGCTAGCATAGGCTGATCACGCAATGCTGACTTTGCCGATCGTGCTCGCTGAACGTTGCACGATCGATGGATCATGCGGGAACGGGTTTGCGCGACTGGTTGATTGCGAAGGGCGGGTACACGATCGACTGATCGGGCAAGACAGATCTTGTGTAATCAGTAACTTGTGCAGCAACAAGTTTGCAGGATCTGTTAATCATGCATGTTCCCTGTGCAATCGGTTGATCGCGCAAACGACTAATGTCTGCGCGATTGAGAGATGTCCGCACGATCGAGAGATGTCCGCATGATCAAGAGATGTCTGTGCGATTGCCCGACGCTTCCACGATCACCTGATGCTTGCGCAAATGATAGATTGCACTGAACTTCCGTGCGAATGATAGATTGCACTGCTCTTCCGCGCGATCGCACAGATCAACCGATCACGTCGACACCTGCACGCGCACAGGTCGGTAAGCATGCACACATTTTGTGTTGTACAAATTGAAGAAAAGAGAGCTTTGCTTATTTTCATAAGGCGGCATTTAGAATGGGGATAAATTTGATACATTCGGTTCGATCCGTTACCAGCAGCCGGGTCTCCGCCTGGACATAACTAATATGGTAAAGATCTGGGCCCAATTTCATAAAGCTGTTAAGCACAAAAATTTGCTTAGCATGAAAATGTCTTGCCTAATAAAAACAGGTTACCAGCCAAAAATCCATGTAATTTTCATGCTAAGCAAACAACAGCTGAATACCAGTCAAAAGCAATATTCCACACATGGAAGTCTGGTTGGTAATCCAGTTTTTATTAAGGAAGCATTTGCATGCTAAGCACATTTTTGTGCTTAACAGCTTTATGAAATTAGCCCCTGATCGTTACACTTTTCTCCCTCAATTATTAACAAATAAACACAAAACACACTTCAACAAATAAATAATGAAAACGTACCTCATCGTACTGACTTTTAGCAAACAGCAGCGCACACATTTCGCCGTGAAGGGCTGCTACGTTAATTTGCCTTTTCTTCCCTTGTAGATTACCCATAATGCTCATGGCTTTGTTGTAGGAATCTTCCGCTTGGGCATATCTGCAGTTGGCATTCCGTACATGGATCAACCTACACACATTCAGATCAAAACTGCCGGTAAGAAATCGTGCAGGCATTTTTAATTTTTTTATTATTATTATTATTACTATTATTATTATGGAACAGTTTAACTTTTCAAATTAAACTAAGATATTGACAAAATGGGAGACTGCCAACATAGGCCAAGATCGTTGGATATTTTGGCATTTGAAATACTTTTACAGGAAACTGGCACATTTTCCACACCCATGCTAACACCACTATGCCACCACTATTTAACCACTATGCCACCACTATGCACACATGAAATGCTTTATATTCTTTGTCCTTTTCACATTTTCACATCTGCAAATCTGCGGACTATTTTTAACAAAAGACCTCCCTTTATTAGGCCAAGTTAAACAACAAAGTTTAAGCATCCGGGTTTTTAAAAAAAAGAAGAAAAAAAAAGGAGGGGCTTTTAAAAAACAAATCAAAATGGCCGCCACTTTAAAAAAAAATTTCCGACAACCATAGGTTTTTAACTGTTCAAAGACACAAAAATGATAAAGACATGTTGTACAAGAGAACTGAACATGTTTACAATGCTTTGAATAGTTTTAGTAAGCTTGTATTTTATTTTCCGATGGATCGGTTGACATTTTGGGAGGTTTTTCGCCTCATTTTCCCACTGGTAAAAATTTAAACAAATCCAGGCAGCCCCCAAAAAGGAAGCGGGCAGGGATGCTAGACACATGTTTTTTTTACTTCGCCTTATGGAAAACAATGATTTCAATGATCTGCAAGCACTATTTGTTTACAGTGTATACTGAGGACTTTTCCGTTGTCCTTCTACTTGCTGCTTTTAGTTTTTACTTCCTGCAACCCCTCTATCTCATTGGCTTTGTACACAATTTCCAACTGACAACAGCTTGCCAATCAAGGACTTCTTATCTTGTGTCTTTTTTGTTCCCTTTTCCTATGCACACACAAATCCGGACCATAAAAAAATAGGGTCAGACCTTTTTTGCAATTTTGCTCCCTGGATCAAATGCCTTGATACGCCCATGACTGGTGCTCTGTCAACCAAGCTAGCTTGCCCTATATATGTAGATCTATGTATATTGGCGGTCCCCCTATTTGTCGGTATCTTTGTTCAAGGGAGTGCTAGTGAGAAATCGGATTCTTTTCCAAGCGACTTTTGGCAATGAACTCACATCGTACAGCACTCGTACGCCATACACTGATGGGCCACGTCATCGTGTAACACGCACAACCTCAGGCAAGCATCGATGACCTTCTCTGCTTCGAAATACCAGCCAGCCTCTGACAGAAACCCTCCTAAAACAATACCAAATTGAATAGAAGATTATTGTGACACAAATTGAGGATATGTAGTTAAATGACACAGTGTGTAGCGGAATGTAGTGCAGTTTCACATGGCTTGAAATTCGCACTGGGCCACTGGAGTGAGTCCAGTACTTTAGGCAATGGGTCTTGCAGACTCCAAGAGCAAACTATACTGGTGATTTTTCTTTCAAATAACCTTCCGTTTTTTTAAGTGATTCATTTCACAATTTGAAGGAATGAAATCTGCATTCTTTTATTTCCACAACTGTTCTCGATTCTATTTTAGAAAAAATATGTATAATGTTATACCTCCAATGTTAATAGTGGACCGGTGCCATTACGTTCAGGTGGACTCCACACAGCATGTAATGCCACGCAACGACTTCCCGGGGTCGCTTTTTAAGTTAAATAGTTCCCCATATGAATTTCAAAAGTATTATCAAACAGACAGTTCTCCGTCAAACAAAAACAGACACGATATTTCTTTCTGAAAAGACTTCATTTCCCTTCGGTTACTATCCCCCCCCCCCCCCCAACCACAAAATGGAATGATCTGAATTCAGGCCAGGCATGCTTGCACTGCGTGGCTGGCCGGCCGTGTGGAGATTCATTCACAACGGTAGTTGTATGTACATCTGACATGTCGACAATAGGTGGCTGAACGGTACCAAGCAAGCTATCTTGTTCCCGCAAGGATAGTAAGCAACCATTTTATAGAATTCTTCGCAATGAAGATGCATGACTCATTTAACTGATAATACAGTAGGAATAATAGCCATTTGATCTTACAAAACTGACTCACAAATTTTCATAATCCGTTGAGAAGAGTATCGTGTTAAACACGAAAGTGCGACACTGCCCGGAGCGCAGACCCACACATACGCTATTATTGTTGCATTGTACATAGCTCAGCAGTATTAACCCTCCTATACTTATAACTATCACAGCCTATCAAAATCTCTAAACACCAACTCTGACAGTTTGTGTGTGTTTCAATCTGAAATTTGATAGGTTTTGATCTGTACAGCAGCTGGGTCGATTTTGGCCCTGAGAAAAGGAGGGTTTTAATGGATGAATAAACAATGGTTACTAGTCGCGACTAGTCGACTAGTCTGGACTATTTTTCAATAGTCGCCGTGACCATTGAAATTCGCTAGTCGCCCACGGCTTACATGTGCACTTTTCTATGCAGCTTGGGAATCTGCTGTCCTCACCTGACTTCCACAAGAAAGTACACGTCAAGAAACCACATACAGTCTTGTTGACTTGACTTGCTGACTCGGAATCGAGTCAGACTCGAGTCGCGATTTTTTTACTTGAGACTTGACTTGACTTGGGAAAAAGATGACTTGGGACTTGAATTGACTTGAAAGAACATGACTTGTGACTCGACTTGACTTGAATAAATTTGACTTGCCGACTTCAACACTTTTGTTAAAACAATTAAACAATTTTTGGGTCTAGTATGCACATATCAGTTGGAAAAAATGCCACGCCTACAGTGCATAGCGAGCTGGGTGTCCAGTACATGTACATGTACGTATGCGGGGCTGCAGCACTGGACGACTGCATGGAGAATCGTCAAGACGGCATGCAAGGTTGATTTTGTACAGTGCATACGTGCCAGCCAAAAGTCATTTGTCATTGGAATTTGAATTTACTATGTGCAACACTTGACTTGAGACTTGGCACTTGACTTGAAAAAAATTGACTTGGGACTTGACTTGAGTTGACTTGGAAAAAAATTGACTTGGGACTTGACTTGACTTGTGAACATTTGACTTGTGACTTGACTTGACTTGACTTGACTTGAGCAAAAATGACTTGGTTACAACACTGCCATCGGTACAGGGGTCTATTGCCCTGCTCCTCCGAGAACAAACTTACGGGTCCCAATATTATAATTGAGTTGCTTACCAAGTGAAAATGCCAGCTGAATGGCCTTCTCCATACTAGTGGTTTGTTCAATTTGTAGCAGGGCAGCCTGAGTATTGTAGGAATCGGCCAGCACTGATGCCACCTTCACGCCATGATCCATCAAGGCTTGCAGACAATGGTGAAGCAAATGTCTGCAGTAACGACCCAAAAAACAAAAATGACACCAGAGGGGTTTGAAATCTGGTTGATATGCATTTATAATGAACCGACTGCGGTAGAATCGCATGGACAAAGCCTGTTGAAATATAACGAATATTCAATCGTCAACTGAATATTCGAATACCTTTTTGCCAGTTTGAACATTCTAAAAAATACATGAATATATGCACGTACAGATATGACTATTTTAATAGAAAAGTTACAGCACTAAGCAGGGTCAAATGCCGCATTTTTGTTGACAATAACTTTTTGTAGACTGAGGTTTATTGTTCCCGTCTATAAAACCCTTGACACTCATTAAATAATTATTGCAAAAATGCAGCTTAGAGTTTGGTTTCTTGTTATCAGAACATTATACCCGTAATGATCTTGATACAACAGGTGCATGCAAAGGAATGTCGATCGAGCGGTTCATAATATCGATCGCTGCACGTAAAACACCGGCATGCTTTGCGTGGAACTGTTTACCGGCGCGGCATGCAGTTGCAGCTGACGTGTGAAAAACTTGATCGGCGAGTATCAAATATTCGGTCAAACCCAGTTTCAAATAATCAAATACTAAATTACTTGAAAACGAACAGCCCTAAAACAAAATTCTTGCTGCCCGACTCCCACCCATCCTTGCCCAACGAAAACTCCTCGCTATGCCACACTGTGGTACAAATATGTATTTTACCTTTTGTCACTGGCACGTAGGACTTTAGCAAAGACATCCAGCTCGCAAAATTCCATTCCAAGTTGGCAAAGTCTACCTTGTTTGTACAGCTGTATGCAAAGCACAGATGAAGGAAATAAGAAATTTTGTGAACCTCTTAATTTAAGTTCTTAATACAGTGATAAATTGAACAAAAGCTGTTTTTGCAGATGTCAAGATAATCTGGGTTTTTATAGCTACGCACAGCTTGACCTTTGACCAACTCACCTTGAGACAACTCCCCCACAGACACAACTTGATGAGACTTGAGTCATAGTTGATATAGAGGCAACATGACCGTCATGTTTATGTGGCATTTCCATGTATGCGCTGGGCATTGTATGTGGCATGGGAAGTTGTATTTTGTGCGTGTCATGATCGAGGTAAATCATCACGGATGACTCCTTGGTGGTGCCAAGCTCATTAGCAGCACGACCCAATACAGCCAAAACAAATGAACCCAGATGCGATTTGGTGCATGCATGGTGCAGCACTGCATGGGTTGATCATTATGGACGATTTGTCTCCACGATGACACGTTTCAATGGACGACTTGTCTTTCTAGTTGACCGCAGAGACGGTCAAGTTGGTCAACTGTCGAGTAGAACTTAGACATTTTTACCATAACGTATTTAGTCTGGTTCCATGCCTTCATTGTCGTTCTGACTTTGTATTCACGAGATGGGAATCAGACCAAATGCAATTTTGGACTTTAGTCCTCATCGATCATAAGGTGGCAGTTCATTTTTTTGTCTCGCCTGAACGAAGTTCAGAAAAAGACTATGCAATCACTATTTCTGTGCGTAGTCCGTCCTTAGTCCGTCCTTAGTCCGTATGTAGTCCGTATGTAGTCCGTCCGTAGTCCGTATGTGTCATTTTTGTTAAAGTTTTGACAAATTGGTCTTATATGCAAAGTTGAAGTCCGATTGCAATCAAACTTAATGAAAAAAAGTACCCCAGAGTCATGAATCAGAAAAAAAATGCTTAGCCTATTATCTGTATTTAAATGAAATTAGGATTTGATTTAAATTAAAACAGTACCCCAAAAAAAACATTCTTACTTTGTTTGGAAAAAAAAGAAAAAGATACACATCACAGCTGGGGATTAAACCCGGACAGGGTAGCACTCAGTGTTGTAGGTCTCGAGACCTGGTCTCGGTCTCAAGACCGTTTTTTAGGTCTCGGTCTAACAAAGTCTCGGTCTTGAATGCTGGTCTCGGTCTTGAATGCTCGGGTCTCGGTCTCGGATGCCACGGTCTCGGGTTTTACCCTCGAGACCCGTCGAGATCACAACAAAAATATGTGCAATGCGCCACACAAATCTAGTCTTCATACCAAACATAAATGAAGTTGTAAAGTGCAAGTTTTCATGCCGAAGAATTAGATTGAAGCTAGAATGGAGACCAGTATATGCAGCTTATTTATTTGGAGTACTGGACTACTGGTACCCACGGATGTGCAGCGCCCATGTATTTCACTAGCACGACTAGTTCACATCGTAGGGGCTTTCGACGACAAGCTTGCTTTTACTTTTAGCGCTTAATCGCATGTGTGCAAATAATTATAGACGCACTAGATTTACACGTACATTCATGATCATGACGCATGCTAAGTTTTAGTTTTTTTACGACTACGTAAAATCAAGTTCAAAACACGGCCCTGCCATGTCAAATAAATTTGCAGTTGTGCTGTTTGGTTTTAAGAACCACATTTATAAACAAAAATCAACTTTCAATACCTGTACACAACTTCTTGGAAAAGCCAGTCATTTTCCATTTTAATAGGACAATCAGCAATTCTAGTCAGTTTAATTTTTAATTAGTCTGTCACAGTGCCATAGGTCTCAAAGCCCCAACTACATTTATTTATCAGAAATGAAATAACTCAAATTTGTGAAATCCTTGAATTTATATGTGTACGCTGTGAGTCTTTAACACTTAATTTTATATAACTTGCATAATTAAAGATAGTGGCCATTGATAAAGCCGACTTCATATACATGTATATGAGATGATCCCTAAAGTTAACCTTTTGTTCGAGTTAGCACAAATAATCATCCACACGTTTTTGAACCTTTTGATCAAAAACAGGGCACAACACCCCATCAGGAAAATCGGCTCTATTAAACACCATATTTTTTTTCGTTTTTGGTCTCGGTCTCGGAAGTTGTGGTCTCGGTCTCGGCCTGAAAAAGTCTCGGTCTCGAAAGCCTTGGTCTCGGTCTTGGTCTTGGTCTCGGTCTCGGACATGAATATCTCGACTACAACACTGGTAGCGCTGTCGCTTACAAGTCGCCAGTGTTATACTGTTAACCACTCGACCACGTGCCAACTCAGCAGGAAGAGCAGTTTATTGCTACATTGTATACAATGTATGAAGTTGAGCAAGCCAAGAAATGACTGACTCAGCAGATTTCACGGCTGAATAGCGGTAAAAAGGAAAGACGGGTGTCGTGCAAAAAGTGTCCCTTGCGAAATAGTGTCCGCGTACGTATTTAGCATATTGCCATCCAATTGGTCCTGCGCCTATGATGTTGCAAAATAGTGTCCGCGTTAAGTGTGCATCCTATATTACGTGACTTGCTGTTGAGCTCAGTCTGTCAAGACGTCATGCATTTTTCATCTTAATTTTCATTTTACAATTTCATTGAACGCTTTCCTTTTTACCATGGATTACTAAGGATTCGTGGATTTGTTGAAATAGCTTTTAGTGATAGTTCAACTTATATTTGTCCAAAATCTTTGTGTGTTTTTCGTGATACTGACTGAAGTCCACCTAGCTGTTGTCGAAACATGTGCGCATGAAAATGGAGGAAGGAAAAACTGCAGCTGCACGTACTACATGTATTTAGAAGCGTAAAACTGACATTGATAATTGTTGTTTAATACGATTTATTCTCTGCACATTTATGCTTTTCTGTCTGATCCTGCCAAATACTGTCCATTCTCGCCAATTAATAGGCCCTACTGCCCATTTACCGATCCTGCCAATATGCCAGTTCGGTACCTCAAAGGTCAAAGGATGTTTTTGTTAGGTCGTCGGACAAATTATATTAATCCAAAGCCGACAACACACAATTTGCTTGGACCCTACTATCGCCAGATCATGTCCAAATGTTAAAAAAGGCGATAGAGGGTCCAAGTTACTCGGACTATGGTAAGTGAACCTCCATCTTAATCCTGGAACTCCACTTGTACCTCAGGTGGCATATCTAGTATTTTGGTGGCCGTTTTAAGGGTGAAATGGGATGTTTTTGTTGGGTCTTCAGACAAATTAGATTTAGTCGAAAGCATACATCGACCTTGGACCCTACTATCGCCAGATCATGTCCAAATGTTTAAAAAGGCGATAAAGGGTCCAACTCCAAGTTACTCGGACTACATAGTGAACATGTATTGTATGCATATTCCTGTGCACTCGGACACTATTTCGCAGCGGACGCTCGTGCCAAATAGTGTCCGCCATAGCGAACACTATTTTGCAAGGGACACTTTTTGGCACGACACGGGTTCACGGCAAAATAAACACTTCGTTATTAGAATCGACCAAGCAAATCTTAAACTTTAAGAAGTTAAGTTAGGTAAACGTAGTGCACACGGTTGGTAATCCTCCCATTTTATTTTACTGAATTATGACAAAATACCTTACTAATACTAGACTGTAGTGTAAGTTAATAGTAGTCTCAATCATCCTGTGAAATTATGGCACCAGGTGTGCTGTCGTTGTCAAGAAAAGTGGAAATATATATCGTTTTCCAACGATTTCCAACTGGAAATCGTTGGAAATCTGCCCTGTAGCCATGGTAGCCTTTACATGTAGTCAAACTCAAAGCGCGCGTGGCTATCCGGATGAGTGGCGCGTCCCGGACATGTTGGCATTCGTGGCGCGTCACGCACCCAGATAGCCACGCGCGCCTTGACTAAAGGCTATCATCCGCCCGACGGTTGAAAACGAGTGCCGTTTTTCCCTCGTTTTGTTCCCGACATCCAACAACGCAAAACTTTGAACAGGTCAGTGGAACGATATTTCCTATAAAATACTAACCCCCAAATCCGCCCATTCCTGAAAATTGCAACAATGACCGGAAAGAGTTCCATATCCGGCCATCACTTTTTTTCCCTACATATGACTTAAAAACTACCACAAAGTGTAAATCTGATGAAGAAACACAAATTTAGGAGGGAAAAAATGTCAACTTATTCTTTGAAAATACTTTGACTTTTTCTGTCGTGCCCATCGACTTTGTGCACGAGGTCTAAAGTGATGGCCGGATATGGAACTCTTTCCCAATGACCAATCGGTGCAGGCCATAACGTTACCGTTAGACCTTATCGCAAATATGGCCTGCACTGATTGGTCATTGGGAAAGAGTTCCATATCCGGCCATCACTTTAGACCTCATGCACAAAGCCGATGGGCACGACAGAAAAAGTCAAAGTATTTTCAAAGAATAAGTTGACATTTTTTCCCTCCTAAATTTGTGTTTCTTCATCAGGGACGTGGGAAAGAAACGCGCACCAAAATCGCTCCCATTTCCTTCCCACAATCCCTTGTGACCATTGTGACGTCTCGACCAGGCGGTATTTGCGATATGGTCTATCCATGGAGGTAGGAAACACCTCCATGGTCTATCCCTGGATATACCATGGAGGTAGTATGGATATACTAACCATATGACAATGCATGATTTATGAAGCTGCATTTCTCACCTTGTAATAAACATCGAACTGGATGTTTTCGGGCAGCGATCTGAGCTCAAGTCTGTGCCGAGAATACGTCGAAACAACAGCAGTGATGGCTGAATTGTACAGGGTCTCTGGAACCCACTCTAACTCGCTCGCCACCGCCATTTTGAAACGTGATATGATAAGAAATCATTAATTCCACGGTTCCATTTTGTTGTTGACATTCATGTTACTAGCTTAGGACTAGGAGGAATGATCATGATGTCAACGTCTCACATCTCGATCGTCGAGTCTCGTCATGATGGGTCCGTTGTCGGTCACTTCGCCCATTTACCACTTCGCCCAAACGCCACTTCGCCCAATTGCCACTTTGCCCATGCCGCGCACGTCGTAAACAGCACCGGCAGGAGCACATGTGCATCTATCTGTACGGCATGCATGCCCTATTTTGTTTTTACAGATAGTGTAATCATAAAAAAATATTAACAAAATAAAAATTATCCCCCCCACCCCTCTCCCCCCGGGCCAGCCCACCTCTGAGGTGGGGATTGTCACTTTTGAAATGACAAAATCCCTACCCCTGGGGCAAAAATCTAGCCACAATCCCAACCTAAATCCAGCAGCTGCGTAGCCAGGGCTCTCTCCACAGCTCAGGGGGAGAGTTGGGGGAGGGGCTGGATGTTACGGGGGGGGGGGGGGGGGACGCTCACAATGATTTTTCTTTGTAATGCTATTTTCTACATTTTGCGAAATTTTCAGTGGGGGAGACTGGGGGGACCGATTTTTATGGGGGGAGTGCGCCCCCCCCCCCCCCCCCCCCCTTAGCTACGCCACTAGGGGACACTCCCACCTTATAGGGTGGGGATTAAAATTTTGACGCTGTCATGAAGGCTTTATGTTTGACCCCCTTCCACCATCCACCCCATTTTCGATGTTAAAAATTGATTTCATGAATTTTAAGGTTAACATTGATGCTTTAGCCAAGTTCAGCGTATTAAGTGGAGACAAGTCGACGGACAGACAAACAGACATGTTGAAAATTCACAACAGACATTTTATGTTTTGGAATCAAATCGGTCAATTTAATTACCAGCTTATTTCAGTACGTGTTATTAAATTGCATGAACGAGAGGGAGGGGGAAGGGGCGTTGTCGTTTTTTTCTTATATATATTAAAAGTCTGTTAAAATTAGGGTAAGGACACGGGTTGGGTGAGGTTACGTAATTGGGCGAAGTGGCTTTTGGGTGAAGTGGCGTTTGAGCGTTTGGGCTAAGTGGCGTTTGGGCAAAGTGCCAATTGGGCGAAGTGGTTCAGGACGAAGTCAACCTCGTTCCCTGTGGTGTCGGTGAGGGCGCTGATCGACACTATGGGAACGAGGCTGGGACGAAGTGGAAAATGGGCGAAGTGATGTAACGCGATGGGGCGATCGGCTCTTTCCGGATTCCGAATTCCGGTGTCGCGAAACCTATATAGCGCCCTCTGCCTTGTTTCCAGCGCGTGTGCGTTGGATGCGTTCGATTAGGATCCGAGAAGCCACGAAAAAAAATGGCTAATCGAACGCTGAGGTGTATTAGCCTAGACATTCTGGGAAAATTAAGTTCTAAGGTCGTTTGGGGGCGGAAACTTTAAAAAATGTAAAATGTAAACACAGTCTCACTGTCGTCTGCTCTGCCGGCAATTGCAATACGATCAATTAAAGGGACACATTGCTTTGGATTTGGCGATTTGGGCTACACAAATTAAATAAATATGGTTGGGAAGCTTTAATAAAAGTAGAATATAAAGATTCACATATTAACTATCCCTTTAAATTGCGTGGTTTTTGTTTAATTTCGTGACAAATAACGGTCCGCTATTTTGTAGAACCAAATTTTTGACTCCACAAAATGACGGACCATGTTCACCAGTCGTATTTCCAGTCGCAGCTAGTTGAAGTACGTCTGGGCAATTATTATTACAATAACCGTCTGTTTGTGATATTCAATTACTTTTTTTATAGTTAATAAATAAAAATACATGTTGAAATAAACTTGTTATTCCATTATGGTCAAGCCGCAAGCCTTGTAAGGAACTTGTGTATCCTGTCCGGGTTAAGTTAAGCCTGCCCCGCGTCTTGGGTGCAGTGATATGACTGTCTCGACGCGTCGCGGGACACAGACGGTACTCGTAAATGGATGGCCGCGGGGCCAGCCTGGCGCCAACGCATTGTGTGGTACAAGAAGGTCTGGTTCCCAATGCTGTTTTTGTATAATGATGATACAGTATAGATATCGGTTCGCGTGCCTCATCAGGCCTCTAAATTTATTGCCAAATAGACGTGAACATATAGGGGACGATTTGTATATGAATTGAAGCTGAAGCATGGACGCATCCGGTGGACCTTCATCATCCATGCCATCTCCAACTCCAACTAGGGGACGTCCATGAAAATCATCTGCTGAGAAGCGCAAGTTGGTGGCCGAGAAAGACTCTTACAGCGTATTTTTGCGCATTATTTAGACGGTGGTATTTACTACTGGAATTAAGTCTATGTTTCGCGGGTCAGATGTCAAGGGTCAGAGGCCATTTTTTTGTTTTGTAATCACTACTCACTAATTACAACACATTATACGTGTTTTTTGCATGAACAACTCTTATAAAACATAAGGAACATTTCCAAACAGCAAAATTTCATAACATTTGAAGGCAATGTGTCCCTTTAATAATGGATTCAATACATTTGCTCTCACATATCGAAATGTATGTCATGACGATCATGTAATATGTATACTTCATCACAAATCCTGGGGAATCCGTGCCAAAAGTAGAGAATTATCGTTACACGTTGCCGTGAGGCCTAACGTATTTACGGTCAAAATTGTGACCATGACGACATATAACAATTTGCAAATCACAATTTGCACACAGTCTAGTCGCTAGCTGTTGTCAATCAGCGGCGTAGCTGGGGGAGGGGGGGGGGGGGGGGGGGGCGTGGGGGAGCACTCCCCCATAAAAAAAAATCGCTCCCCCCCCCCACACTTTTCCCCTGTGGAGAGACCCCGGCCTAGCCTACGCCGCTGGTGTCAATGTCAGGGAAATACACTTGTCACAATTTAGTTGTACATTTACTCACGTCGAATTCGATTTTCCCCCAAGTTTACGTTTTCAGTTAGCCGGTGACGTAATTAAACCCAGCTGCCACTGGGATAGTAGTGGTGGTTGACACCGGGCAGTGGCGTAGCTAAGGGGAGGGGGGGGGGGGGGGGCTTGGGGGGCGCACACACCCCCATAAAAAATCGCCCCCCCCCCCAGTTAATACAAAAGACGTATATCTTTTTGTTCTTTTGTTTACCTCCAGTACAAGAGCGATTTTGGATCTGGACAACACGCGGGTGAAATTGATACAAGTACGCGTATATACGTTTCCGGTGTAACACTGCCGGTTTATAAAGCAGTCTTTTTGTTGCGGTCTAAAAATAGGCCGGAGTTGGCTGGCGGTGGCGCTGGAAAGACTGTGAAGGGAACTGTGTTATAACTGTTATAATCGAATGCACCCATTGTGCAGCCAAACGGGGAAACGTGATATCTAGTAAAATAAGGCTCATTAGGTGCTGGAAAACCAAGAACAAAATGCTGTTCTTGTAGTTTAGTTCCCTGACCCGGCCTACTTCAAATGAAACGGAACAACTTGGGTGCATACCACCATTACTCTGGAAATTCCTGCGGGCGAGCTCATTAATATTTTGTGATCTCAAGGGTAATAGAGGTCCGTGTGGCCTATAAACGGGACTGATTGTAGAAATATTTGTGGAGATCAAGCATTTGTGACTCGTGGCCACCATTTTAGATTGTCCACCATTTTATGGTTTGGGAAGACGAGAGTGTATTTTTTA
The DNA here is from genome assembly GCA_037893225.1 of Hippasteria phrygiana. Lineage (NCBI taxonomy): Eukaryota > Metazoa > Echinodermata > Asteroidea > Valvatida > Goniasteridae > Hippasteria > Hippasteria phrygiana. Next base: position 1,405,650 of record JAZGUH010000013.1, on the reverse strand, counting down.
TTCTTCAGCTGAGAATGTCGTCGATGTCCTCGGTTGACGTCACAACAACCTCGGTGTGGATGTCTAAATCAATTGGGTTGGCTCGGATCGAGCGAAAGTTTAACCCTGTACGTGCGCGCAGCATCAACCCAAAAATGACTCGGACGCACAAAGGTGCTGCTCCAGAAGGCACTTTCTAAAAGCATGGACATGAAACAGTCACAGACATAGGCTTTTTGTGGGTGAAAGCAGCTATTGTTGACCGTCTGTCACTGGGCTTGCAGTAGAATGATTGATAGTTTCCTTTATGATAGCCGACTACACCGCCAACTCAAATGACCGTGGTTTGTTTACAATGAATGGAGTTTGTGCGCAAACCAATGGGGCTTTGCTATTGGCCCTTTTTTCTTCTGGTCGGTTTGGCTCGTTAATAATTTCGACATTAAAGGTGACTAGAGGCCCTCAGACTAGGGGGTTCGATTGAGGATAACATGAAGTTTGAACGGAATTGGCCCAAAGGTGTTTACGTAAATATAAAAAATATAAAAACGTGCCTCACCAAACAGGAAGCGCCAACCCAGTGCGCACACGACGTTATTTCAACGTTGAATGGTTGAAATGACATATCACGACGTCGAAATATATAATTGCGGAAATTACGTCACGATGTTTATCAATGTTTGTCCAACGTTGGGCTGGTGACGTTGCTTAAACGTACATATTTCGACATTAATCCAACATTGAATAATTCTGGAAATTACGTTGCGATATTGTCCACCCAAATTCAATATTTATCCAACGTTAGGCCGGTACGTGATATTGTTTCAACGTACAGATTTCCGACACAAAAGAGGAGTTCGTATTATGACGTCAGATTTGTTTGCTGCCCACAACGACGACTTCAAGACAAATGACACCCGGCCATGCAGCAGGCTATGCTGCGCTGGAGGGGTCTTGATAAAAAATACCTCTCAAAGTCACCTTTTTGTTATTTCATGGCAGAAATATTTCAGTTTTATTTTAAAATACGCAATTAATCTACATAAAACTACAAAATGACGCAGACTTCTCTCAGCAATCAACATCCGCTTTAAAATTTTGCTTAACATACCGGTACTAATATTGTAAAGGTTATCATATGAATTTGTTAACCCCACTTTTGTTCACTTAATTTCACAGTTTAAATCTGGCGCGTAGAGTATAATACAGAGGTCTAGGGTTATTAAATTGGATTAACGCTGGCCCAGTGTAGCTGTGCGTTCGGCCCTGAAATGTGGCCCGGCACACTCCATTCACAAAATGGGTAAAACAAAACATCTTTGCACGAGGGCATGCATAAACACAGGCACTGGTTTATAGCTGCAAGTAGGAAACAAAGATATAGTTAAGTTTAGTAATTGTTTAATTTTCTAAACAACACATAATCTCAATTATTTTGGAAAAGACATACGTATGTGGGTGTACATGCATATATATACTCCCCACATACAAAATGGTACGGCCCAATAAACAAGTGTACGTTCTTTGCATCACATAATTTCTGTAGCTGCCTTGAATGAACAGTATTCAGTTCCAAATTTACATTATTTCAAAATGAAATTAACTCCTCAAAAGAACACAGTTTTAATGCCAGATAACTGATTCACAAATGGATAGTTTTTAAATGTCTTAGTTACAGTAAAATCGAAGAAAATCTGTCTTGTAAAACGGGTGATGAGCAGAGTCCAAGATCATGTAACGCGTGGTAAGCAATGGTAAATCGATGTAAGTCTCGAACAATGCCTTATCGATCGAAAGTTGTCATTGGCCACTTTTTTCTTTGTGAAAAGTACGTAGGTGTTTTTCAACCAATCATAACAGGTTTTACATGTAAGGAAAGAGGAGGATCTAAGCTATTCGATTCCGTTTAACCCCGTACGATTCGATACTCCAGTAAGGAGTTACAGTCAAAAGAGTCGACGCGAGGGCGCTCAATCGGTGCGTTTACACAGACAAATGATGAAAAGTTCACATTTTCAAAGCCGAAAGTACGTGGATTTTTTTCAAGATAAAATATATGTATATATATCACGAGAACGACAAAGAGTTAAATCGTATAGAACCGTTTAACCCGGTGAAAAAGACCGCATGGTTATCAAACTATGACCCGAAACGTCGAAAAAAAGGGTCATTTTACGCGGATTTTCGCCCGGAAATGAGCCCCGCACAGAGGTTTTTGAGCTTAAGTGAACACAACAAATTCATATGCGTCTTCTTAGCTTTTTGCAAATTTGAGGTTCCCGTGCCCCTCTGCTTGCGACACATCATGGCCTCCCAGATTTAGGCTACGTGAACCCGGGGGTTGCGCTCATCAAACGGAGGTCTGAGTACTATCCTGCTTACATTCACAGGGTCCACACACAGAGATCAGTGGGTCCACACCCCATGCCTATACCCTTTAGAAAGGGGGATGTATAGACGTCGTTCTTGCAGTATTAAAAATGCTTGAATCATTTATACTGAACAGCAAAAGAAACGTCGTATAATCATGGAGGTACCTCCATGGTATAATTATGAATACAAGATATCAACAGGTATATTTTGTAACGTAGGGCCAACCAACTTATTTCTCCATGGGCCAACACAAATATGACTATAGGGATATCTGAGTAAGTCATTTCCTTTCTGTCATCATCGCCACAGTCCGGTGAATCTTGTTGCGCATGTTTGCCTTTGGGGCTAATCACGTGATGGTCACGTTCGAGTGTGTGCATATCAATACTTTGTGTGGCCACAATGAGAGATGACCAAATACAGATACACATCCCCTGTACATGGAGTGAACAAGGCGGTTGATAAAGGCCATTGGGATCTGTGCCCATACCCTCAGGAAATCTGCACTCAGTTCAGCTGCAGTTAATTGTCGGCCTTGATCATTGATGGGCGCACTTTATTAAGTCGTCTTTGGATCTCGTCCCACAAATGTCTGAGGCAGGCCAAGGCATATGTTACTGATGTTGAACTGCTGGAGAAAGTCCCTGGTTGCTCTTGCAGTGTGGGCACGGGCGTTGTCATGCTGGAAGACACTGATTCTGGTGGCGTGCGAAATACGGCACAGTACCGGACAGTCGTGACCCCATGACCTCTACCTGGACCGATGTGAAAGACCACAGGTCCAACTTTCTCAGTGATGAAAGCCAATACCTCCCCAAACCATGTTTGCACCTACACCATGGCCGTTTACATACCGGATGCTTTGAAAACCATTCAAGTCGCATTCCATCCCCCTATAGGATTTTCAGGCACAGTCATGATTCAGAATTTCCCGAAAACGATACATGTAAAACTATTGTGGTCAACGATTTCTTAAAATCACGACGTTTCTTTTGCTGTTCAGTATATTTAGGCCTATTAAATACAGTCTTAATTCTTTAGATATTATTCTCCACATGTAGTTAGAATACACAATCGTCTGTGCGTATTTATTCAATATCGGTTGTTGTGGTTTATGTCATACAATGGCAAAGACAGTGTTATGCTAATATACCGCCAATTCCGCTTCACTGAGAATGGAATTTCTGCTTGCATTGTACAACTTAGGGCAACCTAAAAAAATAACTTGTTTCTCATCAGCGGCCGGGCGGATTTTTCGTGCCGTGTGTATATTTGTTTAATATTTTATAATTATAGAAGTTAAAATATAAATGTACCGGACGCCCAGAAATTCCGGGCAGAATTTGTATATGTTTTTTATATACGCTATAAAACACACTGTTGTAAACAATGCCATGTAAACTCACGTTGGAGAGGTTTTTTTAAACACCGACAACCTGACCCAAAACCCCGGGGCCGTGTGAACTCTACTGTTTATGTAATGATATAGTAAAGTTAGTGGCCATGTGGCAAAAGCCAGGAAAATAAATAAATCTAGGCTGGTATTAGGCAAAAGGCGCGCGACGGATCGGATTGGACAGGAGCTAAGCCGAGCGCGAACTGTCGTCTGTGTGCCTCTCCATTCGAAAATAGGGGTGCTCGAAATAGTGGGAAAATAAATATCCGTTTTAAAGTCTTAACTGTAATCAACGAAAACAATCTGTAATTTGGAAAAAGAATGCCATGTCGCAACGAAATTTCTGTCTACCAGCGCTTTCACTCGTGCCCACCGCCCATACTAGTATTGGGCGCTGGGAAACGCTGATGATGATAATCTTCACAGAATTTCTGTGAAGGAAAACGCACGGCATTCTGGGTAGCGTACAATGACATTTCGAATTGCATGCCGCACCGCTAAGCCACGGAAGTGGTAACCCACGTGCATGCATAAGTCACAAAAAATCTATCCAATCAGAGCTGAAAGCGCATCAGCGCTAAGCAGCGCCCAGTATGGGCGGCGTGGTGGGCACGATCTTGCTGCCCCATGTTTCTTCCCACCATGCCTTGCGCGATTACACGCGCCCACGGAGTCGAGGCTGGGCACGAGCGAAACCAGCGCTGTGAAGTTGCATAGTCGGATACCGGTTTCAAAGAATCAGCGATATTGTTTGAACATCGGAACTAGACCAGGGCAGTCTAATCTGTAGGTGCACTTCAAAGCGTTCCTCTTTTGAGGTCAGCTGTATGTCATGTGCATTCCTATCATCTTGTAAAATTTGTATTTTCAAAATCCTTTTATTAAATAAATTCAGTTTCTTAAAAAATATGTAAAATATTTGTGTTCTAGCTGATGTGTAGTATGCCTACTAGTATACCGAGACCATGGAGATATTATCTTTGCATAAAATACTTCCATGCCGTGAACAAATAAAATACAAAAGGTCCTGACGTACATATTTTCTTGGGTATTTGGAAATGTTTATTCTATAAAATATAAAATATAAATTGCCCGGACGGACCTTTTCGCCACATGGGTTCTGATGAGAAACAATAATTTTTTTTATGTTGCCTAGTAAGTGCGGGTCTGGCAATGCACCTCAAAATTTATTCCACTGGCGCGGTTTATAAACCACTACGGTACAAACCCATCAGACCGTTGTGCGCCCCCGGCGCCAGCAGGAGTGTATTTGGCGGGAGTGCATTTAGCGGGAGGGAATGGCGTGCGGTGGCCGACTAAAATTGTCTGATTTCTGGCTGAATCACGAGGACGCCAGCCTTTTCGCAAAATCGCAGGTAGGTGCTTATTGTGTAGCCCTTCACAATTACCATGTTCCGGCCACTTCGCACATTGAAGATCGAGGGAATTAAAGTGAAAGGAACATAAGGGTGAATAATGTGAGTAATGGCTGTTCTAGTCTCGACCTAGAGACGCTGACTCACAGAGCCTGAAGCAATTAGGGCCTACATGGAGGTGTTTTTGAATGTTCAAAATGTTCAAAACCCACCTCGGCCCAGGGCCGGCCATATGCAGTGGCTAGTACAAAAGGCTAATCGTGGCTCATTCTATTTGTGTAGTTTCCGGCTCAGGTCGGTCCTCGACTATTTGTGTACGTATGGTGGTGACTGGGGCACCAGGACTGGGCACGTACGTACTAGGTTGTGTTGGCCAGGTCAGCGCTGGGCGCTCGCTCATTAATACTAATAGGGAACAAAGCTTGACAGCCTTGATCAAGGCTAGTGCTCTCTCTGACGTCGACAGGGGGAGAGTGGCCGTGGAGGGGGGGGGGGGGGGGGGGCTAGATGTTAAAGTGGGGGAGGCTCCCCCACTAGATTGCGTCCCGTAGGTAGGACATAAATAATTATGATAATATCGGCACGTATTATTGTGCGCGTGTCCCACAACGTGGTTATATCATAGAGCAAGGAACGGTTTATAATGACGTCATATTCAATACGGTCTATTATTGAAAGACCCTTCGTAACTTTTCCAACAGCCAGGGTTGTAATCACACGTCGGATCACACGTGTGAAGTGACTTGTGAAGTGACTTGTGAAGTGACTTGTGAACAACTCTGCCAACAGCTAACCTCCCCGTGTTTATTTTGTCTCTGAGTGCTGTTGTCACACCTTATTCTGTCGAAATACGTCCCCATTGTTGTCCATTGTTTTTAATAACAAATATTGTTAACCAATTTTAGTCTATTACCAATAAATTAACCCAGCTTTAATTTCGACAGTAACATTTAATTCGTCTCTCTCTCTCTCAGTGGCCCATCCACCGATTCTTCTATCTAGCCTGGCGAGTCCTTCTTGCTGCATATCTCATAGGATGGCTGGTGGTCAATTTTATAAGTAACGGGAACATCGGGGCTTCCTTCGTCTTCCTTACGGATTGGACCTACGCTGTGATGACGCTGTACGCTGTGTCATCCTGTATCGGCACATTCTACTTCACGTTTGCCGATGGAAGAAATCGCCGTAAGTTGTGGTATTTACGAAGCAGCAAGACTGTTGTAAAAATGCTTGGTAAAGTCGATCAGGAGTATTAGGAGAAGTCTCGGTCCGAGCTTTTTGCGTTTGTTTGCCTTGTTTTAATTTTTGAATATATGTAGTCATTTATCAACAACAGACGACGTTTGTAATGGAGCAGAGGGTCTTGGGTATACCGTAATGTGTAAAGGAATATTGCACTGATGGTCGTTTTATCGTCCAAAGTTGTTCAGATACTTTTAGTCGTATAGCGCGTGTAGACATTGTCAACAATTGGAATTAAACAAGAAATCCAACATGGTGCAATGGAATATTGGGACAAGAACCAGAAATATAAATCGTGAAATAAAGATTTGCAATAACGGATTCCGGCTCTCCGTTGTATTATGAGCAATAACATCCAAATGAAACTGCTGCTTTTTTTTTCTTGTAAGAAGCAGAACAGCTCCAGAAACAACCTTGAAGGAACAATTTCCAAATGTGTGTAAACTTTCGACCGGAACTGTAATGGATGGAAATAGGAAGCAACATAAACCAACGGACTTTTCATGTACCTAAATATATGTAATTTGCCGTGAACGTTATTAGGACCTACAATTACGAAAAGGCGAAGCCAAAGCTAAGGGCTGAGAAATGCATCTGGTGTCCTGAAAAACGGTGTACAAAACTCATGGTGTATTTGTGTATATCGTGTTCTACGTGCGAGGACAAGAGGAGAAAAGAAACACAAAAGATCCATTCAGTCCTCGCAAGTCGGTCATTTTGTTGAAATCGGCCCTCGGAAGTAAAGATACGTGCTATATTAAAGGAACAATAGGAAACACAAAGCATTGTCCTCGCAAGTATTGGGAAAGTACGACTATGTATGTGCAGGATTGTGACAAGCAATGTCTACGTCACCGCAGTATGGGTTTGGACAGACTCCCTGATTTATTGTCAGTCTGGATAAATTACTAAAACATAAAATATATCAAAAACTGTTCTAATGTATTTGTCTTTGTTTCAAAACCATTTCCTGTTGATTTATTTGACCCTTGTAGTTATTGCAGCCTATAAATGTTTAACATTTTCGTTTTCTTTCAGTGAAATCGATTGCAGGATTTGGCCATTATGATTTAACGGGGCTCGGACAACTCGACCGTTGGCCGACTCGACTCGAGACAACTCGACCGTTCAGACAACTCGACCGTTCAGACAACTCGACCGTTTTTTTGTCAAATGGGAAGACAAGTCGTCCGTTGAGACAAGTCGTCCGTTGAGACAAGTCGTCCGTTGAGACAAGTCGTCCGTTGAGACAAGTCGTCCGTTGAGACAAGTCGTCCGTTGAGACAAGTCGTCCGTTGAGACAAGTCGTCCGTTGAGACAAGTCGTCCGTTGAGACAAGTCGACTCGTAGATGGGGAATTAGTTGTGGAAGGAACGGCACGGGGTGACTGGGTTGATGGGCCGGACAGCGCTGTCGTTTTGGACGGGGCTGGGGTACACAGGGGGCCGGGATGGACACAGGCATGACAGGGGGCCGGGTAACGTGAATTGTCGTGCCGGTCTATATTTTGTGGCACGGGGCTGGGATAGGCCTTGGATATAAATTATATGCGGGGCCGGGAAGGTTTGTTTTTGCGGGGTGACTGGGTTGATGGGCCGGACAGCGCTGTCGTTTTGGACGGGGCCGGCTGGGGTAGGCCTACACAGGTGGATTAAGTTGAATATCAAACTACATTTGTAATCCACAAATTTTACATCTAGCCTCTACACTGGCCATCATCAACTGAGATGTTTAAGAATACCGGCCTATCACCGCATCGGTGCGGCGATAAATACCGGTGCGGCTGCCCGCCCGCGGCCGTGCACCGTGCATGCCGCGTCGCTTTCGCGCGCGGGCCTTGCACGCGCTGGGTCCCGGCGTCGCGCTCGCCGTGCATGCCGTGTAACCGTACACCTGACCAGGTCCCCGCGCACGGTAATACCACACATTGACGGGCAACCTGTGTGGAAAATACCACGCGCTCCGCTAGCTACGTCATGTACATGTACCAACGCATCGCACGGTCGAGTTGTGTCCATGTCAAAGTCGACTTGTCTCAACGGACGACTTGGTAAACGGTCGAGTTGTCTGAACGGTCGAGTTGTCTCGAGTCGAGTCGGCCAATGGTCGATTTGTCCGACATTCGATATAACTAGTTTTCCCTCTTTTTGTCTTTCCAACTGTTGATTACAGTCCACGCTTTAAGCTCCGGCCAACAGGCTACCGTCTCCGGTCACAAGTCGACCATTTCGTCATCGTCGGATGTTGCTGACCAACCATTGTTTCAGTCCCCACCCGGGCGGCCAGTGGACGAGGCCGACAGACGTAGACCACGCCTACCGCACTATTTCAAATTAGTCTGGCTGCTGTTTAGCATCTGCCTGGCTGTCAACCCCATAGTCACAGTGGTGTTTTGGTCCTTCCTCGTGTCACCCAGACAATCTGCCGTGAGTTGGGCCATAAACATTAACTCCCATGCACTGAATACAGCCTTCATCTACGCTGATCTACTGCTGTCAGCCATACCCGTGCGGCTTGTCCATTTCATCTACGGCTCCCTCTACGGCTTAGTGTATATTACCTTCACTCTGATCTACTTCTGGGCCGGCGGCTTGAATCCAGACACCAAAGACACGGCGATCTATCCCAACATCCTTAACTGTCCAATCCTGACCGATCGGTTCTGTCAGTAGGCGTGATTGCAGCCGTCGAACCTGTTGTTTATTTGGCTGGTTACGGAATCTACCGGCTTCGCCATTTTGCTCACAAACGCTGCTTCGGTACGCGGCTTGAAGAGAGTCCCGGTCTTACCACAGCCGACGTGTGAAAGCCTGTGTATAAAAACACTGACTGAAATATGCAAGCGTGGACAGAATTCAAATGAAATTACAAATATTAAACATTATTTGAAACACTCCAAGAAGTATGGTGGTTCTTGCTCTTCATGTACATAGCACATTATTGTATGTCTGTCTTGTAATTTAGCGAACTGTTTTTCACTTCAAGTAATGAAAGTACTTTACGTTGGGTGGTTATAGAGAACCGAAGTCTGACGTCAGTTGCCGCGGCAACTGGTTCTAAATACATGCAGTTTAGAATGTATTCTGGTTCTAAACATTGCATTGATTTATTCATTTATTTATTACATTTCTTTACCCAGGGTGTGTTCAAACAGTTTTAAAACTGGTTTCCATTGGGGCCCTGCATATTATTAGTTAAAACTGAATATTTACACATTCATACACATTACACATTGACGGTACTCTATTGGTAAAACAATATATTTTAGGACTTCACAAAACCGACATCACAATTAATTCGGAGTCATGTCAAAACTCGAGCCGGGCATACTGAAACAATAGTCTTCCACAATCCTCATCTCTCACGTTATGTATCTCAGCTCACCAGTTTGTTTGTATGGTTCCCGCAACTAGCTATTTTCCCGTCTTTGCTACACAGGCCTCGAAGGCCTGAATACATCACTGATCTCTATGTAAAACTGGATAGCGCATCGGCTGGTCGCGTTGAGGCCATCGTCCGCCATGTTATCACTCCCAATACAATAGGTTTGCAAACCTTGTCCCCACGGTCTCCTTTCATCCTCGTTCTCCTTACGTACCTTATCAGTGGTAAATTGGGAGTGGTAATATGGCGGGTGCTGGCCTCAGTTGCTTGTACAGCGCGCAATGGCCAATGAGCTATCCGGTTTATAGAGATCAGTGGAATACATACATGTACGGTACTTCCTATCTGCAACCGGTAAATACCAACCAACTCAATAACCAACCTCGGTTCTTTATCAAACCTGTCACGAACATGGAAACAATGGTGAAAAGTCCAATGCATCATGATGACGTCATATATGCACGTGACCTACACTTTAAGGTCAAATGTTAAGCAGGAATTACATCAGCACCCATCTTGTACTATAAGACTATAATTCCTATAATGTAATTCCTGCTACATGCATGTATATGCCTATACATACTTGACCTGAAATCCATATCTGTACCTTCCGTCAAGTGGTCATATTTATACTGGTAGATAAGATCAAGGAACTTGGAGCGTATGTTCACCAGGATACAGGATTATAAAACGTACAGTACCGGTACATGTATGTGGGCCTACTTTGCCCGCCCGTGTACGCAGCATACGTGGTGTTTTCGATTTGGTACATTCATTTTTAGCAGTGCGTGATAATGGCGTGCGGTGGGCGACTGAAGTTGTCCGATTTCTGGCTGAACCATGATGACGCCGGCCTCTTTGCAAGATCACAGGTAAGTTTTACGTAAACAAGTTTATTTGGGCCCGTTTTAAATTTCTTATTTTATCCTGGGTTAAAGTGCGCTGCAGCGCTGGTCGGTGTAGGCCTACTTGTTTGTATCCCCACCACCAGCAATAGGGGCCGCCCATAAAGTACGTACGCACGAAATGCCGACTTTTTTTAACCCCCCCCCCCCTCCCCCTGTACGCATGGCATACGCAGTGCCTCCCCCCCCCCCCCCCCCCCCTGTACGCATACGCATTCCACATCTCTTTTTGACTTCTCGGACTACCCTATTCTAGCATCATTAAAGGGACACATTGCCTTCAAATGTCATGAAATTTAGCCGTTTGGAAATGTTCCTTATCTTTTATAAGAGTTCATGCAAAAACAAAACACGTATAATGTGTTGTAATTAGTGAGTAGTGATTACAAAACAAAAAATTGGCCTCTGACCCCTGACATCTGACCCGCGAAACAGACTTATTTCCAGTAGTATACCACCGTCTAAATAAAGCGCAAAATACGCTGTAAGAGTCTTTAGGCTGGCGCCGCAGCCAGTGGCCTTGTAAACCTATCATATCAGATGATCGCCAGGTACCATTCTCTACCTCGCGACACCGCGACACATCGCCAGTGCTGCGCGCCGGCACAGTACATCAAAATGGATCAACAGAACGTACTTCAACCAGCCGCGACTGGAAATACGACTTGTGAACACGGTCTGCCATTTTGTGGAGTCAAAAAATTGGTTCTACAAAATGGCGGACCGTTATTTGTCACGAAATTAAACAAAAACCGCGCAATTTGAAGGGATAGTTATGTGAATCTTTATATTCTACTTTTAAAAAAGCTTCCCAACCATATCCATTTCAGTTTTATAGCCCAAATCGCAAAATCCAAAGCAATGTGTCCCTTTAAACGTCACAGTACACCTGTTGTAGTAGTATGATTCGCATGTCGCATCCAAAGATTTTGACCCAAAATAATTGCATACATTTTTATTAACGGACCTGGAAATGATTGAACAGTGATATATTTTAAACCAAAACGGCAGTCAATGATGACAAACCAAAGAAGGAAAAACAATATTCTGATACACTATTTTTTGCATATTTTGCTCTTGACGTTTTATGTGTGGTTTATTCAATTGAGATAGTGAATAACGCTTTTCACGAAAATATGTGTTTGAACAAGAGGCAGATGATTACAAGACGTGTATCTTTTTGTTCTTTTGTTTACCTCCAATACATGAGCGATTTTGGACTGCACGCGGTGAAATTGATACAAGTTACACCTGTACGTTTCTGGTGTACAATGCCGGTTTATAAAGCAGTCTTCTGGTTGCGGTCTAAAAATAGGCCGGAGTTGGCTGGTGGTGGCGCTGGGAAGATCAATTTACTTTTGGTTGGGGTGAAGGGTATTGTGTTACAACTGGTTTCGATGCACAAAAAGCTGGTCCTGGTAGTTATTTATATGAGATAGTACATTGATTTCATGACAATTCATTAAAAGCAAATTTTCGGTTTGCGTACGGTATGCATTGCCTCGGACCCCCCCCCCCCCCCCCCCCTTGTACGCATGGTGTAAGCAATGTCAACCCCCCCCCCTCCCCCCTTCGTGCGTACGTACTTTATGGACGGCCCCATAGGCCCTTCTGACGCCAAGAAAGAAATTTCAACTTAAGTAAGCTGAAAGAAAACCCACAGAGCACGATTAATCCTTAGAAAAGGGCAATCCACACAGTGCAGATGGATGGGAATCGAATCGGGTCACTAATAAATGTGGAAGACATGGAAAAGAATCACAGATGCCAACGCTTTATCGTAAAATTGGGTGTGATCCCTGGCTATACACGGCATTCTGGGTTTATGACTTGACTAGTGCCCACCCGAAAAAAGATATAATATGCCTACTGACAATTTGGGAGACGGCGCCAACATAGGGCAAGATAGCTCAGTTGGTAGGGCGCCGGTTCGAATCCTGCTCCTGTCAGTTTCTTTATTCACAAAATCATTTGATATTAAGGAAGCGAAGAGAGGGTTTGCCATGTTCATTTTCTGTGCTGCTCGCAGTGGCCCATCCACCGGTTCATCTACCTAGCCTGGCGGGTCTTTCTCGCTTTATACCTCCTGGGATGGCTGGTGGGCCATCTGGCCACCAGTAAGAGCTTCGGGGGGTTCTTCGTGTTTCTGACGGACTGGACCTTCATGGTGCTGACGTTCTACGCTGTGTCGTCGTGCATAGGGACATTGTACTTCACTTATGCCGACAGAGGAAACCCACGTAAGTTGTATCATATCGGAGTGTATATATCTTTCTTTGCTCTTCTTAACCCTAAAACAGCGGAAGGTTTTGTGTCCTCTCAGTCCCAAAGATCTCTGCCAAATGTATTGTTATGAAATTTGTCAAGGAAATAAGGATACATGCAGGGGCGGATCCAGGATTTTTTGCAGGGGGGGGGGGGTTTCAGAAATTTGCTTAGAAAGGTGACTCCTAAAATTTTCCGTCTGCGAATTTTTTTTACAAGCGGAGGGGGGGGGGGGGGGGGGGGGGTGGGGCAGACACACCTTATTACCATTGGTGGCGCCATTTAACCTCTTTGTTTTGTTCTTACCCATAGGCAAAATAAGACGTAGGGTTTCTGCTTTGCAACTTTAGGCGTAGGTCCCTACAAGCAAAAAAAATATATTAAAACAACAAAAATGGCAACGAGCGGGGGCCGGGGGGGGGGGGGGGGGGTTTCGACCCCCCCCCCCCCGGATCCGCGCCTGTACATGTGAATCATCCATGTAAAATTTCATTCACCAAAGTGTTTTGTAAATGGTTTAACAGTCGCACCACGGCAACGTTAACCAGCCCGGTTTTCACCCCACGCCGGAAAACGTTGCATTGCACGAGTTAAAATGTTTCAGACATCGGCCGAAAATGTCAAAAAGAATCGGCACGAAAAAACGTGCTGTGCGACACTCTGGTGAAAAGAAACTGCATGCTCGCTGATCTGAGAAAATCTGAGAAAATTCACCACATGCTTATACTCGGTTGTAAACCACAGAGGAATGTTAGACACAATGTTCTCCAAAACTTATTTCATGTGGAAGAGGTTATTGAAATCTGGTCCGTATGAGGCACTGCATGGAGATGACATTTTGTCACCTCATTTCCTGTATTCTTGAATTAGTCCTGTATTGTCATCTGTATTCTTTTATTTCCTCCTTTTACCGAGGAAGTCTACACAAAAAGCATCGCATCGCATCCGCCAAATGCTACGGATCACGACCTCCGGTCCACCAATTCATCTCCGATAGCCGCCGACCAACTGTCGTCTCTGCCCCCACAAGGCCAGCATCTGGAGGGGGCTCGCAGCCCTCGCCTGCCGTACTATTTTAAGTTAGTCTGGCTCATGTTTAACGTCTGTCTGGCCGTTGACCCCATCGTCACCGTGGTGTACTGGTCGTTCCTCGCTTCGCCGAAATACTCCACCCTAGGTTTGGTCCTCAATATCCACTTACACGCTCTGAACACAGTCTTCATCTACGCCGATCTGTTGGTGTCCGCCATGCCAGTTCGAATTCTACACTTCGTCTACGCCATCATGTACGGTATACTGTACATTGGCTTCACCCTGATCTACTACTGGGCGGGTGGCGTGAATCCTTACACCGGGGAGACGGCTATCTATCCCCGGGTGCTGGACTGGTCCCGTGCCGGCTGGACTATTTTGTCCGTCGTCGTAATCATCTTTGCCGCCATCCTGACGCATTTAGCGGGATACGGATGCTACCGCCTACGCGTGTACGTTCGCGCGCGCTTTTTTAGTGATGGTCCCGAGGAGACATGCGTCCTTACCAAACGTCCTTACACAGATCCGGATCGCGATCAGTGATCCGGAGCGTCGAAAGCTGCTCCGGATCACGTTTTTAGGGCTCCTGCTCGCGAGGTGGGTTCGCAAGATCTAAGATGGCGACGTGCGAGACGGACAGAGAAGTGAATATTTTTTCGTAGATTTGAAGCATTTAATGAGCTTGTGTGACAGTATCATCATAATTCGTTTTCAGTGTTTTTTTGTTATTAAAGCTATATGCGATTTATTTACCTTTTCTGGAAATACTAGATAGTTTATCATAAAATAATCCTTCTGCTTACAAAATCTGAAGCAGACGACATTTGTCGCGTAGTACAAATTCCCCCAGCATGCAACATGTAGCGAGAGGGCGCCCTAATAAAGGATTCGTGATTCTGTTTGTTTTCGTCCGGCTAGCTAGCTCTGGATCACCTCCCGATCTGTGTGAAACAAACAGGCCCACGGTTCGATTTCATAGATCTGTTTTAGCGTATAGAAGGTAGGCCTATATGGCATTATGAAAAAGCCCCCCGACCAATCTTTAAGGGTGAGAAACTGTCAAGAATTGTATATATTCTGAAGAATGTTTTAATTGGTCGACAGTAAGACTACGTCATTATTTTGATACCTGCAGAGTTCTATTATATTACTGAATAGCTTTCTTATAGAAATCCGATATGAGAGACCGATGGAAATGTTCGGCTCTAATATCTTTATCTTTTTGACCGCCCTGTGATAGTTTTCCATTAATTGGTGGAAACCATTCGAGATCCGTGGAACTATTTGGCTATCGTATAACGCCGCTTTTACAAACATAGCGGGATCCACATATTTTGTTCGGTATAGCGATCGTTCGGTATAGCGAGTTTCAGCTGCTGGTTACTTAAAGGAAACATGCTTCTCAAACTGGCCGGATCACATTTGATTTCATAAATAAATTCATTTATATGTATTAAATGTGAATTAAAAGCCAAACTGGTTCAAGTGAAGTTTTAGTGTGATTATTTGCCGCCCAAAAATTGACCCCCCCTTTTTGGAATTTGTTGAGACTCAAATTGAGGGCGCTGTTCGTGACGTAGACTGACCACCGAAATTTAGGGATCGACTGGACACGTACACTAGGTCTACACGTGCAATTTCGTAAGTTGCAAAAACTAACATCTAACTTACCCTGATTTTCTCCCTTTTAGCGAAGGCTCCTCGGGAAATGGGCCGTTTAACTGCTTTCGCCTGTACCTTACTCACATCTGGGAACTTTGTTGGGATGGCAGTGGACTTCAGCATATTTTTAATGGTCATCCCATGATTTGAAAATACCAGTATCGAAACACGACGGCTCAAAGTGGTCGCTACATAACGCTCTTGTCACCTTCACTTTCGCCGTCCAAATTCTCCGATATTTTGCATCAGTTGGAAATACAGGAAGGCTTACTCCAGCCTTCGTTGTTTTGCTGCACCCAGCAGCCACACACCTTGTCGGCATAGCCGAAAAACGCAATATTTTGCTTAGATTTTGGACGAAGAATGTACACTCAATGCATACGCGTGATGAATGGGGCCGGCTCGAGCAGAATCTGTAATGTGCCTCGATCTACGTCACACACTTATGTTAATGAGGGTCCCAATCGGGGGGGGGGGGGGGGGGGGGGGGCGGAGTAGCTTGGACAAACATTTTCAAGAATTTTTGTCTCATATTTTTAATCTGGGAAATAATTGTCTCTGGACACAAAATATCATTGTCAAGATAATAGTATACTTTATTGTTTTAAGCAGGAATAATGCAAAATAGATCCTAAATCATGTTTCCTTTGAGGACGACTTTAAACATGTGCCGGCCATTGAATTATGTAATTAGATGTTCATACTTTCTAAGCTTACCGAATTCTAAAGCAACAGTTGGCTTTTCCCTTGTATTTCTTGGGGAAATAATAGCCACCTGTCACTCTTCAACGTAAAGCTGCGGCCGTTTAGGAATAACAGCCCAAATGCTATACATTATTTTATTCCTTGCCTTTTTTTCAACAACAATGTTCGGCAAGTTTTGTACACAAAATTTGGGAGCCAAAGATGGTGTTCGGTATAACCGAATGTTCGGTATAGCGGAGTTCGGTATAGCGGCGCTCCACTGTATATAATTCATATCAGATGTGATGAAAACCCAATAGAAATCTAGACTTGACTCAAGTCGACCCATGATTGTGTGCTATAATAATGGTCCGAGTGGAGGACGAAAAGTGGCCATCTGCTTTTCTGCTATCAGAATAGCAGAAAAACAGATTGAACGTTTTTGTGAAATGAATTTTTCGACTTTTCTACTTTTCTGCTATCTGAAAAGCATATTGAACGTTTTGTTTTCTATCCATTCTGTTTTTTAGTCGCACATAATTATATACAATTGCATAGCCTATGCAGTGAAATGCGCCTCGAGCTTGCGTGCCTAATACAAAATTTCGAAACACTAAAACCTGACATGTATTGTTATACAATGGCCGATCCGGCCTGTCAATCAAACAGCACGCATTGACCAATAGGATTACGACTTTTGGTTAGCAACAGTTGCTACAGGCGTGGTCCGCATTAGCTCGGTCAAGCTCGGTCAAACTTTATCACACGCGCTGTGAAAAGTGTAAACAAACAAACAAATAAGTTTGGTGCGGCCGGGCACTGTGTTTTTTCAATAAAAGTGCGGCTGTAGCCTACAGTGTATGTGTTTATATTTAATGGGGTAGTTTAAGAAATGGTAAAAATATGCTGTCATGGCATATGTAAATCAGACACCAGGTGCTCAGATCAGGACATCGTTTTCTTCCAGTTTCCAAAACCGAAAAAGCACATTAAATTGTCCGTTGCCAAGGGAACACTCAACTGCGCAGGCGCCCTCCGGAAACGGGCCTCCCTGGCCGACCAGCAGGGGCACCACTGCTACGGCTCCGCTGTGGTTCCATGCTGGCGACCTCTGCCGGCAGATCAGTTGGGGCTCCACCAACCTCGTTCCCGGTGAGGGCGCTGCTCGACACCATGGGAACGAGGCTGGGGCTCTACCCCTACAGGGTGCACCCACTGATCTCTATATAAACTGGATATAGCTCATTGGCCATTACGCGCTGTACAAGTAACTGAAGCCACCACCCGCCATATATTACCACTCCCAATTTACCACTGATTGCTATGTAAGGAGAACAAGGATGAAAGGAGACCCTGGGGACAAGGTTGGAAAACCTTTTGTATTGGGAGTGATAACATGGCGGACGGTGGCCTCAACTCAAACAGCCGATGCGTTATCCAGTTTACATATAGAGATCAGTGGGTGCACCACACTAAATAGGCCAAAAATGGCTGCGCCAAGCTGATTAGCATAAATTGTAAACCCACAACGTTTTTTGAATAATACATTTTGGGGATCATGCAATTGATAGATTGTGTAATTATGATCAGCTATCAAAACCTAGGGGTTCTGTGCTTCAACTTTTGTGCAGACTTGATAAATGTTGGCTTTAAAATTTGTCCTATTTGGCTTGGCAAGTGGAGGGATGCTGTATGAAAAATGGCAGCTAGCCGGTTTGGATAAAACCACATTTTTAGGGGTGGCACTCTTTGGGGACAATTAGCAAAAATTCCAAACGGCTACCCTACCAAAAATTGAAAAGAATTTCACAGATTAAGA
The DNA here is from genome assembly GCA_037893225.1 of Hippasteria phrygiana. Classification (NCBI taxonomy): domain Eukaryota; kingdom Metazoa; phylum Echinodermata; class Asteroidea; order Valvatida; family Goniasteridae; genus Hippasteria; species Hippasteria phrygiana. The sequence continues at coordinate 1,387,533 of JAZGUH010000013.1, read as the reverse complement.
TCCCAACTATAATTTTCAGTAGTGCCACAATAACTGAGAGACTCCTGGATAAGGATTTGTTCACTGTGAAGTTAGTAGATTTTACACTAAGGTCAATGGGAGTTTATTTAGTGTGGTGCACCCCTACGGCTCCACCGCTCCACCGTAGGGCCGTGCTAGCGCCCTCCGCCGACCGACCGGCACCGGCGCTACAATATCATTAATAGTAAAAAAACAAAAACTTTAAAGTAATGAATTAAAAAAATTCATTAGGCCTACTAAAACAAAACCCGTAAACGACTCTACTGGAATGTCATCATTAAATATTATTAAGAGTGCGAACTGCTGCTGTATAAAAACTCAACAACGTGAAATTAGAACCTGATTTAATTGATAGATACCTGTTGTTTGATCGCATGGGCTGGAAGAAATTGTGTGCAAGATGAAACTTGTCAGCTACAATAGACTCGGTCCTTTTCTTGAAACGAGACTGGTACAAATCTTCAAGAGATGAAAGTTGGCAATGATTCTACCACAGTGCATATCCGGTTGAGACGCTTTATCCGGTCATTGGCTGTGGCATTCGCATCACCCATACGTTCACCAGACAATGACTGACTGTGTCAAGACACTCTCAATCACCGCCCTGGTTCTGCTTGACACGGAAGCCTCTCAGCCGTCGCAAATAAAATACACAATATTTGTTGTCCTTTCTTGACAATAAAATCAGTATTACACTGTCTCTCTATAAAATGGACCTATTTTCCGTTCGCGTGCTTGGCGGACGTATGAAAATGGGTTCTGTGCATTCAAGGAGGTTTCTGTCGTTAAGTCACTGTGAAGAATTTGTAGTTCATGTGCTCTTCCGATGCGTATCCTACGTTCTCCATAGGGCCAGGGGTGGTACTGAAGTGTTTTCTCGATTAGTTTAGTAAATTGAACTTAATAACCTGGGGAGATGGATTTTGGGTTGAAAAATAATTTCTACGAAAAGAAATCTTCTGTTATAATTTCCTATAAAGGGGATACAAAAATAACCCTGCATGCCGCTCGGTTTTCAGGGTTTTTTACGTTTAAAGGTAGTGTACACGATTGGTAATCCTCCTAATTGTTTTTACTGAATTATTACGAAATAACTTACTTGACTGTATCAGTTAATAGCAATCTCAATCATCCTGTGAAATGATGGCACCTGGTGCTGTCCTTTTCAAGAAAAGTTGAAATCTATATCGTTTTCTTACGATTTTAACGCGTAACAATCGTTGGAAAAACTAACGGATTTTCTTTTAATACTGCCCTCTATTGACCGAATGTAGTTAGTCTGCGATGCTTCTAAAATGGGTTAACAATCCGAAAAAGGGCGCAAGGTTGCAATTATAGTACAAGTGTATGTCGCGTACGCGTAGCGTACCGAAGCGACGGGTTGTATTCATAGAGTTATATATAAAAGACTAGAGGGCGTACTAGCTATGCCGCGTACAGAACCCGACCGTGCCACCATGGAGATCCGGCCGTGCCCCCCAAAAACATGGCTGCCGGTGTAGTATGAATTTCTGTCACCCTGAAAAGCCGACTTAGAGGATCTACTGCGCATGCCGAAGTGGAGATAATTAGGTCAGCGACCGGTCACGTTAGAGGGATAACCAATAATAGGGAAGAGAGAAACAAATTAAGGGAGTCGGATATTCATATGACACCGGTCGTCCTTGTCGGCACGGGGTCACGTAGTATATACGCCCTCTAGTCTTATATATATAACTCTATGGGTCGAACAGCCGGCAGCCATGTTTTTGGGGGGCACGGCTGGGTCTCCATGGTGGCACGGCCGGGTATATCGTGTACGCCCTCTAGTCTTTGGTTGTATTCCAGTCGGCTCGCGTAATATGTGACGAATTGAAAACGATCCCGTTCACAAACATTTGGCTTATTTTACAAGAGGGCGCGCTATAACAAATCAAATTAACTGCCGCCCGACGGTTGAAAACGAACGCAGTTTTTTTTCTCTCGTTTTTTCGCCATTCAAGAACGCAAAACTTTGAACAGGTCAGTGAAACGATACTTCCTATAAAATACTAACCCCCAAATCCGCCCATTTTTTAAAATTGCAGCAATGACCAATCATGTACACTAGCTACCCCAGCCCCCCCCCCCCCCCCCCCCAACATAATGTTGCCTACAAAGAGATTACTTCTGTTGATTTCCTTCGCTGTTCAGATTAATTACTATCACAGTTGGGTCAAAGCATTATATAAACATTCATAACCAAAACATTCCACAGATGCAGCCGTAGATGTTTATTTTGGACGTTTTACACCACCTGCTATTTCATTACTTGCCCATTAGCTTTTGGAAATCGGATATTCTTTAGCAATTGACTTCCCCAAAAATATTTCCTTTCCCCTTCTTTCCCCCCGAAATTGTAGAGTCTAGGCTGGCACCGCCACTGTGACTCTGCCACAGTAATTTACACCGTCAGATGCAATATTTTTTGTAATGTTTTGTTTGAGCGGAGTGCGACTGCACGAACTGCGAACGCTGCCCTTACTAGGCCTACCCCCTATACATCCATTCATCAGATAACTTTGTGACGTACATTATGTATAAACGCTGAAGAATCATCAGAATTAAACATGAATTTCAGATTAAATCAAACGGCTTCTTTTCAGGTTTGTGTTATTCCATGGTTTGTGAAAAGCATGGGATTTAAAGATGAGATCATTTTGTACTTTTCTGCACAAAAGACGGTGTAGGGTTCGTCCACTCCGAAACTTGAATCAGAACAACCACAGCCAGCTGGTGATGATTGTATTACTACACTATATGTATACGGCATTTCTCAAACCCCTGGCTTGGGCTCGGGCTTCGGCTTCGCATAATTTATGTCCCCAGATTTGGCAAGATCTTGGGCACTGTTTTTGCTATATGTACATCAAAATCTTACATTTTAATCTAGAGCCGGAGCCTGTTTATTTATTTATTTATTTATTTACGTATTCAAGGCTTATTGGCAATGGGGCTGGGGAATAGTTGGAGACGAAGCCGAAGCCCAAGCCCAAGCCAGGGTTTGAGTAGACTTGATTTCAAGTCCTAGATCGCGGCTCGCGATCTCGGACTTGACCCTTACGTGTATATGGATATTCATGTATTCATAACTTAATTTACATAATAAAACGGAGGCCATAGAGATGGCCAATCAGAAGGACACAAAAACCGTGTAGGCCGCATTATTACCACTAGGTTACAATACAGTGTTCTGTTACACTGTTCAGTCTCAAATTTGTATGATACTTGGCACAATGGCACGTAATGGTATTTAAAACCTATAGCTAAATCATATTAGATTTTATATTAGTAGAACAATTAATACCAAATTAAATACGTGATTGTTAGTTTTTGTTACTAGACGAAAAACGCGTTACCTACCTATACAGGAATTCGCCGGCGCCATTTTTACAGTGGTGCCGCGCTCGCGTGCAGGCTGCCCGCGTTCTTTAATTTTAGTCGCGTGCGCATTTTGGCAAGTTGTAAACACCCTGTTGGTCGAAGCTGCTTCGAGCGCGTGCCTCTAACACGCACGCGAGCGCCTCGCCACCGCAGTAAATGCTTTTAATTTTGGTCGCCGGATTAGTCTATACAGGAATTCGCCGACGCCATTTTTACAGTGGTGCTGCGCTCGCGTGCTGATTGCGCGCGTTCTTTAATTTCAGTCGCGCGCGCATTTTGGCAAGTTGTAAACATCCTGTTGGTCGAAGCTGCGTGGAGCGCGTGCGTCTAACACGCACGCGAGCGCCTCGCCACCGCAGTAAATGCTTCTAATTTTGGTCGCCGGATTCGTCTATAGACGAATCCGGCGACCAAAATTAGAAGCATTTACTGCGGTGGCATCACGCTCGCGTGCGTATTTTACGCACGCGCTCGATGCAGCTTCGACCAACAGGGTGTTTACAGCTTGCAAAAATGCGCGCGCGACTAAAATTAAAGAACGCGCGCAACCTGCACGCGAACGCGGCACCACTGTAAAAATGGCGTCGGCGAATTCCTGTATACGGGAATTCGCAACCTCGTTCCCATGGTGTCGAGCAGCGCCCTCACCGACACCACAGCTGCTCTCTCACCCTGGTATGGGATCATTTAAATATCCAATATTTTTGGATACGCATGCAAATTAGGCTCCCTGTGAGCGAGTATTCTGAGCACGTAGTAGTCTGATGGCAATTCTTAAACTTCACATCTTCGTCGAATTCACAGCATAGGCTCTTTGGTACTAGATTGACTAGCTTGATTGTAAAATCGTGAAAAAGGCGGCAAACTACGTGCAGTTCATGGGTTCTCAGAATGGTTGACATGGTTGAGCATCAACGAAGCGTCATTTATCTCAAAATGAAGAGGACAAAAAAACAAAGTTACATACCCTTGTACGTGGCGCACACTCGAGGCAAATTAGGCTTCGGACTTCCTTTTGTCAGTTTTGATAAAGCCTAAAAAAAAGGACAGGCTTTCACCGGGACAACAGGCCTCGGACTGCGGCATGGCGGGCGGCGTTTGCCGTTGGCACACAGGACCAAAAACCCGCCGTTTCGTTCGCAGCTAGAGCACTCTGACCAGGAGATCTGAGGAATAATTTGCTACAACCACTGCTACTACATGCACGCCAGTTTAGCGATGTTGACCCCGTGCATCCTCCACCGTTTTATGGACCTTCGTTCCACAACTTAACTTCGGCATATTGTGTCACTTCGTGTTAAAGCTACGGTGAACTGAAAGCAGGTGCGGAAAACTTTTTTTGTCCACTGACTCTCCAGATGTGCGTCCCACGTTTGTCGCTTTTGGAACACAATTTAACTTCAAGATGCAAGTATCAGATTTGACGGGTGTATTTTGTTAGGGGCTGGGCGTCACCATTGCAGAAATTTCAGAGAATATATACTACAGAAAAGTCACTAACGTTAAAAAATACTAACAAAAGTTTCACTTTTGGCGCGGCAAACTTTCATCAAGAAATACAGTGGAATCACCAACTGTACGGTTTTAATTTCTCTATATGCTAATAAGCTAATGCTGTATTTTCACTATCCAATCAGGGCACGAGTAAGGAGTTCCCATCCCAGGGCTTACTATTGGAAACGAGGTTGAAAATAAAGTAAGCCATGGGAACGAGGTTGGGGAATTCGCCGAACAAAATTAGAAGCCATTTTTGCTCTGTTGCCACGCTCGCGTGCAGGTTGCCTGCGTTCTTGAATTTCAGTCGCGCGCGCATTTTGGCAAGTTGTAAACACCCTGTTGGTCGAAGCTGCATCGAGCGCGTGCGTAAAATACGCACGCGAGCGTGATGCCACCGCAGTAAATGCTTCTAATTTTGGTCGCCGGATTCGTCTATAGACTAATCCGACGAACAAAATTTATAATTAGAAGCCATCTTTAGGTACCCAATCAAACGGTACCATACACGCGCGCTCGTTATACGCGCGCACACATTGTGCCTTTGACCAATAATATAGGTGAAAAGTAAACACGCTCCAAAGTAAACACGCTGGCTTCTAACGGTTCGTCGGATTAGTGGAATCGTCCAGTAATTCTCCTGGTTTGAATATTCATGTTATAGAAGGCTTTTGGCGATTCCGACCAATCAGCTTGTTCCGTCCACTTTTGGACTAATTCGCCATAGGGTGTGTACAAACTGATAACGACATTCCCAAGTCTGTGATCGTGATCCAAAGTTAACTCAAAAGAGGACGCAAGAGGGCGCTATTTCCGGCACTATTCTGTGATTGTATTGGAGCAAGTTCGATCAAGGACTATAGTTAACCATAGTTCGACTAACCCTGATCGAACGCACGCTAGTCGACGATGGTTGGACTAGTCTAGTCAACGATTCGCGACCAGCCTACCGAGGTTGGTCGCATCGCTGGTTACCAATAGCCGTTTTAATAGCACAGTGCAGAGAGGACCATTTATCAGAAAAATGGCGAAAAAACGTAAATATTCAGCAGCAGTGAACGAACGTTTTTGTTACTTTGTCTTTCTTTTAACATGTTAAAATAATGCACACGTTACCACTTGTGACATTGTTGATATACTGAGCAAATATCGTCCGTGTCGCTTTCATCTATGAACTCGTCAAAAACGTAAAAAGAACTGGCCACCGCCATTTTCTCATGGTCGCGTTGACATGACAATAGTTCGACTAGAGTCGTTCGCACTTCAACTTCAGTGCTCATGCGCGACGTACGTCACGAACCAACCACTCACTAGTTAACCATTGGTCCCTGATCGAACTTGCTCTTGTACCTTCGCTTCTAATTTTGGTCGCCGGATTAGTCTATTGGGATAGCTTTGCATGGTGGGGCCTCATAATAATCCCTCCTCTGCTAAAAATGCGCTCCACTGGAGCACTGCTGGCTGGAACATAGTCTTGGGCCCAAGACCCTTGTGTTGTTTTTTCGGAGGCGCCCGCGCGCCAGATTCACTAACGTTGTGTCCTCGAAATCCCGGCTTCGTACGTGCGTTCTGGCCTCACGCATGCGTTGTGGCCTCACGCATGCGTTGTTTACAAAATGCAGCCGAATCCGCAGCCGGTGTTTGTCAAACGTGCACGATTTTGGATCGCCTCAAGGGTCTTGGATAAGTTGGCAGGCAATTCTTAACTTTTTCTTTACTTTTCGACGATTCTCCCTCGCTTTTCCGAGGGATCCAATCTGTGACCGAGTTTGAGCCTTATCATAAATTATTAATTACACGCAAATACATTGGACATGACGAGGCATCATGACCATTGATCTGCAGCCGCGCGCGTCACATGCGCGTGCACGCATGTCGGACATAAACCACGAATGTGATTGGTCAGAACACCATCAGGCGACGCTCACTGGATCGGTCTATTGCATAACCGTCCATCATTATCACAGTCCACAGTCTGGTCGCGCCCCCGAAATGCCAACTTATCCAAAAGACTTTACTACATATCCAAAATCTTATCGCGCTGTCGGCCTATTGCAACAACACTGTACAAAAGTACAATAGTAACGTCTTGGAACTAAGACTAGCTGGAACAGAGAGGACAGTCTTTGCAAGGGCATGCAGTTATGGGTACATAGACTAGTAGACATGTGACAGGCTTCGCGTTGCGCGAGCACGCGTGAATAACAGGTTGGTTCCCTCAACTTCACTGCCGGCGGCCATTATGATTATCGCTTTAACGTTCACTCGTTCAGGGCCGAGTGGTGGACCAGGAACCAGTCTATAGCGGGAGCAGACTGATTATCTAACAAAAAGAAGATAATTAGGCTGCGTCCGGATGATCGCTTGTCTAGGGCTATTGTCTAGGTGCTCGTCCATTACAACTACGCGTGGCGTAGCCGTAGTTGTAGCTCTATACGCCCATTTCGGACACGGCCTTAGATGCTACCTGAGTACGTGTAACACAATAGTGGCAGTTCATGGGGCGAGCGAAGTGCTGGACCAGGAACTACATGTAGTCTATTACCGGGAGTAGACTGGTTCTACAAGAAGATGATACATATACATGTACGTACGTGAGTACGTGCAATCGGGGAGCTATCTATAGCTCCATGGTGCAATAATGTAAATACCAGTTCATTAATTCGTGCGTATCTGCTTACAACTTTATTTCGTTTCACGGAACTCACTGTGGCAGCTTCTCGAAAGTTTGATGCGGTAAACAATTTAAATTAATTGAAACAGAAAACACATCTGAATTGGTGGGGAAATTGGTCAAAGTGGGCGGCCTCGAGCCGGCCTCGACCAGATCTTCGAGTCCGGAAGGCTCCGAGGCCGAGGCCGAGGCCGAGGCCTTGCACTCCGAGGCCAAGGCCGAGGCCGAGGCCATAAAAATCGGCCTCGAGGTCGGCCTCGAGGCCGAGGCCGGTCTCGAGACCTCCAACACTGTTCCAAACTCTTGGCTATCAGGCCGACAAAAACCACGATCACAGACTTGGAACCAAGTCTAGGGTTTGAGAGACCCCCCCCCCCCCCCCCCCCCCCCCCCAGCTGCAATGCATTTGATTGTGAACAAGAGAGGGCGCCATTCATGTTGCACGCGAGAGCAAGCTAGCTAGGAAAACAAACTGAAAACGTCCTTCACTGTACTTGTAGCAAAACGTCCGGTCTTGGCAAGTGTTTTGTGTTTTTCTTCCTCCATGGTGGCTTAGTGCTGCGTAATTTCACGACTTTTTACACACCAATGGCCATTAAATGTTCGTGTTCATACATTCAGCGACCGAAGTTAGCAGATTTTGGTTTTTCCCTCGACGACAGCAGTGTGTTTTATCGTCCGCAAGTAAGTCGCAATTTGTACTAATTTGTATTTGTAAATGTAAGGCAGACAAAACCTTTTCGACATTCTCAATGCATTGGCATGGAGGCTAAACAAACATGTAATGTATACACACTAATCCACTATAGTATAAAGTCACTAGATAGCGGGATGCCGCGCAATCGTAATGTATTTTACTGGATTATTATGTCCAAAGGGCATGGGCGTAAATAACGGTCAAAATGTATAAACAAAAAACGGAAAACAAACTGACAGTACAACTACAAAAACTTTAAAATGTACTGTTGTGTTGTCAGGGGTTGTCGGTCACTTCGCCCAAAAACCACATCGCCCAAAAACCACTTCGCCCTCAACCACTTCGCCCAAACGCCACTTCGCCCAAATCCCACTAAGCCCAATTACCCCTTCGCCCAAACGCCACATCGCCCAAAAACCACATCGCCCAAAAACCACTTCGCCCAATTACTACTTCGCATAAAAACCACTAATATACCAGTGTATTTATCAGTTGAACTATGGAGGAAGACAATGTTACTGAGACTTTTTGAGAAAAATTACACCGCCACTGCCCTGGAAGAGTTTTAAGCCAAAAAAGGATAGGGCCTATCCGTGTTTTTCGAAAGTACAAAATGACTTTGTGTTTTGCCCAACATAGTTCTTTTTCGCGTCATGCACAAAAAAACTTGATCGGCGAGTATCGAATATTCGAATATTCGGTCAAACCCAGTTTCAAATATTCGAATACTAAATTATTCGAAAATGAACAGCCCTACCTCTCTCTGTGCCAAAATGGAGCCAACTACCCTAGCTATCAAAACCTATCGAGTTTCAGGTTGAAACACACAAGCTTTTGGAGAGGAGGGGCTTAGGTTTCTTGATAGGTTATGTCATAACTTATGATAGTTATAACAGTAGGAGGCAAGCTCGGTGGTCGAGTGGTTATGACGTCTGCACTAGTAAGCAGGAAGTCATGGATAGGGCAAAAAGAGAAAAATCTCTGTTCTAATTTACATCATCATCCCCGATGCAAAAAAAATTCCATCTTAAGAGTAGGAGGGTTAATTACAGCCATCCAGAAGGGGTTAAAATGCAAATATTTACTGCTTCGAGTGGTGTAGTAAAACTAGCCTCCCGAGGTGATCCATTGAGCATTCTATTTTCCCGAGGCGAAGCCGAGTGAAAATAGAATGCCTCATGGATCACCGAGGGAGGCTAGTTTTACCACACCACAAGATAAAAGCAGTAAATATTTGTTTTATAACACCTCACCCACAGATTCTGCTTGATTTAAAAATGTTAACATTATTTAAATCTAAATACAGTTAAAATGGACTTCTATTTCAATACAAAATTAGTGGAAAATTTATTTGCTCTTTTCAAAACCACCCCTTAAGGAAATGTTTGAACCCAGCTCTGTAGCGCTGGCACTTTGGAACAATACGTGTTACGCGCAACGCTCAACGCACACACCCGCATGCATCTGCACACAAATACTGCGCCATTGGTTGCTAATGGTATATAGCACTTTGGTTGCTACGGGTATAGTACTTTTGGCCGTGCACAGGAAGATAGCAAAAATAGAAAATGCCATGTGACTCACTCTCGGCCAATCAAGACACAGAATCTGTGGATGAGGTGTTATAAAATGCAATATCGAGAAGTCGATTGCGTTGCTTACCTTCCTCAGAAAATAATATTTTGATGTTTTTCTTCTGCATTTTTGTTTCAGTGGTCCAAATTTCCCCAGATTGTCTTGGCAGTTTACCGAGTCATCGTCACCCTGTACGTGGTGGGATTCTTCATGGCAGTACTAGTCCTCTCCATTCCCAATCAGGGTGGTGCTGCCTTTGTTTACCTGACAACAATTGCTTTTATGATTTTCATCGCATATAATGTGACGGCTACTGTAAACGTCATTTGGGATAGGTACATCAGGTGGAGTAGTCCTACAGAAGGTAACAAAAAATAATGCCTCTAGAGATCAGATCGACCCGTCATTGTACATGTAAAGATTGCGTAGGCACTGTTTATGAAATATTGTCCAATCACATCAGTTTTAGTTTGACGCAGAACATGCCAAATATGAGAGGAACAAGTTACCGCATAAAATTCCATCGGGTGGTTCATACTCGCTGCAAATTCACTGCATACGCAGCTCGTTGGCCCATTTTTAGCAGTTCTCAGTGTGCAAAAGAAAACGCACTGCATAAACAAAATTCATGTGCACTCTGAAAAGATTTGAAAGTGCATAATACACCGACTGTATGCACCTTCGGAACGAATTGAAATGATTTAACCTTTGACGTATGCGCTTCAACGTGTGCTTCCGCAATCGCGGTCATACTTTGGTAAAGTGTGACTTCTCCATTTAGACAATCAAATGCCGGCTGGATGTGCACACGCAGTCGCAGCGACTATGAACCGACCTCAATTAGGTGCGGATAACTCACAAACAGTAACAGTCAATTTTATGGCACTGCTTACTTGCAGTAACTTAAAGAATCAGCACTTACTGTAGCAGAAAATTCTCCGCTTTTCAAAGACGTATTTCCCAGGTTAGCTAGGAGTTCTGCACCACGTAACTAAGGATTTTATATGTACAGTGAAAGTGTAGATTTTCGCCCCCCAAAAAAAGCATTTTCAAGCACAGAATTGTTGATGTAAGCACAGAATTTCTGCCAGTTGACCCGCATCACAGCTTTTGCAGTGGAATCATGAATACATATTATCTCAAATTCACAGCAGAACATGCAAAATCCGAGACAAACAAAAATTACCACACATAGTTCCATAGGCTTGTCTAAGGGATGTGGTTAACTCGCATATGGAGATATTTCCATTGTCGTGATTGGGAAGATGAAATGTTGATTTTTTTTCTTCTTTTTACAGGACTTCGCATCCGTCACAAAACACACTGGTTCCTCTTCAACATAACGACCAACACCAACTTCTTGGTCACTCTCGTCTACTGGAGTGCCCTCTACAGGCCCTCCCTCCTCCCACTCGTCTACGACCTCACCATGCACACCCTGACGTCGGTTGTCTGTCTTCTAGACCTGTTTCTGATGCCTGTCCCCGTCCACTTCCTCCACTGTGTCTACCCGCTTCTCCTGGGGACACTATACATGGTCTTCACCCTGGTTTTTTGGGCAGTGGGTGGCTTTGGGCGGTCTGCTATCTACCCCTTCCTGGATTACAGCCAACACCCCGGCAGGGCAGCCGGTGCAATCGTGGGGATCTTTGCGGCAGTCATACTGATGCAGGGCGTCGTATGGATCCTGTTCAAGTTGAGGCAGTGGGTCTGGGTACGATGCGACAATGGCACTGGTCTGCAGTCGCTGCGGCGGTTGTCGGAGGACGGAGTGGAAGAATGTCACGTCAGTGATAATCCATATAATCAAATGACATTAGCACAGATATGAATGCATATAAATATTATACAGTTATATGTATTTATTGTTTCCATTGTTCTTGAAGACTTGAACCATTTCATTCTATGTTTTTAGAAGCTGAATTTGAACTAGTAACACCATCTTTCATGTCTGAGACTCGGTAATACAGGCCCGTTCAAGGGAAGGGGAGGTGTTAAAAAAAATCCTATATTCCAAAAACTTACATGGTGGATGACCTAGGCTAGAATGATGTTCCTAGAAGGAATTTTGACTGGCGGTTGGTGAGAGTGGCATGGAAATTGGTACTGTTGGTGAGAGTGGTGCGGAAAAGGTCCACTTTGACAACTTTTTAAAAATTGATTAAGAAGAATAAACCCCTTCACCACTTGTGCATTAATATGCATGCATTTTGCTTGGCCATAAATAAGTATAAAAGTTAGAAGTGATACCCATTTAAAATTGTGATAAACAAACTGCCAGTATTTTCTTTACTAAATAATTTGCCATGCGCAAAAATGCCTTGCTTTTTAACAAATGATTTGGTCCCGAAAATCTGATCCCCCTTCCAAAATCCTGTGTGTGTGCCACTACCAGCAGGCCCTTATTGACAGATTGTACTAAAAACGTATTTATAAAAGTTGCTTTAATCATGGAGGTCCTACCTCCATGCTTTAATTAAGAACCCTAACAGTGCTGAATCCAACAGGATCCAACTATTTTGATATTTCCATTGGACCCTGTTGGATTGAGCAGCTTAACTCGTAGTGTTACAATCTTGAAAAAGAATGAAACTGCTGTGTTACAATCTTGTTGGATTCAGCAGACAATAGAAAGGAAACTTGTACGAGTCACTGTTGGACTCTGTTGGATTTAGCAGGGTAGTCCTGGGGAACCATTAGGGGGTTAGGGCTTTAAACCTGTTATATTCTGGGAAGAAAACAATTTTTGTGAAGCATTTTGTTGTAAACGTGGCAAACTTAGACTGTTTTGGACGATGAAAAAATAATTGAAGATTTCAGATGGATTTCAGAAAAAGTGCAAGAAACATGGATGCTAGTTTTCAGGCAAATGCATGACATAAGGATTTTTCATGTGAAATGTAAATACTAATTTTAAATTTCCATGCGAATGCTAATTTTAGGCCTTAAAAAAAGATACATGTGTAATCGGGCATCCCTTGCCTTTTAAGGCTCTGGACAAGAACAATCTCCACAAAAAAATAATAATAAAAAAAATAATTCCAATATACTAAAATACAACTGGAATAACACTATACAAAATTGAAACTTAAGTTATAATTTATATTTTATACAATTTATTGATAAATATTATGTTTTGACAATGTTCATTGGTGCAATTATTAATAGATACTTTTATTCCCTTCAATTAGCATTTGTTACTGTTTAGCATGTTGAAGTCTGTATATAGTGAGTACACTTTATCTCAACACCAAATCGTCTTTTGTTGAAACATTTACTGGTATTAGTATTTTTGTACAAGGGACTCTAGTGTAAGATTTCAGTAGTACTATTTACATGTATTGTGAAAGTTCCTCTGATAGATTAAACTGTGTAAAGAGCTTTGTGATTGTCTGAAGAATTCTATATGTCCATTTTAAAATCAGACATGCACATATTGTTTTTCAAACGATATCTACCAAGGAACTGTATCCAAAATAAGTTGCAAAAGTACACTATAACTTCGCAAGGGCTGTACGTGCTTTGTCTTGCATTGTCATCTGGGATGCTATATACAATATTATAGGCCTAGGTATCGCGGTTTAGAACAAAGCGTCGAGTGAAGTCTAGCATATCATCCCCTCACATTTCGATTTTCCCACGGCCGGTGATTTCACCCTTTGCTGCTATTATGTTTAAGCGCTTTGTTCTGGGAGGCGCTTTCAGTCCCTATCTAGAAAAGTCATGGCGACGCCCATGTGTATGCTTGTGTGTGTACAATGTACTGCGCTACACTCGACTCCTGGCCTTGGACAAGCAACGTCATCGGGTCAAGGACTAGTCACAAAGAAAGTTCTTCAACTTTTGGTGACCTCGAGGTTTTGCCCGGCGTGTTGTACACTTGTGTTTTTAGATTGGGGTGTGTGAGTACCGGTTTGTTACATGTAAACAGTTTGGTGACTATTTTGTGCTGCCCGGTGGATCCGGATCCATCCAGGATACTTTAGGCAGGGCGAGTAACAGTTTATACAAGTTTTAGTTCGATTCAACTAGTATAATGGAAACGAAATGCTGTGAACGGCCCAAGCTGTCCGATTTGAGGCTGAAAACGGAGGATCCCACTGTTTTTTATCGTACACAAGTAAGTACATGTTGCTTGATGTAAATTATGTACACGTCCATTCGGTAACGGGTCAACTCGTACCTTGGGCAACTCGTACCGTCACGCGGAAGTCAAGTTGTACCGTATACTATGGAGCGTCAAAAGTGGACAACCGTATTTTCCCATGTTCTGCTAGTAAAATTTTAGGTTTTTATAACTGGCAACGCCGGTTTTTTAAAAACTCAATTTTCCGCTAGCAGAAATTTTGATTTTACTTTGACGACTATCTCGGCGCCTCAAAAGTGGACAACTAAAAATCTCAAGTTCTTACTTGCAAAAATCACGATGCTCCAAAAGTGGGCAACCCCGTTTTCCCATTTCTTGCTAGCAGAGATTTAGATTTTAGAAGTGGCAACACCTGTTTTTAAAAATGTCGATTTTCTGCTAGCAGAAATTTGGGTTTTACTTAACGACTTTTCTTGACGCCTTAAAAGTGGACAACTAGAAATCCGTAATTTCTGTTAGTAAATATTCGGGTTCATTCGCTCTTGATCCAATTAATATCGAACTTGGCCAGTTACATCTCTGGACCAAGCCTCATAGGGTGTAGGCCTACACGTAATTTGGCCAATGGTCACCTAATGGTCAGTAGGGGTAGGTTTATTTTATTGAAACAAATATGTAACTGACCAAGTTTGCCATCAAGACTGTGGGAGAAGAAGCATTTTGCAATTTTGAAGAAAATGACCCCTACTGACCATTAGGTGACCATTGGCCAAATTATGTTTACACCCTATTTGAGGCTTGGTCCAGAGATGTAACTGGCCAAGTTTGACATTAATTGGATTAAGAGCGAATGAACCCGAATATTTACTGACAAATTGCGGATTTTTAGTTGTCTACTTTTGAGGCGTCAAGAAAAGTTGCAAAGTAAAACCCAAATTTATAGCAGAAAATTTTCATTTTTAAAAACAGGTTTGTGTTGCTACTTCTAAAATCTAAATCTCTGCTAGCAAGAAATGGGAAAACGGGGTTGTCCACTTTTGGAGCATCGTGATTTTCGTCAGTAAGAATTTGAGATTTTTAGTTGTCCATTTTTGAGGCGTCGAGATGTCGTCAAAGTAAAATCCAAATTTCTGCTTGCAGAAAATTGAGCTTTTTAAAAACCGGTTGCCATTTCGAAAAACCTAAAATTCTACTAGCAGAAACTGGGAAAATACGGTTGTCCACTTTTGACGCTCCATACTACGTGTAGAAATATATGTTTGTGTTTATGTACAACTTGTATTTCAAATACTGTTTTGGTTTATTTTAAACTGCATTGTACTTTTGCTATTTTAGACTTCGCTGGAAAAGGAACGTAGGAATTCATTTTTGCAGTGCATGTACTCTGTTGACTAAGTAAAATTGAACTGCGGACATGTTTGTTTTTTAAGTTGACTGTGCGCAATTATTGACTAACCCAATTGATGCTTTTCGTCTTGGTCTAAAAGTACATTAACCCTAAGACCGCGTTCCCACTCGAATTGGGAAAAGGTGGATCAAGATCCGGCATTTTGGTGTGACCGTTGTCTAACCGCAACGAAACCGCAAGTCGCGTTCCCACTTGCTTGATCCACCTTTTCGAACGGAAGTGTCGAGTTCGAAAGGTCACTGAGTTCGGTATTACGCATGCGCTTGCTTGCTGAGCGCGCGCTGTGTGGCATGCTGGGACGGGTCAATGTGCGATGTTTTGATGTTCGAAGTTTCAACATGGAGGAAGAAATCCAAATGCTTCTCGGTCTGATTTTGCCAATGGATGCGGAGAGCAGTCCAAACTTAATCGTAATATTATAAGTACTGGCTCGAATCAGATTGTAAAACGTATTTTCTTCAAACTTTGCTACGGTTGTTGTTGTTCTATGACACGCTGCAGGCTATACACTAACACGGAATTATTTGTGGATGGAAAAATAAGTAAAATTACACGAATGAAAATCCTCCAATTTTAATATGATTCTACATGCGCCATAGGGGTTTAGGGTTAAAAACCAATTAGCTGGGCCTACTTCTGTCGCCTTATTGCCGTGTTGTAGCCAAAGTATAGCAAGTTGAGTGGCCACGCTGAACGTGCCGACACTGGTGATGCGCATATAAATTGGAAGGCCTCCAGGCGCTTTAGCGTGGCGCATCCTTGTTTTGTCAAATTTACTATGTGATCTCGCCGTATTTCCAACCCCCAATCAAATTAATGAAGCCACGCCACCACAATAATTATGGGAGATGATTGGTTGATTAATGTGCAAGTTTGAATCCTTCAAAACTCCATAAATATCGCCGCTAGATTTGGTATCATCAGTTGTTTCAACTACACACAAATTGCTCTTTTCAGAGCCACCGGCTCTATTACGGGCCCTAAAAATACATGTTCAAAAAAAGAGATTGAATCATCCTTGGTTTTAAATAAAACCAGACCCCCTCCCCTACTCCTCCCCCTCCCCCTCCCCCCTCCCCCTCCCCCTCCCTCCCCTCCCTCCCCCTCCCAGCAGACAACATAACAGACAAAGCCAAAAGTATGGGAAAGGAACACTAAAATGAATGAGGATCTGAATCAATGAGTTTTAGCGGAATGAAATTAGGATTATTTTAATTATTATTTCACAATTCACAAAATACACACGTACACATAAACCAGAGTAATTCAACAAATGAGAAGGGAATTAACAACAAGCATCAAGAAAAACACAGTCATATAAAATTGGCCATTTTATGATAGGGGAGGTACCTCCGAT
This sequence comes from Hippasteria phrygiana, assembly GCA_037893225.1. NCBI lineage: Eukaryota > Metazoa > Echinodermata > Asteroidea > Valvatida > Goniasteridae > Hippasteria > Hippasteria phrygiana. The sequence goes on along the minus strand of JAZGUH010000013.1, from coordinate 1,370,818 downwards.
TTGGGCGGAATTCCTGGTCTTGAGTTTGCCTGTGGTGTGGCGTCAAAATGCTGGCCCAACTGGCGAAGGACGAAGACGGCGGTTAGTTCGGCCGCTGGATGAAACGGGTCCGTACCGTCGAAAGCCGGCAAATCACGGGCAAGACACGGCCAAGTAGCAGCACTCGGTAATCTGGGAGGTCGCCCAGCATGGTACCACTGGAGGGAAAATCGGCCAACTCCACCCGGCACACTGAAGCTCAGAATTCACGTATGGGCTAAATTGCAACACTTTTTACAGTCTGGCAGGAATTCCAGTTTCCAATACACTGGTCGCCAATGGAACTAAGCATTCTAAGCGAATTCTTCAGGACAGGAACCAAAGTTCGTTGCAACAAAAGCGACGGGCGTAAGAAGAACGCGGGCTATTGGCCTTTACTTAACCCTACTTTGCATTTACAAACTTTAAATAACTTAACTATTACTCTACAAATTCTTAACAAAGTATATATATTTTCAAAGTGAACAAAGAAACTGGCAAGAGCGGGATTCGAACCTGCGACCTCCGGGTTACCGTACCGGCGCTCTACCAACTGAGCTATCTTGCCCTATGTTGGCGGTCTCCCAAATTGTCAGTATCCTTGTTCGGGTGGGCGCTAGTCAGAAGTCATAAACCCAGAATGCCGTATAGCCAGGGATCACACCCAATTTTACGGTACAACATGGGAAGCGACATTGTTGGGATCACTCAATGAGGATACAACTTTTTAACTTATAATTCGTCAAACAATCCACAAGGGAAACTGACTAGGTAAATTTGAATACATTTTCAAAGTGAACAAAGAAACTGCGACCTCCGGGTTACCGTACCGGCGCTCTACCAACTGAGCTATCTTGCCCTCTATATATATCTTATCTATTATTGCAGTGGATCAGGTTCCCCTGCTACGTCTTCATCGCCTACCGTGTCATCATAGCGCTCTACATGCTGGGCATCTTGATAGCATATCTGATTCAGCAAATCCAGGTATTCAGCGGTCAGGCGTTCGTGTATCTCACCAACCTCGGCTTCATCATCTTCGTTATCTACCTGGCAGTTGCCGGGGTCATTGCTGTCGTGGATGGTGGTATCTTACGGGATCGAAACAGTCAAGGTCAGCTTTATAATCACACACGATGATATTACTTGACGGCATGGCTAACCATGGGCTAACCTAGCTACTCCAATGTTTTTGAAGCTTCCGCTGCCTATGATAATTACTGGCATAAATTTCCGTTGCCGAGTTTAATAACCACGCCCCTCAGACAACTCCTATGGAGTTTGTCTCAGATTTTGGCACGCTCAGTGTTGAATTGTAACTAAAGTGATTGTACAATATTTCGCAGGCTGCGTTTATGCGATTCTACAACTATAAGTGAATTATGCACAAACTACAGGCCCTTATATATAGGTCCGAAAATGTTGAAGGACGTTTTGTTCTAAATGTGGGCAACTTCTACAACCACGACAGTGATATAGCTTTATAATAGGTCCATACGTTAACGTTATACATCCCGACAACAAAGACAAAACTAAGAAAGGGAATAGTAAAACACCACGTCAATGGTATATGGCAGACGGTGTTCCTTCCTCCATGGTGTAACTGACCACACTTATACAGATATGTACCTTTGGCGCTTCTCACACTCTTTGTTAAAATGCCCGGCAGCCCAATCCGAAAAAGAGCAAACAAACAAACAAACAAACAAACAAACAAAGCTTTTCAAAACGCATATTGCAGGCCTTATCTTGGTAGTAGACTTCAAGATTTGAAACCGGGGACTTTAAGTTAAACCTAGCTCGAGTAGGCCTAGAATTTGGTCCCAAATGCCAGCGTTTTTAACATTTGGACATGAACAGGCGGTAAACCCACCGGATTCAGGGTCCAAGTTTATACTGAGACGTACAGTATAGTCGGAGGTGGGGGCGAGAAAAGTACCGGTACCGTTCATAAACTTGAACCCAATCTCAAAACTGACGCATTAATTTGCATGCATTCCTCTCCCGCCAGACCCTGTAATGGGCATTCGCCATAAGGTCCACTGGGCTCTCTTCAGCGTCACAGTCAACACCAACATCCTGGTCACCGTCATCTACTGGGGCGCCCTCTACAACTCCAACTTCCCTTTCTTCTACGACTTCCACGTGCACACGCTAACCACTATCATCTCCATGGTCGACCTGTACCTAACGGCCATTCCCGTGCGGTACCTGCATGTCGTCTACCCGGTATGCTTTGACATCGCCTACCTGACAATGACCGTGGTCTTCTGGGCCGCTGGAGGGCGTACCATCAGCACCAACGGCGCGATTTACCCGTTCCTGGACTACAGCAACTCGCCTGGGCTTGCGGCCGGCGTAATCGTCGGCGTGTTCGCGGCCATTTTTCTCACGCAGGGCATTATCTGGGGCCTTTATAAACTAAGGGTGTGGATCTGGCTGAAATGCGGGAACGACGAGGTGACGCAAGGGCCCGGGGGCCAGGGAGATCAAGAGATGGACAAAATAGAGGAAGGAATGTAGGCCTGATGAGCCTACTTCTATGTCCTGGGCTGGACGGTCTCCCTAGCTCAAATTAAAGAGAAATGTCACGTGGTGACCCTATGGAGGTGGGTCCGTCTAATTATTAATTAAGGACCAGTTTTTTGGCAATTACTATTGTTCAACAATGTCAGAAATACATCAAACAAAATATGGAATCACTCTCAATAGTAACTTCCAATGATTTATTTGTAATTATCCCATTGCAATTGTAAATGGCTTTGTCTCGAAATCTGTAAAACAATGTGGCGGGAAAATAATATAATAAAATAATTATAAAATAATTGGACTCGGCTCGTTACGTGTCTTGCGTCCGCTAAATATAATTAAACAAGCCTACGCGTTCTGGAAAACTGTCCAAGATGTTACCAGGACGATAGCGCTGCCACCATGCGGAAAATATACAGGCACTACACCGCCGGAGTTAAGTCCGCCTCACCGGTTCAGTATTTCTAGGTCTGAGACTAGGGTTCGTAGTCAAAATATATGACCCAGTGAAGAAGGTATATGCAGTGACAAGCACTAAGGAAAGGGTTCACTGTAAGAAATCCACTCTTCGGGCAAATATTCAACACAGTGCTCTCTACACTGGCTAAGAACTATCAGAATTTATTTTCCAAGAGGATGCAATAAAGGATAGTGCTCTCTATACTGGAATGAAAATATTCAGTCTCCAAGTTATTCCTCTAAACAGGTAGGCCTATAAATACTATATATTTACTGTTGGTAAAATATCAGCGATAAATTAAGCAATTTACAGTTATAAAAATGGATGAAATGTACTCTAAGTTTATCCAAACATAAAGGTAAGTTTCACAAAAACGACCGGGGGGGGGGGGGGGGGGGCATTTTCGTCACAACTGTAAGCCGGGCAATATATCTGACTAAAAAATTGTTCGGTACTGAAGTATAATTAATTTAATGGACAGTTGGGCATTGTGCAACTATTGTGCAACTGATTTTAATAATAGCCGAAGTCAAGCCATAGCCCACATGTTCTGTGGACATGGTTATTACAAAATTTTCTATTTCAGCAGATAATGAGAAGGCGAAAATGACACGTCAGAGTGAGTCCTTGCAGGTTAAAGACAGTTTGTCACGTACGCCACGGCGAAGTCCGTTGCGTTAGCTTATATAGTTAGCTGGGCCTACACTTGGCGTAATACAGCGGTTCACAAACATCGCAAGACCATAATAACTGAGATTATGGATAACCGCAAAAACATAGTAGGCATATATAATTCAGATAAGAGAAAATGAGTACAGCTTGGGACTATTCTAAGTGCATGAACACTAGTGGATGCACGGGGCGGCTAAAGGATATTCTTGTTAGGCACTTGAACACATGGCTAGAATAGCTTTAAATGTTGATTACACAACTCCTTGGCGACATGTAGGCTATGCAATACTCAAATGGGTTCCCATAACCGAACGGTGGAATTATCATGCAAAGCACTCTTATGTGTAAGATTGTTAACGATATGGCCCCTAGTTATCTCTCTGATCATTTCATTCTCGCTAGTCAGGTACATTCGTACAGTACCAGAAACGCATGTCCTCCAAGACCACCTACGTACCAGAGCAGGGAAACAATCTTTTCATTTTTTTGGGACAAAGGTGATGTGGAACGATATGGATGTTAACATAAAATTGGCCAAAGATCTCAATACGTTTAAATATTTATAGCCTACTGTGCAAAAAAATAGATATAGGTTAGAGTGTATGAAGGGTTATATTATTTCGAGATGTTTGGGACAGTGTGGGTCTTTATTAAGGATGTTTGTACTTTTTACGCGACGACATTGGGATTGTATCTAGGCCAACTTGAAATCTGTGGCCATATTTGTGTACGGTGACTATTAATTATACTTATATCTTAGACATATTTTAAATTAACGATTAACTTCACCTTTTTAAACATTTCTAACATTAAGCTAAATTGTGACGGTGTACGTCTAGATGCCCTATTTTTTATATGTTCTTAATTCTTTGTTTTATGGTGATATTTAATATGTATGTCTCCGGTTTTTATTTACTAGTTCTTATTGTATCTGGTTTTTAGCTTTAATTTAATATGTAATTTAATATTTAATATTTAATAATTTGAAATGTTTGTATGTACCCCCAGGGCCCCAAGGGAAAACAGTTCACTGATAACGGATGGGGCTACTCTAGTAAAACAAAACGAAGTAAATATATACAAAATAAATCAATACACTCTGCGTAATTCGGTAAAACAAAAGTTGGGCTTGTCTCAAGTCCGACCATCACAGGTTCCCTGCTTTGGAACCTTCGCCCTCGAATGGTTCTTTATCACATCACTGTAAAGAATCACAGTACATCTTAAGTGACAGTGGATTTAAGACTTCAAGCCTTTACTTTTTCCCAATGAACAATAACTATTTATTACATGGTTGTGTCAGCCATAGCTGAGTTTTGTACATTTTTGTGTGCTCCTATTTTTTGGGGAAACTATTGAATTAGTTATTTAGCTGGCCAGACGTTTCGAACTTAAGCAAGTTCTTTATCAAAGGCAAATGACAGAGTACAATGTAAGACCCTGTGTGATACAGTATAGTCTCCTTCCAAAGATTATCATCCTTTGCGGGTTATTTGTCGACCTGTAGTATAGTAGTGTTTTCATAATTGTGACCGGCTCTGGCAAAACCCGACGATTCTCGGCATTTCGCATACGCGGTATGGGCCCGCAACGTTAAAAAATGGCATCAGTGATACCAAAACCCCAATATTGAAATTTGTGACCAGCTCTGGGGTGGAATTTCAATATTGGGGTTTTGGTATCACTAACGTTTATGTGGGCCCATACCGCGTTATGGGAAATGCCGAGAAGCGTCGGGTTTTGCCAGAGCCGGTCACAACTGGGTTTTTTCTTTATTGGGGTTGCAATGGGATACTTTGGTTTGGGTGTTTTGTTTTTAAATAATGAGTTTTTTTCCGTTTTCTTTTTGGGGTCGTTAAGCTTCACACAAAACTCGGGTTCGTTATGCCATCTAATGCATTTGTAATTTCCTTAACTTTCATTCTTTCCCATTGTACTTATTTTTCTCCACAATGTCCAGTATTGTTATAGATAGAAAAGACTTCAAACAAAGTCTCCTTTATATTCTATTTTTTAAGTTGTGTTATGTAATCAGGACAACGTCCATTTTTGTGTTGAGAATGCAAAGATCTGGGCTCTTTTTCATAAAAGTTAGGAATATTCCAATCTTGGACTTAGGAAGAATAATTATTGTTCCTCAGTCCAGGACTTAGGAATAGTTATTCTTCCCAAGTCCAAGATAGGAATATTCCTAACTTTTATGAAATAGAGCCCAGATCATTCTATTTACGGTCATCTCATTACTGTGACGCATGTTTTCAAACTGATTTTCCGCCTAGCAAGTTATCCATGGGGATATAGCTCAGTGGTAGAGCGCTCGTTTCGCATGTGAGAATCTCCGGGTTCGAATCCTGGTATATCCATCGTTTTTTTCTACTTCTGCAAAAATGAAGGGTTCTTTGCCATCATCCGTTTCGCGGATACCGCCATTTTTGGGGGCACGCCAATAACGAGATCCATGGAGATTAGTGTGATTAGTGTGATTACTGATTAGTGTGATGCCAATAATCCCCCAACACTCCTCATAATTTTAATTAAAAATATCATTTTGTGCAGGAGCAGGTGAGATTTTGGAAATTCCATTAAAAATTTATAAAAAAACAACAACAAACAAACAAACAAACAAACAAACAAACAAACCAAAAACGCGGTAGGGTAGGTCGCGGAGGGCAACACAACTATATTTTTTGGCCTTACATTAAAAAGCGCTTTTCGGTAATTGCACGGAAATAACGATGGGGATATAGCTCAGTGGTAGAGCGCTCGCTTCGCATGTGAGAAGCCCCGGGTTCGAATCCCGGTATCTCCATCTTTTTCCCCCTGCAAAAATGAAGGGTTCTTTGCCCCTCAGCCGTTTCGCGGATACCGCCATCTTTGGGGGCACGCCAGTTACAAGCTCCATGGATATTATTTCTGTGATTAGTTGACTATTGTGATTAGTGTGATTACTCATAGTGTGATGCTAATAATCCCCAACACTCTCATGATTTGAATAAAACTTGTTCATTTTGTGCGGGAAAATGTGAAATTTGGGAAATTCCATTAAAAATATATAAAAAAAAATAATAAAAAAAAAAAATACGAAAACGCGAACCGACTTTTGTGACAATTAGGGTCGTTCTCTGAGGGCAACACAATTTTGTTGCCTTACATTGAAAAGGGCTTTTCAGTATTTTTAACGAAACTTTCGAAGGGTATATAGCTCAGTGGTGAAACGCACGTTTCGCATGTCAGAAACCCTGGGTTCGAATCCTGGTATCTCCAATCATATTATTATTATTCTTCTGCAAAAATGAAGGGTTCTTTGCTCATCGGCCGTTTTGCGGATATCGCCATCCTTGGGGGCACGCCAATTATGAGCTCCATGGAGATTAGTGTGATTAGTTAATAAGTGTGATTACTGATTAGTGTGATGCCAATAATCCCCCAACACTCCCCATCACCCACACCATCACCATCACCACTGCCATTTACAACCCGTTTATGGTCATCTCCTGACTGTGCCGAATGCAGTTTTCAAACTTAGGCCTATTTACTAAAATTTTCGACGGGGATATAGCTCAGTGGTAGAGCGCTCGCTTCGCATGTGAGAAGCCCCGGGTTCGAATCCCGGTATTTCCATCTTTTTTTTTTCTTCTGCAAAAATGAAGGGTTCTTTGCCCCTCAGCCGTTTCGCGGATACCGCCATCTTTGGGGGCACGCCAATTATGAGCTCCATGGAGATTAGTGTGATTAGTTGATAAGTGTGATTACTGATTAGTGTGATGCCAATAATCCCCCAACACTCCCCATCACCCACACCATCACCATCACCACTGCCATTTACAACCCGTTTATGGTCATCTCCTGACTGTGCCGAATGCAGTTTTCAAACTTAGGCCTATTTACTAAAATTTTCGACGGGGATATAGCTCAGTGGTAGAGCGCTCGCTTCGCATGTGAGAAGCCCCGGGTTCGAATCCCGGTATTTCCATCTTTTTTTTTTCTTCTGCAAAAATGAAGGGTTCTTTGCCCCTCAGCCGTTTCGCGGATACCGCCATCTTTGGGGGCACGCCAATTATGAGCTCCATGGAGATTAGTGTGATTAGTTGATAAGTGTGATTACTGATTAGTGTGATGCCAATAATCCCCCAACACTCCCCATCACCCACACCATCACCATCACCACTGCCATTTACAACCCGTCTATGGTCAACTCCTGACTGTGCCGAATGCAGTTTTCAAACTTAGGCCTATTTACTAAAATTTTCGACGGGGATATAGCTCAGTGGTAGAGCGCTCGCTTCGCATGTGAGAAGCCCCGGGTTCGAATCCCGGTATTTCCATCTTTTTTTTTTCTTCTGCAAAAATGAAGGGTTCTTTGCCCCTCAGCCGTTTCGCGGATACCGCCATCTTTGGGGGCACGCCAATTATGAGCTCCATGGAGATTAGTGTGATTAGTTGATAAGTGTGATTACTGATTAGTGTGATGCCAATAATCCGCCAACACTCCCCACCCACACCATCACCATCACCACTGCCATTTACAACCCGTTTATGGTCATCTCCCAACTCTGCCGAATGCAGTTTTCAAACTTAGGCCTATTTACTAAAATTATCGACGGGGATATAGCTCAGTGGTAGAGCGCTCGCTTCGCATGTGAGAAGCCCCGGGTTCGAATCCCGGTATCTCCATTTTTTTTTTTTTTCTGCAAAAATGAAGGGTTCTTTGCCCCTCAGCCGTTTCGCGGATACCGCCATCTTTGGGGGGCACGTCAATTACAAGCTCCATGGATATTATTTGTGTGATTAGTTGATTATTGTGATTAGTGTAATTACTTGTAGTGTGATGCCAATAATCCTCCAACACTCCCCACCCACACCATCACCATCACCACTGCCATTTACAACCCGTTTATGGTCATCTCCCAACTCTGCCGAATGCAGTTTTCAAACTTAGGCCTGTTTACTAAAGTTATCAACGGGGATATAGCTCAGTGGTAGAGCGCTCGCTTCGCATGTGAGAATCCCCGGGTTCGAATCCCGGTATCTCCATATTTTTTTCTTCTCCGAAAATGAAGGGTTTAATTCTTTGTCCATCAGCCGTTTCGCGGATACCGCCATCTTTGGGGGGCACGCCAATTATGAGCTCCATGGATATTAGTGTGATTAGTTGATTATTGTGATTAGTGTGATTACTCTTTAGTGTGATGCCAATAATCCTCAACATTCCTCATGACTTGAATAAAACTTGTTCATTTTGTGCTGGAAAAGGTGAGATTTTGGAAATTCCATAACAAAACAAACGCGAACCAACTTTTGTGGGTCGGTCGCGGAGAGCAACACATCAAATTGTTTTTGCCTTGCATTGAAAAGAGCTTTTCAGTATTTTTTACGAAACTTTCGAAGGGTATATAGCTCAGTGGTGAAACGCACGCTTCGCATGTCAGAAACCCTGGGTTCGAATCCTGGTATCTCCAATCTTATATTTTTTATTCTTCTGCAAAAATGAAGGGTTCTTTGCTCATCGGCCGTTTTGCGGATATCGCCATCCTTGGGGGCACGCCAATTATGAGCTCCATGGAGATTAGTGTGATTAGTTAATAAGTGTGATTACTGATTAGTGTGATGCCAATAATCCCTTAACACTCCCCATCACCCACACCATCACCATCACCACTGCCATTTACAACCCGTTTATGGTCATCTCCTGACTGTGCCGAATGCAGTTTTCAAAATTCGGCCTATTTACTAAAATTATCGACGGGGATATAGCTCAGTGGTAGAGTGCTCGCTTCGCATGTGAGAAGCCCCGGGTTCGAATCCCGGTATCTCCATCTTTATTTTTCTTCTGCAAAAATGAAGGGTTCTTTGCTCATCGGCCGTTTTGCGGATATCGCCATCCTTGGGGGCACGCCAATTATGAGCTCCATGGAGATTAGTGTGATTAGTTAATAAGTGTGATTACTGATTAGTGTGATGCCTGAAAACACGGTGTAATGGTACACGGGGAAAATGGTAGTTGAGGTTCACAATGGACTGTATTTAATTATAACTGGATGTTATTGGTATGGCGTGGTTGCCGTAATTACGGTGTTAGCCGTGATAGCCGTGATAGCCGTGATAGCCGTGATAGCCGTGATAGCCGTGATAGCCGTGATAGCCGTGATAGCCGTGATAGCCGTGATAGCCGTGATAGCCGTGATAGCCGTGATAGCCGTGATAGCCGTGATAGCCGTGATAGCCGTGATAGCCGTGATAGCCGTGATAGCCGTGATAGCCGTGATAGCCGTGATAGCCGTGATAGCCGTGATAGCCGTGATAGCCGTGATAGCCGTGATAGCCGTGATAGCCGTGATAGCCGTGATAGCCGTGATAGCCGTGATAGCCGTGATAGCCGTGATAGCCGTGATAGCCGTGATAGCCGTGATAGCCGTGATAGCCGTGATAGCCGTGATAGCCGTGATAGCCGTGATAGCCGTGATAGCCGTGATAGCCGTGATAGCCGTGATAGCCGTGATAGCCGTGATAGCCGTGATAGCCGTGATAGCCGTGATAGCCGTGATAGCCGTGATAGCCGTGATAGCCGTGATAGCCGTGATAGCCGTGATAGCCGTGATAGCCGTGATAGCCGTGATAGCCGTGATAGCCGTGATAGCCGTGATAGCCGTGATAGCCGTGATAGCCGTGATAGCCGTGATAGCCGTGATAGCCGTGATAGCCGTGATAGCCGTGATAGCCGTGATAGCCGTGATAGCCGTGATAGCCGTGATAGCCGTGATAGCCGTGATAGCCGTGATAGCCGTGATAGCCGTGATAGCCGTGATAGCCGTGATAGCCGTGATAGCCGTGATAGCCGTGATAGCCGTGATAGCCGTGATAGCCGTGATAGCCGTGATAGCCGTGGTACTGGAATAAAGGATAAATATAAACACTAATGACCTTTCTAATCAAACTAAATAGGATAAACATAATAGACATATTGAGTACATGTATGTATCGGAAAGCTAACCAAGGATAAACTAGGAAAGTGGCATACTAATGCGTATGCATCCTTATAAAGGCTAATAAGAATAATAAGGCGATGGTTAACTTATACTAACAGTTAGGTGCATGGAGTACTAAAACATTAAAGAATAAGCACGAATTATAAAGCAAATAAGTAACTTGTTTCATCTAAATAACTGTTCCTCTATAAGGACACTTTAAAGTGAAAGGTACAGAATATGGTTAACAGAATGTCTGAAGTGTACTTACATTCACAAAGGACGCATGGCTTGGGGTAATTGAAGGATAAGATTGGAGAAATACAGGAATAATTCTGGAGACAATAATATGGACTGATCGGCAAAGGAGAGAGAATGACACAAAGTGAGAATGACACAAAGGGGCATGGCTTAAATGGTCCCTAAGTCTAGCACTAAATGCATAATACACATAAACAAGAGGGCACCAGTTACACTGGCAGTGCAAAGTAGGAATAAAGAAACACTGTTCTCTGAAACCAGGCAAGGTGAAACCAGACATTACTTCATCCACATTCTTATCCTGGGCCAAACCTAACATATAATATTGAGACTTCAGCCCAGATACTGGTTTATACTTGGAAACAGTAGCCCATTCATAAGCACAGAGCCTTGGGATTGCGCAGGGACTTGTAGTAGGAGCAACAAAGGTTAAAGGGTCAATCTCCTATTACACGGGGTGCTGTTTAATAACAAGCGAGCTAAATGGCAAAGACTTTTTGACAGCCGCCCCCAAATTTAGGATCTAAATTTGAAGAACTTGGAAAAGTCTTTGGGTAAAGTTCAGACCTATAGGATTTCTACTGTTCTGGGTTCTGGTCCTTGTCGTCACTGTCACACTCAGGGAGACGTACTAGGCGAGCAACAGGTCTGGTGTAGTCTCGGTCCTTCACCCGCACCTTAGCAGCACGAATGCGACTGTCAGCTCCTGGATAAGTCTCGACGACTCTGCCTACGGGCCACTGGGCCCTCGGCTGCTGTGGATCTGCAATCATGACTACATCACCGCAGACTAAGTTGCGACACTCTTTCTGCCACTTCTGACGGAGTTGGAGGCCGGGCAGGTAGTATTTGAGGAAGTGATCAGCCAAGATTTGACTGTGACGCCATCTTCGCCGTCCCAGCAGCTCATCTGCAGGGTAGACTACTTGAGGCAGTGATGGATCATGGCGTCCCATCAGCAGAACATTGGGGGTCACCGGGTCAACGTCAGCGATATCTGATGAGACGTATCCCAGTGGCTTGGAGTTGAGGATACCCTCTATTTCCACAAGAAGGGTTCGGAGGACAGCTTCTGTCACGGATTGATCTCCAAGTGCGACCTTGAGTCCTGCCTTGACACTCTTGATCTCTCGTTCCCAGGTGCCACCGAAATGAGGTGCATTTGGCGGGTTGAACTTGAACCTCACCTTCTGGTCCGCTAACTGTTGAGTAAGGGTAGGCGTCATGGCAGTGAATGCTTCCTGTAGCTCTGCTTCGGCTCCCTTAAAGTTGGTGCCACAGTCGGAGAGGAGCTCAAAGGGTTTCCCTCTGCGGGATGTAAAGCGTCGGAAGGCCATGAGGAAGGCATCAGTATCCATTCCTTCCAGCAGGTCGAGGTGAACTGCACGTGTGGTCATGCATTTGAAGATTACGCCCCACCTTTTCTCAGTACGGCGACCGATCTTAACTGTCATCGGGCCGAAGCAGTCCACTCCTGTTGAGTAGAAGGCTGGCTTGAGCAGTCGGAGATGAGCAGGAGGCAAGTCACTCATCTTTGGTATCTCTGGCTTGGCACGCCACTTACGGCACTCAAGGCATAGACGCTGATGACGACGTATTGCCTCTCGGCCACGGAGAATCCAAAATTTTCGTCTCATCTCTGCCAGGATGCGTTCTGCACCATAGTGGAGGAGCCTTTCATCATAGTCACGAATCAGCAGCTTGGTAATATGGTGCTTGGGGTCAAGCACTATTGGATGCTTGACGTCATCTGAGAGGGAATCTGCTTGACGCAATCGTCCTCCAACTCTGATGAGACCGGTGGTTTCGTCAAAAGTAGGATCCAACTGGAGCAGTCTACTCCCAGAGGGTAGTTTCTGTTTGGCATGCAGGGCTGCCAGCTCTTCTGCGAAGCAGTCCTGTTGGACTTGTCGGAACAGCAGATTCTCAATGTTTTCCTGCTGCTGGGCTGTCATCACTGACGAATCACTATTTGCGGCCGCCCCATCAGCAGACTGTTTTGATGCAGTGAGGAGAGCGGCCAAGCAGTCATACTCTTGGAACGAGGGTAGTTTGGTTGCTTGATCGGTTATGGTGTTCCCACAGAAGGTCGATTTCTTCAGCTCTGATGGGTCATCCATTAGATCAGTGGTAGGATCTTCAGGCCACTGGGTAGGTGGTTGAAGGAGAAATTCAGGGCCTGTCCTCCACTGGGATTCTGCACAAAGCTCCTTCAGGGATTTACCTCGCGTGATATCATCAGCGGGGTTGTGCTTGGTATTAACGTATTTCCAGCTCTGCACTTCTGTGAGGGTCTGGATAGGCCCTGGTAGTAGGTGGTTGTCGAGTACTTTGCCTTCATACTCGTACGAACAGTTGAAGACCAGACGGTGCTTCCCGTTGTGTTCAACAACATGGTGGGGGAAGTACCAGGACTCGTCTGTCTTCTGGGCCTCTTCATCACTGATGATCTTTACACAGCCAGTGTCAACCAACTTCTTGATGAGCTCGTTATGGATTTCAGCTAAATCATGATGCCTTTGGAGTCGTCTTTCAGTGCGCTTCAGGTTTGGCACGACGGCCTTTTTGTTTGCTTGGAAGTGGGTTCCATCTTGTGCCCGCAGTAATGGAGTAGCGTAGTGCTGGACTCCATCAACATCAACTCGGACGGTCTTAGCTTCAAGGATCTCGATGGCTTGGTTGTCTTGCTTGGATCGAGTCACTTGCTTCCCTGAGTAGGGTAGGATGTCTGCCTGCCAAAGCCTCTCGACATTCTGCAGCAGGTCTTGGGTTGGAGGTAGGAGTGTTGTAAACAGACACTGTTGTTTATCTGCTTGATGCCTGAGCATGTTTGCCGGGCCCTGTAGTGCCCAGCCAAGTTTGGTGCAAACCGCTACTGGGGCTCCCCCTGGACCAAATCGAATGGGTTGATTTGGGAGAAGGAGATCAGCATGGTCAGAACCGATCAGGATCAATGGACGGGCCTTGTCGATGGGAGGTACAGGAACTCCACGTAGGTGTGGCCAGCGTTTCTTCAGAGCTTCAATAGGGAAGGAGTACTCGGAGAGGCATAGGTTGCTCGCTGTAAACGCTCCATTGATTGGGTATCTGGTGCCAGGGCTGTCCTTTGGTGACACGTGTAGGTCGACGGACCGACCGCTACACCGGAATGGCTCATGACGGACGGTGGCAAGGAGAATACTGTCTTCTTCTCCAGAGAGCTTGAGTGATTGGACAGCAGGCATTAGAATCATGGTTCTCATGGAACCATCGTCAAGGATGGCATGGGTATCGATGCTTCCACCTGGGCCATGAAGGAGAACCTTGACCACTTTCAGCATTACGTTGTGTGGTCGGGAAGGTTGATCTAGGAACATGGCTTGCAAGGTCACTCCGGTCGCGTAGACCTTGCTCGCTCCACTCTGAATGGCCTCGTGGAGAATGGTTAGGTGAAGTTCCTTGCATGTGTGGCAGGGTTTCCTGAGGGTACAATCCTCTGGCTTGTGAGCTCGTCCGCATTTCCAGCACCTTGTCTTCTCCTTGATCCACTCGATGATCTGCTCCACGGTCAGCTTCTTGAACTCGGAACAGCCATTCAGAAAGTGATCAGTGTTGTTGCAGTGGGGACAGTAGGCCTTTGGTTTGTCCTTATTCATCCAACCAGGATAGGATGGAGACTTGCTCGATTTCTGCCTTGTGTCATTTGCCATGAACACAGCTGTCGGGGTCTGATTCCCTTTCTGTTGGAACTTCCCCTTGTCCCTTGGGGAGTGGTCACCTCTGTATATGATTGCAGCTTGGCCTGCAATCCGCTTCGCCCGGAACTTGGTGTGCAACCATTTGGCGAGGTCAGACAGGGTGTATGTCTTGTCGGAGTCTGCTTGAAGAATGTTCTTGGTGATGCAGTGCTCAACAAAGCTGTCTCGGTAGTTGGGGGGCAGCTTGCTGATGAGCCGATCAACGTGGGAACCGCACCTTAACTCATAGCCGTTGTCTCCCTCTAGAGATTTGAGCATTCCGACTAATGAGTGCACTGACAGGGCGAAGTTGTCAAAGGCCTCACTATCACCATACTTCACGGGGGGCATACTCATGATGGAGCCAATCTCGCTTTGGACGAGTTGCCTTGGTTGGCCATAATTCTCCTTCAGGGCATTCATCGCAGACGTATATGGGTTTGGGTCGTGCATGAATGATTCGGCCAACTTCAGGATGTTTCCCTTTAGTTTCCCCAGCAAGACCTGGAACTTGTATGGCTCGGTGAGATGCAGGTGGACGTTGACTAAGTTGTCCAGTGCCATCTTAAGTAGGGCGAAATCCTTCTCCCTTCCACTGCTGAAGGTGGGGAGAGTAGGCCTTGGTATGCCATATGACGAGGCGATTAGCAGCTCTGTAGCATTTGGCATTGGTGGGGCTGCTGGTGCAGGTCCACCTGGATACGGTACATTTCCATACATGGGCCATGCACCAGGCATAGGAGTGTAGGAGTACGGCTGCGCAGCTGGATATGGAAACGGCGGTGCCAGTGCGGACAGCTGCGAAGGCATTGTCATGGGAACTGGCTGGGCTGAGGCAGGCTGCACAGTCGTGGGTGCGAAGGGCACAGCTGGTCCTTCTGAGGGAGGAACTGTAGAGGTTCCAGTCACCATGGGTTTAGGTTGGTCATCCACAGTAGGAAATGGTGGTGCTGATGCCGACAGCTGTGGAGGCGTCCCCATGGGGACAGGCTGGGCTGAGGCAGGTTGCACGGTAATCGCTGGTCCTCCGGATGGAGTAACAGTGGAAACTACGGTCACCATGGGGTTCGGCTGGTTGCCTGGAACTGGGAATGGTGATGCTGAAGTGGACAGTTGGGTAGGAGGTACTGTGAAAGCAGGTTGGACAGTAGCCGGCGGTAGGACAACTTGAGATCCCCCAGATGGAGTGCCTGTGGAGATGGTTACTCCGGTGGTAGGCTGGTGTTCTGGGGAAAAACTCTGGGCATCGGCCTGTGCTACGGGGTCCCCTGAGACACCATGGTGCTGGGATGGGGAGTCCTGGGTTTCACTGCTGACCATTGACGAGATCAGTCTCGCCTCTTCCAACTGTTGTTCCACTTCCCGCAATCTCCGCTGTCGGGAAAGTTGTGTGTTGAGGAGTTCACGTTGGCGTAGAGCTTCTCGCTCAATTTGTTCCGCTTGTCTGCGGGCTGCGATCGCCGCCTCCTCTGCGGCCACTCGGGCATTATATGCCTGGTCATCCAGGCGTCGCATCTCCTCATCTGCCCTTTGATCCTCCTCCATTTGGCGTTTCAGTTCCAGGAGTTCGGCTTGTTTCCTCCTCCGAGTGAGTTCCGCTGATTGAGAGTCACTCAGCTTGGATCGTACCGATGCATTGCTGTGATGGGAATTTCCACCAGACGATGCTTGGCTCTGGTGGGATACTGTTCCTATGGACTTATGGCTTTGTCCGTCATCTGATTTACTGGTGGGCGGGTGGCCGCCAAGGTCATAATCCTGTAGGTGTGTAGGTACATGCCTATCTCGGGTTGGCCGTTGGGTCTCTTCCATTTTATCCATAGGTCGCTGGTTCGAATCCGGCTCGAAGGACCATGAAAACACGGTGTAATGGTACACGGGGAAAATGGTAGTTGAGGTTCACAATGGACTGTATTTAATTATAACTGGATGTTATTGGTATGGCGTGGTTGCCGTGATTAGCTGGTTGCCGTAATTACGGTGTTAGCCATGATAGTCGTGATAGCCGTGATAGCCGTGGTACTGGAATAAAGGATAAATATAAACACTAATGACCTTTCTAATCAAACTAAATAGGATAAACATAATAGACATATTGAGTACATGTATGTATCGGAAAGCTAACCAAGGATAAACTAGGAAAGTGGCATACTAATGCGTATGCATCCTTATAAAGGCTAATAAGAATAATAAGGCGATGGTTAACTTATACTAACAGTTAGGTGCATGGAGTACTAAAACATTAAAGAATAAGCACGAATTATAAAGCAAATAAGTAACTTGTTTCATCTAAATAACTGTTCCTCTATAAGGACACTTTAAAGTGAAAGGTACAGAATATGGTTAACAGAATGTCTGAAGTGTACTTACATTCACAAAGGACGCATGGCTTGGGGTAATTGAAGGATAAGATTGGAGAAATACAGGAATAATTCTGGAGACAATAATATGGACTGATCGGCAAAGGAGAGAGTGTGAGAATGACACAAAGGGGCATGGCTTAAATGGTCCCTAAGTCTAGCACTAAATGCATAATACACATAAACAAGAGGGCACCAGTTACACTGGCAGTGCAAAGTAGGAATAAAGAAACACTGTTCTCTGAAACCAGGCAAGGTGAAACCAGACATTACTTCATCCACATTCTTATCCTGGGCCAAACCTAACTATAATATTGAGACTTCAGCCCAGAGACTGGTTTATACTTGGAAACAGTAGCCCATTCATAAGCACAGAGTCTTGGGATTGCGCAGGGACTTGTAGTAGGAGCAACAAAGGTTAAAGGGTCAATCTCCTATTACACGGGGTGCTGTTTAATAACAAGCGAGCTAAATGGCAAAGACTTTTTGACAATGCCAATAATCCCTTAACACTCCCCATCACCCACACCATCACCATCACCACTGCCATTTACAACCCGTTTATGGTCATCTCCTGACTGTGCCGAATGCAGTTTTCAAAATTAGGCCTATTTACTAAAATTATCGACGGGGATATAGCTCAGTGGTAGAGCGCTCGCTTCGCATGTGAGAAGCCCCGGGTTCGAATCCCGGTATCTCCATCTTTTTTTTTCTTCTGCAAAAATGAAGGGTTCTTTGCCCCTCAGCCGTTTCGCGGATACCGCCATCTTTGGGGGCACGCCAATTATGAGCTCCATGGAGATTAGTGTGATTAGTTGATAAGTGTGATTACTGATTAGTGTGATGCCAATAATCCGCCAACACTCCCCACCCACACCATCACCATCACCACTGCCATTTACAACCCGTTTATGGTCATCTCCCAACTCTGCCGAATGCAGTTTTCAAACTTAGGCCTATTTACTAAAATTATCGACGGGGATATAGCTCATTGGTAGAGCGCTCGCTTCGCATGTGAGAAGCCCGGGTTCGAATCTCGGTATTTCCATCTTTTTTTTCTTCTGCAAAAATGAAGGGTTCTTTGCCCCTCAGCCGTTTCGCGGATACCGCCATCTTTGGGGGGCACGTCAATTACAAGCTCCATGGATATTATTTGTGTGATTAGTTGATTATTGTGATTAGTGTAATTATTCATAGTGTGATGCCAATAATCCTCCAACACTCCCCACCCACACCATCACCATCACCACTGCCATTTACAACCCGTTTATAGTCATCTCCCAACTCTGCCGAATGCAGTTTTCAAACTTAGGCCTGTTTACTAAAGTTATCAACAAGGGATATAGCTCAGTGGTAGAGCGCTCGCTTCGCATGTGAGAAGCCCCGGGTTCAAATCCCGGTATCTCCATCTTTTTTCTTCTCCGAAAATGAAGGGTTTAATTCTTTGTCCATCAGCCGTTTCGCGGATACCGCCATCTTTGGGGGGCACGCCAATTATGAGCTCCATGGATATTAGTGTGATTAGTTGATTATTGTGATTAGTGTGATTACTCTTTAGTGTGATGCCAATAATCCTCAACATTCCTCATGATTTGAATAAAACTTGTTCATTTTGTGCTGGAAAAGGTGAGATTTGGGAAATTCCATAACAAAACAAACGCGAACCAACTTTTGTGGGTCGGTCGCGGAGAGCAACACAACAAATTGTTTTTGCCTTGCATTGAAAAGAGCTTTTCAGTATTTTTTACGAAACTTTCGAAGGGTATATAGCTCAGTGGTGAAACGCACGCTTCGCATGTCAGAAACCCTGGGTTCGAATCCTGGTATCTCCAATCTTATTTTTTTTATTCTTCTGCAAAAATGAAAGGTTCTTTGCCCCTCAGCCGTTTAGCGGATACCGCCATCTTTGGGGGCACGCCAATTATGAGCTCCATGGAGATTAGTGTGATTAGTTGATAAGTGTGATTACTGATTAGTGTGATGCCAATAATCCGCCAACACTCCCCACCCACACCATCACCATCACCATTGCCATTTACAACCCGTTTATGGTCATCTCCCAACTCTGCCGAATGCAGTTTTCAAACTTAGGCCTATTTACTGAAATTATCGACGGGGATATAGCTCAGTGGGAGAGCGCTCGCTTCGCATGTGAGAATCCCCGGGTTCGAATCCCGGTATCTTCATCTTTTTTTTTTCTTCTGCAAAAATGAAGGGTTCTTTGCCCCTCAGCCGTTTCGCGGATACCGCCATCTTTGGGGGCACGCCAATTATGAGCTCCATGGAGATTAGTGTGATTAGTTGATAAGTGTGATTACTGATTAGTGTGATGCCAATAATCCGCCAACACTCCCCACCCACACCATCACCACTGCCATTTACAACCCGTTTATGGTCATCTCCCAACTCTGCCGAATGCAGTTTTCAAACTTAGGCCTATTTACTAAAATTATCGATGGGGATATAGCTCAGTGGTAGAGCGCTCGCTTCGCATATGAGAAGCCCGGGTTCGAATCCCGGTATCTCCATCTTTTTTTCTTCTACAAAAATGAAGGGTTCTTTGCCCCTCAGCCATTTCGCGGATACCGCCATCTTTGGGGGCACGCCAATTATGAGCTCCATGGAGATTAGTGTGATTAGTTGATAAGTGTGATTACTGATTAGTGTGATGCCAATAATCCTCCAACACTCCCCACCCACACCATCACCATCACCACTGCCATTTACAACCCGTTTATGGTCATCTCCCAACTCTGCCGAATGCAGTTTTCAAACTTAGGCCTGTTTACTAAAGTAATCAACGGGGGATATAGCTCAGTGGTAGAGCGCTCGCTTCGCATGTGAGAAGCCCCGGGTTCAAATCCCGGTATCTCCATCTTTTTTTCTTCTCCGAAAATGAAGGGTTTAATTCTTTGTCCATCAGCCGTTTCGCGGATACCGCCATCTTTAGGTGGCACGCCAATTATGAGCTCCATGGATATTAGTGTGATTAGTTGATTATTGTGATTAGTGTGATTACTCTTTAGTGTGATGCCAATAATCCCCAACATTCCTCATGATTTGAATAAAACTTGTTCATTTTGTGCTGGAAAAGGTGAGATTTGGGAAATTCCATAACAAAACAAACGCGAACCAACTTTTGTGGGTCGGTCGCGGAGAGCAACACAACAAATTGTTTTTGCCTTGCATTGAAAAGAGCTTTTCAGTATTTTTTACGAAACTTTCGAAGGGTATATAGCTCAGTGGTGAAACGCACGCTTCGCATGTCAGAAACCCTGGGTTCGAATCCTGGTATCTCCAATCTTATTTTTTTTATTCTTCTGCAAAAATGAAAGGTTCTTTGCCCCTCAGCCGTTTAGCGGATACCGCCATCTTTGGGGGCACGCCAATTATGAGCTCCATGGAGATTAGTGTGATTAGTTGATAAGTGTGATTACTGATTAGTGTGATGCCAATAATCCGCCAACACTCCCCACCCACACCATCACCACTGCCATTTACAACCCGTTTATGGTCATCTCCCAACTCTGCCGAATGCAGTTTTCAAACTTAGGCCTATTTACTAAAGTTATCGACGGGGATATAGCTCAGTGGTAGAGCGCTCGCTTCGCATGTGAGAAGCCCGGGTTCGAATCCCGGTATCTCCATCTTTTTTTCTTCTGCAAAAATGAAGGGTTCTTTGCCCCTCAGCCATTTCGCGGATACCGCCATCTTTGGGGGCACGCCAATTATGAGCTCCATGGAGATTAGTGTGATTAGTTGATAAGTGTGATTACTGATTAGTGTGATGCCAATAATCCTCCAACACTCCCCACCCACACCATCACCATCACTACTGCCATTTACAACCCGTTTATGGTCATCTCCCAACTCTGCCGAATGCAGTTTTCAAACTTAGGCCTGTTTACTAAAGTTATCAACGGGGGATATTGCTCAGTGGTAGAGCGCTCGCTTCGCATGTGAGAAGCCCCGGGTTCAAATCCCGGTATCTCCATCTTTTTTCTTCTCCGAAAATGAAGGGTTTAATTCTTTGTCCATCAGCCGTTTCGCGGATACCGCCATCTTTGGGGGGCACGCCAATTATGAGCTCCATGGATATTAGTGTGATTAGTTGATTATTGTGATTAGTGTGATTACTCTTTAGTGTGATGCCAATAATCCTCAACATTCCTCATGATTTGAATAAAACTTGTTCATTTTGTGCTGGAAAAGGTGAGATTTTGGAAATTCCATAACAAAACAAACGCGAACCAACTTTTGTGGGTCGGTCGCGGAGAGCAACACAACCAATTGTTTTTGCCTTGCATTGAAAAGAGCTTTTCAGTATATTTTACAGAGCTTTCGATGGGTATATAGCTCAGGGGGAGAGCGCTCGCTTTGCGTGCGAGAACTCCCTGGTTCGAATCCCGGTATCTCCAATCTTTCTTTATTTTTTTATTCTTCTGCAAAAATGAAGGGTTCTTTGCTCATCGGCCGTTTTGCGGATACCGCCATCTTTAGGTGGCACGCCAATTATGAGCTCCATGGATATTAGTGTGATTAGTTGATTATTGTGATTAGTGTGATTACTCTTTAGTGTGATGCCAATAATCCTCAACATTCCTCATGATTTGAATAAAACTTGTTCATTTTGTGCTGGAAAAGGTGAGATTTTGGAAATTCCATAACAAAACAAACGCGAACCAACTTTTGTGGGTCGGTCGCGGAGAGCAACACAACAAATTGTTTTTGCCTTGCATTGAAAAGAGCTTTTCAGTATATTTTACAGAGCTTTCGATGGGTATATAGCTCAGGGGGAGAGCGCTCGCTTTGCGTGCGAGAACTCCCGGGTTCGAATCCCGGTATCTCCAATCTTTCTTTATTTTTTTATTCTTCTGCAAAAATGAAGGGTTCTTTGCTCATCGGCCGTTTTGCGGATACCGCCATCTTTGGGGGCACGCCAATTATGAGTTCCATGCATATTAGTGTGATTAGTGTGATTAGTGTGATAAGTGTGATTACTGTGATGCGAATAATCTTCCAAAATTAACTCTCCCCACCCACACCATCACCTTCACCACTGCCATTTACAAACCGTTTGCGGTCATCTCCCAACTGTGCCGAATGCAGTTTTCAAACTTAGGCCGATTTACTAAAATTATCAACGGGGATATAGCTCAGTGGTAGAGCGCTCGCTTCGCATGTGAGAAGCCCGGGTTCGAATCCCGGTATCTCCATCTATATTTTTCTTCTGCAAAAATGAAGGGTTCTTTGCCCCTCCGCCGTTTCGCGGATACCGCCATCTTTGGGGGCACGCCAATTATGAGCTCCATGGAGATTAGTGTGATTAGTTGATAAGTGTGATTACTGATTAGTGTGATGCCAATAATCCGCCAACACTCCCCACCCACACCATCACCATCACCACTGCCATTTACAACCCGTTTATGGTCATCTCCCAACTCTGCCGAATGCAGTTTTCAAACTTAGGCCTGTTTACTAAAGTTATCAAAGGGGGATATAGTTCAGTGGTAGAGCGCTCGCTTCGCATGTGAGAATCCCGGGTTCGAATCCCGGTATCTCCATCCTATTTGTCTTCTCCAAAAATAAAGGGTTTAATTCTTTGTTCATCAGCCGTTTCGCGGATACCGCCATCTTTGGGGGGCACGCCAATTATGAGCTCCATGGATATTAGTGTGATTAGTTGATTAGTTGATTATTGTGATTAGTGTGATTACTCTTTAGTGTGATGCCAATAATCCTTAACATTCCTCATGATTTGAATAAAACTTGTTCATTTTGTGCTGGAAAAGGTGAGATTTGGGAAATTCCATAACAAAACAAAACGCGAACCAACTTTTGTGGGTCGGTCGCGGAGAGCAACACAACAAATTGTTTTTGCCTTGCATTGAAAAGAGCTTTTCAGTATTTTTTACGAAACTTTCGAAGGGTATATAGCTCAGTGGTGAAACGCACGCTTCGCATGTCAGAAACCCTGGGTTCGAATCCTGGTATCTCCAATCTTATTTTTTTTATTCTTCTGCAAAAATGAAGGGTTCTTTGCTCATCGGCCGTTTTGCGGATATCGCCATCCTTGGGGGCACGCCAATTATGAGCTCCATGGAGATTAGTGTGATTAGTTAATAAGTGTGATTACTGATTAGTGTGATGCCAATAATCCCCCAACACTCCCCATCACCCACACCATCACCATCACCACTGCCATTTACTACCCGTTTATGGTCATCTCCTGACTGTGCCGAATGCAGTTTTCAAACTTAGGCCTGTTTACTAAAGTAATCAACGGGGGATATAGCTCAGTGGTAGAGCGCTCGCTTCGCATGTGAGAAGCCCCGGGTTCAAATCCCGGTATCTCCATCTTTTTTTCTTCTCCGAAAATGAAGGGTTTAATTCTTTGTCCATCAGCCGTTTCGCGGATACCGCCATCTTTAGGTGGCACGCCAATTATGAGCTCCATGGATATTAGTGTGATTAGTTGATTATTGTGATTAGTGTGATTACTCTTTAGTGTGATGCCAATAATCCTCAACATTCCTCATGATTTGAATAAAACTTGTTCATTTTGTGCTGGAAAAGGTGAGATTTGGGAAATTCCATAACAAAACAAACGCGAACCAACTTTTGTGGGTCGGTCGCGGAGAGCAACACAACAAATTGTTTTTGCCTTGCATTGAAAAGAGCTTTTCAGTATTTTTTACGAAACTTTCGAAGGGTATATAGCTCAGTGGTGAAACGCACGCTTCGCATGTCAGAAACCCTGGGTTCGAATCCTGGTATCTCCAATCTTATTTTTTTTATTCTTCTGCAAAAATGAAAGGTTCTTTGCCCCTCAGCCGTTTAGCGGATACCGCCATCTTTGGGGGCACGCCAATTATGAGCTCCATGGAGATTAGTGTGATTAGTTGATAAGTGTGATTACTGATTAGTGTGATGCCAATAATCCTCCAACACTCCCCACCCACACCATCACCATCACTACTGCCATTTACAACCCGTTTATGGTCATCTCCCAACTCTGCCGAATGCAGTTTTCAAACTTAGGCCTGTTTACTAAAGTTATCAACGGGGGATATTGCTCAGTGGTAGAGCGCTCGCTTCGCATGTGAGAAGCCCCGGGTTCAAATCCCGGTATCTCCATCTTTTTTCTTCTCCGAAAATGAAGGGTTTAATTCTTTGTCCATCAGCCGTTTCGCGGATACCGCCATCTTTGGGGGGCACGCCAATTATGAGCTCCATGGATATTAGTGTGATTAGTTGATTATTGTGATTAGTGTGATTACTCTTTAGTGTGATGCCAATAATCCTCAACATTCCTCATGATTTGAATAAAACTTGTTCATTTTGTGCTGGAAAAGGTGAGATTTTGGAAATTCCATAACAAAACAAACGCGAACCAACTTTTGTGGGTCGGTCGCGGAGAGCAACACAACCAATTGTTTTTGCCTTGCATTGAAAAGAGCTTTTCAGTATATTTTACAGAGCTTTCGATGGGTATATAGCTCAGGGGGAGAGCGCTCGCTTTGCGTGCGAGAACTCCCTGGTTCGAATCCCGGTATCTCCAATCTTTCTTTATTTTTTTATTCTTCTGCAAAAATGAAGGGTTCTTTGCTCATCGGCCGTTTTGCGGATACCGCCATCTTTAGGTGGCACGCCAATTATGAGCTCCATGGATATTAGTGTGATTAGTTGATTATTGTGATTAGTGTGATTACTCTTAAGTGTGATGCCAATAATCCTCAACATTCCTCATGATTTGAATAAAACTTGTTCATTTTGTGCTGGAAAAGGTGAGATTTTGGAAATTCCATAACAAAACAAACGCGAACCAACTTTTGTGGGTCGGTCGCGGAGAGCAACACAACAAATTGTTTTTGCCTTGCATTGAAAAGAGCTTTTCAGTATATTTTACAGAGCTTTCGATGGGTATATAGCTCAGGGGGAGAGCGCTCGCTTTGCGTGCGAGAACTCCCGGGTTCGAATCCCGGTATCTCCAATCTTTCTTTATTTTTTTATTCTTCTGCAAAAATGAAGGGTTCTTTGCTCATCGGCCGTTTTGCGGATACCGCCATCTTTGGGGGCACGCCAATTATGAGTTCCATGCATATTAGTGTGATTAGTGTGATTAGTGTGATAAGTGTGATTACTGTGATGCGAATAATCTTCCAAAATTAACTCTCCCCACCCACACCATCACCTTCACCACTGCCATTTACAAACCGTTTGCGGTCATCTCCCAACTGTGCCGAATGCAGTTTTCAAACTTAGGCCGATTTACTAAAATTATCAACGGGGATATAGCTCAGTGGTAGAGCGC
The DNA here is from genome assembly GCA_037893225.1 of Hippasteria phrygiana. Taxonomy (NCBI): domain Eukaryota; kingdom Metazoa; phylum Echinodermata; class Asteroidea; order Valvatida; family Goniasteridae; genus Hippasteria; species Hippasteria phrygiana. The sequence goes on along the minus strand of JAZGUH010000013.1, from coordinate 1,345,523 downwards.
TCGCTTCGCATGTGAGAAGCCCGGGTTCGAATCCCGGTATCTCCATCTATATTTTTCTTCTGCAAAAATGAAGGGTTCTTTGCCCCTCCGCCGTTTCGCGGATACCGCCATCTTTGGGGGCACGCCAATTATGAGCTCCATGGAGATTAGTGTGATTAGTTGATAAGTGTGATTACTGATTAGTGTGATGCCAATAATCCGCCAACACTCCCCACCCACACCATCACCATCACCACTGCCATTTACAACCCGTTTATGGTCATCTCCCAACTCTGCCGAATGCAGTTTTCAAACTTAGGCCTGTTTACTAAAGTTATCAAAGGGGGATATAGTTCAGTGGTAGAGCGCTCGCTTCGCATGTGAGAATCCCGGGTTCGAATCCCGGTATCTCCATCCTATTTGTCTTCTCCAAAAATAAAGGGTTTAATTCTTTGTTCATCAGCCGTTTCGCGGATACCGCCATCTTTGGGGGGCACGCCAATTATGAGCTCCATGGATATTAGTGTGATTAGTTGATTAGTTGATTATTGTGATTAGTGTGATTACTCTTTAGTGTGATGCCAATAATCCTTAACATTCCTCATGATTTGAATAAAACTTGTTCATTTTGTGCTGGAAAAGGTGAGATTTGGGAAATTCCATAACAAAACAAAACGCGAACCAACTTTTGTGGGTCGGTCGCGGAGAGCAACACAACAAATTGTTTTTGCCTTGCATTGAAAAGAGCTTTTCAGTATTTTTTACGAAACTTTCGAAGGGTATATAGCTCAGTGGTGAAACGCACGCTTCGCATGTCAGAAACCCTGGGTTCGAATCCTGGTATCTCCAATCTTATTTTTTTTATTCTTCTGCAAAAATGAAGGGTTCTTTGCTCATCGGCCGTTTTGCGGATATCGCCATCCTTGGGGGCACGCCAATTATGAGCTCCATGGAGATTAGTGTGATTAGTTAATAAGTGTGATTACTGATTAGTGTGATGCCAATAATCCCCCAACACTCCCCATCACCCACACCATCACCATCACCACTGCCATTTACTACCCGTTTATGGTCATCTCCTGACTGTGCCGAATGCAGTTTTCAAACTTAGGCCTGTTTACTAAAGTAATCAACGGGGGATATAGCTCAGTGGTAGAGCGCTCGCTTCGCATGTGAGAAGCCCCGGGTTCAAATCCCGGTATCTCCATCTTTTTTTCTTCTCCGAAAATGAAGGGTTTAATTCTTTGTCCATCAGCCGTTTCGCGGATACCGCCATCTTTAGGTGGCACGCCAATTATGAGCTCCATGGATATTAGTGTGATTAGTTGATTATTGTGATTAGTGTGATTACTCTTTAGTGTGATGCCAATAATCCTCAACATTCCTCATGATTTGAATAAAACTTGTTCATTTTGTGCTGGAAAAGGTGAGATTTGGGAAATTCCATAACAAAACAAACGCGAACCAACTTTTGTGGGTCGGTCGCGGAGAGCAACACAACAAATTGTTTTTGCCTTGCATTGAAAAGAGCTTTTCAGTATTTTTTACGAAACTTTCGAAGGGTATATAGCTCAGTGGTGAAACGCACGCTTCGCATGTCAGAAACCCTGGGTTCGAATCCTGGTATCTCCAATCTTATTTTTTTTATTCTTCTGCAAAAATGAAAGGTTCTTTGCCCCTCAGCCGTTTAGCGGATACCGCCATCTTTGGGGGCACGCCAATTATGAGCTCCATGGAGATTAGTGTGATTAGTTGATAAGTGTGATTACTGATTAGTGTGATGCCAATAATCCGCCAACACTCCCCACCCACACCATCACCACTGCCATTTACAACCCGTTTATGGTCATCTCCCAACTCTGCCGAATGCAGTTTTCAAACTTAGGCCTATTTACTAAAGTTATCGACGGGGATATAGCTCAGTGGTAGAGCGCTCGCTTCGCATGTGAGAAGCCCGGGTTCGAATCCCGGTATCTCCATCTTTTTTTCTTCTGCAAAAATGAAGGGTTCTTTGCCCCTCAGCCATTTCGCGGATACCGCCATCTTTGGGGGCACGCCAATTATGAGCTCCATGGAGATTAGTGTGATTAGTTGATAAGTGTGATTACTGATTAGTGTGATGCCAATAATCCTCCAACACTCCCCACCCACACCATCACCATCACTACTGCCATTTACAACCCGTTTATGGTCATCTCCCAACTCTGCCGAATGCAGTTTTCAAACTTAGGCCTGTTTACTAAAGTTATCAACGGGGGATATTGCTCAGTGGTAGAGCGCTCGCTTCGCATGTGAGAAGCCCCGGGTTCAAATCCCGGTATCTCCATCTTTTTTCTTCTCCGAAAATGAAGGGTTTAATTCTTTGTCCATCAGCCGTTTCGCGGATACCGCCATCTTTGGGGGGCACGCCAATTATGAGCTCCATGGATATTAGTGTGATTAGTTGATTATTGTGATTAGTGTGATTACTCTTTAGTGTGATGCCAATAATCCTCAACATTCCTCATGATTTGAATAAAACTTGTTCATTTTGTGCTGGAAAAGGTGAGATTTTGGAAATTCCATAACAAAACAAACGCGAACCAACTTTTGTGGGTCGGTCGCGGAGAGCAACACAACCAATTGTTTTTGCCTTGCATTGAAAAGAGCTTTTCAGTATATTTTACAGAGCTTTCGATGGGTATATAGCTCAGGGGGAGAGCGCTCGCTTTGCGTGCGAGAACTCCCTGGTTCGAATCCCGGTATCTCCAATCTTTCTTTATTTTTTTATTCTTCTGCAAAAATGAAGGGTTCTTTGCTCATCGGCCGTTTTGCGGATACCGCCATCTTTAGGTGGCACGCCAATTATGAGCTCCATGGATATTAGTGTGATTAGTTGATTATTGTGATTAGTGTGATTACTCTTTAGTGTGATGCCAATAATCCTCAACATTCCTCATGATTTGAATAAAACTTGTTCATTTTGTGCTGGAAAAGGTGAGATTTTGGAAATTCCATAACAAAACAAACGCGAACCAACTTTTGTGGGTCGGTCGCGGAGAGCAACACAACAAATTGTTTTTGCCTTGCATTGAAAAGAGCTTTTCAGTATATTTTACAGAGCTTTCGATGGGTATATAGCTCAGGGGGAGAGCGCTCGCTTTGCGTGCGAGAACTCCCGGGTTCGAATCCCGGTATCTCCAATCTTTCTTTATTTTTTTATTCTTCTGCAAAAATGAAGGGTTCTTTGCTCATCGGCCGTTTTGCGGATACCGCCATCTTTGGGGGCACGCCAATTATGAGTTCCATGCATATTAGTGTGATTAGTGTGATTAGTGTGATAAGTGTGATTACTGTGATGCGAATAATCTTCCAAAATTAACTCTCCCCACCCACACCATCACCTTCACCACTGCCATTTACAAACCGTTTGCGGTCATCTCCCAACTGTGCCGAATGCAGTTTTCAAACTTAGGCCGATTTACTAAAATTATCAACGGGGATATAGCTCAGTGGTAGAGCGCTCGCTTCGCATGTGAGAAGCCCGGGTTCGAATCCCGGTATCTCCATCTATATTTTTCTTCTGCAAAAATGAAGGGTTCTTTGCCCCTCCGCCGTTTCGCGGATACCGCCATCTTTGGGGGCACGCCAATTATGAGCTCCATGGAGATTAGTGTGATTAGTTGATAAGTGTGATTACTGATTAGTGTGATGCCAATAATCCGCCAACACTCCCCACCCACACCATCACCATCACCACTGCCATTTACAACCCGTTTATGGTCATCTCCCAACTCTGCCGAATGCAGTTTTCAAACTTAGGCCTGTTTACTAAAGTTATCAAAGGGGGATATAGTTCAGTGGTAGAGCGCTCGCTTCGCATGTGAGAATCCCGGGTTCGAATCCCGGTATCTCCATCCTATTTGTCTTCTCCAAAAATAAAGGGTTTAATTCTTTGTTCATCAGCCGTTTCGCGGATACCGCCATCTTTGGGGGGCACGCCAATTATGAGCTCCATGGATATTAGTGTGATTAGTTGATTAGTTGATTATTGTGATTAGTGTGATTACTCTTTAGTGTGATGCCAATAATCCTTAACATTCCTCATGATTTGAATAAAACTTGTTCATTTTGTGCTGGAAAAGGTGAGATTTGGGAAATTCCATAACAAAACAAAACGCGAACCAACTTTTGTGGGTCGGTCGCGGAGAGCAACACAACAAATTGTTTTTGCCTTGCATTGAAAAGAGCTTTTCAGTATTTTTTACGAAACTTTCGAAGGGTATATAGCTCAGTGGTGAAACGCACGCTTCGCATGTCAGAAACCCTGGGTTCGAATCCTGGTATCTCCAATCTTATTTTTTTTATTCTTCTGCAAAAATGAAGGGTTCTTTGCTCATCGGCCGTTTTGCGGATATCGCCATCCTTGGGGGCACGCCAATTATGAGCTCCATGGAGATTAGTGTGATTAGTTAATAAGTGTGATTACTGATTAGTGTGATGCCAATAATCCCCCAACACTCCCCATCACCCACACCATCACCATCACCACTGCCATTTACTACCCGTTTATGGTCATCTCCTGACTGTGCCGAATGCAGTTTTCAAACTTAGGCCTGTTTACTAAAGTAATCAACGGGGGATATAGCTCAGTGGTAGAGCGCTCGCTTCGCATGTGAGAAGCCCCGGGTTCAAATCCCGGTATCTCCATCTTTTTTTCTTCTCCGAAAATGAAGGGTTTAATTCTTTGTCCATCAGCCGTTTCGCGGATACCGCCATCTTTAGGTGGCACGCCAATTATGAGCTCCATGGATATTAGTGTGATTAGTTGATTATTGTGATTAGTGTGATTACTCTTTAGTGTGATGCCAATAATCCTCAACATTCCTCATGATTTGAATAAAACTTGTTCATTTTGTGCTGGAAAAGGTGAGATTTGGGAAATTCCATAACAAAACAAACGCGAACCAACTTTTGTGGGTCGGTCGCGGAGAGCAACACAACAAATTGTTTTTGCCTTGCATTGAAAAGAGCTTTTCAGTATTTTTTACGAAACTTTCGAAGGGTATATAGCTCAGTGGTGAAACGCACGCTTCGCATGTCAGAAACCCTGGGTTCGAATCCTGGTATCTCCAATCTTATTTTTTTTATTCTTCTGCAAAAATGAAAGGTTCTTTGCCCCTCAGCCGTTTAGCGGATACCGCCATCTTTGGGGGCACGCCAATTATGAGCTCCATGGAGATTAGTGTGATTAGTTGATAAGTGTGATTACTGATTAGTGTGATGCCAATAATCCGCCAACACTCCCCACCCACACCATCACCACTGCCATTTACAACCCGTTTATGGTCATCTCCCAACTCTGCCGAATGCAGTTTTCAAACTTAGGCCTATTTACTAAAGTTATCGACGGGGATATAGCTCAGTGGTAGAGCGCTCGCTTCGCATGTGAGAAGCCCGGGTTCGAATCCCGGTATCTCCATCTTTTTTTCTTCTGCAAAAATGAAGGGTTCTTTGCCCCTCAGCCATTTCGCGGATACCGCCATCTTTGGGGGCACGCCAATTATGAGCTCCATGGAGATTAGTGTGATTAGTTGATAAGTGTGATTACTGATTAGTGTGATGCCAATAATCCTCCAACACTCCCCACCCACACCATCACCATCACTACTGCCATTTACAACCCGTTTATGGTCATCTCCCAACTCTGCCGAATGCAGTTTTCAAACTTAGGCCTGTTTACTAAAGTTATCAACGGGGGATATTGCTCAGTGGTAGAGCGCTCGCTTCGCATGTGAGAAGCCCCGGGTTCAAATCCCGGTATCTCCATCTTTTTTCTTCTCCGAAAATGAAGGGTTTAATTCTTTGTCCATCAGCCGTTTCGCGGATACCGCCATCTTTGGGGGGCACGCCAATTATGAGCTCCATGGATATTAGTGTGATTAGTTGATTATTGTGATTAGTGTGATTACTCTTTAGTGTGATGCCAATAATCCTCAACATTCCTCATGATTTGAATAAAACTTGTTCATTTTGTGCTGGAAAAGGTGAGATTTTGGAAATTCCATAACAAAACAAACGCGAACCAACTTTTGTGGGTCGGTCGCGGAGAGCAACACAACCAATTGTTTTTGCCTTGCATTGAAAAGAGCTTTTCAGTATATTTTACAGAGCTTTCGATGGGTATATAGCTCAGGGGGAGAGCGCTCGCTTTGCGTGCGAGAACTCCCTGGTTCGAATCCCGGTATCTCCAATCTTTCTTTATTTTTTTATTCTTCTGCAAAAATGAAGGGTTCTTTGCTCATCGGCCGTTTTGCGGATACCGCCATCTTTAGGTGGCACGCCAATTATGAGCTCCATGGATATTAGTGTGATTAGTTGATTATTGTGATTAGTGTGATTACTCTTTAGTGTGATGCCAATAATCCTCAACATTCCTCATGATTTGAATAAAACTTGTTCATTTTGTGCTGGAAAAGGTGAGATTTTGGAAATTCCATAACAAAACAAACGCGAACCAACTTTTGTGGGTCGGTCGCGGAGAGCAACACAACAAATTGTTTTTGCCTTGCATTGAAAAGAGCTTTTCAGTATATTTTACAGAGCTTTCGATGGGTATATAGCTCAGGGGGAGAGCGCTCGCTTTGCGTGCGAGAACTCCCGGGTTCGAATCCCGGTATCTCCAATCTTTCTTTATTTTTTTATTCTTCTGCAAAAATGAAGGGTTCTTTGCTCATCGGCCGTTTTGCGGATACCGCCATCTTTGGGGGCACGCCAATTATGAGTTCCATGCATATTAGTGTGATTAGTGTGATTAGTGTGATAAGTGTGATTACTGTGATGCGAATAATCTTCCAAAATTAACTCTCCCCACCCACACCATCACCTTCACCACTGCCATTTACAAACCGTTTGCGGTCATCTCCCAACTGTGCCGAATGCAGTTTTCAAACTTAGGCCGATTTACTAAAATTATCAACGGGGATATAGCTCAGTGGTAGAGCGCTCGCTTCGCATGTGAGAAGCCCGGGTTCGAATCCCGGTATCTCCATCTATATTTTTCTTCTGCAAAAATGAAGGGTTCTTTGCCCCTCCGCCGTTTCGCGGATACCGCCATCTTTGGGGGCACGCCAATTATGAGCTCCATGGAGATTAGTGTGATTAGTTGATAAGTGTGATTACTGATTAGTGTGATGCCAATAATCCGCCAACACTCCCCACCCACACCATCACCATCACCACTGCCATTTACAACCCGTTTATGGTCATCTCCCAACTCTGCCGAATGCAGTTTTCAAACTTAGGCCTGTTTACTAAAGTTATCAAAGGGGGATATAGTTCAGTGGTAGAGCGCTCGCTTCGCATGTGAGAATCCCGGGTTCGAATCCCGGTATCTCCATCCTATTTGTCTTCTCCAAAAATAAAGGGTTTAATTCTTTGTTCATCAGCCGTTTCGCGGATACCGCCATCTTTGGGGGGCACGCCAATTATGAGCTCCATGGATATTAGTGTGATTAGTTGATTAGTTGATTATTGTGATTAGTGTGATTACTCTTTAGTGTGATGCCAATAATCCTTAACATTCCTCATGATTTGAATAAAACTTGTTCATTTTGTGCTGGAAAAGGTGAGATTTGGGAAATTCCATAACAAAACAAAACGCGAACCAACTTTTGTGGGTCGGTCGCGGAGAGCAACACAACAAATTGTTTTTGCCTTGCATTGAAAAGAGCTTTTCAGTATTTTTTACGAAACTTTCGAAGGGTATATAGCTCAGTGGTGAAACGCACGCTTCGCATGTCAGAAACCCTGGGTTCGAATCCTGGTATCTCCAATCTTATTTTTTTTATTCTTCTGCAAAAATGAAGGGTTCTTTGCTCATCGGCCGTTTTGCGGATATCGCCATCCTTGGGGGCACGCCAATTATGAGCTCCATGGAGATTAGTGTGATTAGTTAATAAGTGTGATTACTGATTAGTGTGATGCCAATAATCCCCCAACACTCCCCATCACCCACACCATCACCATCACCACTGCCATTTACTACCCGTTTATGGTCATCTCCTGACTGTGCCGAATGCAGTTTTCAAACTTAGGCCTATTTACTAAAATTATCGACGGGGATATAGCTCAGTGGTAGAGCGCTCGCTTCGCATGTGAGAAGCCCCGGGTTCGAATCCCGGTATCTCCATCTTTTTTTTTTCTTCTGCAAAAATGAAGGGTTCTTTGCCCCTCAGCCGTTTCGCGGATACCGCCATCTTTGGGGGCACGTCAATTATGAGCTCCATGGAGATTAGTGTGATTAGTTGATAAGTGTGATTACTGATTAGTGTGATGCCAATAATCCTCCAACACTCCCCACCCACACCATCACCATCACCACTGCCATTTACAACCCGTTTATGGTCATCTCCCAACTCTGCCGAATGCAGTTTTCAAACTTAGGCCTGTTTACTAAAGTAATCAACGGGGGATATAGCTCAGTGGTAGAGCGCTCGCTTCGCATGTGAGAAGCCCCGGGTTCAAATCCCGGTATCTCCAACTTTTTTTCTTACCCGAAAATGAAGGGTTTAATTCTTTGTCCATCAGCCGTTTCGCGGATACCGCCATCTTTAGGTGGCACGCCAATTATGAGCTCCATGGATATTAGTGTGATTAGTTGATTATTGTGATTAGTGTGATTACTCTTTAGTGTGATGCCAATAATCCTCAACATTCCTCATGATTTGAATAAAACTTGTTCATTTTGTGCTGGAAAAGGTGAGATTTTGGAAATTCCATAACAAAACAAACGCGAACCAACTTTTGTGGGTCGGTCGCGGAGAGCAACACAACAAATTGTTTTTGCCTTGCATTGAAAAGAGCTTTTCAGTATATTTTACAGAGCTTTCGAAGGGTATATAGCTCAGGGGGAGAGCGCTCGCTTTGCGTGCGAGAACTCCCGGGTTCGAATCCCGGTATCTCCAATCTTTCTTTATTTTTTTATTCTTCTGCAAAAATGAAGGGTTCTTTGCTCATCGGCCGTTTTGCGGATACCGCCATCTTTGGGGGCACGCCAATTATGAGTTCCATGGATATTAGTGTGATTAGTGTGATTAGTGTGATAAGTGTGATTACTGTGATGCGAATAATCTTCCAAAATTAACTCTCCCCACCCACACCATCACCTTCACCACTGCCATTTACAACCCGTTTGCGGTCATCTCCCAACTGTGCCGAATGCAGTTTTCAAACTTAGGCCGATTTACTAAAATTATCAACGGGGATATAGCTCAGTGGTAGAGCGCTCGCTTCGCATGTGAGAAGCCCCGGGTTCGAATCCCGGTATCTCCATCTTTTTTTTTCTTCTACAAAAATGAAGGGTTCTTTGCCCCTCAGCCGTTTCGCTGATACCGCCATCTTTGGGGGCACGTCAATTATGAGCTCCATGGAGATTAGTGTGATTAGTTGATAAGTGTGGTTACTGATTAGTGTGATGCCAATAATCCGCCAACACTCCCCACCCACACCATCACCATCACCACTGCCATTTACAACCCGTTTATGGTCATCTCCCAACTCTGCCGAATGCAGTTTTCAAACTATAGGCCTGTTTACTAAAGTTATCAACGGGGGATATAGTTCAGTGGTAGAGCGCTCGCTTCGCATGTGAGAATCCCGGGTTCGAATCCCGGTATCTCCATCCTATTTGTCTTCTCCAAAAATAAAGGGTTTAATTCTTTGTCCATCAGCCGTTTCGCGGATACCGCCATCTTTGGGGGGGCACGCCAATTATGAGCTCCATGGATATTAGTGTGATTAGTTGATTAGTTGATTATTGTGATTAGTGTGATTACTCTTTAGTGTGATGCCAATAATCCTTAACATTCCTCATGATTTGAATAAAACTTGTTCATTTTGTGCTGGAAAAGGTGAGATTTGGGAAATTCCATAACAAAACAAAACGCGAACCAACTTTTGTGGGTCGGTCGCGGAGAGCAACACAACAAATTGTTTTTGCCTTGCATTGAAAAGAGCTTTTCAGTATTTTTTACGAAACTTTCGAAGGGTATATAGCTCAGTGGTGAAACGCACGCTTCGCATGTCAGAAACCCTGGGTTCGAATCCTGGTATCTCCAATCTTATTTTTTTTATTCTTCTGCAAAAATGAAGGGTTCTTTGCTCATCGGCCGTTTTGCGGATATCGCCATCCTTGGGGGCACGCCAATTATGAGCTCCATGGAGATTAGTGTGATTAGTTAATAAGTGTGATTACTGATTAGTGTGATGCCAATAATCCCCCAACACTCCCCATCACCCACACCATCACCATCACCACTGCCATTTACTACCCGTTTATGGTCATCTCCTGACTGTGCCGAATGCAGTTTTCAAACTTAGGCCTATTTACTAAAATTATCGACGGGGATATAGCTCAGTGGTAGAGCGCTCGCTTCGCATGCTGGAAAAGGTGAGATTTTGGAAATTCCATAACAAAACAAACGCGAACCAACTTTTGTGGGTCGGTCGCGGAGAGCAACACAACAAATTGTTTTTGCCTTGCATTGAAAAGAGCTTTTCAGTATATTTTACAGAGTTTTCGATGGGTATATAGCTCAGGGGGAGAGCGCTCGCTTTGCGTGCGAGAACTCCCGGGTTCGAATCCCGGTATCTCCAATCTTTCTTTATTTTTTTATTCTTCTGCAAAAATGAAGGGTTCTTTGCTCATCGGCCGTTTTGCGGATACCGCCATCTTTGGGGGCACGCCAATTATGAGTTACATGGATATTAGTGTGATTAGTGTGATTAGTGTGATAAGTGTGATTACTGTGATGCGAATAATCTTCCAAAATTAACTCTCCCCACCCACACCATCACCTTCACCACTGCCATTTACAACCCGTTTGCGGTCATCTCCCAACTGTGCCGAATGCAGTTTTCAAACTTAGGCCGATTTACTAAAATTATCAACGTGGATATAGCTCAGTGGTAGAGCGCTCGCTTCGCATGTGAGAAGCCCCGGGTTCGAATCCCGGTATCTCCATCTTTTTTTTTTCTTCTGCAAAAATGAAGGGTTCTTTGCCCCTCAGCCGTTTCGCGGATACCGCCATCTTTGGGGGCACGCCAATTATGAGATCCATGGAGATTAGTGTGATTACCGGTAGTTGATAAGTGTGATTACTGATTAGTGTGATGCCAATAATCCGCCAACACTCCCCACCCACACCATCACCATCACCACTGCCATTTACAACCCGTTTATGGTCATCTCCCAACTCTGCCGAATGCAGTTTTCAAACTTAGGCCTATTTACTAAAATTATCGACGGGGATATAGCTCAGTGGTAGAGCGCTCGCTTCGCATGTGAGAAGCCCGGGTTCGAATCCCGGTATCTCCATTTTTTTTCTTCTGCAAAAATGAAGGGTTCTTTGCCCCTCAGCCGTTTCGCGGATACCGCCATCTTTGGGGGCACGTCAATTATGAGCTCCATGGAGATTAGTGTGATTAGTTGATAAGTGTGATTACTGATTAGTGTGATGCCAATAATCCGCCAACACTCCCCACCCACACCATCACCATCACCATTGCCATTTACAACCCGTTTATGGTCATCTCCCAACTGTGCCGAATGCAGTTTTCAAACTTAGGCCTGTTTACTAAAGTTATCAACGGGGGATATAGCTCATTGGTAGAGCGCTCGCTTCGCATGTGAGAAGCCCCGGGTTCGAATCCCGGTATCTCCATCCTATTTGTCTTCTCCAAAAATAAAGGGTTTAATTCTTTGTCCATCAGCCGTTTCGCGGATACCGCCATCTTTGGGGGGCACGCCAATTATGAGCTCCATGGATATTAGTGTGATTAGTGTGATTACTCTTTAGTGTGATGCCAATAATCCTCAACATTCCTCATGATTTGAATAAAACTTGTTCATTTTGTGCTGGAAAAGGTGAGATTTGGGAAATTCCATAACAAAACAAACGCGAACCAACTTTTGTGGGTCGGTCGCGGAGAGCAACACAACAAATTGTTTTTGCCTTGCATTGATAAGAGCTTTTCAGTATTTTTTACGAAACTTTCGAAGGGTATATAGCTCAGTGGTGAAACGCACGCTTCGCATGTCAGAAACCCTGGGTTCGAATCCTGGTATCTCCAATCTTATTTTTTTTATTCTTCTGCAAAAATGAAGGGTTCTTTGCTCATCGGCCGTTTTGCGGATATCGCCATCCTTGGGGGCACGCCAATTATGAGCTCCATGGAGATTAGTGTGATTAGTTAATAAGTGTGATTACTGATTAGTGTGATGCCAATAATCCCCCAACACTCCCCATCACCCACACCATCACCATCACCACTGCCATTTACTACCCGTTTATGGTCATCTCCTGACTGTGCCGAATGCAGTTTTCAAACTTAGGCCTATTTACTAAAATTATCGACGGGGATATAGCTCAGTGGTAGAGCGCTCGCTTCGCATGTGAGAAGCCCCGGGTTCGAATCCCGGTATCTCCATCTTTTTTTTTTCTTCTGCAAAAATGAAGGGTTCTTTGCCCCTCAGCCGTTTCGCGGATACCGCCATCTTTGGGGGCACGTCAATTATGAGCTCCATGGAGATTAGTGTGATTAGTTGATAAGTGTGATTACTGATTAGTGTGATGCCAATAATCCTCCAACACTCCCCACCCACACCATCACCATCACCACTGCCATTTACAACCCGTTTATGGTCATCTCCCAACTCTGCCGAATGCAGTTTTCAAACTTAGGCCTGTTTACTAAAGTAATCAACGGGGGATATAGCTCAGTGGTAGAGCGCTCGCTTCGCATGTGAGAAGCCCCGGGTTCAAATCCCGGTATCTCCAACTTTTTTTCTTACCCGAAAATGAAGGGTTTAATTCTTTGTCCATCAGCCGTTTCGCGGATACCGCCATCTTTAGGTGGCACGCCAATTATGAGCTCCATGGATATTAGTGTGATTAGTTGATTATTGTGATTAGTGTGATTACTCTTTAGTGTGATGCCAATAATCCTCAACATTCCTCATGATTTGAATAAAACTTGTTCATTTTGTGCTGGAAAAGGTGAGATTTTGGAAATTCCATAACAAAACAAACGCGAACCAACTTTTGTGGGTCGGTCGCGGAGAGCAACACAACAAATTGTTTTTGCCTTGCATTGAAAAGAGCTTTTCAGTATATTTTACAGAGCTTTCGAAGGGTATATAGCTCAGGGGGAGAGCGCTCGCTTTGCGTGCGAGAACTCCCGGGTTCGAATCCCGGTATCTCCAATCTTTCTTTATTTTTTTATTCTTCTGCAAAAATGAAGGGTTCTTTGCTCATCGGCCGTTTTGCGGATACCGCCATCTTTGGGGGCACGCCAATTATGAGTTCCATGGATATTAGTGTGATTAGTGTGATTAGTGTGATAAGTGTGATTACTGTGATGCGAATAATCTTCCAAAATTAACTCTCCCCACCCACACCATCACCTTCACCACTGCCATTTACAACCCGTTTGCGGTCATCTCCCAACTGTGCCGAATGCAGTTTTCAAACTTAGGCCGATTTACTAAAATTATCAACGGGGATATAGCTCAGTGGTAGAGCGCTCGCTTCGCATGTGAGAAGCCCCGGGTTCGAATCCCGGTATCTCCATCTTTTTTTTTCTTCTACAAAAATGAAGGGTTCTTTGCCCCTCAGCCGTTTCGCTGATACCGCCATCTTTGGGGGCACGTCAATTATGAGCTCCATGGAGATTAGTGTGATTAGTTGATAAGTGTGGTTACTGATTAGTGTGATGCCAATAATCCGCCAACACTCCCCACCCACACCATCACCATCACCACTGCCATTTACAACCCGTTTATGGTCATCTCCCAACTCTGCCGAATGCAGTTTTCAAACTATAGGCCTGTTTACTAAAGTTATCAACGGGGGATATAGTTCAGTGGTAGAGCGCTCGCTTCGCATGTGAGAATCCCGGGTTCGAATGCCGGTATCTCCATCCTATTTGTCTTCTCCAAAAATAAAGGGTTTAATTCTTTGTCCATCAGCCGTTTCGCGGATACCGCCATCTTTGGGGGGGCACGCCAATTATGAGCTCCATGGATATTAGTGTGATTAGTTGATTAGTTGATTATTGTGATTAGTGTGATTACTCTTTAGTGTGATGCCAATAATCCTTAACATTCCTCATGATTTGAATAAAACTTGTTCATTTTGTGCTGGAAAAGGTGAGATTTGGGAAATTCCATAACAAAACAAAACGCGAACCAACTTTTGTGGGTCGGTCGCGGAGAGCAACACAACAAATTGTTTTTGCCTTGCATTGAAAAGAGCTTTTCAGTATTTTTTACGAAACTTTCGAAGGGTATATAGCTCAGTGGTGAAACGCACGCTTCGCATGTCAGAAACCCTGGGTTCGAATCCTGGTATCTCCAATCTTATTTTTTTTATTCTTCTGCAAAAATGAAGGGTTCTTTGCTCATCGGCCGTTTTGCGGATATCGCCATCCTTGGGGGCACGCCAATTATGAGCTCCATGGAGATTAGTGTGATTAGTTAATAAGTGTGATTACTGATTAGTGTGATGCCAATAATCCCCCAACACTCCCCATCACCCACACCATCACCATCACCACTGCCATTTACTACCCGTTTATGGTCATCTCCTGACTGTGCCGAATGCAGTTTTCAAACTTAGGCCTATTTACTAAAATTATCGACGGGGATATAGCTCAGTGGTAGAGCGCTCGCTTCGCATGTGAGAAGCCCCGGGTTCGAATCCCGGTATCTCCATCTTTTTTTTTTCTTCTGCAAAAATGAAGGGTTCTTTGCCCCTCAGCCGTTTCGCGGATACCGCCATCTTTGGGGGCACGTCAATTATGAGCTCCATGGAGATTAGTGTGATTAGTTGATAAGTGTGATTACTGATTAGTGTGATGCCAATAATCCTCCAACACTCCCCACCCACACCATCACCATCACCACTGCCATTTACAACCCGTTTATGGTCATCTCCCAACTCTGCCGAATGCAGTTTTCAAACTTAGGCCTGTTTACTAAAGTAATCAACGGGGGATATAGCTCAGTGGTAGAGCGCTCGCTTCGCATGTGAGAAGCCCCGGGTTCAAATCCCGGTATCTCCAACTTTTTTTCTTACCCGAAAATGAAGGGTTTAATTCTTTGTCCATCAGCCGTTTCGCGGATACCGCCATCTTTAGGTGGCACGCCAATTATGAGCTCCATGGATATTAGTGTGATTAGTTGATTATTGTGATTAGTGTGATTACTCTTTAGTGTGATGCCAATAATCCTCAACATTCCTCATGATTTGAATAAAACTTGTTCATTTTGTGCTGGAAAAGGTGAGATTTTGGAAATTCCATAACAAAACAAACGCGAACCAACTTTTGTGGGTCGGTCGCGGAGAGCAACACAACAAATTGTTTTTGCCTTGCATTGAAAAGAGCTTTTCAGTATATTTTACAGAGCTTTCGAAGGGTATATAGCTCAGGGGGAGAGCGCTCGCTTTGCGTGCGAGAACTCCCGGGTTCGAATCCCGGTATCTCCAATCTTTCTTTATTTTTTTATTCTTCTGCAAAAATGAAGGGTTCTTTGCTCATCGGCCGTTTTGCGGATACCGCCATCTTTGGGGGCACGCCAATTATGAGTTCCATGGATATTAGTGTGATTAGTGTGATTAGTGTGATAAGTGTGATTACTGTGATGCGAATAATCTTCCAAAATTAACTCTCCCCACCCACACCATCACCTTCACCACTGCCATTTACAACCCGTTTGCGGTCATCTCCCAACTGTGCCGAATGCAGTTTTCAAACTTAGGCCGATTTACTAAAATTATCAACGGGGATATAGCTCAGTGGTAGAGCGCTCGCTTCGCATGTGAGAAGCCCCGGGTTCGAATCCCGGTATCTCCATCTTTTTTTTTCTTCTACAAAAATGAAGGGTTCTTTGCCCCTCAGCCGTTTCGCTGATACCGCCATCTTTGGGGGCACGTCAATTATGAGCTCCATGGAGATTAGTGTGATTAGTTGATAAGTGTGGTTACTGATTAGTGTGATGCCAATAATCCGCCAACACTCCCCACCCACACCATCACCATCACCACTGCCATTTACAACCCGTTTATGGTCATCTCCCAACTCTGCCGAATGCAGTTTTCAAACTATAGGCCTGTTTACTAAAGTTATCAACGGGGGATATAGTTCAGTGGTAGAGCGCTCGCTTCGCATGTGAGAATCCCGGGTTCGAATGCCGGTATCTCCATCCTATTTGTCTTCTCCAAAAATAAAGGGTTTAATTCTTTGTCCATCAGCCGTTTCGCGGATACCGCCATCTTTGGGGGGGCACGCCAATTATGAGCTCCATGGATATTAGTGTGATTAGTTGATTAGTTGATTATTGTGATTAGTGTGATTACTCTTTAGTGTGATGCCAATAATCCTTAACATTCCTCATGATTTGAATAAAACTTGTTCATTTTGTGCTGGAAAAGGTGAGATTTGGGAAATTCCATAACAAAACAAAACGCGAACCAACTTTTGTGGGTCGGTCGCGGAGAGCAACACAACAAATTGTTTTTGCCTTGCATTGAAAAGAGCTTTTCAGTATTTTTTACGAAACTTTCGAAGGGTATATAGCTCAGTGGTGAAACGCACGCTTCGCATGTCAGAAACCCTGGGTTCGAATCCTGGTATCTCCAATCTTATTTTTTTTATTCTTCTGCAAAAATGAAGGGTTCTTTGCTCATCGGCCGTTTTGCGGATATCGCCATCCTTGGGGGCACGCCAATTATGAGCTCCATGGAGATTAGTGTGATTAGTTAATAAGTGTGATTACTGATTAGTGTGATGCCAATAATCCCCCAACACTCCCCATCACCCACACCATCACCATCACCACTGCCATTTACTACCCGTTTATGGTCATCTCCTGACTGTGCCGAATGCAGTTTTCAAACTTAGGCCTATTTACTAAAATTATCGACGGGGATATAGCTCAGTGGTAGAGCGCTCGCTTCGCATGTGAGAAGCCCCGGGTTCGAATCCCGGTATCTCCATCTTTTTTTCTTCTCCGAAAATGAAGGGTTTAATTCTTTGCCCCTCAGCCGTTTCGCGGATACCGCCATCTTTGGGGGCACGCCAATTATGAGCTCCATGGAGATTAGTGTGATTAGTTAATAAGTGTGATTACTGATTAGTGTGATGCCAATAATCCCCCAACACTCCGCATCACCCACACCATCACCATCACCACTGCCATTTACTACCCGTTTATGGTCATCTCCTGACTGTGCCGAATGCAGTTTTCAAACTTAGGCCTATTTACTAAAATTATCGACGGGGATATAGCTCAGTGGTAGAGCGCTCGCTTCGCATGCTGGAAAAGGTGAGATTTTGGAAATTCCATAACAAAACAAACGCGAACCAACTTTTGTGGGTCGGTCGCGGAGAGCAACACAACAAATTGTTTTTGCCTTGCATTGAAAAGAGCTTTTCAGTATATTTTACAGAGTTTTCGATGGGTATATAGCTCAGGGGGAGAGCGCTCGCTTTGCGTGCGAGAACTCCCGGGTTCGAATCCCGGTATCTCCAATCTTTCTTTATTTTTTTATTCTTCTGCAAAAATGAAGGGTTCTTTGCTCATCGGCCGTTTTGCGGATACCGCCATCTTTGGGGGCACGCCAATTATGAGTTACATGGATATTAGTGTGATTAGTGTGATTAGTGTGATAAGTGTGATTACTGTGATGCGAATAATCTTCCAAAATTAACTCTCCCCACCCACACCATCACCTTCACCACTGCCATTTACAACCCGTTTGCGGTCATCTCCCAACTGTGCCGAATGCAGTTTTCAAACTTAGGCCGATTTACTAAAATTATCAACGGGGATATAGCTCAGTGGTAGAGCGCTCGCTTCGCATGTGAGAAGCCCCGGGTTCGAATCCCGGTATCTCCATCTTTTTTTTTTCTTCTGCAAAAATGAAGGGTTCTTTGCCCCTCAGCCGTTTCGCGGATACCGCCATCTTTGGGGGCACGTCAATTATGAGCTCCATGGAGATTAGTGTGATTAGTTGATAAGTGTGATTACTGATTAGTGTGATGCCAATAATCCGCCAACACTCCCCACCCACACCATCACCATCACCATTGCCATTTACAACCCGTTTATGGTCATCTCCCAACTGTGCCGAATGCAGTTTTCAAACTTAGGCCTGTTTACTAAAGTTATCAACGGGGGATATAGCTCATTGGTAGAGCGCTCGCTTCGCATGTGAGAAGTCCCGGGTTCGAATCCCGGTATCTCCATCCTATTTGTCTTCTCCAAAAATAAAGGGTTTAATTCTTTGTCCATCAGCCGTTTCGCGGATACCGCCATCTTTGGGGGGCACGCCAATTATGAGCTCCATGGATATTAGTGTGATTATTGTGATTAGTGTGATTACTCTTTAGTGTGATGCCAATAATCCTTAACATTCCTCATGATTTGAATAAAACTTGTTCATTTTGTGCTGGAAAAGGTGAGATTTGGGAAATTCCATAACAAAACAAACGCGAACCAACTTTTGTGGGTCGGTCGCGGAGAGCAACACAACAAATTGTTTTTGCCTTGCATTGAAAAGAGCTTTTCAGTATTTTTTACGAAACTTTCGAAGGGTATATAGCTCAGTGGTGAAACGCACGCTTCGCATGTCAGAAACCCTGGGTTCGAATCCTGGTATCTCCAATCTTATTTTTTTTATTCTTCTGCAAAAATGAAGGGTTCTTTGCTCATCGGCCGTTTTGCGGATATCGCCATCCTTGGGGGCACGCCAATTATGAGCTCCATGGAGATTAGTGTGATTAGTTAATAAGTGTGATTACTGATTAGTGTGATGCCAATAATCCCCCAACACTCCCCATCACCCACACCATCACCATCACCACTGCCATTTACAACCCGTTTATGGTCATCTCCTGACTGTGCCGAATGCAGTTTTCAAACTTAGGCCGATTTACTAAAATTATCAACGGGGATATAGCTCAGTGGTAGAGCGCTCGCTTCGCATGTGAGAAGCCCCGGGTTCGAATCCCGGTATCTCCATCTTTTTTTTTTCTTCTGCAAAAATGAAGGGTTCTTTGCCCCTCAGCCGTTTCGCGGATACCGCCATCTTTGGGGGCACGTCAATTATGAGCTCCATGGAGATTAGTGTGATTAGTTGATAAGTGTGATTACTGATTAGTGTGATGCCAATAATCCGCCAACACTCCCCACCCACACCATCACCATCACCATTGCCATTTACAACCCGTTTATGGTCATCTCCCAACTGTGCCGAATGCAGTTTTCAAACTTAGGCCTGTTTACTAAAGTTATCAACGGGGGATATAGCTCATTGGTAGAGCGCTCGCTTCGCATGTGAGAAGTCCCGGGTTCGAATCCCGGTATCTCCATCCTATTTGTCTTCTCCAAAAATAAAGGGTTTAATTCTTTGTCCATCAGCCGTTTCGCGGATACCGCCATCTTTGGGGGGCACGCCAATTATGAGCTCCATGGATATTAGTGTGATTATTGTGATTAGTGTGATTACTCTTTAGTGTGATGCCAATAATCCTTAACATTCCTCATGATTTGAATAAAACTTGTTCATTTTGTGCTGGAAAAGGTGAGATTTGGGAAATTCCATAACAAAACAAACGCGAACCAACTTTTGTGGGTCGGTCGCGGAGAGCAACACAACAAATTGTTTTTGCCTTGCATTGAAAAGAGCTTTTCAGTATTTTTTACGAAACTTTCGAAGGGTATATAGCTCAGTGGTGAAACGCACGCTTCGCATGTCAGAAACCCTGGGTTCGAATCCTGGTATCTCCAATCTTATTTTTTTTATTCTTCTGCAAAAATGAAGGGTTCTTTGCTCATCGGCCGTTTTGCGGATATCGCCATCCTTGGGGGCACGCCAATTATGAGCTCCATGGAGATTAGTGTGATTAGTTAATAAGTGTGATTACTGATTAGTGTGATGCCAATAATCCCCCAACACTCCCCATCACCCACACCATCACCATCACCACTGCCATTTACAACCCGTTTATGGTCATCTCCTGACTGTGCCGAATGCAGTTTTCAAACTTAGGCCTATTTACTAAAATTATCGACGTGGATATAGCTCAGTGGTAGAGCGCTCGCTTCGCATGTGAGAAGCCTCGGGTTCGAATCCCGGTATCTCCATCTTTTTTTTTTCTTCTGCAAAAATGAAGGGTTCTTTGCCCCTCAGCCGTTTCGCGGATACCGCCATCTTTGGGGGCACGCCAATTATGAGCTCCATGGAGATTAGTGTGATTAGTTGATAAGTGTGATTACTGATTAGTGTGATGCCAATAATCCGCCAACACTCCCCACCCACACCATCACCATCACCACTGCCATTTACAACCCGTTTATGGTCATCTCCCAACTCTGCCGAATGCAGTTTTCAAACTTAGGCCTATTTACTAAAATTATCGACGGGGATATAGCTCAGTGGTAGAGCGCTCGCTTCGCATGTGAGAAGCCCGGGTTCGAATCCCGGTATCTCCATTTTTTTTCTTCTGCAAAAATAAAGGGTTCTTTGCCCCTCAGCCATTTCGCGGATACCGCCATCTTTGGGGGCACGCCAATTATGAGCTCCATGGAGATTAGTGTGATTAGTTGATAAGTGTGATTACTGATTAGTGTGATGCCAATAATCCGCCAACACTCCCCACCCACACCATCACCATCACCACTGCCATTTACAACCCGTTTATGGTCATCTCCTAACTCTGCCGAATGCAGTTTTCAAACTTAGGCCTATTTACTAAAATTATCGACGGGGATATAGCTCAGTGGTAGAGCGCTCGCTTCGCATGTGAGAAGCCCCGGGTTCGAATCCCGGTATCTCCATCTTTTTTTTTTCTTCTGCAAAAATGAAGGGTTCTTTGCCCCTCAGCCGTTTCGCGGATACCGCCATCTTTGGGGGCACGTCAATTATGAGCTCCATGGAGATTAGTGTGATTAGTTGATAAGTGTGATTACTGATTAGTGTGATGCCAATAATCCGCCAACACTCCCCACCCACACCATCACCATCACCATTGCCATTTACAACCCGTTTATGGTCATCTCCCAACTGTGCCGAATGCAGTTTTCAAACTTAGGCCTGTTTACTAAAGTTATCAACGGGGGATATAGCTCATTGGTAGAGCGCTCGCTTCGCATGTGAGAAGCCCCGGGTTCGAATCCCGGTATCTCCATCCTATTTGTCTTCTCCAAAAATAAAGGGTTTAATTCTTTGTCCATCAGCCGTTTCGCGGATACCGCCATCTTTGGGGGGCACGCCAATTATGAGCTCCATGGATATTAGTGTGATTAGTGTGATTACTCTTTAGTGTGATGCCAATAATCCTCAACATTCCTCATGATTTGAATAAAACTTGTTCATTTTGTGCTGGAAAAGGTGAGATTTGGGAAATTCCATAACAAAACAAACGCGAACCAACTTTTGTGGGTCGGTCGCGGAGAGCAACACAACAAATTGTTTTTGCCTTGCATTGAAAAGAGCTTTTCAGTATTTTTTACGAAACTTTCGAAGGGTATATAGCTCAGTGGTGAAACGCACGCTTCGCATGTCAGAAACCCTGGGTTCGAATCCTGGTATCTCCAATCTTATTTTTTTTATTCTTCTGCAAAAATGAAGGGTTCTTTGCTCATCGGCCGTTTTGCGGATATCGCCATCCTTGGGGGCACGCCAATTATGAGCTCCATGGAGATTAGTGTGATTAGTTAATAAGTGTGATTACTGATTAGTGTGATGCCAATAATCCCCCAACACTCCCCATCACCCACACCATCACCATCACCACTGCCATTTACAACCCGTTTATGGTCATCTCCTGACTGTGCCGAATGCAGTTTTCAAACTTAGGCCTATTTACTAAAATTATCGACGTGGATATAGCTCAGTGGTAGAGCGCTCGCTTCGCATGTGAGAAGCCCCGGGTTCGAATCCCGGTATCTCCATCTTTTTTTTTTCTTCTGCAAAAATGAAGGGTTCTTTGCCCCTCAGCCGTTTCGCGGATACCGCCATCTTTGGGGGCACGCCAATTATGAGATCCATGGAGATTAGTGTGATTAGTTGATAAGTGTGATTACTGATTAGTGTGATGCCAATAATCCGCCAACACTCCCCACCCACACCATCACCATCACCACTGCCATTTACAACCCGTTTATGGTCATCTCCCAACTCTGCCGAATGCAGTTTTCAAACTTAGGCCTATTTACTAAAATTATCGACGGGGATATAGCTCAGTGGTAGAGCGCTCGCTTCGCATGTGAGAAGCCCGGGTTCGAATCCCGGTATCTCCATTTTTTTTCTTCTGCAAAAATGAAGGGTTCTTTGCCCCTCAGCCGTTTCGCGGATACCGCCATCTTTGGGGGCACGTCAATTATGAGCTCCATGGAGATTAGTGTGATTAGTTGATAAGTGTGATTACTGATTAGTGTGATGCCAATAATCCGCCAACACTCCCCACCCACACCATCACCATCACCATTGCCATTTACAACCCGTTTATGGTCATCTCCCAACTGTGCCGAATGCAGTTTTCAAACTTAGGCCTGTTTACTAAAGTTATCAACGGGGGATATAGCTCATTGGTAGAGCGCTCGCTTCGCATGTGAGAAGCCCCGGGTTCGAATCCCGGTATCTCCATCCTATTTGTCTTCTCCAAAAATAAAGGGTTTAATTCTTTGTCCATCAGCCGTTTCGCGGATACCGCCATCTTTGGGGGGCACGCCAATTATGAGCTCCATGGATATTAGTGTGATTAGTGTGATTACTCTTTAGTGTGATGCCAATAATCCTCAACATTCCTCATGATTTGAATAAAACTTGTTCATTTTGTGCTGGAAAAGGTGAGATTTGGGAAATTCCATAACAAAACAAACGCGAACCAACTTTTGTGGGTCGGTCGCGGAGAGCAACACAACAAATTGTTTTTGCCTTGCATTGAAAAGAGCTTTTCAGTATTTTTTACGAAACTTTCGAAGGGTATATAGCTCAGTGGTGAAACGCACGCTTCGCATGTCAGAAACCCTGGGTTCGAATCCTGGTATCTCCAATCTTATTTTTTTTATTCTTCTGCAAAAATGAAGGGTTCTTTGCTCATCGGCCGTTTTGCGGATATCGCCATCCTTGGGGGCACGCCAATTATGAGCTCCATGGAGATTAGTGTGATTAGTTAATAAGTGTGATTACTGATTAGTGTGATGCCAATAATCCCCCAACACTCCCCATCACCCACACCATCACCATCACCACTGCCATTTACAACCCGTTTATGGTCATCTCCTGACTGTGCCGAATGCAGTTTTCAAACTTAGGCCTATTTACTAAAATTATCGACGTGGATATAGCTCAGTGGTAGAGCGCTCGCTTCGCATGTGAGAAGCCCCGGGTTCGAATCCCGGTATCTCCATCTTTTTTTTTTCTTCTGCAAAAATGAAGGGTTCTTTGCCCCTCAGCCGTTTCGCGGATACCGCCATCTTTGGGGGCACGCCAATTATGAGATCCATGGAGATTAGTGTGATTAGTTGATAAGTGTGATTACTGATTAGTCTGATGCCAATAATCCGCCAACACTCCCCACCCACACCATCACCATCACCACTGCCATTTACAACCCGTTTATGGTCATCTCCCAACTCTGCCGAATGCAGTTTTCAAACTTAGGCCTATTTACTAAAATTATCGACGGGGATATAGCTCAGTGGTAGAGCGCTCGCTTCGCATGTGAGAAGCCCGGGTTCGAATCCCGGTATCTCCATTTTTTTTCTTCTGCAAAAATGAAGGGTTCTTTGCCCCTCAGCCATTTCGCGGATACCGCCATCTTTGGGGGCACGCCAATTATGAGCTCCATGGAGATTAGTGTGATTAGTTGATAAGTGTGATTACTGATTAGTGTGATGCCAATAATCCGCCAACACTCCCCACCCACACCATCACCATCACCACTGCCATTTACAACCCGTTTATGGTCATCTCCCAACTCTGCCGAATGCAGTTTTCAAACTTAGGCCTATTTACTAAAATTATCGACGGGGATATAGCTCAGTGGTAGAGCGCTCGCTTCGCATGTGAGAAGCCCGGGTTCGAATCCCGGTATCTCCATCTTTTTTTCTTCTGCAAAAATGAAGGGTTCTTTGCCCCTCAGCCATTTCGCGGATACCGCCATCTTTGGGGGCACGCCAATTATGAGCTCCATGGAGATTAGTGTGATTAGTTGATAAGTGTGATTACTGATTAGTGTGATGCCAATAATCCTCCAACACTCCCCACCCACACCATCACCATCACCACTGCCATTTACAACCCGTTTATGGTCATCTCCCAACTCTGCCGAATGCAGTTTTCAAACTTAGGCCTGTTTACTAGAATTATCGACGGGGATATAGCTCAGTGGTAGAGCGCTCGCTTCGCATGTGAGAATCCCGGGTTCGAATCCCGGTATCTCCATCTTTTTTTCTTCTGCAAAAATGAAGGGTTCTTTGCCCCTCAGCCATTTCGCGGATACCGCCATCTTTAGGTGGCACGCCAATTATGAGCTCCATGGATATTAGTGTGATTAGTTGATTATTGTGATTAGTGTGATTACTCTTTAGTGTGATGCCAATAATCCTCAACATTCCTCATGATTTGAATAAAACTTGTTCATTTTGTGCTGGAAAAGGTGAGATTTTGGAAATTCCATAACAAAACAAACGCGAACCAACTCTTGTGGGTCGGTCGCGGAGAGCAACACAACAAATTGTTTTTGCCTTGCATTGAAAAGAGCTTTTCAGTATTTTTTACGAAACTTTCGAAGGGTATATAGCTCAGTGGTGAAACGCACGCTTCGCATGTCAGAAACCCTGGGTTCGAATCCTGGTATCTCCAATCTTATTTTTTTTATTCTTCTGCAAAAATGAAAGGTTCTTTGCCCCTCAGCCGTTTAGCGGATACCTCCATCTTTGGGGGCACGCCAATTATGAGCTCCATGGAGATTAGTGTGATTAGTTGATAAGTGTGATTACTGATTAGTGTGATGCCAATAATCCGCCAACACTCCCCACCCACACCATCACCATCACCATTGCCATTTACAACCCGTTTATGGTCATCTCCCAACTGTGCCGAATGCAGTTTTCAAACTTAGGCCTATTTACTAAAATTATCGACGGGGATATAGCTCAGTGGTAGAGCGCTCTCTTCGCATGTGAGAAGCCCCGGGTTCGAATCCCGGTATCTCCATCTTTTTTTTTTCTTCTGCAAAAATGAAGGGTTCTTTGCCCCTCAGCCGTTTCGCGGATACCGCCATCTTTGGGGGCACGCCAATTATGAGCTCCATGGAGATTAGTGTGATTAGTTGATAAGTGTGATTACTGATTAGTGTGATGCCAATAATCCGCCAACACTCCCCACCCACACCATCACCACTGCCATTTACAACCCGTTTATGGTCATCTCCCAACTCTGCCGAATGTAGTTTTCAAACTTAGGCCTATTTACTAAAATTATCGACGGGGATATAGCTCAGTGGTAGAGCGCTCGCTTCGCATGTGAGAAGCCCGGGTTCGAATCCCGGTATCTCCATCTTTTTTTCTTCTGCAAAAATGAAGGGTTCTTTGCCCCTCAGCCATTTCGCGGATACCGCCATCTTTGGGGGCACGCCAATTATGAGCTCCATGGAGATTAGTGTGATTAGTTGATAAGTGTGATTACTGATTAGTGTGATGCCAATAATCCTCCAACACTCCCCACCCACACCATCACCATCACCACTGCCATTTACAACCCGTTTATGGTCATCTCCCAACTCTGCCGAATGCAGTTTTCAAACTTAGGCCTGTTTACTAAAGTAATCAACGGGGGATATACCTCAGTGGTAGAGCGCTCGCTTCGCATGTGAGAAGCCCCGGGTTCAAATCCCGGTATCTCCATCTTTTTTTCTTCTCCGAAAATGAAGGGTTTATTTCTTTGTCCATCAGCCGTTTCGCGGATACCGCCATCTTTAGGTGGCACGCCAATTATGAGCTCCATGGATATTAGTGTGATTAGTTGATTATTGTGATTAGTGTGATTACTCTTTAGTGTGATGCCAATAATCCTCAACATTCCTCATGATTTGAATAAAACTTGTTCATTTTGTGCTGGAAAAGGTGAGATTTGGGAAATTCCATGACAAAACAAACGCGAACCAACTTTTGTGGGTCGGTCGCGGAGAGCAACACAACAAATTGTTTTTGCCTTGCATTGAAAAGAGCTTTTCAGTATTTTTTACGAAACTTTCGAAGGGTATATAGCTCAGTGGTGAAACGCACGCTTCGCATGTCAGAAACCCTGGGTTCGAATCCTGGTATCTCCAATCTTATTTTTTTTATTCTTCTGCAAAAATGAAGGGTTCTTTGCTCATCGGCCGTTTTGCGGATATCGCCATCCTTGGGGGCACGCCAATTATGAGCTCCATGGAGATTAGTGTGATTAGTTAATAAGTGTGATTACTGATTAGTGTGATGCCAATAATCCCCCAACACTCCCCATCACCCACACCATCACCATCACCACTGCCATTTACTACCCGTTTATGGTCATCTCCTGACTGTGCCGAATGCAGTTTTCAAACTTAGGCCTATTTACTAAAATTATCGACGGGGATATAGCTCAGTGGTAGAGCGCTCGCTTCGCATGCTGGAAAAGGTGAGATTTTGGAAATTCCATAACAAAACAAACGCGAACCAACTTTTGTGGGTCGGTCGCGGAGAGCAACACAACAAATTGTTTTTGCCTTGCATTGAAAAGAGCTTTTCAGTATATTTTACAGAGTTTTCGATGGGTATATAGCTCAGGGGGAGAGCGCTCGCTTTGCGTGCGAGAACTCCCGGGTTCGAATCCCGGTATCTCCAATCTTTCTTTATTTTTTTATTCTTCTGCAAAAATGAAGGGTTCTTTGCTCATCGGCCGTTTTGCGGATACCGCCATCTTTGGGGGCACGCCAATTATGAGTTACATGGATATTAGTGTGATTAGTGTGATTAGTGTGATAAGTGTGATTACTGTGATGCGAATAATCTTCCAAAATTAACTCTCCCCACCCACACCATCACCTTCACCACTGCCATTTACAACCCGTTTGCGGTCATCTCCCAACTGTGCCGAATGCAGTTTTCAAACTTAGGCCGATTTACTAAAATTATCAACGTGGATATAGCTCAGTGGTAGAGCGCTCGCTTCGCATGTGAGAAGCCCCGGGTTCGAATCCCGGTATCTCCATCTTTTTTTTTTCTTCTGCAAAAATGAAGGGTTCTTTGCCCCTCAGCCGTTTCGCGGATACCGCCATCTTTGGGGGCACGCCAATTATGAGATCCATGGAGATTAGTGTGATTACCGGTAGTTGATAAGTGTGATTACTGATTAGTGTGATGCCAATAATCCGCCAACACTCCCCACCCACACCATCACCATCACCACTGCCATTTACAACCCGTTTATGGTCATCTCCCAACTCTGCCGAATGCAGTTTTCAAACTTAGGCCTATTTACTAAAATTATCGACGGGGATATAGCTCAGTGGTAGAGCGCTCGCTTCGCATGTGAGAAGCCCGGGTTCGAATCCCGGTATCTCCATTTTTTTTCTTCTGCAAAAATGAAGGGTTCTTTGCCCCTCAGCCGTTTCGCGGATACCGCCATCTTTGGGGGCACGTCAATTATGAGCTCCATGGAGATTAGTGTGATTAGTTGATAAGTGTGATTACTGATTAGTGTGATGCCAATAATCCGCCAACACTCCCCACCCACACCATCACCATCACCATTGCCATTTACAACCCGTTTATGGTCATCTCCCAACTGTGCCGAATGCAGTTTTCAAACTTAGGCCTGTTTACTAAAGTTATCAACGGGGGATATAGCTCATTGGTAGAGCGCTCGCTTCGCATGTGAGAAGCCCCGGGTTCGAATCCCGGTATCTCCATCCTATTTGTCTTCTCCAAAAATAAAGGGTTTAATTCTTTGTCCATCAGCCGTTTCGCGGATACCGCCATCTTTGGGGGGCACGCCAATTATGAGCTCCATGGATATTAGTGTGATTAGTGTGATTACTCTTTAGTGTGATGCCAATAATCCTCAACATTCCTCATGATTTGAATAAAACTTGTTCATTTTGTGCTGGAAAAGGTGAGATTTGGGAAATTCCATAACAAAACAAACGCGAACCAACTTTTGTGGGTCGGTCGCGGAGAGCAACACAACAAATTGTTTTTGCCTTGCATTGATAAGAGCTTTTCAGTATTTTTTACGAAACTTTCGAAGGGTATATAGCTCAGTGGTGAAACGCACGCTTCGCATGTCAGAAACCCTGGGTTCGAATCCTGGTATCTCCAATCTTATTTTTTTTATTCTTCTGCAAAAATGAAGGGTTCTTTGCTCATCGGCCGTTTTGCGGATATCGCCATCCTTGGGGGCACGCCAATTATGAGCTCCATGGAGATTAGTGTGATTAGTTAATAAGTGTGATTACTGATTAGTGTGATGCCAATAATCCCCCAACACTCCCCATCACCCACACCATCACCATCACCACTGCCATTTACTACCCGTTTATGGTCATCTCCTGACTGTGCCGAATGCAGTTTTCAAACTTAGGCCTATTTACTAAAATTATCGACGGGGATATAGCTCAGTGGTAGAGCGCTCGCTTCGCATGTGAGAAGCCCCGGGTTCGAATCCCGGTATCTCCATCTTTTTTTTTTCTTCTGCAAAAATGAAGGGTTCT
This sequence comes from Hippasteria phrygiana, assembly GCA_037893225.1. Lineage (NCBI taxonomy): Eukaryota > Metazoa > Echinodermata > Asteroidea > Valvatida > Goniasteridae > Hippasteria > Hippasteria phrygiana. Next base: position 1,316,756 of record JAZGUH010000013.1, on the reverse strand, counting down.
TTGCCCCTCAGCCGTTTCGCGGATACCGCCATCTTTGGGGGCACGTCAATTATGAGCTCCATGGAGATTAGTGTGATTAGTTGATAAGTGTGATTACTGATTAGTGTGATGCCAATAATCCTCCAACACTCCCCACCCACACCATCACCATCACCACTGCCATTTACAACCCGTTTATGGTCATCTCCCAACTCTGCCGAATGCAGTTTTCAAACTTAGGCCTGTTTACTAAAGTAATCAACGGGGGATATAGCTCAGTGGTAGAGCGCTCGCTTCGCATGTGAGAAGCCCCGGGTTCAAATCCCGGTATCTCCAACTTTTTTTCTTACCCGAAAATGAAGGGTTTAATTCTTTGTCCATCAGCCGTTTCGCGGATACCGCCATCTTTAGGTGGCACGCCAATTATGAGCTCCATGGATATTAGTGTGATTAGTTGATTATTGTGATTAGTGTGATTACTCTTTAGTGTGATGCCAATAATCCTCAACATTCCTCATGATTTGAATAAAACTTGTTCATTTTGTGCTGGAAAAGGTGAGATTTTGGAAATTCCATAACAAAACAAACGCGAACCAACTTTTGTGGGTCGGTCGCGGAGAGCAACACAACAAATTGTTTTTGCCTTGCATTGAAAAGAGCTTTTCAGTATATTTTACAGAGCTTTCGAAGGGTATATAGCTCAGGGGGAGAGCGCTCGCTTTGCGTGCGAGAACTCCCGGGTTCGAATCCCGGTATCTCCAATCTTTCTTTATTTTTTTATTCTTCTGCAAAAATGAAGGGTTCTTTGCTCATCGGCCGTTTTGCGGATACCGCCATCTTTGGGGGCACGCCAATTATGAGTTCCATGGATATTAGTGTGATTAGTGTGATTAGTGTGATAAGTGTGATTACTGTGATGCGAATAATCTTCCAAAATTAACTCTCCCCACCCACACCATCACCTTCACCACTGCCATTTACAACCCGTTTGCGGTCATCTCCCAACTGTGCCGAATGCAGTTTTCAAACTTAGGCCGATTTACTAAAATTATCAACGGGGATATAGCTCAGTGGTAGAGCGCTCGCTTCGCATGTGAGAAGCCCCGGGTTCGAATCCCGGTATCTCCATCTTTTTTTTTCTTCTACAAAAATGAAGGGTTCTTTGCCCCTCAGCCGTTTCGCTGATACCGCCATCTTTGGGGGCACGTCAATTATGAGCTCCATGGAGATTAGTGTGATTAGTTGATAAGTGTGGTTACTGATTAGTGTGATGCCAATAATCCGCCAACACTCCCCACCCACACCATCACCATCACCACTGCCATTTACAACCCGTTTATGGTCATCTCCCAACTCTGCCGAATGCAGTTTTCAAACTATAGGCCTGTTTACTAAAGTTATCAACGGGGGATATAGTTCAGTGGTAGAGCGCTCGCTTCGCATGTGAGAATCCCGGGTTCGAATGCCGGTATCTCCATCCTATTTGTCTTCTCCAAAAATAAAGGGTTTAATTCTTTGTCCATCAGCCGTTTCGCGGATACCGCCATCTTTGGGGGGGCACGCCAATTATGAGCTCCATGGATATTAGTGTGATTAGTTGATTAGTTGATTATTGTGATTAGTGTGATTACTCTTTAGTGTGATGCCAATAATCCTTAACATTCCTCATGATTTGAATAAAACTTGTTCATTTTGTGCTGGAAAAGGTGAGATTTGGGAAATTCCATAACAAAACAAAACGCGAACCAACTTTTGTGGGTCGGTCGCGGAGAGCAACACAACAAATTGTTTTTGCCTTGCATTGAAAAGAGCTTTTCAGTATTTTTTACGAAACTTTCGAAGGGTATATAGCTCAGTGGTGAAACGCACGCTTCGCATGTCAGAAACCCTGGGTTCGAATCCTGGTATCTCCAATCTTATTTTTTTTATTCTTCTGCAAAAATGAAGGGTTCTTTGCTCATCGGCCGTTTTGCGGATATCGCCATCCTTGGGGGCACGCCAATTATGAGCTCCATGGAGATTAGTGTGATTAGTTAATAAGTGTGATTACTGATTAGTGTGATGCCAATAATCCCCCAACACTCCCCATCACCCACACCATCACCATCACCACTGCCATTTACTACCCGTTTATGGTCATCTCCTGACTGTGCCGAATGCAGTTTTCAAACTTAGGCCTATTTACTAAAATTATCGACGGGGATATAGCTCAGTGGTAGAGCGCTCGCTTCGCATGTGAGAAGCCCCGGGTTCGAATCCCGGTATCTCCATCTTTTTTTTTTCTTCTGCAAAAATGAAGGGTTCTTTGCCCCTCAGCCGTTTCGCGGATACCGCCATCTTTGGGGGCACGTCAATTATGAGCTCCATGGAGATTAGTGTGATTAGTTGATAAGTGTGATTACTGATTAGTGTGATGCCAATAATCCTCCAACACTCCCCACCCACACCATCACCATCACCACTGCCATTTACAACCCGTTTATGGTCATCTCCCAACTCTGCCGAATGCAGTTTTCAAACTTAGGCCTGTTTACTAAAGTAATCAACGGGGGATATAGCTCAGTGGTAGAGCGCTCGCTTCGCATGTGAGAAGCCCCGGGTTCAAATCCCGGTATCTCCAACTTTTTTTCTTACCCGAAAATGAAGGGTTTAATTCTTTGTCCATCAGCCGTTTCGCGGATACCGCCATCTTTAGGTGGCACGCCAATTATGAGCTCCATGGATATTAGTGTGATTAGTTGATTATTGTGATTAGTGTGATTACTCTTTAGTGTGATGCCAATAATCCTCAACATTCCTCATGATTTGAATAAAACTTGTTCATTTTGTGCTGGAAAAGGTGAGATTTTGGAAATTCCATAACAAAACAAACGCGAACCAACTTTTGTGGGTCGGTCGCGGAGAGCAACACAACAAATTGTTTTTGCCTTGCATTGAAAAGAGCTTTTCAGTATATTTTACAGAGCTTTCGAAGGGTATATAGCTCAGGGGGAGAGCGCTCGCTTTGCGTGCGAGAACTCCCGGGTTCGAATCCCGGTATCTCCAATCTTTCTTTATTTTTTTATTCTTCTGCAAAAATGAAGGGTTCTTTGCTCATCGGCCGTTTTGCGGATACCGCCATCTTTGGGGGCACGCCAATTATGAGTTCCATGGATATTAGTGTGATTAGTGTGATTAGTGTGATAAGTGTGATTACTGTGATGCGAATAATCTTCCAAAATTAACTCTCCCCACCCACACCATCACCTTCACCACTGCCATTTACAACCCGTTTGCGGTCATCTCCCAACTGTGCCGAATGCAGTTTTCAAACTTAGGCCGATTTACTAAAATTATCAACGGGGATATAGCTCAGTGGTAGAGCGCTCGCTTCGCATGTGAGAAGCCCCGGGTTCGAATCCCGGTATCTCCATCTTTTTTTTTCTTCTACAAAAATGAAGGGTTCTTTGCCCCTCAGCCGTTTCGCTGATACCGCCATCTTTGGGGGCACGTCAATTATGAGCTCCATGGAGATTAGTGTGATTAGTTGATAAGTGTGGTTACTGATTAGTGTGATGCCAATAATCCGCCAACACTCCCCACCCACACCATCACCATCACCACTGCCATTTACAACCCGTTTATGGTCATCTCCCAACTCTGCCGAATGCAGTTTTCAAACTATAGGCCTGTTTACTAAAGTTATCAACGGGGGATATAGTTCAGTGGTAGAGCGCTCGCTTCGCATGTGAGAATCCCGGGTTCGAATGCCGGTATCTCCATCCTATTTGTCTTCTCCAAAAATAAAGGGTTTAATTCTTTGTCCATCAGCCGTTTCGCGGATACCGCCATCTTTGGGGGGGCACGCCAATTATGAGCTCCATGGATATTAGTGTGATTAGTTGATTAGTTGATTATTGTGATTAGTGTGATTACTCTTTAGTGTGATGCCAATAATCCTTAACATTCCTCATGATTTGAATAAAACTTGTTCATTTTGTGCTGGAAAAGGTGAGATTTGGGAAATTCCATAACAAAACAAAACGCGAACCAACTTTTGTGGGTCGGTCGCGGAGAGCAACACAACAAATTGTTTTTGCCTTGCATTGAAAAGAGCTTTTCAGTATTTTTTACGAAACTTTCGAAGGGTATATAGCTCAGTGGTGAAACGCACGCTTCGCATGTCAGAAACCCTGGGTTCGAATCCTGGTATCTCCAATCTTATTTTTTTTATTCTTCTGCAAAAATGAAGGGTTCTTTGCTCATCGGCCGTTTTGCGGATATCGCCATCCTTGGGGGCACGCCAATTATGAGCTCCATGGAGATTAGTGTGATTAGTTAATAAGTGTGATTACTGATTAGTGTGATGCCAATAATCCCCCAACACTCCCCATCACCCACACCATCACCATCACCACTGCCATTTACTACCCGTTTATGGTCATCTCCTGACTGTGCCGAATGCAGTTTTCAAACTTAGGCCTATTTACTAAAATTATCGACGGGGATATAGCTCAGTGGTAGAGCGCTCGCTTCGCATGTGAGAAGCCCCGGGTTCGAATCCCGGTATCTCCATCTTTTTTTCTTCTCCGAAAATGAAGGGTTTAATTCTTTGCCCCTCAGCCGTTTCGCGGATACCGCCATCTTTGGGGGCACGCCAATTATGAGCTCCATGGAGATTAGTGTGATTAGTTAATAAGTGTGATTACTGATTAGTGTGATGCCAATAATCCCCCAACACTCCGCATCACCCACACCATCACCATCACCACTGCCATTTACTACCCGTTTATGGTCATCTCCTGACTGTGCCGAATGCAGTTTTCAAACTTAGGCCTATTTACTAAAATTATCGACGGGGATATAGCTCAGTGGTAGAGCGCTCGCTTCGCATGCTGGAAAAGGTGAGATTTTGGAAATTCCATAACAAAACAAACGCGAACCAACTTTTGTGGGTCGGTCGCGGAGAGCAACACAACAAATTGTTTTTGCCTTGCATTGAAAAGAGCTTTTCAGTATATTTTACAGAGTTTTCGATGGGTATATAGCTCAGGGGGAGAGCGCTCGCTTTGCGTGCGAGAACTCCCGGGTTCGAATCCCGGTATCTCCAATCTTTCTTTATTTTTTTATTCTTCTGCAAAAATGAAGGGTTCTTTGCTCATCGGCCGTTTTGCGGATACCGCCATCTTTGGGGGCACGCCAATTATGAGTTACATGGATATTAGTGTGATTAGTGTGATTAGTGTGATAAGTGTGATTACTGTGATGCGAATAATCTTCCAAAATTAACTCTCCCCACCCACACCATCACCTTCACCACTGCCATTTACAACCCGTTTGCGGTCATCTCCCAACTGTGCCGAATGCAGTTTTCAAACTTAGGCCGATTTACTAAAATTATCAACGGGGATATAGCTCAGTGGTAGAGCGCTCGCTTCGCATGTGAGAAGCCCCGGGTTCGAATCCCGGTATCTCCATCTTTTTTTTTTCTTCTGCAAAAATGAAGGGTTCTTTGCCCCTCAGCCGTTTCGCGGATACCGCCATCTTTGGGGGCACGTCAATTATGAGCTCCATGGAGATTAGTGTGATTAGTTGATAAGTGTGATTACTGATTAGTGTGATGCCAATAATCCGCCAACACTCCCCACCCACACCATCACCATCACCATTGCCATTTACAACCCGTTTATGGTCATCTCCCAACTGTGCCGAATGCAGTTTTCAAACTTAGGCCTGTTTACTAAAGTTATCAACGGGGGATATAGCTCATTGGTAGAGCGCTCGCTTCGCATGTGAGAAGTCCCGGGTTCGAATCCCGGTATCTCCATCCTATTTGTCTTCTCCAAAAATAAAGGGTTTAATTCTTTGTCCATCAGCCGTTTCGCGGATACCGCCATCTTTGGGGGGCACGCCAATTATGAGCTCCATGGATATTAGTGTGATTATTGTGATTAGTGTGATTACTCTTTAGTGTGATGCCAATAATCCTTAACATTCCTCATGATTTGAATAAAACTTGTTCATTTTGTGCTGGAAAAGGTGAGATTTGGGAAATTCCATAACAAAACAAACGCGAACCAACTTTTGTGGGTCGGTCGCGGAGAGCAACACAACAAATTGTTTTTGCCTTGCATTGAAAAGAGCTTTTCAGTATTTTTTACGAAACTTTCGAAGGGTATATAGCTCAGTGGTGAAACGCACGCTTCGCATGTCAGAAACCCTGGGTTCGAATCCTGGTATCTCCAATCTTATTTTTTTTATTCTTCTGCAAAAATGAAGGGTTCTTTGCTCATCGGCCGTTTTGCGGATATCGCCATCCTTGGGGGCACGCCAATTATGAGCTCCATGGAGATTAGTGTGATTAGTTAATAAGTGTGATTACTGATTAGTGTGATGCCAATAATCCCCCAACACTCCCCATCACCCACACCATCACCATCACCACTGCCATTTACAACCCGTTTATGGTCATCTCCTGACTGTGCCGAATGCAGTTTTCAAACTTAGGCCGATTTACTAAAATTATCAACGGGGATATAGCTCAGTGGTAGAGCGCTCGCTTCGCATGTGAGAAGCCCCGGGTTCGAATCCCGGTATCTCCATCTTTTTTTTTTCTTCTGCAAAAATGAAGGGTTCTTTGCCCCTCAGCCGTTTCGCGGATACCGCCATCTTTGGGGGCACGTCAATTATGAGCTCCATGGAGATTAGTGTGATTAGTTGATAAGTGTGATTACTGATTAGTGTGATGCCAATAATCCGCCAACACTCCCCACCCACACCATCACCATCACCATTGCCATTTACAACCCGTTTATGGTCATCTCCCAACTGTGCCGAATGCAGTTTTCAAACTTAGGCCTGTTTACTAAAGTTATCAACGGGGGATATAGCTCATTGGTAGAGCGCTCGCTTCGCATGTGAGAAGTCCCGGGTTCGAATCCCGGTATCTCCATCCTATTTGTCTTCTCCAAAAATAAAGGGTTTAATTCTTTGTCCATCAGCCGTTTCGCGGATACCGCCATCTTTGGGGGGCACGCCAATTATGAGCTCCATGGATATTAGTGTGATTATTGTGATTAGTGTGATTACTCTTTAGTGTGATGCCAATAATCCTTAACATTCCTCATGATTTGAATAAAACTTGTTCATTTTGTGCTGGAAAAGGTGAGATTTGGGAAATTCCATAACAAAACAAACGCGAACCAACTTTTGTGGGTCGGTCGCGGAGAGCAACACAACAAATTGTTTTTGCCTTGCATTGAAAAGAGCTTTTCAGTATTTTTTACGAAACTTTCGAAGGGTATATAGCTCAGTGGTGAAACGCACGCTTCGCATGTCAGAAACCCTGGGTTCGAATCCTGGTATCTCCAATCTTATTTTTTTTATTCTTCTGCAAAAATGAAGGGTTCTTTGCTCATCGGCCGTTTTGCGGATATCGCCATCCTTGGGGGCACGCCAATTATGAGCTCCATGGAGATTAGTGTGATTAGTTAATAAGTGTGATTACTGATTAGTGTGATGCCAATAATCCCCCAACACTCCCCATCACCCACACCATCACCATCACCACTGCCATTTACAACCCGTTTATGGTCATCTCCTGACTGTGCCGAATGCAGTTTTCAAACTTAGGCCTATTTACTAAAATTATCGACGTGGATATAGCTCAGTGGTAGAGCGCTCGCTTCGCATGTGAGAAGCCTCGGGTTCGAATCCCGGTATCTCCATCTTTTTTTTTTCTTCTGCAAAAATGAAGGGTTCTTTGCCCCTCAGCCGTTTCGCGGATACCGCCATCTTTGGGGGCACGCCAATTATGAGCTCCATGGAGATTAGTGTGATTAGTTGATAAGTGTGATTACTGATTAGTGTGATGCCAATAATCCGCCAACACTCCCCACCCACACCATCACCATCACCACTGCCATTTACAACCCGTTTATGGTCATCTCCCAACTCTGCCGAATGCAGTTTTCAAACTTAGGCCTATTTACTAAAATTATCGACGGGGATATAGCTCAGTGGTAGAGCGCTCGCTTCGCATGTGAGAAGCCCGGGTTCGAATCCCGGTATCTCCATTTTTTTTCTTCTGCAAAAATAAAGGGTTCTTTGCCCCTCAGCCATTTCGCGGATACCGCCATCTTTGGGGGCACGCCAATTATGAGCTCCATGGAGATTAGTGTGATTAGTTGATAAGTGTGATTACTGATTAGTGTGATGCCAATAATCCGCCAACACTCCCCACCCACACCATCACCATCACCACTGCCATTTACAACCCGTTTATGGTCATCTCCTAACTCTGCCGAATGCAGTTTTCAAACTTAGGCCTATTTACTAAAATTATCGACGGGGATATAGCTCAGTGGTAGAGCGCTCGCTTCGCATGTGAGAAGCCCCGGGTTCGAATCCCGGTATCTCCATCTTTTTTTTTTCTTCTGCAAAAATGAAGGGTTCTTTGCCCCTCAGCCGTTTCGCGGATACCGCCATCTTTGGGGGCACGTCAATTATGAGCTCCATGGAGATTAGTGTGATTAGTTGATAAGTGTGATTACTGATTAGTGTGATGCCAATAATCCGCCAACACTCCCCACCCACACCATCACCATCACCATTGCCATTTACAACCCGTTTATGGTCATCTCCCAACTGTGCCGAATGCAGTTTTCAAACTTAGGCCTGTTTACTAAAGTTATCAACGGGGGATATAGCTCATTGGTAGAGCGCTCGCTTCGCATGTGAGAAGCCCCGGGTTCGAATCCCGGTATCTCCATCCTATTTGTCTTCTCCAAAAATAAAGGGTTTAATTCTTTGTCCATCAGCCGTTTCGCGGATACCGCCATCTTTGGGGGGCACGCCAATTATGAGCTCCATGGATATTAGTGTGATTAGTGTGATTACTCTTTAGTGTGATGCCAATAATCCTCAACATTCCTCATGATTTGAATAAAACTTGTTCATTTTGTGCTGGAAAAGGTGAGATTTGGGAAATTCCATAACAAAACAAACGCGAACCAACTTTTGTGGGTCGGTCGCGGAGAGCAACACAACAAATTGTTTTTGCCTTGCATTGAAAAGAGCTTTTCAGTATTTTTTACGAAACTTTCGAAGGGTATATAGCTCAGTGGTGAAACGCACGCTTCGCATGTCAGAAACCCTGGGTTCGAATCCTGGTATCTCCAATCTTATTTTTTTTATTCTTCTGCAAAAATGAAGGGTTCTTTGCTCATCGGCCGTTTTGCGGATATCGCCATCCTTGGGGGCACGCCAATTATGAGCTCCATGGAGATTAGTGTGATTAGTTAATAAGTGTGATTACTGATTAGTGTGATGCCAATAATCCCCCAACACTCCCCATCACCCACACCATCACCATCACCACTGCCATTTACAACCCGTTTATGGTCATCTCCTGACTGTGCCGAATGCAGTTTTCAAACTTAGGCCTATTTACTAAAATTATCGACGTGGATATAGCTCAGTGGTAGAGCGCTCGCTTCGCATGTGAGAAGCCCCGGGTTCGAATCCCGGTATCTCCATCTTTTTTTTTTCTTCTGCAAAAATGAAGGGTTCTTTGCCCCTCAGCCGTTTCGCGGATACCGCCATCTTTGGGGGCACGCCAATTATGAGATCCATGGAGATTAGTGTGATTAGTTGATAAGTGTGATTACTGATTAGTGTGATGCCAATAATCCGCCAACACTCCCCACCCACACCATCACCATCACCACTGCCATTTACAACCCGTTTATGGTCATCTCCCAACTCTGCCGAATGCAGTTTTCAAACTTAGGCCTATTTACTAAAATTATCGACGGGGATATAGCTCAGTGGTAGAGCGCTCGCTTCGCATGTGAGAAGCCCGGGTTCGAATCCCGGTATCTCCATTTTTTTTCTTCTGCAAAAATGAAGGGTTCTTTGCCCCTCAGCCGTTTCGCGGATACCGCCATCTTTGGGGGCACGTCAATTATGAGCTCCATGGAGATTAGTGTGATTAGTTGATAAGTGTGATTACTGATTAGTGTGATGCCAATAATCCGCCAACACTCCCCACCCACACCATCACCATCACCATTGCCATTTACAACCCGTTTATGGTCATCTCCCAACTGTGCCGAATGCAGTTTTCAAACTTAGGCCTGTTTACTAAAGTTATCAACGGGGGATATAGCTCATTGGTAGAGCGCTCGCTTCGCATGTGAGAAGCCCCGGGTTCGAATCCCGGTATCTCCATCCTATTTGTCTTCTCCAAAAATAAAGGGTTTAATTCTTTGTCCATCAGCCGTTTCGCGGATACCGCCATCTTTGGGGGGCACGCCAATTATGAGCTCCATGGATATTAGTGTGATTAGTGTGATTACTCTTTAGTGTGATGCCAATAATCCTCAACATTCCTCATGATTTGAATAAAACTTGTTCATTTTGTGCTGGAAAAGGTGAGATTTGGGAAATTCCATAACAAAACAAACGCGAACCAACTTTTGTGGGTCGGTCGCGGAGAGCAACACAACAAATTGTTTTTGCCTTGCATTGAAAAGAGCTTTTCAGTATTTTTTACGAAACTTTCGAAGGGTATATAGCTCAGTGGTGAAACGCACGCTTCGCATGTCAGAAACCCTGGGTTCGAATCCTGGTATCTCCAATCTTATTTTTTTTATTCTTCTGCAAAAATGAAGGGTTCTTTGCTCATCGGCCGTTTTGCGGATATCGCCATCCTTGGGGGCACGCCAATTATGAGCTCCATGGAGATTAGTGTGATTAGTTAATAAGTGTGATTACTGATTAGTGTGATGCCAATAATCCCCCAACACTCCCCATCACCCACACCATCACCATCACCACTGCCATTTACAACCCGTTTATGGTCATCTCCTGACTGTGCCGAATGCAGTTTTCAAACTTAGGCCTATTTACTAAAATTATCGACGTGGATATAGCTCAGTGGTAGAGCGCTCGCTTCGCATGTGAGAAGCCCCGGGTTCGAATCCCGGTATCTCCATCTTTTTTTTTTCTTCTGCAAAAATGAAGGGTTCTTTGCCCCTCAGCCGTTTCGCGGATACCGCCATCTTTGGGGGCACGCCAATTATGAGATCCATGGAGATTAGTGTGATTAGTTGATAAGTGTGATTACTGATTAGTCTGATGCCAATAATCCGCCAACACTCCCCACCCACACCATCACCATCACCACTGCCATTTACAACCCGTTTATGGTCATCTCCCAACTCTGCCGAATGCAGTTTTCAAACTTAGGCCTATTTACTAAAATTATCGACGGGGATATAGCTCAGTGGTAGAGCGCTCGCTTCGCATGTGAGAAGCCCGGGTTCGAATCCCGGTATCTCCATTTTTTTTCTTCTGCAAAAATGAAGGGTTCTTTGCCCCTCAGCCATTTCGCGGATACCGCCATCTTTGGGGGCACGCCAATTATGAGCTCCATGGAGATTAGTGTGATTAGTTGATAAGTGTGATTACTGATTAGTGTGATGCCAATAATCCGCCAACACTCCCCACCCACACCATCACCATCACCACTGCCATTTACAACCCGTTTATGGTCATCTCCCAACTCTGCCGAATGCAGTTTTCAAACTTAGGCCTATTTACTAAAATTATCGACGGGGATATAGCTCAGTGGTAGAGCGCTCGCTTCGCATGTGAGAAGCCCGGGTTCGAATCCCGGTATCTCCATCTTTTTTTCTTCTGCAAAAATGAAGGGTTCTTTGCCCCTCAGCCATTTCGCGGATACCGCCATCTTTGGGGGCACGCCAATTATGAGCTCCATGGAGATTAGTGTGATTAGTTGATAAGTGTGATTACTGATTAGTGTGATGCCAATAATCCTCCAACACTCCCCACCCACACCATCACCATCACCACTGCCATTTACAACCCGTTTATGGTCATCTCCCAACTCTGCCGAATGCAGTTTTCAAACTTAGGCCTGTTTACTAGAATTATCGACGGGGATATAGCTCAGTGGTAGAGCGCTCGCTTCGCATGTGAGAATCCCGGGTTCGAATCCCGGTATCTCCATCTTTTTTTCTTCTGCAAAAATGAAGGGTTCTTTGCCCCTCAGCCATTTCGCGGATACCGCCATCTTTAGGTGGCACGCCAATTATGAGCTCCATGGATATTAGTGTGATTAGTTGATTATTGTGATTAGTGTGATTACTCTTTAGTGTGATGCCAATAATCCTCAACATTCCTCATGATTTGAATAAAACTTGTTCATTTTGTGCTGGAAAAGGTGAGATTTTGGAAATTCCATAACAAAACAAACGCGAACCAACTCTTGTGGGTCGGTCGCGGAGAGCAACACAACAAATTGTTTTTGCCTTGCATTGAAAAGAGCTTTTCAGTATTTTTTACGAAACTTTCGAAGGGTATATAGCTCAGTGGTGAAACGCACGCTTCGCATGTCAGAAACCCTGGGTTCGAATCCTGGTATCTCCAATCTTATTTTTTTTATTCTTCTGCAAAAATGAAAGGTTCTTTGCCCCTCAGCCGTTTAGCGGATACCTCCATCTTTGGGGGCACGCCAATTATGAGCTCCATGGAGATTAGTGTGATTAGTTGATAAGTGTGATTACTGATTAGTGTGATGCCAATAATCCGCCAACACTCCCCACCCACACCATCACCATCACCATTGCCATTTACAACCCGTTTATGGTCATCTCCCAACTGTGCCGAATGCAGTTTTCAAACTTAGGCCTATTTACTAAAATTATCGACGGGGATATAGCTCAGTGGTAGAGCGCTCTCTTCGCATGTGAGAAGCCCCGGGTTCGAATCCCGGTATCTCCATCTTTTTTTTTTCTTCTGCAAAAATGAAGGGTTCTTTGCCCCTCAGCCGTTTCGCGGATACCGCCATCTTTGGGGGCACGCCAATTATGAGCTCCATGGAGATTAGTGTGATTAGTTGATAAGTGTGATTACTGATTAGTGTGATGCCAATAATCCGCCAACACTCCCCACCCACACCATCACCACTGCCATTTACAACCCGTTTATGGTCATCTCCCAACTCTGCCGAATGTAGTTTTCAAACTTAGGCCTATTTACTAAAATTATCGACGGGGATATAGCTCAGTGGTAGAGCGCTCGCTTCGCATGTGAGAAGCCCGGGTTCGAATCCCGGTATCTCCATCTTTTTTTCTTCTGCAAAAATGAAGGGTTCTTTGCCCCTCAGCCATTTCGCGGATACCGCCATCTTTGGGGGCACGCCAATTATGAGCTCCATGGAGATTAGTGTGATTAGTTGATAAGTGTGATTACTGATTAGTGTGATGCCAATAATCCTCCAACACTCCCCACCCACACCATCACCATCACCACTGCCATTTACAACCCGTTTATGGTCATCTCCCAACTCTGCCGAATGCAGTTTTCAAACTTAGGCCTGTTTACTAAAGTAATCAACGGGGGATATACCTCAGTGGTAGAGCGCTCGCTTCGCATGTGAGAAGCCCCGGGTTCAAATCCCGGTATCTCCATCTTTTTTTCTTCTCCGAAAATGAAGGGTTTATTTCTTTGTCCATCAGCCGTTTCGCGGATACCGCCATCTTTAGGTGGCACGCCAATTATGAGCTCCATGGATATTAGTGTGATTAGTTGATTATTGTGATTAGTGTGATTACTCTTTAGTGTGATGCCAATAATCCTCAACATTCCTCATGATTTGAATAAAACTTGTTCATTTTGTGCTGGAAAAGGTGAGATTTGGGAAATTCCATGACAAAACAAACGCGAACCAACTTTTGTGGGTCGGTCGCGGAGAGCAACACAACAAATTGTTTTTGCCTTGCATTGAAAAGAGCTTTTCAGTATTTTTTACGAAACTTTCGAAGGGTATATAGCTCAGTGGTGAAACGCACGCTTCGCATGTCAGAAACCCTGGGTTCGAATCCTGGTATCTCCAATCTTATTTTTTTTATTCTTCTGCAAAAATGAAGGGTTCTTTGCTCATCGGCCGTTTTGCGGATATCGCCATCCTTGGGGGCACGCCAATTATGAGCTCCATGGAGATTAGTGTGATTAGTTAATAAGTGTGATTACTGATTAGTGTGATGCCAATAATCCGCCAACACTCCCCATCACCCACACCATCACCATCACCACTGCCATTTACAACCCGTTTATGGTCATCTCCTGACTGTGCCGAATGCAGTTTTCAAACTTAGGCCTATTTACTAAAATTATCGACGGGGATATAGCTCAGTGGTAGAGCGCTCGCTTCGCATGTGAGAAGCCCCGGGCTCGAATCCCGGTATCTCCATCTTTTTTTTTTCTTCTGCAAAAATGAAGGGTTCTTTGCCCCTCAGCCGTTTCGCGGATACCGCCATCTTTGGGGGCACGCCAATTATGAGCTCCATGGAGATTAGTGTGATTAGTTGATAAGTGTGATTACTGATTAGTGTGATGCCAATAATCCTCCAACACTCCCCACCCACACCATCACCATCACCACTGCCATTTACAACCCGTTTATGGTCATCTCCCAACTCTGCCGAATGCAGTTTTCAAACTTAGGCCTGTTTACTAAAATTATCGACGGGGATATAGCTCAGTGGTAGAGCGCTCGCTTCGCATGTGAGAAGCCCGGGTTCGAATCCCGGTATCTCCATCTTTTTTTCTTCTGCAAAAATGAAGGGTTCTTTGCCCCTCAGCCATTTCGCGGATACCGCCATCTTTAGGTGGCACGCCAATTATGAGCTCCATGGATATTAGTGTGATTAGTTGATTATTGTGATTAGTGTGATTACTCTTTAGTGTGATGCCAATAATCCTCAACATTCCTCATGATTTGAATAAAACTTGTTCATTTTGTGCTGGAAAAGGTGAGATTTTGGAAATTCCATAACAAAACAAACGCGAACCAACTTTTGTGGGTCGGTCGCGGAGAGCAACACAACAAATTGTTTTTGCCTTGCATTGAAAAGAGCTTTTCAGTATTTTTTACGAAACTTTCGAAGGGTATATAGCTCAGTGGTGAAACGCACGCTTCGCATGTCAGAAACCCTGGGTTCGAATCCTGGTATCTCCAATCTTATTTTTTTTATTCTTCTGCAAAAATGAAAGGTTCTTTGCCCCTCAGCCGTTTAGCGGATACCTCCATCTTTGGGGGCACGCCAATTATGAGCTCCATGGAGATTAGTGTGATTAGTTGATAAGTGTGATTACTGATTAGTGTGATGCCAATAATCCGCCAACACTCCCCACCCACACCATCACCATCACCATTGCCATTTACAACCCGTTTATGGTCATCTCCCAACTGTGCCGAATGCAGTTTTCAAACTTAGGCCTATTTACTAAAATTATCGACGGGGATATAGCTCAGTGGTAGAGCGCTCGCTTCGCATGTGAGAAGCCCGGGTTCGAATCCCGGTATCTCCATCTTTTTTTCTTCTGCAAAAATGAAGGGTTCTTTGCCCCTCAGCCATTTCGCGGATACCGCCATCTTTGGGGGCACGCCAATTATGAGCTCCATGGAGATTAGTGTGATTAGTTGATAAGTGTGATTACTGATTAGTGTGATGCCAATAATCCTCAAACACTCCCCACCCACACCATCACCATCACCACTGCCATTTACAACCCGTTTATGGTCATCTCCCAACTCTGCCGAATGCAGTTTTCAAACTTAGGCCTGTTTACTAAAGTAATCAACGGGGGATATACCTCAGTGGTAGAGCGCTCGCTTCGCATGTGAGAAGCCCCGGGTTCAAATCCCGGTATCTCCATCTTTTTTTCTTCTCCGAAAATGAAGGGTTTATTTCTTTGTCCATCAGCCGTTTCGCGGATACCGCCATCTTTAGGTGGCACGCCAATTATGAGCTCCATGGATATTAGTGTGATTAGTTGATTATTGTGATTAGTGTGATTACTCTTTAGTGTGATGCCAATAATCCTCAACATTCCTCATGATTTGAATAAAACTTGTTCATTTTGTGCTGGAAAAGGTGAGATTTGGGAAATTCCATAACAAAACAAACGCGAACCAACTTTTGTGGGTCGGTCGCGGAGAGCAACACAACAAATTGTTTTTGCCTTGCATTGAAAAGAGCTTTTCAGTATTTTTTACGAAACTTTCGAAGGGTATATAGCTCAGTGGTGAAACGCACGCTTCGCATGTCAGAAACCCTGGGTTCGAATCCTGGTATCTCCAATCTTATTTTTTTTATTCTTCTGCAAAAATGAAGGGTTCTTTGCTCATCGGCCGTTTTGCGGATATCGCCATCCTTGGGGGCACGCCAATTATGAGCTCCATGGAGATTAGTGTGATTAGTTAATAAGTGTGATTACTGATTAGTGTGATGCCAATAATCCGCCAACACTCCCCATCACCCACACCATCACCATCACCACTGCCATTTACAACCCGTTTATGGTCATCTCCTGACTGTGCCGAATGCAGTTTTCAAACTTAGGCCTATTTACTAAAATTATCGACGGGGATATAGCTCAGTGGTAGAGCGCTCGCTTCGCATGTGAGAAGCCCCGGGCTCGAATCCCGGTATCTCCATCTTTTTTTTTTCTTCTGCAAAAATGAAGGGTTCTTTGCCCCTCAGCCGTTTCGCGGATACCGCCATCTTTGGGGGCACGCCAATTATGAGCTCCATGGAGATTAGTGTGATTAGTTGATAAGTGTGATTACTGATTAGTGTGATGCCAATAATCCTCCAACACTCCCCACCCACACCATCACCATCACCACTGCCATTTACAACCCGTTTATGGTCATCTCCCAACTCTGCCGAATGCAGTTTTCAAACTTAGGCCTGTTTACTAAAATTATCGACGGGGATATAGCTCAGTGGTAGAGCGCTCGCTTCGCATGTGAGAAGCCCGGGTTCGAATCCCGGTATCTCCATCTTTTTTTCTTCTGCAAAAATGAAGGGTTCTTTGCCCCTCAGCCATTTCGCGGATACCGCCATCTTTAGGTGGCACGCCAATTATGAGCTCCATGGATATTAGTGTGATTAGTTGATTATTGTGATTAGTGTGATTACTCTTTAGTGTGATGCCAATAATCCTCAACATTCCTCATGATTTGAATAAAACTTGTTCATTTTGTGCTGGAAAAGGTGAGATTTTGGAAATTCCATAACAAAACAAACGCGAACCAACTTTTGTGGGTCGGTCGCGGAGAGCAACACAACAAATTGTTTTTGCCTTGCATTGAAAAGAGCTTTTCAGTATTTTTTACGAAACTTTCGAAGGGTATATAGCTCAGTGGTGAAACGCACGCTTCGCATGTCAGAAACCCTGGGTTCGAATCCTGGTATCTCCAATCTTATTTTTTTTATTCTTCTGCAAAAATGAAGGGTTCTTTGCTCATCGGCCGTTTTGCGGATATCGCCATCCTTGGGGGCACGCCAATTATGAGCTCCATGGAGATTAGTGTGATTAGTTAATAAGTGTGATTACTGATTAGTGTGATGCCAATAATCCGCCAACACTCCCCATCACCCACACCATCACCATCACCACTGCCATTTACAACCCGTTTATGGTCATCTCCTGACTGTGCCGAATGCAGTTTTCAAACTTAGGCCTATTTACTAAAATTATCGACGGGGATATAGCTCAGTGGTAGAGCGCTCGCTTCGCATGTGAGAAGCCCCGGGCTCGAATCCCGGTATCTCCATCTTTTTTTTTTCTTCTGCAAAAATGAAGGGTTCTTTGCCCCTCAGCCGTTTCGCGGATACCGCCATCTTTGGGGGCACGCCAATTATGAGCTCCATGGAGATTAGTGTGATTAGTTGATAAGTGTGATTACTGATTAGTGTGATGCCAATAATCCGCCAACACTCCCCACCCACACCATCACCATCACCACTGCCATTTACAACCCGTTTATGGTCATCTCCCAACTCTGCCGAATGCAGTTTTCAAACTTAGGCCTATTTACTAAAATTATCGACAGGGGATATAGCTCAGTGGTAGAGCGCTCGCTTCGCATGTGAGAAGCCCCGGGTTCGAATCCCGGTATCTCCATCTTTTTTTCTTCTCCGAAAATGAAGGGTTTAATTCTTTGTCCCTCAGCCGTTTCGCGGATACCGCCATCTTTGGGGGGCACGCCAATTATGAGCTCCATGGATATTAGTGTGATTAGTTGATTATTGTGATTAGTGTGATGCCAACAATCCTCAACATTCCTCATGATTTAAATAGAACTTGTTCATTTTGTGCGGGAAAAGGTGAGATTTTGTAAATTCCATAAAAAAGCAAACGCGAACCAACTTTTGTGGGTCGGTCGCGGAGAGCAACAGAACAATTTTTTTGCCTTACATTGAAAAGGGCTTTTCAGTAATTTTTACGTAACTTTCGACGGGTATATAGCTCAGGGGGAGAGCGCTCGCTTTGCATGCGAGAACCCCCAGGTTCGAATCCCGGTATCTCCAATCTTTCTGTATTTTTTATTCTTCTGCAAAAATGAAGGGTTCTTTGCTCATCGGCCGTTTTGCGGATACCGTCATCTTTGGGGGCACGCCAATTATGAGCCCCATGGATATTAGTGTGATTAGTGTGATAAGTGTGATTACTGTGATGCCAATAATCCCCCAACACTCCCCACCTACACCGTCATCATCACCACTGCCATTTACGACCCGCCAGTACGGTCATCTCCATGGTGTGCCGAATGCAGTTTTCAAACTTAGGCCTATTTGCTAAAATTAACAACGGGGATATATGTCAGTGGTAGAGCGCTCGCTTCACAAGTGAGATGCCCCGGGTTCGAATCCCGGTATCTCCATCTTTTTGTATTTGTTCTGCAAAAATGAAGGGTTCTTTGCCCCTCAGCCGTTTCGCGGATACCGCCATCTTTTGGGGCACGCCAATTATGAGCTCCATGGAGATTAGTGTGATTAGTTGATAAGTGTGATTACTGATTAGTGTGATGCCAATAATCCCCCAACACTCCCCACCCACACCATCACCTTCACCACTGCCATTTACAACCCGTTTATGGTCATCTCCCAACTGTGCCGAATGCAGTTTTCAAACTTAGGCCTATTTACTTAAATTATCAACGGGGATATAGCTCAGTGGTAGATCGCTCGCTTCGCATGTGAGAAGCCCCGGGTTCGAATTCCGGTATCTCCATTTCTTGTCTTTTTCTTCTACAAAAAATGAAGGGTTCGTACCGCGGATACCTGTCTCCACTTTTTTTTCTTCCCCAAAAATGAAGAGTTCATTGCCCGTCTTTTCTCAACAACGCCATCTTGCGTTGGTTGGGAGGGGGGGGGGGGGGGGAGGGGGTGGGGGCGGGTGGTAGACGCCCATTGAGAGCTACATGCACTGCAAAAACAGTGTTTAGCTAGTAAACACTTTTCTAAACACTTTCTTGCTATCAGTTTGTCTAAACACGTTTACATACTAAACATGTTTAGCGTATTGACAGATGGTGTTTAGCCATTGGACATTCATGTTTAGGAATTGGACACGTAATGTTTAGCTTCTAAACATGTTTACAAACTGATAGCAAGAATGTTTAATTGCTAAATACAGTTTTTAGAGTGTGGGGATTAGTGGCATTTAAGTAAAGCTATTGGACAACAAGAGTCTCCTGTGGCATTATATAAAATGCCTTATGATCTCATCATCCCCTGCACGTACGCTGAATTCCAGATTAACTCCCCCGTTCTTCTTCAACACCAAAGACGCAATTGCAGATTGCCCATGGAAAGTTGCGTTTGCCGCGCATCAGCTCGTGAAAGGGCTGTATTTAGGCCAAATGCTGTTTGGTGCGCCCGTTGTACGAGCATTTACATGGATTTTGTGTTTGATTAAAAAGTAGCGATTAAAATTCACCTCGTCAACATTAGGCAAAAACACCCCAAAAAACTTGTGTTGCCCTTAAAAAATCGGGAGGGTCGGCCGGTTGATTTTTTTACCATCCATGAAAACAATATTACTTGTCGTGTAACTCTGAATTAGGGAGGCAAAAGGTAAGCTATTTAAAAATGAGTAGGCGAAATGTACGATTGTTACATCGTAGCTGTATTTACAGACAATAATTTCAATAAAACGTGTTCATTTTGTGCGGGAAAAGGTGAGATTTTGGAAATGCCATTATTATTATTGGGGGGGGGGGGGGGGGTTGTTGTTGCGGGTGGGGGGGGGGGGGGGGGGGCTGATATCTACGGCCATGTTTTGTACTCCACGAATTAATGGTGCTTATCTACCAAACGTGACAGCGGCCAATAAAATTGCAGTATTTGAGAAATTAGCATACAATATGAAAATGATAAGAATATCAAAGTTTGATCGCGCGCGTTGTGAAAATAGACTGGTTCCCTAATTCCCCGAATATGGCGCTTGTGTTTGCCCTTGTTTGAGGGTTGGATGCCTGTGTTGTAACCAAGTCATTTTTTCTCAAGTCAAGTCAAGTCACAAGTCAATTTTTTCCAAGTCCGAGTCAATTTTTTTCAAGTCAAGTGCCAATCCTCAAGTCAAGTGTTGCACATAGTTCAAATTCCAATGACTTAATGACTTTTGGCTGGCACGTATGCACTGTACAAAATCAACCTTGCATGCCGTCTTGACGATTCTCCATGCAGTCGTCCAGTGCTGCAGCCCCGCATACGTACATGTACTAGACACCCAGCTCGTAGTATGCACTGTAGGCTGGCATTTTCAACTGATATGTGCATACACCCAAAAGTTGTGTTAAATTGTTTTAACAAAAGTGTTGATGTCAGCAAGTCAAATTTATTCAAGTCAAGTCGAGTCACAAGTCATGTTCTTTCAAGTCAAGTCAATTAAGTCAAGTCAAGTCCCAAATCAAATTAAGTCAAGTCTCAAGTCAAAAGAATCGCAACTCGAGTCCGTCTCGAGTCCGAGTCAGCAATTAAGTCTAGTCAACAAGAAATTTGGATGCAGCTGTTTATTCTCGTTTAATCAGCTCGATAAAAAGCCATTTGCGAGTTAAATTTGGTACACTGACGTGTAGTGCTCAAAATGCTTCGGCACATTTTAACTTTGAATTCTCCAGACCAAAGAGACTGTTATTATATCACGTGATTCGAGCCGGGGCAAGCCTAATTAGGCTGCGTCCGAATCAGTCGCTTGTCTAGAGGGCGTGTTTGTTTCACGCAGATAGATCCGGAGCGCGATCAGTGATCCGGAGCGTCAAAAGCTGCTCCGGATCACGTTTTTCGGGATCCTGCTCTCGCGAGGTGGGTTCGCAAGATCCAAGATGGCGATCGACGTGCGAGACGGACAGAGAAAAGTGACGGTATTTGTTCGTAGATTTGAAGCATTTACGAGCTATTGTGACAGTATTTACTCATAATTCTTTTACAGTGTATTTTTGTTATTAAAGCTATGTACGATTTATTTACTTTTCTGGAAATACTAGATAGTTTATCATAAAAATAGCCCTACAGAATCTGAAGCAGACGACATTGTCGTGTAATACAAATTCTCCCAGCATGCAACATAATAGCGAGAGGGATTCGCGATCTTGTTTGTTTTCGTTCGGCTCTGGATCGTGTGGATGGTGAAACCATGGAGGAAGGAAACAAACAGGCCCGTGATATAGCAACAGTGTCTTTGGTCTGGAGAATTTAAAGTTAGAGGGCCTGTTTGTTTCACACGGATCGGGAGGTGATCCAGAGCCGAACGAAAACAAACAGGATCGCGAATATCCCTCTCGCTATATGTTGCATGCTGGGAGAATTTGTATTACACGATAATGTCGTCTGCTTCAGATTCTGTAGGGCTATTTTTATGATAAACTATCTAGTATTTCCAGAAAAGTAAATAAATCGTACATAGTTTTAATAACAAAAATACACTGTACAAGAATTATGAGTAAATACTGTCACAATAGCTCGTTAAATGCTTCAAATCTACGAAAAAATACCGTCACTTTTCTCTGTCCGTCTCGCACGTCGCCATCTTGGATCTTGCGAACCCACCTCACGAGCAGGATCACTAAAAACGTGATCCGGAGCAGCTTTCGACGCTCCGGATCACTGATCGCGCTCCGGATCTGCGTGAAACAAACACGCCCAAAATGTGCCAAGCATTTGGAGCAAGCATGGAGCAAGTCAGTGTACCAGATGTTATTCAAATTTAACTCGCAAATGTAGCATGCGTTGGTACATGGTTTACATGCAGTTTACATGCAGTATCATGATCGTATCATTCACCCGGTACGTATAGGCGTCCAATCAGAACGACAATGGACGGATCGGGAGCCAGTCTGTTTTGTGATTCACGATGTTGTGATCATGTGATCACGGAGAGTTCATCGGCTGTGATTGTGAATTTTGTGAACGTCACAATATCAAGATTTTTGAAGGGATTTTTCGCAAAAAAACAAGCTAAAACATCGAACAGACCGTTTAGTGCCAAAATGGAAGAGGTAAGTTTTTCTTCTTCTTTTGCCATGAGTTAGGATAACGTGGAATTTACGACCCTTGTGCAGTTTTTGGAGTTGCTGACAGTAGGCCGTTACTAGTGCGACAGTTCCGGATCATCATTGACACTGTGTGACACTGACATTTCCGCCTTCCAGATCACTTGATTAAACAAGAATTAATCCAAGTTCCTCCATGGGGCAACCAAATTTGTTTTTAAAGATTTTTTTCGAAAAGAGTTCCATATCCAGACATCACTTATTTTCCCTTAATATGACTTAAAAACTACCAAAAAGTGTAAATCTGATGAAGAAACACGAATTTAGAAGGGAACAATTTTCAACTTATTCTTTGTTGAAAATACTTGCCCCATAGACTTTGTGCACGAGGTATAACTATAAATGATATCCGGATATGGAACTCTTTCCACCCATAATGCAGTTCGTCGAACTTTGTAATTATCTTATAGTTGGCCTCTTAGTCTTAGACGTGAAATGCCAGTCAAAATTCTTGTTTCCCCCCAGCATGTAGTCAACATTCATCGTTTTTCTATTGACTTTACTTAAAGAGTACGACTAGTTTTCTTGATAGAAAATAATCTCATATGTCACAGATTAAAATATTTTGGCAAGTGAATTTACTGACTTGCCGTTTTCGCCGAAAGATTTTCATGCGCGTTTAAGACAGTTCCGGATCACCACCGTTTGCAATTTGCAATTGCGAATTTCCCCATGGGTCCACGTCATTTACTGACGTATCATTTCAATTATTTTTCTTTTTCGTACTGCACAGTCGTAATAACTCTGGCATGGGATGCTTATTAAATCCAAGGCCGCAACAATGTATTTTTTTTGCCTTGTTCCGGCGAGTCTATTTTTTTTTAAGCTGATGATTGTTAAAGTTTTAATCAGGGTGAGATTTGTCAGGATTTTTCCTGATTTCAGGATTTTTTGTTGGGATTTCAGAATTTTTAAAGAATATCTTTTGCAATCTGTAATTCCTGAGGTGTTGTCCTAAAGGTGTTTTTACTTGTAAAAGTGGATATAGACCAATACAAATGGATATTTTAAGGGGGTGCCTTTAGGCAAAAACTATGTTGATCTGGGGTCCTCGTGGATTTTTTGTGGATTTTTTGTGAATTTCGTGGAATTTTCATTTTTGGCCAATCTCACCCCAGTTTAATGAGACAAGTCAACCCCAGTTTGGGGGACAATTTCAGGTCGTCTATTCTTATGTTTTTCTTTATATTTGCAATGGCCCTGGTTTTGTACACGACATATGGGGAAACAAATTAAACCCTTTTTTCCCAATTACTTTTATGGCAACAATTTTATTTACATTTACTTGCCACTAATTAAAGCAAAAAAAAATGATTAAAAAAAAGAAATTGCATAAAAAAAAATTGCATAAAAATAAAATAAAAGAATTGCTCATAATATTAATTAACATAAAGATTATACATGTCCAGTCATGCATTAAAACACAGTAATGAAATAAGGCACGGTTCTATAAGTGCTGTTTTTACAAATACCAACTCTAATCTTATGTGTAAATTGAAAATAAATATACATACATGTATAACAAAATTTTCTTCATTGGGAAAACTAGAAAACATTATTAAAACATTATGAAAAAAAAAGACGTACAATTTAGATGAATCTAAGGTTTTATTGTCATTCTTTTTCTGTTCCTGACCTTTAACCCTAACCCTCCATGGCATTTTAGCTAGAACCCTACCAGATGCATCAAATTGCATACTTTGTCACTTTGACTTGTGTGGAGAGTGCAGCAAAGTGGCACCAATGCACTGCGTCTGGCAGGGTTAGGGATAATAGGGTTTATATCACATAACAAGTTATGGAATAATTATTATAAACAAGTAAAGTGAAAACAAAAAGTGGAGAAAAACATTGACAATACACACGGAATGGAATGCATCGACGCGACGCTGCATGTACTGTAAGTTTGCGCATGTAAAACAAGACGATATACATCTATTGTTGCTGATGCCTCTCTGAATTGAACGGTAAATTTCACTTTTGATCCAGATCGTACAAGCAAACCTTGATACCTCCATCTTAATCCTCGAACTCTACTTGTATCTCAGGTGCCGTATCTAGTATTTTTTTAGCCGTTTTAAGAGTGAAATCAGATGCTTTTGTTGGATCTTCAAACATTTTCAGTTAATTACCAGTCAATTGCAGGCACTTGCCTTTATTTAATACCCCATCACCACATCATGTCCCAATGTTAAAAAGGCAATATGTAGTATGTAGTGTCCAAGTTACTCGCACTAAATCACCCCCACATGTGTAAATTGTACCAATAACATCTAATGCAGAAAACAAAAACTTTCTTCCGTATTGCATGACAAATTTTCTTGACTAAAGTCATAACATTAAAGGTTATGCCAAGGTTATTTCTGAAAACTGTATCCCTTTAAAAATACGATTTTTAGCCTTTTCCTTGACAAATATTAAGCCATTTTGTTGAGTTACAATCGTTCAACTTCACAGGGGACTGTGACCATTTTGGACCCATCGCAGATCTACAGGCCCGATGTTAACGAGAAACAGTTTGAAGGGACTGCCTTCAAACCATTAGCCAAGGAAATAGACAACTTCAGACAATTTGCTGAGGTAAGTGCTTCAAAGTTGCTTTCATTATGCCGTTTTCCACGTTAGACAGACTGAAGAGTCTGCTAGACTAGTCAGTGTTCATTATAAAAACTTTTGCATAAAAGGGGATAAAAAGTGAGAAAGTTACAAGTCTTGCACGCTTTGACCCCTGCCCAGATGAGGCAAAAATAAATGATGTTGTCCTTAACCCCTTGAGCACGGTATTTTACGGGAGACGTCGGGGTGTTGCAGCGGTTCTGGCAGCCAAATCGAACCGCTACAATGTGTTTGTGCAGTCAAGCATGACATACACAATAATCCAACAATGGATTGAAACTTCACAAACAGCGGCCAGTGGCGTCATCTGGCCTGGTGACACTGTTTTGTTTTTTTGCCCTATGGCGTCATCTGTCTGCAAGGGGTTAACTGGGAAAAAATCGGAAGGGAAGGTTGGTTGATTGTTTTCTATTTTTTTATTTTTTTTTTAAACCGTTCATGAAAATATCAAAACAATACTACATGTCATGTAACTCGGACGTCGAGAGGCAAAAAGTAAGCTTATTTAAAAGTGAGATGGCCAAATGCATGACTGTGCTGTCATAGCTGTATTTAAAGACAATGATTTTAATAAAACTTCTTCATTTTGTGCGGGAAAAGGTGAGATTTCGAAAATTCCTTTAAAAATAAAAAAAAAACCAAATGAACCAAAAATGTGACCCGACTGTTGTGACTTTTAGGGTTGGTCGCGGAGGGCAACACAACATTTGTTTTGGCCTGAGGTTCATGTAGCTTCAACTACTAATCTCTGTGTAAACTGGGTAATGCATCAGTTGTTAATCACCGTTTTTGTGTGTAATTGTTCCAAAGGGGTACATGTATGTGCAGTTGTATGCTATGCATTGTGACTTGATTTTGTATCTTTAATGTTTGTGTTAAATGTACAATGTGACGTTGCCTATATTTACTGGAATTGGCATTTGATAGCATTCCTTTTCCATTTGATTTGAAAGATGCTTACTTGGGTTATCAAGTGATTTTGTTCCCTCTGTAGCACAATCCTGAAGATGACCCCCAGCTGAAGAAGATCAAAAACACCTACAAGATGATGCATACCTACCAGACCGTCGACTATGTCCGCAGCAAGGTCAGTTTATGCCAAATAAATGTTGTGAAACTGAAGAGTTACCCTAAACTTTGTTGACCTAACCCCTTGGGTCCAGAGCTGTGTTCCACTCACACGAACAACGCAAACATTTGCCAACTACATGTACGCAAACAATTTCCCATTGGATGTCCACACAAATTTGCCGAATGTTGGTGAACGTTTGCGGAACGCAGTCCAGGGCACTGTCATCGAGAGTGCGTACTCCTGGCTGGTATTACAGATAGAGGGCGGTGCAGAGCACCTTACAAGTGAGTGGGCACGCAGGCCGTGGATAAAGTGCTGGCATACGGGGATTTTGACAAGGAGTATGAATGAAAAGCGCCATTCAAGAACAATATAGTTCACCGAACTCTATTGACCGTGAAACCCCACCAGCCACAGCTGAACGATGAATAGAGCAGTACGTGTTTGAATGTACATGCATGTACAATACACGTAAACAAGGCCTATTCGCTGCATGGGCATAGTGCGGAATTGCGGCTATAGATGTCAACCGCCCCAGTAGCCTCGCCTCACGCCGCAGCTATCCGAGCTCAATGGGTTGAGGCAGGATTTGGAAACGGTGTTGAAAATAGTTTCTTTTATACAATTTCAGCATGTACTGTAAGTAGCAAAACAGTGTGTGCCAATTCAGAAAAGCATTTGCAAAAGATACTGGACTAAAGTCATGAACTACATGTAGACTCAAAAAATGTCCTTAACCACACTGGTATGGTCTTGTAGTTTGTTACATTGTAGACCATATTATAAATTACTGGACTTGGTCCAGTGGTGGGAAGTACAAATTCCGATAGGTCCCGGGCATACTTGCATCATTTCAATTCTCTGTGCCCATTCTTGTTTTATTCAGCATGAACAATGGGGAAAGCTGGACCATGGGCAGTTCACTATCATGCAAGCGTTGGAGTTCATTAACACCATCGTAGATGAGTCAGACCCAGATGTAAGTATGAGTTTGCACTCATTAAGTGATCCCCACAATGTCGCTTCCCAGGTTGTATCGTAAAAATTGGGTATCCCTGGCTATACGGCATTCTGGGTTTATGACTTCTGACTAGCGCCCACCCGAACAAAGATACTGACAATTTGGGAGACCGCCAACATAGGGCAAGATAGCTCAGTTGGTAGAGCGCCGGTACGGTAACCCGGAAATCGCAGGTTCGAATCCCGCTCCTGCCAGTTTCTTTGTTCACTTTGAAAATGTATTCAAATTTACCTAGTCAGTTTCCCTTGTGGATTGTTTGATAAAATATATATTAGTAGAAGCTAAGAATGTCACCAATTTGAATGCTAGCCATCCCAATGCCATCAAACTGATTCATGTCTCTCCACAGACCAGCGTGCCCAACATTTACCATGCCTTCCAGACGGCTGAGAGAATCCGTGAACGACACCCCGACAAAGGTCAGCGTTATATACTTTTGTGCTCAGCGCAGTAAAACCTTTTAGGTGTTCACATGCAGGTTTTGTGCATACTGACAAAATATTTTAGACTTTGTATGCCTCCAGAAATTGCAACAGGTTTTCACTTTGTTATTAACTACTTTCATTGTGCTTGGAACTGTTCTCAAAGTATTTTCATCTATGAATAAGTTTAGAAGAAATATTTCATTTAGATATGGATTGTTGTTTATATATATCTACATTTTGTAATTTGTCACTTGAGGCCACATTTGGCTCAGAAAAAACATTAAAGTAGCAATGACTGTGCTCTGGCAGAAAATTAAATTAAATGGGTTTCCTCATAGGCCCTAAATGAAAAAAATGAAGAAAATAAAAAGAATAAAAAATAATGCTCACTACACTCTGTAGTCTGCATTGGTATTGGATTTTGTAAATGCTTCGCATTTAAGTTTTGTTGGAAATTGTGAGTTAGCAATGCCGTATGAAAAACATTGAAGGGGGTTAGGGTTAATGAAGTGGACATGAATTTTGTGTTTATTTCTTGATTCTTGTCTCAAACAGAGTGGATGATTCTGACTGGACTGATTCACGACCTGGGCAAAGTGATGGCAGTGTGGGGAGAACCTCAGGTGCACATTCAAACCCTTAACCCCTTGGGTACGGATGATGCCAAATGCCGCAAAAAATATTTGCCACCAGGCTGGATGACATCTATACACGCCAATTTCTGCATTTTCAATCCATTGTTGGATTATTGTGTATGATACGCTTGGCTGCACAAGCCTCTTGTGTTCATTTCGCTTAGCAGCACAGGCCGCCCCGGCACCCCGGCGCCTCACTACGATAACCGTACTCAAGGGGTTAACATAAGCTCTATGAATAGCCCCCCCCCCCCAAAGTTTACCCTTTATTTATATCTTTGGTTGGGACTTGCAATTCGTTTATGTACATGTTGTAAGCTTTCATGTGATGTATTGTGTTGTTACCTTAGCTTATTCCGTAAAGTTATTAGAGTCCTGACTGCTTGTTCTGAGAAAATGAAGCTCAGAATTGGGGAATACTGTTGGTATATGTGAAATCACCCCAAAGCAATATTTTGAGATGGAATTCAGTAATAAAACTAATTCAGTTATAAAACTAATTTAGTTATATAACTTATGATAAAAAAATGCTTTTCAGATGTAAACATTAATCTCAAAGTCGACTTCCCAGTTAAAAATGGTTGTTTTTGCATTTAACTCAAAATACCATCATGTGACCTTCCACTCATTTCGTTGAGCCATGCTACAATTTTTAAGAGAATTAAAAAATGCATATGTAATAAGCCAGTTCGGTATCTCAAAGGTCAAAGGTTATTCGGGATAAAATTGCTGACGTAATGTCGCGTCATGTTACGTGAACGCCCATTCTGATTGAATTTAACACGTGCGCGTTGTACGACCACCTTTTGTGTTCACACGCGCGCGTTGGGTCACGCGGGTCATTCGGGATAAAATGTCAGTGTGCACATGCGCAGTTGAAATACGGAACTGGCTTATTAACAGTGTCTAATCACACAGGATACAATTTGATTGAGCCAACAAAATCTGAGACAAACAAAATGACAACAGATTTCCATATATGCAGTACTCGGATACACAAAAGCATCAGATATTTGCCTTTTTAAAAATATCAGCCAGGAGCATATATACCTCAGTGATTTTTACGTTTGTACACTGCAGTGTATGTTCATGCTTAGTTAAACGTAGTATACAACATTTGCTTTTGCTGTAATTTTCAGAAATAAATGGATTTTGGGGTTAGTATTTTATAGCAAATACTGTAACACTGACCTGTTCAAAGTTTTATGTGCATGAATGCTGGGAAACAGAGAGGGAGAGAAAAAAAAGTGCTATTTTTTAGTCTGGTTCCGTGACCGTACTTCAGACAAAACGGAACAATTTATAGACGTCGGGGGAATTATCAGGTCAGGGAACTAGACTATCGCTCAAAATTGATAGAAAAATTCAACTTTTCTTGGAAATGACAGCTTTTATTTACTTAGATTCAAGTAAGGTATTTCATAATAATTCAGCAGTTTTGTTTTTGGTTGTTTGCAAATGTTGTATATAGGCCATCAGCCTGGGGGGTTGGTCGATATCAAATGAGGGGATTAATGCTCATGGTGATTTTTGGCAAGGTATGCACCCCTTCAGTTGGAAATTATGTGATAGCATTGCAGCGGTGGCAGCTTTTTGGGTGCTATCACCCCTTTAAAAAAATGGCCGCCAACATGCTTGTTACCACATATAATTAATCCGGTAACAAGCATATTGGCGGCCATTTTGAAAATAAAAGTGAAAAAAAAGTGATAACACCCAAAAAGCTGTTATCGCTCACGCTGCAATGCTATCACACATTTTCCAACTCCAGGTGCCAAAAATCGCTATGAATATTGCTCCTTTCGATCATTTGATACCGGTGGCCCATTTTTTGGACCGAGGCTGATGGCCTAATATTACCTTTAAGCACCATAGAAAGTGAGATGATGCAATTGCTGAGTTACGTGTTTCGGAGTCCAGTTGACTCTAATTTTTTTTGGAGTAACATAGAAGTCTTCTAAGGTCTGTGTGCCATATGCACGCATTTAAGATATTTGTTTAATTCATGTCTTCCTCTTTTGTCCTCATTCAGTGGTCTGTTGTGGGGGACACCTTCGTCGTTGGCTGTTCTTTTGCAGATTCCATCGTCTACAGGAACACAAGCTTTGTGGATAACCCTGATTTGAATAATCCAGCCTACAAGTAAGTGACTTGTCTTGCAGGCTGGAATTGCAGTTGGGATTTGCAGCGTTGTTGTCATGCACTTGTTGATGAATACAAGTGCAAGTACTGCAATGCTTTTGTTGTAGATTCAAGTACAGAAAAATATATACTCGGGAAAGAGTATACTCGAGGATTGAGTGAGTTTGAGAACTACACCATGTAAAGAAGTAGTATTGTCTTCGAGTATGGCTGTAGACTAATCTATGGCTGTAGACTAATAGTATGGCTGTAGACCAGGCCCGCATGAGACGCGCTCAGGTAGTATGCACGCGCTCCAAGTTTTTTGGACCAATAGGGTCACCATTTTTTCTAAATCTGGTGAACTCAAAAAGCCCTATTATTTCTGGAATGGCCATTTTTAGTTTTGAGGCAGGGAGTTTCTTATTTTTACTATTTGTCTCTTGAAATATTTCCGGTCTAGCAAAAATTTTGTGCTACTAGCCCAGCTGTCTAGTAGATTTTTACCTGAAATTCGACCCCTGAAAATGCGCACGCACCTCGTCTGATTTTGTTCGCTATAGAAATGAGTACAAGTCAATTTTGAGTACAACACGGGGGATTTTGGTGGGATAATAGACCAGTCCATTAAGCCCCACCCTTGCCGTACTATTGGCCAATCACAGCCGCGACCGTGATTAACAAGTGGCGCACAACTGTGATTGGTCAATGCATCAGTGGGTGGGGCTTAATGGATCGGTGTATTGAGCTTTTGGAGGGGGCAAGAGAAGGAAGGATTGAGCTTGGTTCGGTTCGTGCATGGGTCATTGATGCTTTCGCAACGTTGGACGAGGTGCGTCAGACTTTATTTGAGTTGCGTGTGAGAACAAAGATTCCGAATTTGAGTGGTGAACTGAGGTTTTTTTTTTAACGTCAATATGTAATGTTACACAAATGTTGTTTTAAACAATAGGGCAAATGTTAATGTCACTTTGTTTCAATGTTTGCTTACTATCTGGGATACATTAATAATAGCTTACAGCCTTACTGTTGTCCTTTAAGCTTAAACAGTGTTTTTGTACGGTAAATTTTCCTCGGTGTAATAATAAAGATATTTATAAAGCGCAGACAATCGCAGAAAAGAATCCACCTCAAGGCGCTATAACAAAGAATAAACAAATAAGAATATATGAAATTTCTGTAAACAGACACATTTTTTAAAATATTAAAATTCTAAAAAGCTAAAACAGAATACAACAATCAAGTTTACATAGTTAAAAGAGAGATAAAAAGGAATACACAATAAACTCTTCATATAGAAGAACTAATGATACTAATTCACGGAATTAAAATACTGTTTTAAAAGATAAGTCTTTAGGCGACTCTTGAACAAGTCGGGTGTCATCACGTCCTTGACACATTCCGGCAAACTGTTCCAAAGAGAGGGAGCAGCAACGCTGAATGCCCTACCGCCGTACGTGGTTGTCCGTGGAGGAGACGGTGGCTTCAGCATCAGAAGCGAGGCCGACCGTAGTTGGCGACGTGGTTGGTAGCGTTGTACAAGGTCTTGCAAGTATATGACGGTGCCAGCCCATGCACTGCTTTAAATGTGAGAATGAGAGTCTTGTAGATGATTCGCTGTGAAACAGGGTGCCAATGAAGTGATTGCAGGATTGGAATTATGTGTTCACTACGCTTGGAGCGACAGACCAGCCTAGCTGCAGCATTTTGCAGACGTTGTAGTCTCTGTATCTCATTGATTGGGAGGCCAATAAGAAGGCTGTTGCAACCATCAATTCTCGAGGTGATAAAGGCATGCACCAGTTTCTCTGTTGAGGATTTGTCAAGATAACTCCTGACCTTTCCAATCATGTAAATGAATGCCCATCCTATCCGACATATATTGTTGACATGGGTCCTTAAGCGCAGATCACTGTCAAAGACTACACCAAGGTTGCGTGCCTCATCACAGAAGTCGTCAAGTCAATCGCCAATCTTGACTGGCGGAAGGCTCATAGAATTGACAAAGCGAGAGTTGAAATGAAGGATTTGGGTTTTCTCGTCGTTAAACTTCAGTTTATTTGTGACAGCCCATCTCTTGATTTCGATCACGCACTCCTCCAGGCGATGAATGGCTCTTGCAGCGTCAGTCGGCTTGAAGATCAAATACACCTGAGTGTCATCAGCGACATGACATGGTTGATATTATGTATGGTCATGATGTCACTGAGAGGGACAGTGTAGAAGGTGAACAAAGGAGCACCACATACCGAGCCCTGTGGTACACCCCACGGAATTTGACACACAGCCGACTCAGTATCACCAATAACCACGGATTGGGAACGATCACAAAGGTATGATCGAAACCATTCCAAGACCGTCCCAGTCAGACCATACTGATGCTCCAGACGATCAAGTAAGATGGCATGGTCGATCGTATTAAATGCAGAGCTGAAGTAGAGTAAAATAAGAACTGCTTCCTGGTGCTCGTCAATAGCACACAGAACATCGTTCTGGACCGAAGCGAAGTAGTCTTTCAACTGATGCATACAGCATCTCTCCAGTAGTTTAGACATGAAACTAAATAAGGAGTGTAAAAAGCTTGCTTTCCCAGGGATGTGACATATAGAGGCCTGATTGGGGTATATATACCCACCCCAGTTTGGGAAGTTACAACCCCAGTTGAGTAGCCTTGAATGCAAGGCTGTGCGTGCTGTCTCATCAGCCAGTCGCGGTCACCCGGCCCAGCCCGGCCCGCCTGGCGCGGCCAGCTAGATCACAGCGAACGCCGATCCATTACATGCACTATTTGCCCGCAGTGCATGTACACGCATGGTCATACATAGTACATACACTGTACACGCACCACCTATACCCACACGCAAGAGTCTCCAGCCAGGACCATAGCCTTGATGATTCTGTTACTTCCGGGTTTATGGTTTTCTTTATTTTGTATTGGAATTCCGTAGTGAATGGGGGTGGGGGGGGGGGGGGGGGTGAGTGAGTGGATATGTAAATTATCCAGTATGAATAACGTATGTTTCCCAATTGCCAATCGCAGCCTTGGTTTGCGTAGCTGAATCTGAATTATGCATTTACGAATGTCTAAGCAGCTACCTGGAATTTGTTTTACCGTTGACCTTTGTGAGCCCTGCCAACGCGATCATGCCATGTTTTTCATGCGCGTATGTAACATGAATTATTCAAAGTGACCTGCCAATTTAGGACCAATGAGATCGTGCACGATTAAAAATAGCTGAATTCAGTAACATAACGGCATACCCCAGAAGTAACAGTATCATCAAAGCTGCGCTCCTTCGGAGCACGGATGGTACGGGGACGGTGCGTGTACACAAGCACTGTGGGCACCGTGCGTGCCACGGATTGGCGATCGCTGTGTACGTATTATGTGGAGCTATAGCTATATGTACTGGCCGGCAGGGCGGGTACGCGCATGCGGGGACAGCACACACAGCTTTAATTCAAGGCTACAGTTGAGTGGTCTGTAAAATGGCCGTCTATTGGATCACAAATAACCCCATTTTTGAATTTTAATTTCTGCAGCGCATTGGGAGGCCGGAATTGTGTCCTATGAAGTGGGTCAGAAATTAACCTTTTTTTTAATCTCCTCAGCTCTAAGTGTGGCATTTATGACGAACACTGTGGCTTGGCCAACGTGATGATGTCATGGGGCCATGATGGTAGTTTGAGTTTCGTTTGTTGATTGCAAAGTTGTCTCAGCGACGACAAAGATGTATTAGCTATGCAATAGTTGTGGCTTTCCGCCATAACCAAAGGATTAACTAAGACCAAGGAGTCAGCTTGAATTGTGTTGAATTTTTCTACTTTTTGAAGCCAGTGTAGTTGTACAATGTACATGTGATTTCCTGCTTCTGTGATCAAGTAATGGAACTTGAGCAAAGAGAGTCCCTTTTCCAGTAAGTCTCCACACATGGTTTTCTTTCATACAGTTATGGCTAATGATCTGTCTCGCTTTGTGAAATGTTTGTTCATTAACCCTCCCACTGTTATAACTACCATAACCTATAAAAAGAAAACCTAAGCCCTTCCTCTCCAACAGCTTGTGTGTTTCAACCTAGGTAGGGTAGTTGGCTCCATTTTGGCACCGAGAGAGGGAGGGTTATAGTCATAAAAAACATGGAGCAAGTCTGTCAAACATGGATTTGGCCAAATTTATTGTTTCTGTGTCCATTTAGCTCTGAAAGATTAAAACAAAATTTCTGTTCTGAAGAGAAAGGGCTTATAAGTCATATTCAGTGTGTTGTATAAGTCCTTTCCACTATGAGCTGATGAAATCACACAGTGTGTCAATAAACAAAAACAAAATCTACATTTATTTAGCACTGTGAAGTAAGACAAAAAAAATATGATATTGTCCTCGTAGTTTTCATGAAGTGTCAAATGATTCAGATGTTTTTTTGTGAGCACCCTTTAGTAGGTCCGTACTGGGCCAGATAACATATTTATAGCATGGTTTACGTAAACTGGAAAGCCACAAAGATCTAAATGCTGATACATCTTTTAGTGCTGATCATAATTTGTTACCAAGTTAGTGTTTGATGTTCACACTAAGCCAAAATAACAAAGCTATTTCTCAAACCTCGGCTTCAGCTTCAGGCCCCCCCCCTCCCCGATTGGTTCAAGTTTGTTTTGGTCTGCCATTTTGTTGATTATACATCAATCCCTTAAGTCCTAAGCCACATGTCCAACTCTTCCCATTTGCTTCAAGCATTTTTAAGATGATGTTGATTGCTGAGAGAAGTTTGGGTCATTTTTTGCTTTATGTAGATTCTGTTTTGTAAAATAAAACAGCGAATTTTTTTCTCCCATGAAATAACAAAAAAGGTGACTTTTGAGAGCTATTTTTATCAAGTCCCCTCTAGCGCAGCATAGCCCCGCTGATGCCATTTGTCTAAAAGTTGTCGCTGCGGGCAGCAAACAATTCTGATGTCATAGTACGAACTCCTCTTTTGTTTCTAGTGCTAGACACAAAAGGGAGTTCATCCTATGACGTCAGAATTGTTTGCTGCCCGCAGCGAGGACTTTTAAACAAATGGCACCAGCGGGCTAGAGGGGATTTGATAAAACTGCTCTCAAAAGTCACTTTTTTGTTATTTCATGGCAGAAAAAAATTGGCTGTTTTATTTTACAATACGCAATCTACATAAAACAAAAAAAAATGACCCAAACTTCTCCCAGCAATTAACATCATCTTTATAGATTGAGCTGCAGGAACAGGCAGAGCCCAGGCTGAGATTGAGAAATGGCCCAACTGATACCATGTTCTTCCATTTTTTTTGCTGTAACTAAGATGTTTTTATTTTACCTCCGTCTCAGATAACAGTTAACATAAACTTCCCCCTTCTCTTTTGCTGCCCTTTCCATGAAATGTCTAATGCCCGTCCTCGTTGTCTTTGACAGAGTACTTGTACAAGGTGCTGGTTGAGAACCACTGCAAGCTGCCCGATGAGGTAAGTGAAGCAGTAGTGTAGCCACGTTATTTTCATTGGAGGGGAGGGGGGAGGGGGGGGACATTGCAATTTTTAAGTGGGGCAAGTAAAAAAAATGTATCCAGATTTTTAGAAACGCATTTTAAAATTCTTGTCAAAAAAGTGTCCCGAGTTTAGTTTTTGTGGACCTTGGAAATTATATGGAAAGTTGGGGGGGGGGGGGGGGAGTTTCCTTTTTTTAATATGCGGCACTTGCAATGGCATTTACACATAGGTGCATACTGAATATAGGGCCTATATCTACACACGCCAGTCAAATGTCTGAATAAGTGAGAATATGGTCTTTGTGTACTTTTGGGCCCCCTTTACATACGAGAACAAAAATCCACTTCTGTTTTATTGGACTCATCTAAAAAAGCTAGTAATGATGTACTGTTCAATGTTCGATATACTGGTCTAACAATTTTAACAAAATGTTTGCTTTGGAGATTAAATGGAATTGGATTTTGGGGTCCTGAAAATGAATTGGTTTAATACAGTTTCCAAGAAAATGTGTAACATTGTTACATATATATTATACAATATATGAGTAACATTTATGTATAATGCAGTCATTTATATTGATTCGACCGGTTGCTGCAAAAAAAGAGCTACCGATGAGAAATATTGGCAATTTTATGTAGTTTTAATCTATTATGCATTATGGGTTTGAATCAAGGGCCCTTCCTCAGTTATTTTCACCCTCTTCCCTTCCCAAGCCAATGATAATAGCATTTTGGCTGTAGAACAGTGACATCAGCAGTGCTAGTTTTGTGGAAAAAGAGGGTAGGGTTTTAATTTTGAGGGGTAATATCATTGGGTTTAGTGACAAAGTTAAATGCAACACACAGCGTCTCCCCCCCCCCCCCCCCCCCCCCCCCCCCCCTAAAAAAAATTATAAAAAAAATACATATAAAAATTAAATATATATAAAAAACCAAATCAATTAATAAATAAATAAAATAAAATTAATAAAAATAAAAATAAAAAAGAACAAAGATACTGACAATTTGGGAGTCCACCAACATACGGTAGTGCAAGATAGCTCATCAGTTGGTAGAGCGCAGGTACGGTCTTCTGGAGTTCACAGGTTCAAATCCCGCTCCTGCCAGTGTTCTTTGTTCACTTTGAAAAAGCAACACGTACTTGGCAAAAACTATTTGATGACAATAGGGATTTTACAATGACAAACATGTACCTGATTTGAAAGCAAATAGACTGATAAGAAGTTACATTTTTATAACCCGACTTCTAATTTATAGTTGAGTATGGGGGACAAGGAGTAAATGGAATAGCCAGAATATTGAATGGATGGCAGCAATTTCTCTGAATCTACAAGTGCGAAAACTTGACATTTGTATTGCTGTCAATTATAAAAACTGGGGTTGTTAGAAATATAAAAAAAAATTGCTTATGGTTGCAAATGCCATATATGAATGATAGAGGTGTCATAGATGTGTTCCGAAGTAGAATATCACTGAAAACATGGTATTTCATTTAAAGATTGGGGAGGATTTTTGAGCAATGTGTTGTGAGGGGATAAAACTCTGTTTAGATCGAGTTCTTTTCCCCCGAACTTCTGATGAATTGATGAATTTTCATCTAGGCATTGTACATGATCCGCTATCATTCCTTCTACCCCTGGCACACCGGTGGGGACTACATGCATCTGTGCAGCAATAAAGACATGGAGATGCTCAAATGGATTCGAGAATTCAAGTAGGTTTTCAAAGGCATCAACCCTGTCCCCATAACAGTCCAGCAGTATAGACTAATCCGGCGACCAAAATTAGAAGCATTTACTGCGGTGGCACCACGCTCGCGTGCACGTTTTACGCACGCGCTCGACGCAGCTTTGACCAACAGGGTGTTTACAACTTGCCAAAATGCGCACTTGACTCAAATTAAAGAACGCGGGCATCCTGCACGCGAGCGTGGCACAACTGCAAAATGGCTTCTAATTTGGTTCGGCAAATTCCCGTATACTAACACTAGCTGCTAGGGCTGTTCATTTTCGAATAATTTAGTATTCGATTATTCGAGACTGGGCTTGACCGAATATTCGAATATTCGATACTCGCCTGCTCGTCTGCTGCAACTGCATGCTGTGCCGGTAAAAAGTTGCATGCAAAGCACGCCGGTGTTTTACATGCGGCGATCGATATTATAGACCACCCGATGGACATTTTTTTCATTGTATCCAGATCATTACGAGTACATATAATATTATGATAACAAGAAACCAAACTCCAGTCTGAGTTTTTGCAATAATTATTTTAGAAGTGTCAAGGGTTTTTACGGTCGGGAACAATATACCTCTGTCCACAAAAAATGCACTATTTGAGTCGTATCTGTACGTGCATATATATTTTTTCCGAATATTCGAACCGGCAAAAAGCTATTCGAATATTCAGTCGATGATCGAATATTAGAAAATTTGCTATATCCAGGGCAGCCCTACTAGCCGCTCTCTTGCCCTGGCACACTCCTGTTCTTAACTGTGTTAATGCATGGACAAATCCGACCAAGCTTTTATGGGCAGGATGAATGCGGCCATGATAGGGGGCCTTTCAGACACGTACAGTAAACTATGCTTTGTATGACTGTAAACATTGATTGTATTCAGTCACCCGAGCTTGGGGTTGACAAAATGATGGTATGTGGAACACTGATATCTATATATACTGGATAGCTCATTGGCCATTGCGCGCTGTACAAGCAACTGAAGCCAGCACCCGCCATATTACCACTCCCAATTCACCACTAACAGCTATGTAAGGAGAACGAGGATGAAAGGAGACCCTGGGGACAAGGTTTGCAAACCTATTATATTGGGAGTGATGACATGGTGGACGGTGGCCTTAACGCGACCAGCCGATGCGCTATCCAGTTTACATAGAGATCAGTGATGTGGAAGCTCCAAAACAATGGCCGCCTCTATCAAACAATACAGGTTATAGGGCAGTCATCACACGTACAGTTAGACCTAATAGATAGCAGTGTTGTAGTAAGGGTTGTTTTCATTCAAAAATAGTTTGTCCTGCATTATTCATTGGTAGAAGAAAATCCATTGAATTGAAATTTTCAGCCAGTCCACGGACATTGCAGCTTTAATTAAGAAGAAAATTTATTTGAAAGTTTTTCATTGCTTTAAGGTAGTGTACACGATTGGTAATCCTCCAATTTTGTTTTACTGAATTATTACGAAATACCTTACTAGACTGTAAGTTAATAGCAATCTCAATCATCCTTTGAAATGATGGCACCTGGTGTATTGTCGTTTTCAAGAAAAGTTGAAATTTCAATTGTTTTCCAACAATTGTTCCGCGTAACTGCAAAGTGTTCCTCATAACCTGGGATGTCCATGCTGAGCTCTGATTTGTTAGCATTGGTCATACATTTAACCTGCTGATGCCATTTTCAAAGAATCAGTATGCTGCAGATTTCTGATGCGGTGAGCATAAAAGTTAGTTTTAGCATTATCAATCTCCCATTTATAATCAGGTTTCTAAGTTTGCGCCATTTCTGATGGTTGTGGCAATTAAAAGCTCGTTGCCTTTCCGAAATCAGCTTTTTGATATATGACGTCAACCAGGGCTTATTACTGTGATGGATAATCACCTTTTCAATGGGAAAATGCAATTCAAAGGCCGGGTTAAGCATGTTATAGAAAACATCGGCCTTTTGTTGTGGCCTACTACAACCCAGCACTTCCTGCCAGTCTAGATTTTGGATCCATATGCCAGTTTCATCTCTGTATAAAATACTAACCCCCCAAATCCGCCCATTTCTGAAAATTGCAGCAAATGACCAATCATGTACACTACCTTTAACCAGTTCACGCCGGGATTATTTTGACATTCAACGGACCCAGGCACGGGATTATTTTTCCACGAACCTCGATGCCAGCTGGGTTCAGGCGGAATCGGGCCGTAATCTGCGGGTAGCACACCCTGATATTTCTGGCCTCGTTCGCTGTGATCGGGTCGCTGACAGATATTTCCGGCCTCGATCGAGTGCGTGTTTATCAGTCATCCGTTCTGAATACCGCAAAACCTTTGCGTGTGTACACGTCATCCGACGCGAACTGGTTAAGGGCATTTTGTGTGTTTATAAGCAGTACCCCAAGGAATTGCATTTCTAGGACCAACACGTTGATGAATGTTTGGGTTGGATGTTTCTATTAATGTGTTACGGTTTCTGGAAAAGTATGTCATTGGATGAATTATTCAAGCTGAATCAAATGCTCTCCCGTTCTAAACAATACGTTTGACTTTGCCCTGATGTCAAGGATCTCTGCACTATAAAAAAAAAAAAACTTGGCTGTTAGAGAATTTCTGAACGGCAAAGTATCCGGTTTTCAAATCCGTTTGCTTTTGTGTATTTCTGCAGCCAATTTGACCTGTACTCCAAGTGCGACCAGTTGCCCGACCTGGATGCCCTGCGTCCGTACTACCAGTCGCTGATCGACAAGTATGTCCCTGGTACCCTGAAGTGGTAGGCAGTTGGCACGTACTGGTCACACTGTTGGCCAGTTTCTAAACCAAAGCCCATTTACTAGCCTGTCTTGCAAAGGCTGATAAAAGATGAAGTAATTGACATTTAAAGTTTTGATTTGTATCTGCTCTGTGCACTTTATAGCCCTCTAGAGGTGAAAAAGTGACAATTACCTGTTACATATAGGCACAGCTGTTTAGTGTTACAACTTTTGGCTAGTACACCCGTTGAATGTACACAAATCAGCAAAACACTGTGCACCCATAGCTATTTTTTAAAATTCAAAATAGGCCAATGTTATTTTGTCAGTGCACGTTTAAAATCACATCTGAAGCCTGCAAACTATTGTCCCCCCCTTGACATAGAGTACACTGCAACTTCTGGGTTTAACAGCTTAAACCTCACTGTGATTCTGGGCTCTGGATGTGATTTCGGAACCCTCATTTTTAAGTCACATTCACCCAATCCCTCCTGTCTATTATGAACAGAAAATCACTTCCAAGGGTTTACATTGAATACCATGAGGTATTATACATTGCCATGGCATGTAGTGAGTTGATTTTATACTGCATAAACATTTGTAAAGTGGAATGTAATATGATGGACTGTTCTGTTCTGTTCTGTTCTGTTCTTTTTTTTTTTTTTTTTTTACCTTACTGGTGAATTTGATGCTTTTGTTATTTAATCCTGTGACCATGTTGATAAGAATCTGTACGTATTGAGAGACATGCCGAGGCTGGAATTTATACTGTAAAGAACTGTTGTAAATTGAAATGAAATATGTTCAATTGTTTTGCAATTGAGGATTTGTATGTTTTTGTGATTGAGTTTGTTTGTCAGAGGAATGTACATTTTAAGGAAGAAATTGACATTGACTTTAAAGGATGGGTGCAATGGATATCACGTTTAAAGATACACTGTCTCTTCTCTTAAGTTTCACCCCCCTCCAAAAAAAAGAATAAATAAATAAAATAAAATATAATATAATAAATTAACAGTATATTTTTAAGAGCACAAAAGTTAATCACTAAATTTGAATCAAAATGTTTCCGTTATTGAATAATTACATGATAGATGTCAAATTTGTATGCAGTTCAACTATAATTAAGCGCCCTCAGGGCATATTTGTGTGTGTTAGTGGTGAGAAATGCAACTAAGAATACAAGCCATGTTTTAAATGTTTGCAGATTTCCAAAAAAAAATTATTATGAAACTCTCAGGTTGAACAATAATTGTTAGAAAGCAGCCAGTTTGTTGGGTGTTTGAAGAGAATGCAATATGCAAATGTGTATTAGCATAAAAAATGTTTAAGAATTTCAAGTTTCCTGAGGAAATCAACATTTGATGCAGAGGTTGCAGTTCACACTTCTGAGAGATTATGTAGATATAACGAGAGTAATTTAAAAAAACCAAAGAATTTTAAATGCATGAGCTTGCTTGTAAAGAATTCAATGATCCAAGTTCTGTACTTAAACATGCCATTAAGCCATCAGTACAGTTCTACATTATGTGAGTTCGGTAGTGTGATATTTGTATATATAAAAATGCTTTCCACAAAATGTTTTAGTGTTCAAATGGTACGTATGTGTATATGACAACAAAAATGTTTCCACGATACATGTGTTACTGTTTGTGATAATAAAACTATCAGGTATTTGACTTAATTGACAGCCTAATTATGTAACTATATTGTATCCTGGCATGGTTTCAATAAAGGCTTGAACTTAATTTTCATTATTGTTTTTGAAAATCATTTAGAAAATCAATCGTTTGTTTTCACTTAAAACCTCTCCCAATATAAAAGTGCAAGGAAATTTGAAATAATGGAATACACTAATACATGTCCATGTAAGTGAGAAAAGGTGGGATAAAAACGAACTGTTCTGTTCGAAAATGTATAAAAGTACAAGGCTAACCCCTTATGATTTTCAGGAAATTTGAAAAATCACGTATTAGTGAAATGTGAAATATTGAAGGAAATCTTTTCTTCTTCAAATCTTTTCTTCTTCAATATGTAAATTAAAAAAAGTGAAATAAAAACGAACTGTTCTATTTAAGAAAATTATGAAAGTGCAAGGATATACAGGAAATTTGAAAGATGGGAGGAAATCTTTACTTTTTCAAATATACTAATACATGTCCATGTGAAAAAGGTGAAATAAAAACCAACTGTTCTGTTCAAAAATTGTAAAAGTGCAAGGCCAACCCCTTAGGATTTCATTGAAGTTGAAACATACTGAAAAAGATTCATTACTTCAAAATATACATGGTAAGCCAGAAAAAGTGAAATAAAAGTTAAATGTTTGTTCACAAATTCAGAAAAGTGCAAGGCTCAACCTTAATGATTTTTAGGGAATTTAAAATGTATGGAAAGGCATTTTTTTTCTTCTTCAAAATATTACATAGTTTAAGTGAGAAAAATGTGAAATAAATGTCAGATATCAAATTCAGTGCCCCACTAAATCCCTTAAAATTATCAGATAATTGGAAGAAATCTTTAATTTCCAAAATGCCATCAAAACGCCTTCAAGACAGTGAAATTGGAGATGCTCTTATTGCTCTTGTACAGTATGTCCCAACAAAAGTGTCACTCTAACTATTTCCAAAATAACTACAAAACTATAAGGTCAATTTTGAAAATGTTTGATTGTGCAGATACTCCATATCCTGGGTCAAATTCCCTATGAGTTATTTTCAGTCACGCATCACTGTACAATGGTCAAGTGATCAAGTTCCTTGCTTAATGAATTTTAGTGCTGTGTTATGTAAGCTTTGTAAAATCCTGCATGTTCTGGAAAGGGCAGCGCGGTTGGGATTGGAATCATTTGCCTGGCTATCAGTCATCATGGCAAGACCTGTTTTTAATAATGCTCAAGGGCAAATGATTCCAATCCCAAACCTTTTCAGCCTTTTTTTCCCCACAACATCCAGGATTTTACACAGCTTACATAACACAGCACTGAAATTGATTAAGACAAGGAACTTGTTGGTCACAGTGTCCAAAAATGTTGTGATCAATTGACCATTGTGCAGCGGTGCATGACTAAAATTAATTGAGACTCATAGGGATTTAGGCCAAGGATAGGGAGTATCTGCACACTCAAACATTTTCAAAATTGACTTTATGGTTTTGTAGTTATTTCAGAAATAGTTAGAGTGACACTTTTTTGGGGACATACTGTCGAGCTCTGATGGGAAACTACAGCTTTCCAAAAGCTATGGTGCGGGTGAAAACTTTCAAAAACATTTGAAACATTTGTTTAAATATACAATGTAATGGAAAGAAGTCAGAAACAAAACTCTCCTTGGAAGTTTTTGGGATGCTGGTTGGAGACAGAAGTTATCAGAAAAGTTTGTGAGAAAGTAAACCAGACAATCCCCAAGTTAATTCGTTTCTGGCCAATAATTATAAAAACGACAAGGCTAACCCTTACAAATTTCCAGAACTCCGACAAGAAATTGTATAACTTAGAAATGTGCATGGATAAATTTACACAAAAAAAGAGAGAAAAGTTCAAAATTTCATATTCTTTTCTGAAATGAATTTTAAAAGAATAGGGTACACTCCTGCCAATTTCTACAAGTAAATAATAAGATGGGAAATCAATAACTGTGT
The DNA here is from genome assembly GCA_037893225.1 of Hippasteria phrygiana. NCBI lineage: Eukaryota > Metazoa > Echinodermata > Asteroidea > Valvatida > Goniasteridae > Hippasteria > Hippasteria phrygiana. Next base: position 1,272,871 of record JAZGUH010000013.1, on the reverse strand, counting down.
GAAGCATCAGGGCTTGGTTTAATAAGTAAGACTTTCGGATGGTATTAATAAAATACAGAAAATATTTACAATCATTTTTTGTTACTTTTCATTATTAGTAAAAATCACATCAAATGATTACTCACTGATTAATACTGATCTGACGTACTATTTTATGTACAAAACTGAGCAAAATTTAAGTTTCAAATGAAGGGATTCGAGGCTAATGTGATGTCTATACAGTCCAAGATACATTTTCTTTTTTGAAATACAAGAAACCAAACAATATCAATCTGGTTTTTTATTTATTCACCCTCTGGGTGAAGTTTAACTTCCCATCATCTCTGAAATCAATTCATTTTAGAAAAAATGCATTTCAAATTAAATTATGCATCAATTTTCAATTCAATTCACTAATGGATTAGTTCACCATTGTGTCTAATGACAGAACCACAAATATATTGTTCATCTTTCTCAAATACATTTTACAAGCACTGTACAAACAAACCATTCCTACTTTTAGTGTGAAGCAGTTCACAGACATCACAGGGGGGTCTTGCTTTGCCAACCATAGCATAATTTTCCCCCTGTAATCAAGCCATTACCAGGGGCGGATCCGGGGGGGGGGGGGGGGGGCGTGAGGAAAATACACCCCCCCTTTCCTTCAGGAAAAAAAAAACAAGACAGAAAGGGAGAGAGACTCAAAAAGATAAGAAAAAAAGAGAATGAAAATGCACCCAGACCCCTCTAGCAGGGCGGGCAGGCACGCCTTTGGTGTAGGCGCCACAACTTGCCTTCATCATGAGCTGCTTGGTAGATTTCACCCCCCCCCCCCTCCCATTTTCACAATGTGTGGTTCTCAGCAACCATGATAGAAGTTTGTAGGAGAAGCACAGAATGTCTGCACTAGCTTTGTTAGCACGCGCAAAATTCAGATGTGAAAATGGTGCAGTTAACGCCCTTTGCTGTTGCGTTAACTGCACCATCTTCACATCTGAAGTGCCTACCCACCTGCCACAGGAATTTGTGTGAAAAAATTGAAAAAGAGATTACATAATATCAGGTACAGTGATATGGGTCAATGCCAGCCCTTCCATAACAAATGCTGTCCATTTCTCTTAATTAATGGTGCAAAACGGATGTGTCCAAAACGCCATTTGTACCCGTCTCAGTCAAGTACTCATTTCATAACGAGTGATTGTATTACACCACATAAGGTGTCATTTTAACCTTTTCCGTACACATATATATATGTTTTATGATCAATCTCAACAAATCAGATATACTGATTTATTCACCCTGTATAAAGAGCAGACACACTTAGGGAAATGAAAAAAAATTCTTGGGGGAGATAAAATTATTTTTTTATCAAGATAATAACCCTCTAGCAGGGTAAAATGTCCCGCACAATTCCCAGACACTTTAGAAGTGTTGCTCACCAAACCACTAGAAACATGAAAATGACATGTACACAGCTGCGATGTGTACAAATCCTGTAACTACACAATCTTACATAAATTTGGCATTATGGGAAAACCTCAACAGAGGCCATGTGACCACTCCCCTCCCCACCTCGGACAAAAAAACCAAAGAAGGAAAACTAGACTCTTCCCCCCCCCAAAAAAAAAAATAAAATAATAAATAAATATATATATATATATATATATATATATATATATAAAAAAAAAAATTCGGTGCTAAGTCCGTGCATTATAATTTTTCAGATTGAATAGTTTAGTATTACACGTAGATAAGTTATGAGCTTTCCAATGAGACCATTAAAAAAAACAAAAATTTACGGAAGATAACAGATTAACAGTTCAATTTTTGAATTAGGAGCAAGAATATTAATTCCTACATGCATAATGAATAATAACAATGAATAACACGATACATATTAGGAAGACCAAACAGAGTACACAGTGTAATACATGCTTTTTTTCGTTTCAAAATTAGTGTTCTTCCATGCTGTGACAGTAGGGGCAAATCCTTTCAGTTGAAATATTCAGAGCACGAACCTATCAGTTTTACACACACACAAAAATAAACCACCTAGAATACTGAACAAAGTTCATGAAATCTATTGCCCCTAATCCCTTCTGTCTCCCCTTAGGTTTTTCCTCTTGCACTCCTACCACTTGCATTACCCTGTGTCACCGTAAACTACCAATACATCCCGCAATTATTGTCAGATTACCTCAAGGAAAATGTATGAAAATTGCCCAAAAGTCGGGGCACACTCCAGGAGGTTTTCACCCAAGAGAGAGACTATTTAAATGCTTGGTAGCATGTAGCCTGCAGGTCCTTTTGTATAGACAACTTCACACCAAAATACAAATACCCGATTGTACAGATATGATTCTAAACTGGATATGGGATATGATTCTAAACTGGATATGGGGGGGGGGGGGGGTTAAATTAATTTTTTGAGGTGAAATATCAAAAACTGTCAGAACCTGAGCTTTGAAAATCTGGAGAGATTTTTAACCGATTTTCAAAAATGATTTAAAACAATCTTGTTTTCTGAAAGCCCAAGCAATTGATTGGGTGAATAAAAGGAATTTTGTTGGGGGGGAGGGGGGGGGGGGGGGGGGGGAGAGGGGAACCAATCTGAACTTAAAACTTTACTCGTAACTAAAAATAGCTGCTTCAATATGTCCACAATAGAAAAGGACCTGTAGATTGTCACTAAGTGTCCCACAAGTTGTCTCTTTTACCATAACATACAAAATATACACTAACTATATAATAGTACAAATATAGATAAATCCAACACACAAAGTTACTTCTTCAATCAATGACCAAGCCAGTTTATGTACACCGTCGTTATTTCAATTGCTATCATTTCAATACCAATTATTCTACGCCAAAAGATAGAGTATTGATAAGTTATTGACATTGTTGATTATGATGGCCAGTGATCACTATTGGTTTATTGCTGATATGAGAAGCATGTGATGCTTCACGAAGTATGCACATTATGCGTACATTATACACAGAACACATGCAGCAGGAGGTTTGACTACCGTATTGCCAGGCATGTAGTATATGGTTGGCGGGCTAAGACTGCAGGAAGCCAAGGGTGGGCCAGTGAGGGGGAAGGGGAGGGGGGAGGAGTAGGAGAGGGGAGGGAGAGAGGAAAGCTTGAATTGTGTTCAGTATCAAACAAGGACGTATGCTGTTTGGGAAAACTGGGTTGGCCAGAGGGTGTGCCGACAATTGTTTTGGGTGGTCCCTGGCCCACCCTGGTCGCCCTCTTGTTACATGCCTGTCTGTTGCAGTGTATGCTCTGCACTGGCAACACTTTATGATGGAGACTCAAAACCAATGCAAATGTACAAGCACAAAGATAGTATTTAACTTCAAATCAAGCATGTCATGACAGGAACACGCACATCTTTTTGTTTCTCAAACTCATAAGTGGAATTCCCAGCATATACCTTTTTCTTTATGAGACTTCATGTAGACTGCATAGTATCATATATAATATTTGATTGAATATTCAATTTTACTATTTGCAATAGCAATAGTAATGTAGTTTAATACAAAGAAAAACACATTTTTTGACAAAGAGAGTTGTATGTGATCATTGCTAGTTGTACCCTTTATCTAGGAAACCATGACTCATCTGTGTCTACGTGTGCCTATGCTCTCATTGGAAAGAAGCTACATGTATTATGATGATTTCATATAATCATTTCATTATAACCATTATAATGATTATAGTTTTTTTCCTTTCAAAATTATTGAATATATGACTATATTCGATTGAATGGAAATTCCAATATTTGAATATTAAATTATTTCATATTTAATTATTAAAACTGAGTTGGCCCGACCATCATGTTTCATTGAAACAACACTCGAGTCCACTATTCTATGTTACAAAGCCTTAGTGTACAGCATACTCCATGTTACTAACAGACTTCTAATATCTACATCATGATGACACGCTACGTGTCACAAATATTGCTCCTTGGCAGTGTCTGGACACGGATACTTTACACTGTGGCACAGCTATTGAACAGTAAGTAAATTACGCGCACAATGAATTCATCTGGACACCTCAGTGCAAAGGTGTGGCATTTCACCAAGAGGTCAACTTTCATAAAGTACGGCCAGACGTGTTGACCGACATGAAACACTAACCTAGGCCTGTCAAACTTATTATTACTATTTTTTAGATCCTCCAAGGTAGTATTTTAAAAAATGGCCTCACAGACAGTAGAATCCACCAAATCAATTCAAAACATGTAACAGATCAACTCTGAGGCTTTTCCTCTTTTCCTTTGGCAATTTTTATGGATTTTTTTTTTTGAGGAAAAAAAACCCTAAAACAAAAAGCATACGGTCTCAAAAGTTGAAGCAGCCAGGGACATTTAACATTTTTGTTTAATTGACCCCAATTACTCAACGCTCGGAATAAAGCTCGTCATAGCGTCAGGAGTGAATTTCATTGAGTTCTTGGGAAAAAACCCATTCAGCCTTGAAAAAAAAATGCTCACCAAAACTAGGGTTACCAGGCAAAATCCCACAGGCCGTCTGCCAATCCTGACTGGTTCTCTGATGAGTTTTGCTCAGCGATAATTTCCCGCTGAGCGACTCGCAATTAACTTGGGGCCCTGATGTTTGCATTATTTGTCAGCCCTAAATCCGTAAGCATTTTGGCAAGGGAACTCATACAATCCATGAAAACCTAACACTTTTAGTACCTAAAAAACCACGGTACTAAATCAGCTCAAATTAATCAGCATATCATTTGCACCGTTTCTGACTATCAAAATCTACCAAGTATGTGTGTAGGATTTTGTCATGTCCAGTAGCTAAGACTTATCTGAGCTTACCGTACCAGTGGGGGGGGGGGGGGGGGGGGGTGAGTTTGCTTTGCTAACACTGCTAAATCGAAGACGAATCAGTACTGAATCTAAAATGCAGAATCCTGGGGCGGATTTCACTAAAGTGTCAATTTGCGATCATCGCTATTCATCCAGCAAACTCATCACTAGCCGCAAATCCATCGCCGTTGCGATTGCGTCGTTTTTTTTGTTTCACTAAATCTATCGCTGTTGCGATAACGAAATAAAAAAAAAAATGTATTGTACGAGGCTGATTCATGTAGAATACCCGTGGGAATGTGGGTCGAGCATGCGCAGTTCGCCAAAACCGGATTCCCGCAACATGTGACCCATTGATCTCCATTATAATGGAGATCAATGATGGATGTAACCCGAAACCACACGCGAGCTTGCGATTCGCCCGCGCGTGTACGTCTTGTTAAAACACTCATTCATAATTTTAAAGAAACAAACTAAAAAGAAGTTTTTATTTCATTTTCGCATTTTTCATGTAAATGTGTTTTCCAGCACTTCACAGCCCTTAGTTCCGGTAATATTCCCAAGAGACCCCTATGTCATTACAATGCTTATCTTTTGTAGGGCTGTTAATTTTCGAATAATTTAGTATTCGAATATTCGACACTGGATTTGACCGAATATTCGAATATTCCATACTGACTCGGTGACTGATCAAATTTTTCACTGCATGCTGCGCTGGTAAAAAAAATTGCACGTAAAAGCACGCCGGTGTTTTACGTGTGGTAATCGATATTGTGGACCGTTCGATCGGCATTTTTTTGCATGCCCCTGTTGTATCGAGGGTTTACAGACGGGAACAATAAAACTCCGTCCACATAAAAGTTATGATTGGCTAAAATGCAGCATTTGACACTGCTAAGCGTCGTAACTTTTCTATTAAAATAGCATCAGAGTCGTATCTGTATGTGCATATATATCTTTTCGAATATTCGAACCGGCAAAATGGTATTCGAATATTCTTTTGATGATCGAATATTTGAATATTTGGTATATTCGGGACAGCCCTCATTTTTTGCTGAGCAAATGTTTTCAGTCTCTCATGCCAACAAGGACTTGTACCACCCTGTGAATGATCCAACAGGTACTTGCCTCAGAAATGCCATGATGTTCCGAGGTAGTTGAATATAGACACATGCAGTCGCGAAAAAAACGCAGAGTTACAAACAGTCAAACACTTGGGTTGTTGCATCGCTTGACTTCACAAAAGTCTGTGGCCTAAGATAGGGCTCTAACATATCTATAACGCACCACAACGCCATTTCTTGTTAAGCGATTGTGCATTTTCTTGTTGCTGTAAGTATCAAATGGGTTAGTTTTATCTCGGAACACCCTCTCTAGAGCTCGCCATATTTACAAAATGTCGTCCAACTTATGTGAATAAAAATGGCGGAAATGTTTTTTGCGATGAAAAATAGACTTTCGTCAAACAATCCACAAGGGAAACTGACTAGGTAAATTTGAATATATTTTCAAAGTGAACAAAGAAACTGGCAGGAGCGGGATTCGAACCTGCGACCTCCGGGTTACCGTACCGGCGCTCTACCAACTGAGCTATCTTGCCCTATGTTGGCGGTCTCCCAAACTGTCAGTATCTGTGTTCGGGTGGGCGCTAGTCAGAAGTCATAAACCCAGAATGCCGTATAGCCAGGGATCACCACCCAATTGTACGATACAACCTGGGAAGCGACATTGTAGGGATCACTCAATGAGTGATACGACAAATTCGTCAAACAATCCACAAGGCAAACTGACTAGGTAAATTTGAATACATTTTCAGGTTGTATCGTTGTTCAGGTTGTATCGTACAATTGGGTGTGATCCCTGGCTATACGGCATTCTAGGTTTATGACTTCTGACTAGCGCCCACCCGAACACAGATACTGACAATTTGGGAGACCGCCAACATAGGGCAAGGATAGCTCAGTTGGTAGAGCGCCGGTACGGTAACCTGGAGGTCGCAGGTTCGAATCCCGCTCCTGCCAGTTTCTTTGTTCACTTTGAAAAATAGACTTTGCGGACACTAATAACACATCGCAAAATATCAATCGCTAACTGGATTATTTGCGATGAACAAATTCATCGCAAGTATTAGTGAAATCGTTCTTCAAAATTCATCGCTAAGTTGCGATGGGTTTTGAGTTTAGCGACCGATTTGGGCATTTGCGCTAATCGCAAAACGTTAGTGAAATACGCCCCTGGTGTACATACTCATGGACTTGGGGTAGTTATGGCTAAAGTGTGATTTTGGCGACACAGCTGACATCTAGAACATTTCTGTAAGAGGCTACCAACCGTTCATCCTTACTCAAACGGTCGTGTTGATGGAAGGTATTATAGTTTGGTATGTGGGTGTGACAGCAGTTGCGCTTTCTCCCCCTGGGGTGCTCTGATCCGTCTGTGGTGATGACACAGCGCCGTTTTCAGTGCTGCTGGTGTATGCATCAGGGGTGGGTAGAATTGCTGGAACACCTTCAGAGAGCAACACCAGAAGATGGTAACACTTTAAGGGATACAGACGTGATTTAGCTCTGACCGGGGGTTATTCTAAAAGCATGGAGTGCTTCAGGCAGCTGCATAGCATTTCCATATTTAATAACTGTGAATGACTAATTTTGATTTGTGAATTTCAAGTGAAAAATGTGACCCACTCTGCAAATCTGCAACACATCACTTACCGCAGCTAGAGTATCAATACACAAATTAAGTGCAGTACTGAGGGGTTGAGAGGACCCCCAAAAAGGTTTGTGTACAAAAACTTCAACTAGAATTTTCAAGTTAGTGAGTTCGTTCCCATTGTGGTCTTCAATGAGTAATCTACAGGCTGCTTTCTTAGGTTGTATCATACCATTTAGGCATGATCCCTGTCTATGCTAGTACCCTCTGAACAAAATGACAAAATGGGAGACAGACAACATAGGGCAAGATAGCTCAGTTGGTAAAGCACCGTTTAGTTGTTCAAAAGGTCAAAACAAATTTGGTTCTCTCAAAAATATTTTGATCAGGGACAAAACTTGGGAGACCACTATTAAATATAGTGCTAAATAAAGCTCAGTTGGAGCTGTCAAAGTGCCATTACAGTAATCTGGAAGTTGCAGGTTCAACTCCTTTTAAGTTTTCTGAGTTAAAAGGAAAAAACTCTCACAGACTCACCTGAAATAAGCGTTGGTGTGTTTGGCTCTGAGCTAACTGAGCCGTCCAACAGGGCGACTGCATCGCTATCTTGTTGAAAGACACTCCGTCTGTCCCGGTTCCGGTTGACGTCCATCGGGAAAGCGACCGTGGAAATATACGGCGGGGGTTGCTCAGTTGGAATGTGTCGCTCGTCTTTTAAAAATCTGGGAAATGGAGAGTAAGAGTTCACAGGAATTAGAAAGGACAGAATTTCTTCAGGGGGGGGGGGGGGGGGGGAGCAGGCATCATTACTACCTTTTAAATCTCAGGGGAAATGTACCGAATAATTCCAAATGATACTGTTAGCTGAGAGAGTGCCAACATAGGGCAAGATAGCTCAGTTGGAAGAATGCCAGTTTTCTTTGTTCACTTTGAAAAATGTGTAAGTTAGGCGGGCTTGATGTTTCGGATCTAGAAGAATCTACTTTTTCAGGGGGGCCGAGAAAGTATGAACACAGTCATTATTTGAATCTAACAAATCCATGCAGTACTGGGTGAGATTTCTTTTTTTTTTGGGGAGGGGGGGGGGAAATTGCGTTCTTGGACTCACGAATATGGGGGAGGTGGTTCTCTAAAGACCGCTCCGTCGATGTCATCCAGATTGGGGATTGGCGGGGGGCCGGTCCCTGGTTCAAAATCCATCATGGCCCCCTCTCGCATCTGCTGGGCACCTGGAGAAAAAAAACTCAAGTCAATAGATGGAAACCACTACGATGTGAAAATCACGTATACTTTCCAGACAAACAATTTATATTTTCTTATCACAACATGTCTTGTTGGGTCCATAATTGTCAAAGAAGAGTTTTGTTTTGTAAAGCAAAGGATTATTGATGGTCTGAAACTTTGTAAGAATAGTACTATTTCCTCATTAAAATTAGCAAAACCGAACCCACGCTTACCCCTAACTACCCCAAGCCTTACAAACTCCAACAGCAGGTTGTGTTGAATTTTGATGGGTTCAGGACTGTAGCGCCTTGGCACCATTAGTTTACATGGAGCTATGATGCCCCAATTTGTCTGAGTCCAAAGAATGTGCCATAGGTATACTGCACAGTGTTGGATTTTGACAGGTTGAGGACACTTCTTAGAAAAAATGCTGAGGTTAGGCTTAAAGGGACACATTGCTTTGGATTTTGCGATTTGGGCTATAAAACTGAAATGGATATGTTTGGGAAGCTTTTTTAAAAGTAGAATATAAAGATTCACATAACTATTCCTTCAAATTGCGTGTTTTTTGTTTAATTTCGTGACTAATAACGGTCCGCCATTTTGTAGAACCAAATTTTTGACTCCACAAAATGGCGGACCGTGTTCACCAGTCGTATTTCCAGTCGCAGCTGGTTGAAGTACGTTCTGTTGATCCATTTTGATGTACTGTGCATGTGGCACGGCACGCAGCACTGGCGATATGTGTCGCGAGGTAGAGAATGGTAGCTGGCGATCATCTGATAGGTTTACAAGGCTACTGGCTGCGGCGCCAGCCTAAAGACTCTTACAGTGTATTTTGCACATTATTTAGACGGTGGTATTTACTACTGGAAATAAGTCTATGTTTCGCGGGTCAGATGTCAGGAGTCAGAGGCCAATTTTTTGTTTTGTAATCACTACTCACTAATTACAACACATTATACGTGTTATTTTTGTATGAACAACTCTTATAAAAGATAAGGAACATTTCCAAACAGCAAAATTTCATGACATTTGAAGGCAATGTGTCCCTTTAAAGAACAAATTCTGCACACATCAACATTTTTAATGCATTGGTCTGTGCACTGAAAGAAAGCGTATGAGTTACGACTGCATGCCTATCTGTTTAAAAATGCCGTATGCCAAAATATCCTAACAATTTTCAATATTGTGAAAAGGCCACTTCAATATTAATCCAGTTGGCTTTTTTGGTCATTTTAAAATAAAGTTGTGAAATTTTAGATTTCTAGCAAGGTGCTTTTTTTACAAGCACGTCTTCAGGAATTTGACAGATCTTGCAAGTTTTTTCCAAGATGTAACTTACGGTATCGAAGGTAGGCCATTCTTTTCTGTCTCATGCGATATACCATGAACATCATCATGCCCAGGAGGATGAACGACGTCAGCATAGTCAGCACCCAGCGCATATTATCTGACACATTGACTGTAGGGAAAATAGGAGGGATTACGACTGAGACTAAGGGATTACGTCTAAGATTAAGGGCTTTAACCCTGGAAGCAACTTAAAAAGAAAATATACATGATGACACAAAGACACTGCAGCGGAAGTATTATTGTATTACGGGTAAGGCCAGCCAGGAGTACCCTGATGCTATTTCTGGGTCAAGACACCATCTTATTGCCATTCAGAAACGTGGGCAATGACAGAATGATTGATTGCTCTGGAGGTCTGCCCAGGGGGAACACTTTGTGTATACCGACCACAAAGGCATTATATACCACACGCTTGAATGGGGCTTAGCCAAACACATGCCAGAGGTAAGCCTGTTCGATATGACGATATTTCCCAATATTTCGATATTTTTTTCATATCGAAAATCGTATCGGCCCCTTTAAAAAAAAACGGAATATCGGGGACTTCGATATACCGAAGAATATCGCGATATATGTTCCTTTTGGCCGCATTACGTGTGGATTTGTCCAGTTTACTTTGCTCGAAATTCCAGTTATTTCCAATTATTGGACGGTAGGAATAGTATATATTGTATCATGATGTACCATGGAGGAATAAAAAAATACATACATGCACTAAATGTGTCTTTCTTTGACCGTTTTCTAAACCCCGACATGACATCTCCGCTCCGCGCGATTTACCTTCTGCGCGATTTACCCTCCGCGCCGTACGTTGTCAAGTGCAAACAACGTCTTATTCCCAGTGTACAATGTACGTACCTACACGCTTGCGAACTCATCTTGAGATCGAGGGGTATGGCAATTGTTTGCAATAAGGTCAACCCCTGTAGCGCATCTGCGCGTGCGCGTTGCTTTGTTGCTAGCCTTGGTCAAGTGCAAGCAACCGCACTGAATGCCACCGTCTTTCCCCAGTGTACAAGGCACACGTAGTTAGGTGTAGTTACGTGTAGCGAACTGCGTCGCGTCTTGAGAAAAGATTAAAACACGTGCCGCGCATCCATTGTACATTGTGCAATGTACGTCATGTCGTCTTCACAAAATATACGACACGATCGTTTGTTGACAGCTCGCATGTGATCGTCCATGGTATTATCATCTGTGTTACTAATCAACAATGCTGAAATAGAAACAAACGCTAGTCTTTCTGGAGTGCCATAAAGTAGCCAACTGAAGGTAAATGTCATAAAACTCCAAATACTCAACGAGCGAAGGGAAGCTTTGTCAAACCATGGTCAAACCGGCCCCCCGTTCCGATCCTGCCGCTCAATCCCGGCGGGCCCGATCCCGGTGGCCCCGATCTCATGATGCCGTGGTGACTTCCGTCATGTATTTTTTTTATTCCTCCGTTCTTCCGGTAATGAAAAAAGTGACGTCATCACGATAATATCGAATATCGCGATATTTTTCTGCCGATATTTCGGTATCAAAATAAATGGATATCGAACAGCCTTAGCCAGAGGGCTTACTTTCTCAGGGCTGGCATGTCTGGTGTGTGACCTCTGTGTTAAATTTGATTGCACAGTCTCGAACTATGGCTTTCGACTCGAGTTCAAAAAAACAATGAGCAATATTGGCCCAAAGATGTTTTAATAATAAAAAAATTACGAAAAAACTACTTCCGCTGCAGTGCCGTAGTTGCTTCGAGGGTTAAGGGATTAATAATGCTTCCTGTATTAAAGCAGGACCACTATAACACCAGGGGTCAATTTCACTGAGCTGCTAAGCACACAAAAATTGCTTAGCACCAAAAGTCTTGCTTGGTTAAAACAGGTTACTAGCCAAAAGGCCATGGGATGTTTATGCTAAGCAAACAACAGCTGAATGCCAGCCACAAGCAATAAGCTTCACGCCAACATTTGGTTGGTAAAAAGCAAATTTTTGTGTGTGCTTAGCATTGCTGTGAAATTGGCCCCCTGGTGGAATGAATGAGGTCAATGTTGTCAGCACTAAGAATCTTGTTTGACTTATCCACTTAAAGGGATTATTAATATGGAATGAAGAGATTAAAACAGATCTACCAGATGATGTAGATTTAGATTAAAGAATTGTGGATTGTTTGACGAATAGATTAAAGAATCCAAGATGCATGAGACAGGAATTCAGATTCCACTTGAAGCAGGAAAGATCGCCAGATGAAGGGAAGCAGTCATCAGGCAAAGAATTCCATAGAGATTTGAGAGATTCAAGACATTTGAGGGAAGAAGCTATTGGCATAGCTTTTCGTTCTACATCTAAGTACAGCTAGAGTATTTTTGGGGTTTTGGTTATTTGGCGGGGGGGGGGGGAGTATACACATCCCTCACCCCACCGCCCAATTTTTCCTTTAGTGTGGTGGCAGCCCCTCTTGTAGTCGTAGGCCACAATTGAACAACATTACTAAGAGTAATTGAGAGTCTTACGGCTCTTTGAGTCGTCCCCATCCCCGCCATCCGTGCATATGTATTGGCAACACTCCTCCGGGTCCGGCCTGTACAGCTCACACTGGGGCTTGGCACACATCGTGGTCAGGCACATGCCCGGCTTGCCGTTAAAGCATCGGCAGAAGGTACAGGCGTCGTGGCCGGGGGGTACATAGCTATTCCCCTCCCCGATCTCATTGCTCTTGCGGTCGATGCAGACTAGCTCTGCATCTGGGTGGGAAACGGCAGAGCCAAGTATTTAGAAATGGCAAAAGTATTTTTTTTTTCAATTAACAACAATTCACTTCTAATACAGCTTCACACTTCTTCAATTTGACGAATTCCTCAATCTCAATTTAATTATTACCATTTTCTTTCGAGTTTATGAAAACTTTCCACAAATTGGCCGCTGGTGGTGCTGTTGAGAAATGCAAAGAAATGTAGCACCGTAGAAAGCAGCACACGATGTTATGTGCATGTGCACGTGTCGTGTTGTTGCATGCTCAAAGGTTTTAAACGTCATAAATGAATATTCATTAGATGTAAATGAGCTTTGACGTCACGCTCGTTTTCACGCAAATGAGATAGACTCGCAGAAAAAAAAGGCAATAAAAATGCATATTTTTACATAAAAACCGGCATCAAAGATGGGGATCTGTTTTATTTGACATAGCTCTTCTCAATTAAATCAAAACCTAAGAAAAGTTGGGAATCGTTGGAGTTGCTCTTTAAGAGATTTCTTTCAACTGATGATGCCCAGGCCAAGCTAACAACTGGTAATTAATTTCACTAGCTATCCAATGACGGTTTTTACATACCATTTTCACGACAATAGAAGTCAGTGATGAATGATCAGAGAAATGTTTTCAAGATGTCAATGAAGAACTTACTACCCCTAGTTTATGATAAAACCATGATGATGGTTCATAGGTTGGTCATATTTTCCGTGTTTATGGGTTACCTATTTTGGACACCCTGCATACTTTGAATACACATCCACAAAGCCTGCAATATCCCGGGATGGGATATGAAGGTGTTTGACATACCTAGAGATATCCCTAGTATAGGCCCGTTTTGTCACTAGACTTAAGACGTAATGACGTCACGCTTTGTTTACATGTGCGCTTTCCTTATGGAGCCAGGTGGGGACCATACAACACAACCCCATATGTTATAACATAGCTTGAACGGTTTGAATTTTACAAAAGAACACGATCCTTATTTCATGTCCAAAAAGGGAATTCTTTTACACGTTACGTGTAAAATATCTTTGGGTATGATTTTCACTTTGTGCGACCTTTTAGTACCAAATTAACGAGTTCACCTTTTGCACACAGGAAGCCTGACTTCTCCGTACATAGTAGGAGTTCAAGCCCCCAGGACAAACCCTCCGTCTCATCATTCTCCAGTATCATGGCCACGCACAGCTGGGTCTCTCCTTCCCACTCGCCCTCGTCTGGGAGCACCAGCCCCATCCAACTCCGGTCCTCCTCTCTGCTGGCCAGGTCCACCAGCTCCCAGTCGCTCGTGTTGGCGGTGGTCCGCTGTATCTCGTACCCTAGCCAATATGTCTTGGAGCCCTTGCCATCATCTAGGATGGTCGTGGCTAGGTAGCCCAGCTCCTGCGTGGAGCCCACGATGGCCAGGCTGCTGCCTGTGGTGGAGCAGTAGTCACTGGCACTCTGCTGGACAATGGCCAACTGGAACTGATAGAAGCAGGTCAGGGTGGGCTTGTACAGGCTCCAGCCTGCAGTGCATACTGCGCCTGATGACGTTAATGGAACCATGCAATAAATATGCGGTTTAAAATGGTTTTCAAACGTAAAAACCGTGTCGTAACTAAGAATACTAGCATGATCTACTTTTAATGCGACACTACCCAAGAAAATGATTAACATTGCCATAGCTACTTTTCGACCCTTAACCCTAACCCTGCTAAATCTATCAATATTGATACAATTCTGCATGTACCCTGGGGGTTAGGGTTAAGCATAACTTATACAGTGGAAACTGTTGAGGTTTCTTCCCATATACATACATTATATGTAAAACTGAGTAACAGGTCAAAATAAAGAACCGAGTATGCTCTAATGCAAGCAAAAAATATACCAGTCCAACATTGTCCTTAAGACGTGATTGTACTTATTTAATGTCCTTACGACTTATTTCGTGGGATCTGGCCACACATGCTTGATTTCACAAAGATGGTGGTGGTTTTCTTCTTTTTTCCCCCAAATCTTTTCCATATTCTCATACAAGAGGGTGCTACTTTGTTTGGTAACAGAAGAACCTCTTTGTCTAAAGAACTTATTAACAATATCATCAATCCAAAATAACCCATCAACATGACAAAGTTCTGAAGAATTGTTGGCAAGATATGGATTCCAAACGAGCTATATGTACACAATTTGAAATGTACACAATTTGAAACTTATGTAACAATACTGACAAATGACTGAAGGTGTGTGCATTTACGGGGATCGGGTACCCAATTGTAAAAGGCATACATGTAGGTATCCATTAAAAAAAAAGCCAATGCCAAAAATTAAATCTTGGAAAATGATGTTCATTTCGTCCACAGGTATGAATGTTTAATACTACATCAGTGCATCAATGCAGCAAGATGCAAGTGTGTACAGTGAGCACTAAAGTTTTACGGTGTAAATTGCATTTTCGCAAGCTTCATAAATCTTAAACGGTTTTGTTTTTCCATGTACTCTGGGTTTTCATTTTGAAAATTCCCAACAAATGGCATTCAAAAACTTAGTTTTTGATTGTTTGAGAAATTAATAAATAGTATTTTAATTCGGTTGGGGGTACTCGATTCCATAATCTGGAACCGGTTCCTGACATGAGCAGTCGGGTACTCGGCTCGAGAAGATGAACATTTGCTTTAACATATTTCAAACTGTGGCTTTGGCTCACGCTTTGGGCTCAATCCCCAGCTCCATTGCCAGTCCGAGGGCTTGAATACTTCAATAAAATATAAAGACTCCAGCCATGCACCAATTCCAGTGGGGGGCGTTGGGGTATTCAAACCGTGGACAAAAAATGTTGGAAAACAAAAGAGAACAATATCGTCCGTGATTCCCAGCATACGTTTGGGATTCCCAGCGATTGGGAGTGTGTACAAAACAAAGAGAGGTCTTCCGAAAAAGTTAAAGTACAAACAAAAGAGAGAAAACTAGGATGTCCACGTTTGGAGGTCGATACACGTTTGTGTGTACACATACATGTACGTGTATCTCTGGTTTCATTTTCTGTATATATACAAGCATTACTTACCTGAATGAGGAACATCCCAGCTGTTAAGATCCTGGTTGGGTGTCACCGTCGTGTTTGATGAGTTTTCTGGTAAAGCATCTGTCGCCAGAAACACACCTAGAATTACATCAAAACCAAAACAAATTTTTGTTTTTGATGTATTTTTTTAAAGTTCACATGACAATCTTCGGGGAAACTATGAATATCAAAGTGCTGGCAAACAGATTCACATTGTACAATTTAGATTTTTAATCCTTAATTTCTAGCATGTACCTCCTGTGCAGTTTCGTGCGCTAGGGCTAAACTTGATGTTGAAAGAAAAGCAAATGACAAAGAAAAATCCAACACTGTGCAGTATACCTATGGCACATTCTTCGGACTCGGACAAATTGGGGCGTCATAGCTCCATAAAAAAGTAATGGCGCCAAGGCGCTACCAGTCCTGAACCTATCAAAATTCAACACAACCTGCTGTTGGAGTTTGTAAGGCTTGGGGTAGTTAGGGTTAACATTTTAACTTAAAATGTTCACGCATCCGCAGTGCATTTGTATGAAGGCAATTGGCATACACCTGCAATGTAATGCACCTTCATGTATCAATGGGATCTATCATTTTGGAAGTGACCACAACTCCCACCCTGGGGCAAGACTCTCCTGAACAAAAGTATACAATGTAGATGTAGGGCGATATTTATTTAAACTCAAAGAAGGGCCAAAGTCACCACTCTTGGGCATGAAAAACAATACCAATCCCGACATCTAGGTTGGGGGCGGCCCAGAGGGTGGGAAAACTGATGGCGCAAACAATAAGCACATGGTAATATGCGGCATCTTCCAGTAGTCGAGGCCATCACGAGGCCATCACAAGACCAGCACAAGACCTTTGGTCTTAATTTAAGTCTCAAGCTGGCCTGGTGCCCGTTACACGCTGGCCTGGTGCCCGTTACACGCTGGCCTGGTGCCCGTTACACGCTGGCCTGGTGCCCGTTACACGCTGGCCTGGTGCCCGTTACACGCTGGCCTGGTGCCCGTTACACGCTGGTCTGGTGCCCGTTACACGCTGGCCTGGTGCCCGTTACACGCTGGTCTGGTGCCCGTTACACGCTGGCCTGGTGCCCGTTACACGCTGGCCTGGTGCCCGTTACACGCTGGCCTGGTGCCCGTTACACGCTGGCCTGGTGCCCGTTACACGCTGGCCTGGTGCCCGTTACACGCTGGCCTGGTGCCCGTTACACGCTGGCCTGGTGCCCGTTACACGCTGGCCTGGTGCCCGTTACACGCTGGCCTGGTGCCCGTTACACGCTGGCCTGGTGCCCGTTACACGCTGGCCTGGTGCCCGTTACACGCTGGCCTGGTGCCCGTTACACGCTGGCCTGGTGCCCGTTACACGCTGGCCTGGTGCCCGGCCTTGTGCCCGGCCTTGTGCCCGGCCTTGTGCCCGGCCTTGTGCCCGGCCTTGTGCCCGGCCTTGTGCCCGGCCTTGTGCCCGGCCTTGTGCCCGGCCTTGTGCCCGGCCTTGTGCCCGGCCTTGTGCCCGGCCTTGTGCCCGGCCTTGTGCCCGGCCTTGTGCCCGGCCTTGTGCCCGGCCTTGTGCCCGGCCTTGTGCCCGGCCTTGTGCCCGGCCTTGTGCCCGGCCTTGTGCCCGGCGCTTTACCCCAAAATTTCCCTCAAAAACTAAAACACTGCCCTTTATCTACGGCATACATTGTACCTGTTTGTAATGTTGCTAACTAGTTTGGCAATTCCAATAAAGTGGATTTTTGTTCCCTTAGGCCATGATAATGAAAGTATTAGAATACCATCCAGAGAATTTTGTAAACAAGGCTTTTTTTCATTATTCATTAGGTGTTGGGCTTCAGCCCAAAACCTATTGTTATTGAAAGAATTATTCTTATTTTTATTCTTTTTTTTCTTTTTGCTAGTACTTTCTTCTCCAGAGTTGTTTGACTACATGCAAACTCATATCAAGTTCATATTTGGTAGATATATGAACATCACATTGAAGATTCCGGAAAATGCAATGACGTCATGATGACGTCATCAGGTATCAAATTACAAGCAATTAAACATTTCTATTTTTAATCTTTGAAAATCGATATAAAATCAACCGTGAAAGACCGGAACTTGATTTTTACGGCAATTGATAGGATAATATTAGATCTTCAATTTTGATCCGGCGTGCAAAATCACGTGACCCTTCCTTCCGGTCCAAACAGGAAGTGACTTATAATTTGAAAGTGGAAAAAGATTTGAACTTGCTTTCAGCGATGTTAGTCCTTGGCCAGGCTGAACTTTTCAAAAATGTTAGCAGTGACGTCATAAAATATTCGAGCGCCCTCTAGCGGCAGGTTGAAAAATGTTCAAAATGAACTTTCAGTCGATGTGTGTGGCGAAGTTTGCGGTAATCACTTTATAATTGATATATATGATGACCTTCATGCAGGCAACACGTGTGCGAGGGCTCAGATTGATGACGTCATCAGACCGGAAGTTGCAATGAAAAGACCTTGAAACCTTTAAAAATCGCTGAAAAATCAACCGCGACAGATATATTTCAGATTTTTGCTTCAGATGGCACAGTTGACATAGCTCTCGAGCTTTGTGATAATGACGTCACGATGACGTCATCAAGTATCATATTACAAGCAATCAAAGATTTCTTGATTTAATGTTTGAAAATCAATATAAAATCAACCGAGAGAGATCTGATTTTGCTTTTTACGGGAATTGATGGAATAATGCAGGGTCTTCATTTTTGATATTACGTGCAAAATCACATGACCCTTCCTTCCGGTCCAAACCGGAAGTGCCTTATAATTTAAAAGTGGAAACAGATTTGAACTTGCTTTCAACGATGTTAGTCTTTGGCCAGGCTGAACTTTTCAAAAATGTGTGCGGTGACGTCATAAAATATTCGAGCGCCCTCTAGCGGCAGGTTGAAAAATGTTTAAAATTGACTTTCAGTCGATGTGTATGGCAAAGTTTGCGGTAATCACTTTATAATTGATATATATGATGACATTCATGCAGGCAACACGTGTGCAAGGGCTCAGATTGATGACGTCATCAGACCGGAAGTTGCATTGAAAAGACCTTAAAAAATCGCTGAAAAATCAACCGTGACAGATATATTTCAGATTTTTGCTTCAGATGGCACAGTTGACATAGCTCTCGAGCTTTGTGATAATGACGTCACGATGACGTCATCAAGTATCATATTACCAGCAATCAAAGATTTCTTGATTTAATGTTTGAAAATCAATATAAAATCAACCGAGAGAGATCTGATTTTGCTTTTTACGGGAATTGATGGAATAATCTAGGGTCTTCATTTTTGATATTACGTGCAACATCACATGACCCTTCCTTCCGGTCCAAACCGGAAGTGCCTTATAATTTAAAAGTGGAAACAGATTTGAACTTGCTTTCAACGATGTTAGTCTCTGGCTAGGTTGTACTTCACAAACAAAATACCGGTGACGTCATAAAATGTTAGAGCGCCCTCTAGCGGCAGGTTGAAACATGTTTAAAATGAATAATCGGCTGATGTGTGGGCGAAGTTTGGTGAAATCACTTTATAATTGATATATATGATGACCTTTACGCAGGCAACACGTGTGCTAGGGCTTAGATTTATGACATCATCAGACCGGAAGTGACAATGAAAAAACTTTAAAACCTTCAAAAATTGCTGAAAAATCAACGGCGACAGATATAATCCAGATTTTTGCTTCAGATGGCACAGTTGACATAGCTCTCGAGCTTTCTGGTAATGACCTCACGATGACGTCATCAAGTATCAGATTACAAGCAATGAAATATTTCTGGATTTAATCTTTGAAAATCAATATAAAATCAACCGAGAGAGATCTGATTTTGCTTTTAACGGGAATTGATGGAATAATCCAGGGTCTTCATTTTTGATATTACGTGCAAAATCACATGACCCTTCCTTCCGGTCCAAACCGGAAGTGCCTTATAATTTGAAAGTGGAAATAGATTTGAACTTGCTTTCAACGATGTTAGTCTCTGGCTAGGTTGTACTTCACAAAAAAATACCGGTGACGTCATAAAATGTTAGAGCGCCCTCTAGCGGCAAGTTGAAACATGTTTAAAATGAATAATCGGCTGATGTGTGCGGCGAAGTTTGGTGAAATCACTTTATATTTAATATATATGATGATCTGTACGCAGGCAACACGTGTGCGAGGGCTCAGATTGATGACGTCATCAGACCGGAAGTTGTAATGAAAAGACCTTTAAACATTCAGAAATCGCTGAAAAATCAACCGTGAGAGATATAATCCAGATTTTTGCTTCAGATGCACAGTTCACATAGCTCTCGAGGTTTCTGGTAATGACCTCACGATGACATCATCAAGTATCAGATTACAAGCAATCAAATATTTCTAGATTTAATCTTTGGAAATCAATATAACATCA
Organism: Hippasteria phrygiana; assembly: GCA_037893225.1. NCBI lineage: Eukaryota > Metazoa > Echinodermata > Asteroidea > Valvatida > Goniasteridae > Hippasteria > Hippasteria phrygiana. Next base: position 1,252,621 of record JAZGUH010000013.1, on the reverse strand, counting down.
ACCGAGAGAGACCTGATTTTGCTTTTTACGGGAATTGATGGAATAATCCAGGTCTTCATTTTTCATATTACGTACAAAATCACATGACCCTTCCTTCCTTTCCAAACTGGAAGTGCCTTAGAATTTGAAAGTGGAAAAATGTTTGAACTTGCTTTCGACGATGTTAGTCTTTTAGCAGGCTGATCTTTTCAAAAATGTTAGCGGTGACGTCATAAAATGTTCCAGCACCCTCTAGCTGCATATTGAAAAATGTTCAAAATATACTTTCAGTCGATGTGTGTGGCGAAGTTTGCGGTAATCACTTTATAATTGATATAATAATTATATCAATTATAAAGTGACCTTCACGCAGGCAACACATGTGCAAGGGCTCATATTGATGATGTCATCAGACCGGAAATTGCGCTGAAAAGACCTTTAAACCTTAACAAAAATTATGAAAAATCAACCGTGAGAGATATACTCCAGATTTTCACTTCAAATGGCAGGGTAAACATAGGTCTCCAGCTTTATTGTAATGACGTCATTATGACATCGTCATGTATCAAATAACAAGCAATTCAAAATGAATATTTTTAATCTTTGAAAATCAATATAAAATCAACTGTGAAAGACCTAACATTTCTGTTTGCGGCAATGGATAAAGTAATAACAGGTCTTCATTTTTTATATTGAGTGCAAAATCACGTGACCCTTCCTTCCTGTCAAAACCGGAAGTGCCTTATAATTCAAAATTGGTAAAAGATATGAACTTGCTTTCCACGATGTTAGTCTTTGGCAGGTATGTGCTTTTCAAAAAGCGACCAGTGACGTCGCAAACTGCAGATTAACTGCGTTGGTAATGTGCACAGATGTAATAGTGTCATGGTGACGTCATCAAGGTCAAATTACAAAAACCTAAAAAATCTACATTTTTGAGAACGTCATGCTTCATGAACTGCAGCACACAAACTTTTCACAATTAGTGATTACATACATGTGGATCTATTCTCTTATGTAATCAAACTGAACAAGTCCAACACCGTGTGTTTGTTCCACAAACTCTAGTTATTTCTAAAAATGTCTCAGAATCTTGAATATTGCCAAACCAAGGACAGTATACATGGTATACTGAAAATGAAAATAAAGTTAAATAAATAATCTTCCCAAAGCTTAGTTTCTTTTAATTTGGTGTTTGTCATTTAAATTCAACTTTCAAGTGTCTACAACTTTCGTGTGTCTCCCACGTTGAAACAAGTATGCTGATTGGCTGGTTTCCCACATTTGGCGTGTTATTAACCAATCCCATCCTCCGATACAAACAGACTCCCGAAGCAGGGCGAGACTTCGGCAATATCCAGAATTAAATATTCGGGATTTATTGGAAGGTGTACAGAACTGCATTTAAAATAGGTTTTACGAAAAATGTGGCAGACATACTAATTTTTTTTAATAATGAAATTTGTTTGCGGGGGCTTATATAAGTTTTAGGGAACAGGGCCCCTACACTACACAATCGCCATTACTAGCTTGAAAATTCCAGCTCTAAGCTAATGACATGCAAGATTTGCCATCTCACGTCATGATCCTAGAGCTGGAATTTTCAAGCTAAATCGCCATGACCACCTGATGACTGAGCATGATAAGTAATAGACCCGCAAACGTAGTGGTATAAATCGCCACGCTCTGTTGCATTGCAAAAACACTATTGGCCGATAAAACACTCCATGTCCATTGACAGGAAGATTTGTTATCGTTTTCCTGTTCAGTACTTACACATGCTCTTTTACACTAAATTCCGCAAGCATAGCACCTGTCATTCCCCAGAAATTCGATGAAAAAAGGTGGATTCATATACAAACGTATGACCTTTTTGGTTCGCGAGCGATTCCGGAAGATCTCCGCATGGTGCCCCGAATCCTTCTTGTAACGTTAGAAATTGCGCTACTGTACTACGGCTGGAAAGACGTTACCATCCCAGCAGGGACCAGACTTTTTGTTGCGCACGGTGACGTCGGGGTCAATCGCTTCATTCAGCGCATGTGCACATGATTCAACAGGTGTTGTTTCCACAGGTTGACGACTGTTTTATGTCGCAATAGCTAGTGGCTAGTATTAAAACTACATGTATTAGTTGAGCCAAGTGGCCGGTCGTTGTCGACATTTACTCTGATTCAGGTCAGGTTGTTTCATTTTAATAAGCACTGCGCATAATTAAGAATCATTGAAACACTTTTTATAGGTTAAATACATTACTGTGGTTTGTTTAATTGGAGTTGTTGTTAATTGGAGGTGTTAGAGAATTGTTTAAAATTAGAAAGTTCTTAGTGCAGCTACTGAGAAAATTGAGTAAAGTTAAAGAAATTAACACAAACAAAAACTCAAGACAAATTTCAGTTATTTTTCACAGTGATTACAAAGGTTCCTACTCCCGTAGGAACCTTTGTAATCACTGTGAAAAATAACTGAAATTTGTCTTGAGTTTTTGTTTGTGTTAATTTCTTTAACTTTACTCAATTTTTTGTGTGGCATTGTGCATTTAGTGAAAATCATCACTTTTCTTGACTACAGTACTAACTACAAAAAGGAATAATAAGTGAAAATCTTCCCGCACTGTTGTATTTGTTTTTATTTATTTTTTTTGCTCAGGAAAAACGGTTAACATTCAGTGAATTTCAGTCTACTACTACTACTAGTTAATCATAATGAACTTGACAATAATAGACAATCATTGTCCCATTTTGATCGTTATTGCGCTGCAGCGCGGATAGGTGACAAGAACCTACTCTAAACTGAGCCATAACTTATCTGGCTTTTAAGTAGCATGAAACAGTACATGCACAGATTTTTGACATGAATAATCATGAGCTTGTCTGGTCCAACCCGCGCACATGACTCGGCTGTTTGCTGAAATACTGACAGCGATCAGCAAACAGCCGTTGGATATCGAGCCCCGAGGCGCGCGCAGTGCCCACGGTCCGCCGATGAGCGATTTCAAAGGGCGCGCTTTGTCGGATCCCCAGGGACAGTAAATAGCATGGTGCCCTGTTTACAAATAAACATGTTTACTACAACGCTGGCGATTCGGGGGACGCGTCTCGCCTTGTTGCATAGCTGCTCACACGTAGCGATATCGTACTATTGAGCTCGAAGGATGTGACAGTTTCTAGTGAAAAGTTACGTATATTGCTAGATTAAGAATGCCTCGTGAAGTTAGAAAACACTGTTGTATTTGCATAACAGGAGTAAGTTGTAGATTTTGTTTGCATCTAGTGTATATAAGAACGATATCAAACCTTGGCTTTTGCTTCAAGATGAACGTGACTGAAGGTGATCTGTACACAAATATTTAACACACAATGAACTTGTTTTAAAAGTTCTGCTTGTACGAAATAAAGTCGTTGTAAAAGGAGCCAGATGATTGAAGAGGTAGAAAAAAATCATATCTGGCAGTTTCCTACAACTTCCAGCGCAGCCAAGCTCGGGTAGGACTACTCCGTCAGCGGCAGGAACACGTCCCTCAACCCCAGCAGCTTTGTATGATGTTGCTGCGCAGCGCGCTTGGAATATGAAAAGAAAAAAAACAAGAGCATGCAACAGCATCCCAAGCAGCAGGCTTGAAAGTTTGCACTCAGTTCTCAAGGGAAACAATAAGTGGATTGCCTGGCCTCATGCTAGAGACTTTGTGGGTTTTTTTCTTTAAAACCCTAGAAAAAGAAGCAAGGCAAAAGTTGTTGGGAAAACGACGAGCAATGAGATCTTCAACAGATGTTCAGATGTTTTTTTTTTTTTTGTTTTTTTTGGGGGGGGGGGGGCACTGCTCACTTCAGCCGAGTTATGGATGTTAGAAAATATGATAAAACACATCACAGAATCGGTTGCAACAAACATAATGGTGAAAAGCTTCAGTGATACATTATGACTGCATATTTCAAAGTGGTAAAAGTACAAAATTTCACCTTAATGATGAATGTCAAGGACAGTCACTCTGTAAATCACTCAACTTGTTGGGAATATTCGAAGGTGGGAAAGATGATGGGATCAACATTGATGCAGCATTCAACCCCGTTTTTGAGGAACTTCTGAAGATCACTGGGGCATCTTAAAGTTGCAGCTCCCAAAAATTGAAGGTTCATCAAAAAATCAGAGAACATTTGTGTAGGCTTTGTGAAAGTTAAATAATTTTTCCCTCTTAAGTTATATACTTTTACATTTTTCATTCATATAAAAACCATTCTCTCCGAGGAAAAAAAATATTTAACACACAATGAACTTTTTTTAGAATTTGAGTCATTTGAGTCAATTTACTTGAAATTGTAAAGGTAACTTAAATTGTACCTTTCTGGAAAAATTAAGGGTTTTTCACAAAACCATGAAAGTCAATAGTCAAGTCTGGTCAATTGTAGTCTGGTCAAGTGGATACATGATAATTCACGAGGATCTCTTCTCTTTGGCGAGTCAGATCTTTGAGTCATTTGCCCTGTTTAAACAAGACATGGGTGTGATAAGAGGACCCATGATAGCAACTAACAAGAGATCGATATCCGATGCAAGTCCATGCAACATGAAAACAGTGGCATAACTTGGGTTGAACTGGGGGGGGGGGGGGGGTTGACAACACCTGAGTGAATACATTTTTCGGGGGGGGGGGGGGGGGGGGGGGGCTGAAGGCAACAATGTAATCGTTTTTGTTGAAGATTTTAAATGGGGGAGAGGAGGCGGCACGTGTCCCCCATGCACGCCCATAGTTACATGTAGGCCACTGTATGAAGCATGTACATGTATTGTACTTTGAACATCCTCCGCAAATATTTTGTTCAGTGCTACTTTATGCAATTCTTTATGAAGTAATCAGACGATGTATGACTGGGCGTCTTTCTTAAGCATCCCCTGATGGCGGTCATCCATGTGGTACTTTGGAGAGAAAAAATCAAGTAACCAGACGACTTAGGACTGGAAGACTTTAATTACTTTAGCACTCTTTGATGGTGATCACCACTGTTTAATCAGAAGAGAGTACTACTTCCCTTTGATGGCAACCTGTAGAGTCTGCTTAATTTGTTTCCCGCAGCGAACACGAATAGGAAAGAATTCAGAATTGGGGTTCCTTGTTTAGTTATTTAAAGAAAAGAAAATAATAAAAAATAATCTTCTAACTTGGATTTCAGGTACAATGCATACAATGTATTGTGGAAACTTGAGTAATCTGGATCTATAGCAGGGCGAAGGGATTAATCCAGGGGGGGGGGTCTAGTTTTAGCTGAAAAGGGGTGAAAACTCGGGGGGGGGGGGGGGGGGGTGTTAACAATAACAGGTATGCACCGCTTTTGTCTGCATAACATTAAACCTGCTTCCTTTGAGTACATCAAATAGGTAGTTTATGCAGAAATAGCATGTGTGCCTCCTGCATGCCCTCTTCCATGAGCACAGAGAGCTTACCCCCCCCCCCCCCCCCAATAATGCTGGACCTGCCCCAGTGATATTAAAATGGAAAGATTTTACTTAAATAACCCCACAGCAAAATCTTGGAAAACAAATTACTCTCCTTGATAAAAACTATCAAAAATATGTGGCTCAGCCTGTTATTTCAAGATTTATGTCAGCAAAATCTGTAAAAATGAGGCAGAAATCAACATGTGCCAACTTGAAAAACATATGCATGTAACACAAATAACACAAACTTTCTTCCCCTATATTGCACAAACATTTCCCAACTAAGTTCTCAAATTCCCCAAAGGTTGTGCCAAGTGTTTATACAATTCTGAAAACAGACGGATGATTCTTTTCCAGAATTTGCTTTTCCTGACCGATTTTAGTAGGATGTATATACTGAAGTAAAATCTTTCCGTTTAGTGTTTATACAAAATACGTGTAGAATTCATCGTGCATTGAGTACATGTACATTCGCTATGCATGCTCACTACGTTATATTGTACATGCTCTAGTCTTATCTTGCCACCACCAAGCCTACTTACAATGTCGAAATTATGCCGATTGTAACACCCATCAGCATGTTGATGAACGCTGGAATAAATCTACTTCCCGTCCTTTTGACCACGAACACGACCAATCTGTGAATACATTTATTTTCCACGTCCAAAACACACACAGAATCAACGCTGCATTTCCCGCACGCACAATGTTGCCACGTCAGCCATTTTTAAATACCCACTGAACGTCAGCACGTGCGAAGACGCACATAAATCGCAAGGATTCAGTGGGAAAAATGCTCCTTTTAAAAATATTGGCCAGGGGCAAATGGACTAAGCCAATGTTTTTATGCAGTTTTTAGATGTTCAGCTAAGTCTTACAGGTATAATTGAATTGAGTATTGAAGCCATTCCTCGAGAAAACAATTTTTGTTGCACGACAGCTGTTCTCCGTCTCGGGAAATTCCACGGGTATGAGTCATGCATATTTGACCTTGGCACAAACAATGGTGTCGTGTGACCAGGGGATGCGGAGTAATCGAATCACTTCGGGGTTGTTGCCAAAGAGTTCCTCCACACACAAAAAATAGATTTTGGCCCCAAAAATCCTTGGATCTGGTCTATCTAAAACATTTTGGGGAGGGATAAATATCGATGACGTCATCACTTAGCAAAAAGAAAGTCAGCAGAGGCAATTTTTGTGCAGATTTTTCTCTTCTAGTGGCCGGGAGCGCCAGCTGTTTATGTCATGATCGTGCGATAGACGAACGTTGAAAGGTCACGTACAAGAGAGGGAAAGCTGAGTATTGAGCTATTTCGGTAGTTTTGGTGAAAAAAGGGGATTTTTTGTAGGCCCAATAATATATTTTTAATAAGTAATTTTCTTAACTTATAATTCGATAATCTGAAGGCCGATTTTCACCATTTTTAAAAGGTAGAGTTAGGAACTTATGCATATTCATTACATAAATTTCCCGGATGTAGGGTGTTCCCCGTGAGGAGAAATCCATTCATGAATTTCGTTATGTGTTTTTGGAAATCCGAGTCGGCACATGTAAACAACAAATAAAAGGGCGCCCTCTGTTGGTTTGCACAGTCGAGTTCAGTTTGTACGCGCGAAATACAAATTGGCGGACCGTGTGCCGCTGGCCGATAATCAATCGTAAAACATCGTTCATGTTCAAAAATCCGCTCCATTACTTTGTACACAGCTGGTTTGTGCATGCACCGAGTTGCACGAAAAATTCACTTTTTGGGGTTTAACTTGAGCATATTCTAATTTTGAGGGGATGAAAAGCTGCATGAATGACTACTCTGCCGGCAAGGTGAGTGTTTGGTTGATATATTCAGGGAAACGGAAGATATCGGCAACATCTAAACCGACCCTAACGAACCCTATAGAAATAATAGAAGTCCTTCCAGCTTTAAATGGCGAATCTCACATTGTCATGAGCCTAGAGCTGGAATTTTCAAGCTACAGTACTCAGTAGGCCTACACTCAGAAAAAGATCAGAGCATGGAGGAAGGATGATCAGAGTTACCCCTAGAACTATGGGGTTCCCGACAGGAACCCCATAGAAAGACGCCGATTTTTCCCATAGGCTAGTACAGCAAGAATAAGAAAGTCATTCCCATGCACTCACGTTTCTACTGTGCACACGAAAACCGCTGAACGGTTTTCCCCTAAAATCCCACTAAGCCTCATTTACATCCTCAACTTGTGTGCGCCAAGCAAAAAATCGCCTGAAGCGGTTCAAATTTTCGAAAAAAGGTGAAAAAATATCTTTGATCCGTACTGACAGCGAATGACACGACATGCACAATGCGACTGACTGTTGCCGGCCGGCCGGGTCATGTGCGCGGGTCGGACCAGACAAGCTCATGATTATTCATGTCAAAAATCTGAAGTACGGCGCGCACGGCATGCACTGCCGTCGTGTCCGTTACTGTCCGCATCGCGCGCATCGATCACTACGTACACGTACACATACACGTATATGTTTCCAGTACATGCACTAGTGATCGATGCGCGCGATGCGGACGGGTAATGGACACGACGGCAGTGCATGCCGTGCGCGCCGTACTTCAGATTTTGTACATGAATAATCATGAGCTTGTCTGGTCGGACCTGCGCACATGACCCGGCCGGCCGGCAACATAACAGTCGCATCATGCATGTCGTGTCATTCGCTGTCAGAGATTTTTTTCCACCTTTTTTCGAAAATTTGAACCGCTTCAGGCGATTTTTTGCTTGGCGCACACAAGGTGAGGATTAGCCCCACCAGTGTGGCTGGCGGATTTGACATCGGGCTGATCCTTAGCCACACGTCCTACCCATATGTTTGTGTGGTGAGAACTTCAAGAATTCGTGCGGTGGGGTAGCGCTATCTGGACCGCGTTTTTAACGGTCTGGCTGTGTTCTCTACCTTCTTAACTATTCCAAACTGCTAACGGCTAGTCATCTTACTCACCATTTTCCGAAATATTGGACTTTAAACTTGGACTCCATAGTCTTGCGTGCTAACGATTTCAACTGGTGTTAGCCATTTTACAATGACGTCACTGGGTTCGAAACAGCTTGCCGACGGCTGTTTGATGAGAGCACAGCTAGCTTATCACGATTTCAGTGGAACATCTCGCGCGAATTTCGTGATAAGCTGTGCTCTCATCGAACAGCCGTCGGCAACGAACACAGTGACGTCATATACTTGGGTCATGTGGTCATGTCAAAATGGCTACCACCGGTTGAAATCGTTTGCAGGCAAGACTATGGAGCCGAAGTTTAATGGCCAATATTTCGAAAAATGGTGAGTAAGATGACTAGCCGTTAGCAGTTTGGAATAGTTAAGAAGGTAGAGAACACAGCCAGACCGTTAAAAACGCGGTCCAGATAGCGCTACCCCACCGCACGAATTCTTGAAGTTCTCACCACACAAACATATGGGTAGGACGTGTGGCTAAGGATCAGCCCGATGTCAAATCCGCCAGCCACACTGGTGGGGCTAGGTGTACTTCCAAAAATGTAAGGCTCTCCGTTAGCCTTACAAGGATATGTGATTTTGGTCCCCGTAACTCAATGGGGTTTGCAATACGCTCTTGCGATATCTGTTACAATGTTCCAGAATTCCACTTTCCCAAACCTTAATCTCCCCAGAAGGTTATCCAATCCCTCCTACATATCTTTTAGACTTTTGCGGCCCATATGCGGAACATTGAAACGGACAATTTATTGAGTAATGGAGTTTTTACTCACCGACCGACGTATGCAGCCAAAATGAACATGGCGTCGCACAGCTGACTGATACAGTCCACCAGAATGCGCATGCGAGTGGATTTTTCGAAAAAATTTGGGGCTCGACCATTTTTTGAAGGAGGGGGGTGCATCTTGTCTACATCGCGCAACGGTGATGTGTGCAATGTGATAAATTATTGGCGCGCTATTATACCTAGTGTTGTTCCTTGGCCTGACAATGTTTGTTATGCCCATACGTCTAAATGTCATGGCGGGTAGCCACGTAGCTATTTTTTGCCAATGCGAGCTTTTATTTTATGCAAACCAGAATAAAGCAGAATCTGGATCGATGGTCATTATTTTGTTCACGTTGCACACATCACCGTTGCGCGATGTAGACAAGATGCACCCCCAGTGTTCGATTTAGACGGGTGCACGCATGCACTGGTGCATGTACTTTTTCCTCTGTGCACGTAAACCTCTGATACAACGTGCACGCTGTGCATGTACCTTTTTAGGCCTGTACGTACGTACCTGCTGGTATATTTCCCCATGTTGAACAACGTATCAACGCGCACCCGATTTATTGCACGCAACGATCGACATGATGTGTGCGTGCCTGCATATTACCATCGTTGTAGTCTCGGTCAAGTGCAAACAACCGCAACCGATCTGCTACCATATTATTCCCAATGTACAATGTACGTACACGCAGCTAACATTGACTTGAGAAAAGACTTGTTACCCAGCCCCCGCGACCTGGGGTTAGAGCAATTGATCAATAAAGCCAACCTCAAAAGCGCATCTGCGCGTGCGTGTTGCTTTGTTGGTAGTCTTGGTCAAGTGCAAGCAACCGCACTGAATGCCACCGTCTTATTCCCAGTGTACAATGCATGTACACGCATCTAACACGAAGCGAAAGTCGTCTTGAGAAACGACAATGCGTGCGGCACATGCATTGAGCACAAGACATGCAAGACAATGTTTTTGACAGCTCACGGGTGATTTGGGCGTCCATGGTATAATTTATCAGCTGTTACTATAAATCAACAGTGTCAAAATAGAAACAAACGCTCGTCTTTAGTGCCGCAAGGAAGCCAACTGAAGGTAAATGTCGTAGTACTCCAACTACTCAACAAGTGAAGCCTTGTCTGAGTTGTCATCAACCCGGCCCCCGATCCTTCCTGGCCCGATTGCCGGCGCGGCCTCGGCCCCCGGGCCCCGGCCCGATTCACGATCTCTCGGTGGCCGGCCCTGATATTAAATTTTAGCGGAACCGAGCTCAGTCCCGGCGGGTCCGATCCCGGTGGGCCCGATCTCATGATGCTGTACACGTGGTGATTTCCATCAAAAGAAAAAATTATTCCTCCGTTCTTCCGGTTAGGAAAAAGTGACGTCATCACGATAATATCGCAATATTTTGGGCCGATATTTCGGTATCAAAATATCGAACAGTCTTCCGTGGAACATGATACTACAGTAGTAACGTAACTTCGGCTTCGGCTTCGTCTTCTCGCGATCGTGTCAGAGATTGCTAATTACCACTGATGAAATAAACAAACAGCGAATACAATTGTACGAAAACACATTTTATTTACAAAGCAAAACAATACCCTTAACAGCACTATACATGTAATAGCTACATTTGAAAATTTGTAGGAATACACATTTTAAAACAACAAACCTATTGTTCTTTTGGGTTATGACTTGTGTGCACACTATTTTGTGCATGTAAAATTTATTTTGTGCATGTAACTTTTTTGGTCTACATGCACCAGTGCATGCGATTTTTGTTGGTCTAAATCGACCCCTGTGCACCCCCCTCCTTCAAAAAATGGTCGAGCCCCAAATTTCTTCGAAAAATCCACGCGCATGCGCATTCTGGTGGACTGTATCAGTCAGCTGTGCGACGCCATGTTCATTTTGGCTGCATACGTCGGTCGGTGAGTAAAAACTCCATTACTCAATAAATTGTCCGTTTCAATGTTCCGCATATGGGCCGCAAAAGTCTAAAAGATATGTAGGAGGGATTGGATAACCTTCTGGGGAGATTAAGGTTTGGGAAAGTGGAATTCTGGAACATTGTAACAGATATCGCAAGAGCGTATTGCAAACCCCATTGAGTTACGGGGACCAAAATCACATATCCTTGTAAGGCTAACGGAGAGCCTTACATTTTTGGAAGTAGGCTAGGTGAGGATGTAAATGAGGCTTAGTGGGATTTTGGGGGAAAACCGTTAAGCGGTTTTCGTGTGCACAGTAGAAACGTGAGTGCATGGGAATGACTTTCTCATTCTTGCTGTACTAGCCTATGGGAAAAATCGGCGTCTTTCTATGGGGTTCCTGTCAGGAACCCCATACTATGGGGTTCCTGACAGGAACCCCATAGAGATCATTCAGAGTATGAGTATGAGTATGACGGCTGAAACTGTAAAATGAAGCAGTCTTTACCTTGCAAAATTAAACAAATGTAGAGCCAGGGTACAAAATGCCTCATGATGAACGACTTCTACCTTCATTCGTCAAGACAAACTACAACTTTCTGCTGCACAAGTGCTGCTGCAAACCTGTCATTTGGCCTTTTTTGGCAATGAAAACATTTACTTCCCGTTTCTTGTCGTCGTGTGCGTGCGCTGTTTTGGCCCATCATGGCCGCTGCGCATATGCGATCGGCTGCAAATGATTGGTTATGTACATTTTATGTATGGGTAATTTTACAAAGACCAGCCTTAATTGTTAACCTTTTGTGCACTTTTCAACCGAATTTTTTAGCGTAAAATTTATTTTTACACTTTGTTTCACAATTTGTATGCATAAAAAGCTATGTATTCATATATTACAAAGGTAACGAAGTTTATTTATCTCATGTATCCCCTACTTCAACGAAATGGAATGGTCGTTTAAAAAAGTGAACAAATTCACAAATTGCCAGGGCCTGACTATCGTGGTCACTGCGTTGTATGTATGTCAAATTCCCTGGGGTATGGACTTGCTTTACTCATTCATAATTGCATGAAATATCAACCAAATGCAGTAATTTTGACATGTATGGATAGCTTAGATCTGGCGCTACATGTTGCAATCATCGGCGGCTTCTTAGAGTTAAAACTTGTGGAGAAAATTCAAACCTCGCAATGTTTATTTTCTTTCCGGCCAACATCTGTGTACATGTTACCGTCTATTTATTGCTCCATGCATGTCAAATTCCCTGGGGTATGGACTTGCTTTACTCATTCATAATTGCATGAAATATCAACCAAATTCAGTAATTTTGACATGTAATCAGACTCCTATGAAAACCGGTCTCCTTTTCCCTATATATTTTGGTAAACCCTCTCACGTGACCGGCCACTCCACTAGACTTAGGCATGTGCAATACAGGGTGTGTCTTTAAGAAAAGGAAACCGAGATTAATCTGTTTATTTCTCAGATACTGCTAAATTTTGTTTAAAATAGTAACCACCATCTATTACTTAATGATGTCCTCTGACACCAAGAAATCTATGCTACCATCACGGATGACTGAGCACAAAGCTAGTGCAACCATGGAGGAAGGATCCTTCCTCCATGGTGCAACAGACCATGGAGAACGGACCATGTCAGAAATGGCTTTGTACCAGATGCACCACAGGTCTATTCGCACAGTGTTCAGCATGTTTAAAAATAAGAACAAAGACCAGTACGTAAAGACCAAAATCATTTCTTAAATGATTAAACAGTTGGAGGCTTATCCCTGTCCCAACCTAACCCGGCCCAGTGTCCTTCAACATGCCCCCCCCCCCCCCCATTTCTTTCAACGCAAACTTCTCCCCTGGTTCTCATTGCTCTGACCGCATTCCTGATTACGTCTCTAGCTCTCTGTCCTCTAAGGTCTCAACTGCAGCCACGATTCTGGCCCATAGGTCATTGATGTCTCTGGGCGGTGACGTGTAAAACTTTGTCCTTAAGATGCCCCCACAAAAACAAGTCACAGGGCTTGAGGTCCGGGGACATTGGGGGCCACTCAATCTCATGGTTCAAAGCAATTACTCTCATGTTAAATAGACCTGTGGTGCATCTGGTGCAAAGCCATTTCTGACATGGTCCGTTGCACAGCTTTGTGCTCAGTGTATTTGAGAAATAAACAGATTAATCTCGGTTTCCTTTTTTGTTAAGACAACATGTATTACCAGTGAACACGTATTTCGTAGTCACTGAAATTCACGCTACACCGGCCTGCAAGAATTTGTACATACATAATACAGATAAATATTTCCGACACGCAGCCACTTGTTTGCAGTGGCGAATCCACTATATCCAGCCGGGGGGGGGGGGGGGGGGGGGGTTGCAAGGGGGAAAAACTTCCCCCTGGCGGTATTTGAGGCGTTATAAAAAACAAAACGTTTTAAGATGGTTCAGACGTTGTTTGCCCTCCCTGGCACAAAAAGCTGGATACGCTACCGGTGCTGCTCGTTTGGCTGGATGAACATGCAGTCTAGCGATTTGTGCCACTGCACGTGGGTGAGAATGCTTTACAATATTGTTTTCTGACATTTTTTGTTTTCTGAATTTCCAAAGTGAACAAAGAAAACTGCCAGGAGCGGGATTCGAAACTGTGACCTCGTGAGCCATCTTGCCCAGTGTTGGCGGTCTATTTTTCTAAATTTTTCAACAAAAGACAGTTGCCCTAAAACATTTCGACCTGTAAAATATATATTTGCATAGTTACCAGCACTCAAACTCCCTACAGCATTACATGTCTTTTGCTACTTTGAAATTAACGCTGAATTTTGAAAGGTGTTTGTATCGAAACCATGTACACCATGCCAGGGCCCCGCAGTAAAAAAGAAAATACGTGTGCGACGTGCCCGCCCACACAACCCTGCACACCCATGCGTATTTCGCGGCACGGAAGACGCAGCAGGGGTTGGGTGCTTAAATCAGTATACTGATTTCATTTCGAATCATGGTTTTTCACTCTGTAAATGATTAAATGTTCTTGTTTACTCTCTGAACAGTTTTCTCACAAAAATAAACACGAACAGAGAAAAAAATGTTGGCAAAATAAAAAAATATTGTGTAGCAAAGTTTTGCAAAGGCACGTTGCTCTCTAGCTTGAAGTCAGGAACTTACAAATCATGAGCTAAAAAGCCTCGCCCCAATGTTGATTACTTATGCAGCCAACTGTCATGAACGCATATTTAATCAATTTTCGAAGTCAACAAAGAAAACTGGCAGGAGCGAGATTTGAACCGTACCGGTGTCATATCATGGAAGACGGAAAGTTTGTGTTCCTTCCTCCATGGGTCATATGAACTTGTATCCGTTTCCCACAAGATTCCCCCACTTCTCTGATGACCATGCATATGTTGTTATATAGACTGAAGCACTGGAAACATCGATATGGCTGACAAACAGAAGCAAGTATCCTCAGTCATACGTACCGTAGCTAAAGGGGGGACGTAGGGGGGGGGGGGGGGGGGCGCACGTCCCCCCCCCCCCCCATAAAAAAAATCGTCGTCCCCCCCCCCTACACACTGAAAACTTCGCAAAGGCAGAAATAATAGCATTATAAAGAAAAATCACTGGGAGCGCCGCGCCCCCCCCCCCCCCCCCTGCAACATCCAGCCCCGCCCCCACCTCCCCCTATTAGCCTTTTAGAGGTATGGCGGACACAATAGGAGGGCGCTATTTAATTTGGGTAAACCTTTTGTATGGCACAAAAGGTTTACCCAAATCAAATAGCGCCCTCCTATTGTGTCCGCCATACCTCTAAAATGCTAATGGAGACAGCCCTAGCTGCTCTGCTACTCAGCAGCCAAGTGAATCGTGTATGGATAAAGAGTAAATTGAGAAAAAAACAATTCTGAAGAGATGTAAGAAATCCCAGATCACAATTTAAAACCGAAGATAAAAGAGACAGAGGTCAAGAATGAGGAGCAAGTGAACACGACAAAAAGAGGGGAAAACAAACATCACCTAAATTTACTCTTCAGTGCCTGGGAATATGTCGACTTTCATATGCTTAATATTCTCACATCACTTGTTTACATTTTTAATTCTTTAAATTAAAAGGACAGATATACTTTGGACATTAACAAACTATATATAGAGAATAAAAGGAATAACATCAAAAGACTCGCAACGTGCTTTAGTTTTCCTGAATGCAAAAAGTGCAAAATAGAAGGCGCGGAAATGAAAACAAAAGTAAGAAACTCACACAAACCCTTGACCAAATCGGCAGCTAAATTAAATGAACACTTAACTAACTTCAACTTAGGATGTCAGGTATGGAAACGAATTTGAACGCCTGAAATACGAACCACGGGAACGACGTACAGCAGGGAGCTACTTTGCGTTAAATTGGCCACAATCAAGATGAATTTGAAAGCATTTTTTGCGAAACTGGCCGGTAAACCTGTACTTTTCAAGTGGCAATTTTGTTCATAAAACGCAGTTCCCTGCACTTTTTCAAAAGAAAATAGTTAGCCCTTTAATTAATTAGCAGCTAATTAGTGGGCCGATTTGTTGGCCCCCTCAAAAACTAGGCCTGCCGGGTATATGGATCAGTTATTACTTTGGGGAAACTATACAAGGTACATTTACTTTTAAAGTGGCAGTTTTATCAACAAAAAAATCTTCACTTTTCGGAGGATAATAAGCCCTTTAATTAACAGTTAATTGATGGGCCCAATTGGCCCCTCCAAAATGGAACCTGTCCAATAGATGGTTAAGTTGAATTATGGAATAAAAATCCAGTCTGGGGAAACTATGTGAGGTATATTTAGTAAAATAATACTTTCAAAGTGGCAGTTTTGTACATAAAATGCAGTTTCATGCACTTTTACAAACGAAAAGGTGAACTCGTCATTAGCCCTATATTTAACAGCTAAATTATATGCTCATAATGGGCCCATTTCAAAATTGTGCCTGCCCAGTACATTGGTTAGATAGAACATGCAAATGTACTTTGAGGAAAGTATGTGAGTTACATTTTCTTTCATAAGTGGCCGGCAGTTTTGTCAACGAAATGCAGTCTCAATAATGAAAATAAACGAGTTCTTATTAGCCCTTTAATTAGAATCTAATTAGTAAACGTAACCGGTCCTCTCCAAAGTGTGATCATGTAGAATATATTCGTTAGTTGGACTATGAATGAAAAATGTCTAATTTTCCTAAGAACTTTAAAATTTCGTTGATGGAACCCCAAAAACCCTTTCTGAAAAACATACTTTGTTGACCACCTTTTACTTGATACGTTGAGATTTTGAATCTGTGGCTGAATCCGCGGCTAGCTTCAGTCAGGTTTGTTATCACTTATCTGTTTTACGTTTTATCTGACCTGATTTTGTCATAATCCATTTAGGCATACGGAGTGCATTCTTGCAAAACAAAAAACGCTAACGCCTAGCCGTATGTTGTAAAAGAATACTAAGTAAGTTCTATTGTACTAAGTATGCAAAAATGTCGGTTCATACTTCAAAAGAAGAGTCTTTTCAAAAACGGTTGCTTGCAGCCTACCTGCGGTGTCTGCGAACCTATCCGATCATAACAAAGTCACTCACAAGGTAAGTCCGCCCACCACCCGGTAGGCCTACCCATGCATGACGCGCTGGCCACACCGATACCACGGACATATTGCACATGTACAACATTGCACATGACATTGTACATGACATTGACAGTACATGCAACATCACGCGTGGAATACCCTTGCTTATCTCACGTTCCCTGTTCCCCCCACTGGTCAAAAGGGATTGTGGGAAGGAAAAAGGCACAAACATTGCTTATTTTGAAGTCCTGTTTCAGCTCTCCGTTACTCTAGGCCCGTTTCATTTTTTTCTTGAAAAGTTAGGCCAAGTAAAAGAAATAGAAAAACATGTTTAGCATCCAGGTATTTTTAAAAAAGGAAGGAGGAGGGGCTTTTTATTTCTTATTTTGGCCGCCATTCTTTTGTTCAATTTCTGACAACCACAAGTTTTTCAACTGTTCAAAGACACAAAAATGAAAGAGACATTTTGTACAAGATAATTTAACATGTTTACAGTGGTTTTAGTTCTGACTGGTAGGTATTTTATTTTCCCATGGATCTGTTTTTTCACCTAATTTTCCACCGGTAAAAACAAAACAAAAATCCAGGCGGCCCCCAAAAAAGGAAGTGGGCGGGGATTCTAAACATGTATTTTTTTTACTTTGCCTTTTAATACAGAAAACCTGTTTTGTGATTTTTAACCCTTTGAAGCCGGATGACGTCTGTAGACGCCAAACAAATTTACCACCAGGCTGGATGACATCACGCAATCTCTGCATTTTCAATCCATTGTTGGATTATTGTGTATGTTATACTTTACTGCACAAGCCTCTTGTGTCCGTTTCACTTGGCTGCACAGGCCGCCCCTGCACCCCGGCGCCTCATTATATAAAATAACCGTACTCAAGAGGTTAAGCAAAGTGCTTGCATGCCGGCACCTTCCCTGGTGCTGCCCCACCCCAAATTACATATTGGGGATTGTACAGCTAGAATGTGTAAAAGGGCTGATTTGTATAAATTTCCACTCGAAGAAGGATCAAGGTCCACTCAAAGACAGACCAAGGGCATGAAAAACAAAACAAAAATTACAAAACAACGAATCCTGATGTCCGGATAGGAGGGGGAGGGGGGGGGGGGGGGGGGGGGGTGGCAGGTAGATTTAAAAAATACAAGTAATTGTGCCCATCTACATGTATAAGTAGAGGTGTGTCCAATCATGTAAATGTTGGTTCAAACCATGGAGGAAGGATATATCCTTCCTCCATGTTCAAACCCAGCCAGGAAACCATGGTGATTGTGTCCTCAAGCAGGACACTTTACCACAACAGCTTCTCTTGTCCCACAAGCTAACAGGCACCTGTGAGGGCTGAGCTGGTTATTGTGTGATGTTAATCAGGGCTTAGGAAACTATGAACATCTAACAAAAGAAAAACAGTGCACTAACAATGGAAATCCATTGTTACTTGTTCACAGTGTAATGCACCAGTCAACTTCAATTGATGGGTGCATAAGTGGTCAACTGTAGTTTTGAATGTACCCCAGGAAGTTGGGAAGATCAGAAGGTGAGGTGTAGTATGTGTTTCTTGGAAAAATAACTGCTGTATTCACATTTTTAACCCTGATTTGATCATTTCCATTGTCTACTTTCAGTGGAACCATATCCTCGTTGAGTAACATCGTGGCACAGAAGCTGTCTGGAGGTTGGGGTGCACCAATAGCCTGGAAGAACATCGGGGCATTTGCTGCTACTGGGTGAGACAATAAGAAGCGACTCATCATACACGATCCATAGTCTGGAGGTCAGGCTACTTTATTCAGCTATCATGCAGTGGCGGAGGAGCAGATTTCATGGAGAGCAGGCAATTGTGCTCAGCACAGAAAGCATTTTGCTTAACAAAAACAGGTTATCAGCCGAAATGCCATACGGAGTGTATTAATTGTGACTGGTTCCCAGGTGATTCTTGCTTAGCGGGTAAAGTTTTGCTGCTTTCAGCTCTACTATGAAATTTGGCCCAGGTTTCAACACGGGCAGTTTTCTTAAAGCTGCAACAAAACAGAAAATCTATTTTACACCAATTCTCCACCCTTTCAAAAACAAAATAACATAAAAATAATAAGTGTATTGAACCCCGCAAACAAAATGGAAATGAATTTCCTCGTGAAAATTAGATAAAAACAATAAAATGATTCGGCCACCTAAATTGTTTCGCCTCCGAGTCTTCAAAAACTGAATGAATACGAAGTGTTTTATCGCCCTCAAATCATTGTAAGCTCCACCCCCTGTGTTTCTGATGTTTGTTGTGTAAACATACTTTTTTGCAAAGAACATTAAAATAGTATTAGTGCATCGCAACCGCTCTCACTGGTTTTGTACATGATTTTCAACTGAGGACAGCTTGCCAACCGTTGAACTGTTGTCCTTTTATGTCATTCTTTTCTTCACTGTTCTCATAAACATAATCATGGTTTAACACATGTGAAAAGTGTTTGTTTTTCGCATTAATTTAATCGAGTGAGCACAGCAGTTTGCATCACACGCTATAGTTTTTGTAATGTACACTAATGAACTTTTGCAAATCAGTGGGAACCTTTTTTAATCAGTGGTACTTTGATTACTTATTGTTTATCTTGTCATATATAAAAAACACATTACTTTTTTACAGTTCAGGTCGAATCTCTTTGTTGAATAAACCATAAAGGTCCTTTGTTGATCAAATTTTTTTTTTCAATCCTCAAGATTAAATCGGTAACTTCAATTCAAATTAATTCTAATCTATTTAAAGAGACTACCAAAAGGGGGTCTTCGTAGCTCAGTTGGTGTAGAACCGGGACGGTAATTTGGAAGTAACAGGTTCAAATCCCGTTTCTACCAGTTTTTTCTTCAGTCACTTTGAAAATTGAATTCCAGGCTACACGATATCATTCAAATTTCATATTAAAAACATTTCAGACATTCTCACTTTCTCCTTTAAAAATCTGTTCACTACAAGCATACATAATGTGCAGATTTTGGAAATGGTTTATGCACTGGTAAAGTTTACCGTATACATGTACTGTTGTAATAATAGAATCATCCATAAGCTTCCCGTTTAATGATTAAATCAAAGCATCACCTTTTTTTTATCTGTATTTCATCCAGTGTCTTTTACACTGGTCCAGTCACACATTACTTCTATCGATGGTTGGAGAGACTCTTGCCAGGGAAAGACAGGGCCTCCAAACTCTTGAAGATCATCGTAGACCGACTGGTCATTGCCCCACCGTTCCTACTCGGCTATTTCTACTGCATCAAGAGATTTGAGGTAGGTCCATCTTAAGTGAGTCCAAGGTGAAATAATAGTGGTGGAGAACATGGAGAAACCAAAGGCCTTATGCCATTTTGCTGATCGGAGTTCCGAGTCTAATTTTTCTGGAATGGTTTCAACATGGATGAAAATGGAAAATGTTCAGAATTTTAGCAAGTGCAAATTTTTGTTTTTTGATTCTGGTGGTTGTTAATATTAAGCCAGGTACAAAGTTGGTTATGCCAAAGTCAACTCCAAATTAAAGAGTGACGGGTTTAAACAGAATCTTTGGCTTGACGAAGGTCCATTTCCTGTGAAGGGTCCTTTACATCTACAGATGCCCGTACATCAATGCAGTTCTTGGTATTTTCAAATATGAGTTTATCAAGTCAGCGGCCGACTGACATTGTAAAATCAAATTGGATGACAGCCACATCCTATGCAGTTTTAATGTATAATCAGGCATGCAACTTGGAATTAACAAAAAACGAGGAAATTCCAATCTTTACAAGACTTTGTACAGTGTTTTTCAATTTTCAATGGCATGTGTGAAGTGAAAAACGAGGAAATCAGCTGATCCAAAGAAAAGTTGCTTGCCTGTGTATTAACCCCTCGAGTCCGACTGTTGATTGGGGTTTGGTATGCCAGGTATGGGCTGTGCAGCCAAGCATAAATGCGAACAATAGGTACCACAATGAATAGAGTGGTTCTCCATCACACTTAGAGGCCCGCCCCCCTTTCATGTGAATAAAAGGTTTGTTTAAAAAAAGCTCCATCTGTTCATGACACTCCCTTTCAAGAACAATATAGTTGAAATATGAATGGATTGAGTACACACAGGAATAGACGACAACCGGCCAGGTGGTCCTTTTTCAAACCCCAGCTGTGGTTGTCGTCGTGTTGAAGAGGTTAACAGATTGTTTAATTTGCTCTACAAGGGCCAAACCCATGAGGTTGCAGTGCAGTTTATCAAGCAGGCCTACTGGACAGTTCTCAAGTTGAACTGGAAGGTTTGGACCATCTTCCAGTACATCAATATCAACTTTGTCCCTCTCCAGGTTGGTAGTCATACTCTGCATTTGTTCAGCTAATAATAAAGTATCAAAGTTGTGCAGTTACACTTACCCAGGTCAATGCTGGTGTTTTCTTGTGAGATTATCAATTAAGAAAAAAGTCTGAAAATTGATGAAATGTCTGAAAGATACTAGATCTTTCCATACTAATAATGCCTTTCTCTGAGATTTAAAAAGTCTGATTTCAGACGAAAGTTTGAAAAATCTCATGCCTGAAAGATACAGTGTACTCATGAATTTTGATTTCTGTTATACCACAATTGCAGTATCGAGTGCTGTTTGCTAGCGTTGTTGCCTTCTTCTGGACACTTTACATAGCTGTCATAAGCAGGACATAGTAATGCTGTAAATGAGAAGGCCATCAACCGAGTTGGAGGAGGCTATCGACCGAGTTAGGCCTGCATGCGAAATACAAATGGTATGTGAACCATTTGATGACGTTTTCAAACCCCCAATGGTTTTACTCTCTGCACAGGGGATACAGGTGCCAAACGAAAAAGGTAACTGTGGTTTCCTAAAACAAGAGGGGCATCTCACATGCCGAGTGCCTGGAAAGGAGTATCCACACCAATTCATACACTCCATTTATTGACTAAAGTTTTGAAGAACTTCTTTTAAAGCTCTCCTGGCTTCAGAACCGTGAGCGCTCAAGCACATACAGTTTGGAGACTGCCAAATAATTTGCATACCGTTTCTATTTTGCACACGGGCCTCAGAGAAGGCGAGTTGAAAAAGGCACCACCTGTACGGGATATCGATCAATAAGTGATTATTAGCTCAACTTAAATATTGGCTTCTGGAACAGTAACCATGAAGGGTAACAGTTTAAACGGGTAACAGTTTAAACGGGTAAAAAAAAATCATTCATTTTCTTAATTTCAAAAAAAGAAAGTCTATTTCCGAGATTAACATAACTATGGTATTTATCTTTATATTTTGGTGACAAGCAGGGGTAACTTAATTGTAATATTGCCTCACATTTTTCTACTGCCTTTACAAAAACATTTGACATTGTTAGGCAATCGTGAAAAAAATGCACTCTGCAGAAAACTGCAAAAGAGCCTGAAAGGTAGTTGCGATGCAAGTAAATAAAACTGTCTTGGTATTCATAGGAGAAATCACGGAGGAATGGTTATTTTGTATTTCAAATCCTTTATCAAAATTGATATTCGGCCTGGCTGGTTTGAAATTATATTATTCTTCATCATTTTTTGGTGTAATGACAATAATATTCAAGTAGTATACTGCAATGAATTGGTGATTCAAAACTTTTATTATTGTTTTAAACCACTTGGCATAATTTGATTTCTTTTTTGGCAAGGAAATTTTGGGGTCCATGTCTTCATTATGCAAACAAAATAAGTCGAGTTATGCAAATAATGTTGAGAATGAAAGTGAGTTAGTAAAAAAGAAAATATCGGACTTGTCTGTAACCAACTACATGCATGACTTCCAAAATACATGTACTTCACCAGGGACAGCAATTGTGATTCAGCCATTTTTTGCACAAATAATGTCTAGTATTTTTAGTACAGATTCAGATTCTTTATTCTAAATTTCCAATTTAACTTGTATTATAATTTTTCTAAACAAATTGTATATTTCGTTGAATTGGCAATAAATATTGATTGGTGAGAATTCTTTTTTTCTTCAGACCGTTATGTAATTTTTGAGAGGATTAATCATGATTCACATTTATATAGTGCCTTTACCTGTGGATAAACAGCACTTCATATATTTTGTATACATGTATAAAATTACTAACACCAATATGTCATGCGCCTATCAATTGCACAAATCTGACTCGTGAATGTGTTAAGCCACACCACCCAACTGTGGCTTAGAGTAGACCGTTACAAGTGATGATCAATTTTGAAAAACTTGCATTCATGAAAACACACAAATGGCACAAAATTGTATATATTTCAATTAGAATTTATTTATGCCAATAAGTGATCATTATTAAATTACAACCACCGAGGGAAAAAAAAAAATATTGAGCTGTAAAAAACAGACTTGCAAAGTGCCTGTTGATGTAGACAGTAAAATCTGCTTCGTTAAAAAAGTAAAATGAGAAATAAAAAGAGGACTGTGCATATCTTTAACTTTACTTGTAACTGAATCTGATGGCTTTATATAACCCCAACTCCCCTAAGCATTTTTCAGGGGTGAGATTAGCCAAAAACAAAAAATCCATGAGGACCCCCGGATCAACATATACTTTGTATTTGCCTGAAGGCATCCCCTTAAAATATCAATTTTTATTGGTCTATATCCACTTTTACAGGTAAAAACACCTTTAGGACAACACCCCCAGGAATTCCAGATTGCAAAATAGATTCTTTAAAAATTCTGAAATCCCGACAAAAAATCCGGAAATCCGGAAAAAAAACGACAAATCTAACCCCTGATTCTTGCCAGTAACTGTCAAGATTCTTCCAAAATCCACCGCTGTACAGTAATCCAATGCACATTCCTTGTATTTACACAACACCAAATCCCCTATCCTCAATCCTACCAAATCCTCCAAACCTCCTGGCTGGATTCTCAAGTTCTGGGAGGGTTAGGGATAAAGCATTTGAATGCCCACTCACTGACACAGAAGTAGGCACATACACAACAACATTCTACATGACTACTAGTGGTGGGAGAAATCCAAGATTTCAAAATCCGGTTATCCTTCTTTTATTCAAACCGAATAACGGTTATCTGATTTCACCGGAAGTTCCCATACAATTGTAGCTCATACTCACGCCAACAAAAAGTGACCAGTGAGGTGCCGCATGAAAAGCCCTCCCAATGACTGGATATAGTTTGCAGGATTCAGTGACCACTGGGCATTTACAAAAACACTCCAGAGCTGTAATGTTAAAAAAAATGGATGGGCAGGCTATTCATGTTTTATACCAAGATTACCACTAGTACGTGAATGCAGTTGCAATCAGAGACCATGGAGCAAATTGGAGGATGTTCCAGTTGTTTTCTTTAGCCTGTGTCACAAAAAATGGAAGCTTTTTTAGGTTGCTTTCCAATATCCAGTTTCCAAACCGAATAGTGGAATTCAAACCAAATGTTAAAACAAATCTGGATTTATATCCCACCACTAAATGACTACTGATGCTTTATATACAGACTGGTATTGCTTCAATACACTGTAGTGACCATAAACCGTTATGGTGACATTCAACTGAGCAAGGCGAAGGAACACAAACCCTTCTCGCTGCTTTACATCACTTTTCCCATCAAATATTTAATTGAAAAAAAAATTAAAATAAAATTACAATTAACCATTCCAAATACTGTACAAGACTGGTTATGGTTGCAATTAATTGCAGATTTTTTTATTAAGCTGTAAAACTGAGTCTTTAATTGTTTAATTTCAAGACTATTAAAAATGTAGAATCTTGGACTGTAAATTATTTATTAAATTTTGTAATAATACTTCACAGATGTTTATTCCATAAAGGGAATCTAGAAACTCCACCCCCCTCAATACTGAAAAGAAAAATCTTGCAATGGTTCGGCAATTTACAAGTAACCGCTGACCAAAGCATACTTGCTCAAATGAACTTGCTAAATTATCTCGAAACACCCAAGCTCCTCCATCATCTTATAAAACACATTGTACACTTTATGATACATCTTGTATAGAAAGGTTTGTGTTTCCATCACAAGAAATGAACTGAAACAGAAAATATCACAGGCCTGTAGAAATATTCAGATTATGCAAAACAATTCTTCTTTGCAGTGCATCCATACATCAATCATATTATGCGACGTCAACACACAGCACATCAGCAGTGAATTTCCACACTTGTGTAACTGAAATATTTTAGTGAGCTTAACAAAAAAAAAATATGTATAATTGTTTTCACAGAGTTTAAGTTCACTACTTCTTGTATATTCGTGCTGAATCCAATTTTGTTTATACCGAGTAAGACGGTCGCCGTGATTTTGCATTTCTTCACTGGAAGTCGCACTATTCACTGAACTCGCTGTCGTTCAGAAAATCCTGAAGTGTTAATTAGGGTTACAACAGCCTTGTACATTTTAGTACACTGCCAAAAATGATTTTTCTTACATTTCTTAACATAAGAAAATATTTCTTATTTCAAGAAAAATGTTCTTGTCTCACTCCCTAGAAAACTTTTCTAGGGAGTAAGACAAGAAAACTTCTTGAAATAATACAATTTTCTAATTTTTAAGAAAACCAATTTTGGCAGTGTAGACTTTATACATTTTTTGCTCAATTCTTATACTTTTACAAATTAATTATGACTTTGGAAACCCAAATGCAATCCATCAAGGAATTCTGTGTTTACATACAATACACATGGTGATGGAAACACAACCAACATTGCCCTACTAAGAATATTTTGAAAATTTTTTTTTTAATTCGGTCGATTCACAACTCAGTGCGCCGCCAGCGGCAATTAGTTGTATTGGATGGTGGTCAGTACAACAGTTTGTATTTCGCGTGAATGCGAGTGGATGAGTTAAAGCAATTTTTGACTAATCGGGGAATACTTTGTGCAGGAAAGAAGAGAGAAGAGTTGATAGATTTAGCGGAGAAGGGGTGCAAGAAGTACGGTCGATGCATTGGCGACACCATGGAGGAAGGATATAGATTCCTTCCTCCATGGCGACACCCACTTCCGGTTTTGCGATGTCGACTTTTTCCCATGATGCACTACGTAATTTGGCCTTTTCCCGGCTTGCCGCTGGCGGCGCCCTTGTTGTGAATCGACCGAATTGATGAACTCCTTTTTTTTGTTAATTATTTTTTCCATGTTCCGTACTGAACAAGACAATCCAATACAAGAAAATCCCCCAAAGGATTTTTGTCATCAATAAAAAGTAAACAATTATCAATGTAACTTCACCTCATGTCGCCCTCTTTGCCCCTCAACCAGCAAAATCTACGGCTGATCATTGCTTTAGCACTAACTCATAATGTTAAAGGAATGTTTCCGATATTTGGTCAACTACTACAATACATATAGTCTTCATAAATAAATTTATAGCTACGCTATTCACTGCATGTTGTAACACATGAATACATCCTGAATCCATATTTCAGGTTTGGTTTTTTTTGCACAGGTCCCGGTCTACTTTGGCATCTTTCTGAATTCAAAATCCGAAGTTTTACTTTGAATAATGTCTGGTACACCAAGTCATTTGCCTAGGTGTGCACACTTAAAATTTGAATCTGGCAGACTATTGCTGTATCATGTGATTCGGGGGAAGATTATGCATAGGGCATTTCTCAAATCTGGCTTCAGCTTGGGCTTTGGCTTCGTGTAATTTTATGTCCCCGGATTTGGCAAGATCTTGGATACTGTTTTTGCTTATGTTTTGATCCTGAGCCTGTTTATTTATTTACATATTCAAGGCTTCAGATTTGCAATGGGGCTGGGGAATAGTTGGAGACGAAGCCCAAGCCAAAGCCAGAGTTTGAGAAATACCCATAGTATACCTCCAAGCTCTGGCCTGGTGCCTTTGGGTTATTCTCAATTATTATGGCCATGTCAAAAACGGGGTTCCAGAGCTTCGGCTATGTCTATTATCAGCATTTGCCCACGTATTTCCAGCCAGCGAAGACCTACACCTAGCTCTACAAGCAAGATTCAGACACAGCCTATGAATGGTGACATCACACTTGGCATCCCTCAGGTAACTGCGCACGAGCTTGTCCCAAATAATGGTGTCCTAAACATACTCACAAATTAAGTATAAGGGCAATAAGTCAAGTCAGTGAGCCAGATATTATTCAAAGTAAACACACACACATGCAACATCAAAACCCAAAACATAATACAATTTTCAAAAGTTAATGTGACATTGAATTCAGAAAGGTTTTTGACACACGCTTAATTAAGTCCCATGCCAGGTTTGGAGTCGCACACTCAATTTCCACCCCCCCCCCCCCCCCCCCCCCCCTAAACAAAAATTTAACTGGGCAAGAAAATTCCAACGAGCCACCCCCTAACACGAGCCCAGACTTCTTACAAAGCATTCTGCTTGACATTGTCATCTTTATTTCATAACAGTTTTGGAAAATCCCATCAAATGTAAAAAAGAAATTACAAACCTCATCCAGAGGTGGTCGAAGAAAAAAACAAAACCAATAATCGTGTGAAAATTGGGTGTGACGTAAAACTACCAATCAAAAAGAAGCTTGCCTTGCCCTCTATGCAATAAACTTATGTATACTCAGATCACACTGGTAAATTGAAAACCAAAGGTCGAGACTATGGTCATGTTCATGCACAGCCATTTGATTAGGCTTGGGCAATTCAGTGCAGGAATCGATTCTTCTTGACTCCAATACTGGAATCAGAATCGCGACTCCATTATTTTGAGGAGTTGACTCACTCAAGTAGCCAATTTCTAAAAACTCGCCGACTCCAAACAAACAAAAAAGATTACAGATTCCACCAAAAAGACACTCCACGGAGCCAGCTGTTTTGTCTATGAAATCAATCATGACGCCACGCCACCCGCAAAGGATGCGTCGCTGACGCCCATTTTGTGCATAATATATGGAGTCGTCCCAAGCCTACATTTAATTAGCCAGTGGTATAATGTATCTAATGTGGTTTCTGTACACTTTTCACAGTTTCATGAAGCAAGCTGCCTAGTGCAAAATATTGCTATAAATGCCAAAAATCAAGAACCAGTCACAAGCAGTATACATCACATGCAATTTTGGCTAGTACCTTATTTATGCTGAAAGAGGCCTGTGACCCTACCCCCTCCTCCAAGTGCTCCGCTCCCAACAGGGGAGCTTGCAGTTATGAGCACAAAGAAGTTACGCTTGTGAATTCAAAACAGAATGTAAAACAATCCGAGATAAAAATAAACTGTAGCATCCTGCATACAAATTATACAGGGCTACGTCAGGGGCAAGGTTAACTTGCAAACACTGATACCATAGGTCAGTTGTATTTTCTCCATTAAGTTCTCCTCACTCCGAAACATTGGTGCACCCCTACTGAAGACTGGACCCTAGTTGTGCTGTCAGTGAGAACACAAATTTTGGCAGGGGCATGTATTTGCAAAGCTTCTTGTCAATTGGCAATTATACCGTTGACTGGGAAAAAAACAATGTAGTGTCAGCGGCTAAATGTCACCGCTCGTAGCTACTCCGACTGTAGTAGCTACGGCTATGACTACCGGACCTAGACCTAGACCGGGACCTGGATACCGAGGGAGTACGTGAGGGGGAGCGGCTGTAGGCGTGGCTGTCATAGGAGAAGTAGGAACTCTCGCTGGTCGAGGGGCTGCTGGCGGCCGCTGGGCGATGGTAGGGGATGGGGAGCTTGCGGGCGCTGTCGGGAGAGAAGAATCAAAAGAATTATTTCTGGTGAGAAAAAAAAATGGTTGATCACAGCAAATGCATGCTTTGAAGTAATTATTATGATGATTTTTCAAGATCTCTCCAGCAATAACAAAAAAATTAATAACTAAAATAAAAGTGTGGATAACTGTGGAATAAAACGGGAAATTACATCACCTCTACGCAAATTTTCTTATGAAAAGGAGAAAAGTGGAAATAGCAGATACAGATTTTTATTTTTCAGAAGAAAAAAACAAAGCAGCTAACAGGACCACAGTATTTAATGGTGAACATTTTTACTTTAACCCACCTCCCCCCCACCCTAAAAAAGCGAAAATTTAATAAAAGATCAAAAAGTGTTGATTCTAGCATAGAAGAGATTACAAGGATGGGACTGGCAAAATAAAAAAATCAGTGAACTGAGTTATTTTGTAAAACTGTTTACAATTTCCCCGAAAATGCAATGCTCATAATGCAAAAAGTCAAACTGCTGCCCCATTCAGATTCCTTGTTATATTTCAGTTCACCAGAAACAAGATTTCGATTTTGTTGCTGGAGGGACCTTAAAAGAAACACACTGTCTTTTCAAGTCTAGTCGGAACACGATGCTTCATTCCACTGGTACAAACCAGGGATGTAGTCGAGTCCATCACAAGTCCCTGCAAGTCCATCACAAGTCCCTGCAAGTCCATCACAAGCCCTCCAGTCCTAATTCCAATCACAAGCTATTCAAATGAGCTTTGACAAAGGCATTCCTTTGTTCATCCAGTTACTTGTGACCGGCTTTATGAAAAGACTTCTAACTGGACTTGCGAAAGGACTTGTGAAAGGACTTGCAGGGACTCGACTACAACTCTGGTTCCAACACAACCAATCAAGTGTTGGATGTTGCTCTTCATTCAATTCAATTCAATTTACTGTTAGTTTATCACCGCAACAGATACAAACCAGCAACCATTTCTGATCTTTTTGATTTCCCTTTACAGGTTAAGTAAAATAAATGGGGTTGAATGGCGCAGCATGGGAACCAAGAAGGAGTACCAGCGCCTCCTTTTATATATTTGTTTTTAACAATCGCCTCCCGCTTGCAATCTGTCCTTGCTTTTTCAAACAGATTTTTTTTTTAAGCTACAAAAATATGCTTGGTTGCAACTTTCCAACACGACTAATGGCCAACGATCTGATGGCCTCAAAGGGGGAAGGGCGAAGGGAGGGGGAAGGGCGAAGGGAGACAGAAGGGTCAAGATCAAATATGGTGTGAAGACAATTGATGCGTCACACGAGGAGCAGGAATAGCCACCTGACTTTGACCTTCCTCACCCCCTAGATCCGCCGCCCCCCCCCCCCCCTGCCCCCCAAACTTGACTAAGTCTATGACTAGCTGATGGCATGAGCGATGTAATCTGCTACTTGGGATTTTAAAGCTAGTATACAACATTTGCTTCTGCTATGATTTTCTGAAATGAATAGATTTCGGGGTTAGTATTTTATAGCAAATACTGTTACACTGACTTGTTAAAAAATAAATTGTGCTAGAAAAAATGTTGTTCTTGTCTAGTTTCCTGACCCTAATTCAGACAAAACGGACCAATTTATAGACGTCAGGGAATTATCAGGTCGGGGAACTAGACTATTTCAACGATGGTCGGCCAACCATCGCTGGAAATTGATACAAAAATTCCTCTTTTCTTGGAAATGACAGCACACCAGGTGACATGATTTCGCAGGATGCTTGAGACTATTATTTACTTACAGTCAAGTAAGGTATTTTATATTAATTCAGCAGCTTTGTTTTGTTATGATTGCAAATGTTGTATATTACCTTTAACTCAAACACATAGGGCCTGTTTGTTTCACACGAATCCGGATAGCGATCAGTGATCTGTGCGTAGGTTCACACACCAGAATCCGCCTAATGGATGGAGCGAACCAGCGGCTGGATCACTGATCGCGATCCGGATTCGTGTGGAACAAACCCGTGGCAGTGGTGAAGGATTAGTTACAACTATGAGCTGTCATGTGAGTAAAGCATTTTCATGAGTAATGAGTTTAATAGGAAAATTCAAGTTAAAACACAAAATAGTGCATGATGAATTCCGAGAGCTTGTTCTATAAAACATGATTTGGCGGCAATTAGTTTCTACATGAAATCTCCCTTGAAACATGGGAGAAATAACACACACTCAATGTTAGTTAAAGCCAATCTTTAATAAAAAAATCTGGCTTGAAAGTCGCAGCTGTGAAAGTGAAAATTGGCAGTTAGTACATGGTGTTAAAGATGGAAAACTCATGATGTGCTTGATAAGGGAGAATCTCAATCTTTCATGACAATAACCAAGTTTTGTTAACCCCATGGGTCCGGCTGTTATTGATTGGTTGCTGGTATGCCAGGATTGGGGCTGTGCAGCCAAGCGTAAATATGCAAACAATAGGCACCACACTGAATAGAGTGGTTCTATTCATCGCACTCTAGCCTATCTATTCATTACACTCCCATCCAAGAACAATATAGTTGAAACATAAGTACATGCAGGAATGCGCCTATAAACATCAACTGGCCAGGTGGTCTTTTTCAAACCTTGGCTATGGCCTTCATCTGGATTCAAGAAGTTAACCCCTTGCCACCGGGTGGCGCCTGGGCACCAGGCCGGGTTATGCAGCCAGGCGAAACGGAAACAAGAGGCTTGTTCAGCCAAGCATAACGTACACAATACCCCAATAACGGATTGAAAATGCAAAAATTGGCTTGTATAGATGTCAACCGGCCAGGTGGCAATTTCAATCTGCACGTATTTGTGTCAGCCGGTGGCAAAGGGTTAAAGTCACTCAATCGAGACCCTGAGCACAGCAAACTAAAGGCGGGGTTAGAAATGGGTGAATTTGGAGAAAAAATGCGACAGGTGCTCTCAATCCTGGGAAGGTTAATGTCTACAGATGGTAATGTTGTCAGCGACAGTGAGGGAATGACCTGCGAGAAACAAAAGTAGTTAATAAGTCAATTAATGAGCTGGTTAACTGAAGTGCCACGCCTGCTAGCTATCTTGTTATTGAATGTTTGGTCAGATGCGCACAGCAGAGTTTTCACACAGCTAACTTATGAGGTGAAATCTAGAGTCATGGATTAAAACTGAAACTCTACCAATCAAAGATTGTCTTATGTTAGAATGGATACTGTTATGAATTATGGTAAATTCCTAAAGTATGTGATACAGCCAACCAACATGTCTGGTGCAATTTTCATAAAAATGTAATGTGGCAAACTATCTTTTCATATGTTTGAAAATTGGAGCAGTTTCATGAAGTGTTAGTATAATTAAGCAAATACAGCTAAAACAATACTAAAAATCACCCTGAATTGTATGTCAATTTAGAGGTAACTTCAAAGATTTGTATTCAGACAAACTCTAACAACTGTACTGACTTAGTTTGTTTATTTTTGTTAGGTTTGTTACGTTAGTTTAGCTTTGTGTTGTGCAGTGCATGCATTGCAATTATGAGGGCTGGGTGGGATAATCATTGGAACTGAATACTTCAACAACCATCACATGCAACTACCAAACAAAAAAGTTGAGTTGTCATAAAAACTAAAATTAGCCCAAAAACATGCAGAAATGTACAGACGACAGTAAAAAAAAAAAAAAAAATTGTCAATACATGCAGGTGTAGCTTAGGCCCAAAAACATTTTTTGTGTGTTGCCCTCGGACAGGTTAAATTGGAAAAGAGGGTTGGTCGGAAAACAGTTTTTTTTGGGGGGGGGGGGGGGGGGGGCTTCGCCACCGACTTCTTGAATCACCGAGAAGCAAACCAAATTGAAGTATTCTAACTTTTGGCTTCATATCAATCGATTAAATGATATACGACAAAGTTTTTGCCGATTCGATTTGACTCTTCCGCTACAATATATTTATACATCTCTAAAGACATTAAATTGGTTGTATGTACATGTACATAGCCATTTTCACATGCGCTATCCTTGTTTTTTTTTTCTTGCTAGACCTCCCCAGACCCAAAGTTTAGGGTTTTTAGCTAGGCTACTATTCAGCCCGCATGGAGCTTTGACGAGCGCGACGGATCAAAGCCGTCTTCCTGCTCACCCGGGCGTGTTAAGGGCTTAACATTGGACAAACCCCTGCTTTCACTTTTTACATGAAAATACGCAAAAAGTAAAGAAGGTACATCAAATACAAACACTTTTTGAGACAGAGAGGCCGAGTTATGTTTTTATTCATTAAAAAAAAATAATAAAAAAAACGATCCTGAGGGCAACAATTTTTTTGTAGGCCTTATTTTTAGTTAGACCCAACCATGTACCTGATTCAAGTTGGGACAATTGACAACAGTGCACCACAAAGGGTTTGAAACAGACAGGCTGCAGTATGCACTGTGCATACGAAAAGGTCAACACATTTTCAAATGCGCAGAGCATATAATGTCCTCTCCGTTTCAAACTCTTGGTGGCGCACTGTTGCGAATCGCCCTATTGCTAGTGAACATGTAATGCAAATTAGGGATGTGTTGTCAGAAGACCTTGCTGTACTGTTACGCATACACTTCGGCTTGCACTGTAGCAGCTTATAAAAATGCAGCTTATATAAATTGACTGTATTGTTAAAAAGTCCAAGAAAAGTCTGACATTTAGGTGCAAACATGCTATTCAAAACACACAATTTTTAAGTGTCAAAATAATGCATTGATCAATTTCCAGTAAGAAAAAAACAACAACTCATTTTCACCCCACATCTGCAAAAGTGCCCCAGAAGGAGCTTTGCTGCAATTGAAAAATCATTCTAGAAAATCAAAGTCTCAATAATTTCAAAGTGACCAAAGAAACTGGCAGGAGCGAGATTCGAACCTGAGACCTCCGGAACACCGTACCGGCGCTCTACCAACTGAGCTACCTTGCCCTATGTTGGCGGTCTCCCAAATTGTCAGTACCTTTGTTCGGGTGGGCGCTAGTCAGAAGTCATAAACCCAGAATGCCGTATAGCCAGGGATCACACCCAATTTTACGATACAACCTGGGAAGCGACATTGTGGGGATCACGCAATGAGGATATAAAGTAACAGTTCACAGAACTATTACTTTATTCACTTGAAAAAAAAAAAAATCTATAGAGGCATGGTCTGTAAAAGCCATTTTTGAAATGCATTTTTGTGTGTGCACTGTGCACTAGACACACACATGTAATTAACTGCAAACATTTTCGTATTATTTTTGTTTTCTTTGCACAAATTCCATGCCGAATAATCAATTACATTGTGTTTAAAAACATCAATATGTTTTAAAGGTGAACACTGCTTTGTTGTAATAATGACAAACAAAAATTTACAATGCAAAGTCTTATGAAGAAGCATGCGATGGTTGAATGATTATTGGAGTCCATGTGTAAGGCAAGAGGGGGGAGGGGAAATGCGTGCAGTTTACGTGTATGAATGAGTCCTAACCAAAATATGTAAATGTGTGGTCATGAATATGCATGCATTAAAATGATCAAATGAAGAAGATACATGATAAAGAGCTCAGCACCAGGTAGCAAAGTTGAAACTGCATGCTGCACACAATGCACAAACCATGAACATGACAAACTGATATGTAAAGTGTGTTCTTTAATGTGAGAGAAGCACCCAAATTAACATGACGCTCATGAATATGCATGTCAGGATGGCTAGCAACAGGGGGAGGGGTTTCCTCAGTATCCATGCAGTGCACAATGCCTTCAAATTGTCCTAATTAGATAAGATGCTTTTTCTGCACTGAACCATGATAATGCGATTTTTGTTTTTTCTTTTTTTTTTCTTTTTGGTAAACAGATTCCTGAAATTTACATTTTTTAGTCTTACTTGAAGCCTAGAATTAAAACTTTGCTGGCTGCAGAGTTTAGAAGGTACAATAAACTATTTTTAAAAATGTGTAAAATTAAGTGGTAAAATTAATGGGAATGTTGAAGAAGAATCTGCAAGTTTGGAAAGAGTTGTTTGTTTCCAGCATAGTACTGGTGATGACCAATCACAGGCAAAGTCATTCGTTTCATAATTTTCTGAAAATACATACACAGCCTGAAATTGGAAAAATACGAATTCCTGATAAGAGTGTCTGTCCCCTGCAGACTCCATTCCTACATTCCCATTATATACTCACGGTATGAATTGTAAACTAGCTTGTTAGTTGCATTTTCAAAATTAGTGGCATTCAACTTCCGCGCTTAACCACGGCAGCTTGGAAGATATTAACGCAAAGACCGCAAGATTCTTGCAAGATGCTTGGATGGAGAAAATAAATATAAACACACACATCTCTGCCGTTGAGTCCTCGTTGGGGCCAGTACGATTTATTTTTATCTTCGGTAGCGATCCCGCCCTCTGGATCGGGATCGGGATCGGCTGCGACTGTAGTTCCGGTCTCGCTTCCTGTCGCTGTTGCCATAGAAACGACGGTCATCCCTGTCCCTAATCGGAGACCTTGTCAGTACAAAATAGGGAGTTGTGATGATCAATGGCACAAAATATAGGGCACCGATGGTAACTTAATGTATGCTAAAACCACTACCGCAATGAAAATAAAATACTTCACTAAATACTGCAAAGGGTGAAAATGGACACAAAATGTCCTCGGGCATTATCAACTTTTGATCTGCCATGGATGGAACACCCATAAACACAAACCATAACAAGCCAATTTTTGTTCAGACAAATACTGCAAATGGTCGGAAATGTCCGATATACCGTAATTTCACCCTGTGTGTGATAGCAACAGAAAATATTGTGGAAAGCATTTTGCAGACATTACTTATTTTTTACCACGGAACAGTTATCACACACAAATTTTTGACAAAACATGACACAACGGAACTCAGTGTGTTTCACATGCATTACAATATTTGAAC